>CM062296.1:565761555-566361555 GCA_031216915.1 Pictodentalium vernedei
AATGCTTTGATATTTGGTATGGAAGTTCCTTTGATGGTGAAGATTAAAGGTTGTTCAAGGCAAGTTGGCTGATCAGTATTTTGGTTCTCTGTGAGAGCATGCCATTTTGGGCTGCAGCCAAAATTTGTATTTTAAAAACAAATTGTTTGAATTGAACTAAATTTGGCATGTAGTATATAATAGGGTAAACATACTTTATTGATGCAAAAAAAAAAAAAATTGCACAGCTCCGTGAGAACCCAGAAGCTAAAAATAGAAAAAAAAATCAAAAAGACATATTTCAAAAAGAGGCCCCCACTGGCCCTGAAACACTCGCCTTGAACAGAACACGATATAAAAAGAGTCCCTTTTAACAGAGTCCAAGATGAGTCTACATTAAGCAATCCATCTCCATAGGATACATTGTCAATCCTTGAGCCCCTTAGGATTGACAAAAATAGTCCGAGCAACATGCCTTTTCTTCAGTTGTTCATAATGCAAAATGTAGAGCTCCCCTATAAAGCCCCTTGATACAACCTATGTGGATTCATTATTACACACCTCCAGAGGGTACTGAATACAATTTTTTTTAAATTTTTCAGCAAAATGGCTAATTCCGGCTTCTATAGGAAACCCACATGTTAACCTGAGGATCCGATTTGAACAAACTTGAATCTGACCCCCCTAGAGATGTTGTATTCCAAATATGAAAGCATTCTGAATAGTGGATCTGAAGAAGATTTTTTAAAGAAATTCCCTCATATTGTACTAAGTTAAATTTCAGGTTTCCATATGGGGCCCAAATATTAACCCAGGCACTCGTATTGAACAAACTGGAATCTGATCCCCCCTCCCCTCTCTTAGACTTAGAGACATTGTATACCAAATATGAAAGCATTCCGACTGGTGGATCCGAAGAAGAAGATTTTTAAAGAATTTCCTCATATCGCACTAAGTAAACATTTGAGCTACCATAGCAAGCTAAATATATACCTAGGGATATGATTTGAACAATTTGAATCTGACCCCCCCCCCCCCCCCCCCCCTCAGAGATGTTGCATACCAAATATGAAAGCATTCTGACAGGTGGATCTGAGAAGAGTTTTTAAAATTATCCCCCATATTGAATAAAGTTAAAATATTAACCTAGAGACTTGGTTTGAACAATATTTTTAAAGAATATTCCCCATATTACCCTATGTAGAAAATATGGGCTCCTGTATTGAGCCCAAATATGAACCAATGGGCTTTATTTTAACAAACTTGAAATCTGACCCCCCCCTATGAATGCTGTATACCAAACATCAAAAGATTCACATAATTGGTTCTGGAGAAAATTTTTTTTTAAATTTTGCAAATATGCTGACTCAGCATTTTTTTTCGATGCCCATTACAGAACACCCTAACAAAACTGATAACAATTTTTTTTACCATTCAATTCTACTGGTCCCAAAGATACTTCATACCAAATAACAGCTCTCTGTTCGGAATGGTTTGGGAAATATGGGCGTTTGAAAATATTTCTATTTTTAGCTCCCAGGGTTTCCATGGGGATGCAGAATTTTTTTTTTTTCTACATGGTTCAAGTACTTATGATCCAATAATACCACATACCAAATTTGGTTCAAACCGGACCATCGGTTCAGAAAATAGAAATTTTGGGCGGGGCCAAAAATCTTACCCCTCCCATTACAAAGCAAAAAATTGCTTCACGAACTTCGTTTGAACAAACTTGATTCTACACCTCAAAAGGAAGCTCCATAGCAAATATCAAGTCATTGTACACACTGGTTCATGAGAAGCAGATTTTACAAATATTTTGGAGCGTTTTCCCCCAATCCCTCCCTATGGGGGCGGGGCTGTGCATGTTGAGTTGAAGAAAAATGCAATGCCCCTTTGGGACCATCACTCACACGAACTTTCACTTGAATTGGCCCAGTAGCTTTGGAGGAGAAGACCAAACTATGGTGTTGACGGAAGACGGACAGAGAGCGATCAGATTAGCTCAGCTTGACTTTATCAAGATGAGCTAAAAATTCTATCGGTTTTGTCACGGGATTCTGTATGGGGAGGCCCATTTTAACACTGTTAGCAATGGGAAAATTCTGAGTCGTCATCTATATCTATCTCGTGTTCTATCAATTAAGTGTTCTTCTTCAGAACCTCTGGGTCGAATCTAAACTAATTTGGTACAAAAACATCTTGGAGGATAACACTCTTTTTTTTCAAAACAGTGCCACTCACCTTGGGTTTAATGCCCAAAAGCCTATCTATACAAGTTTTAAAATGTTCTTTTCATGAACTACCATGGAGAATGATTTAACATTTTTGGTATGAAATGGCCTTTGGTGGCGAAGACTGGATTTTGTTCAAGGTCAATGTTTTGGCTCTGTGGCAGCATGCCCATTTTGGGCTCCACTAAAAGTTCTATTTCATGAACCGAGGGGGCTGATTTGAACCAAATGTGGCATGTAGTAATAAGTAGTATAGGTGGTTCATAGCTACTAGATTTTTGCCCGCATTTTTGTCGCTGCTCCATGGGAAGCCAATGAGCTAAAAAATAAAAAAATCCAAATGCCCAGATTTCAAAAAACTACATGGACCAGAATATTGTTTTTTTTCAGTATTAAGCTTCCTCAGGACCAGTGGAAACAGGTGGACCCTAAAAAGTTGCTATCGATTTTGTCATGGGGTGACATATGGGGAAACCCATTTTAATATGGTTGGCAATGGGAAAAATGCTGAGTCATTATCTTTTTTTGTGCTCCATTAACTTAGTTAGCATTCTTCTTTAGAACCTTTGGGCCAAGTTTAAACTAATTTGGCACAATGCATCTTGGTGGAGTTTACTCTTCTGTTTTCTCAAAACGTTACTATGCCCCTTGGGTTGGGGTTAATGGACAAAAATGCTTTAAAAATCATAAGCCACTCACAGTGGTTAGGTTTCTGGTATGGAACTTACTTTAATGATACAGATTCAAGTTTTTTTAAAGAAACTGAGTAGGTCAAAATTTTGGGCTCCCCGTGGAAGGCTGCTCATTTTGGACCCACTCTAAATTTCTATTTCCAGAACCAATGGGCTGATTTGAACCCAATTTTTGATGTTGTAAAACTGGGTCATAAGAACTTTGATTTCTGAGCAAAAAAAAAATGTTTTTGGGTTGGGATTAAAAACAATTCTGACTGACAATTTTTGAGACTTCACAGAACAGAGCTTTGTTTTTGCCTTGGAAACTTTCCTAGACCAGCAGAAATGAAAAGCCAATAATTGCCTTTGGTTGCGTCATGGCAAATCAAACAAGAGGCCCCAATGAACCCTATTCGCTCACCTCACAAAGTGGTTTAAAGTATTTTGGGTCACATTTGGGTAGTCATGATTCATCAACATCACAGAGGAATGAAGTCAGGAAATTATTATTCATAACTCTAGTGTCCATGTCTGATGATTATTATCACAGGTCTTCTGACTGCATCCAATTCTATCAGCTGGAGACATGCACTGCCAAGCTTCCAAGGGTTGTTATGTCACTGCAGTTTGAAAGGTAGATTTTATGAAAAAACACTTAGGAATGGATTTGAACAAACCTGAAACTTAACGTGCTCCTCTCCTCCTGTCGCCCCTCCCCACAGAGAGCCCAAATATTAAGCCAGAGATTCAAATTGAACGAACTTGAACCTGATCCCCCTGGAGATCTTATAAGCCAAAAATGAAAGAATTCTGAATGGTGGGTCTGAAGAAGATAATTTTTAAAGAAATGTCCTCATATTGCATGAAGTTAAACTTTGGACTTCAACAGAGAACCCAAATATTAACATTGTAACCAGATTTGAACAATCTTGAATCTGACCTACCTAGAGAGGTTGAATCCCAATGACAGGATTCTGGATGCTGAATCTGAAGAAGATAACTTTCAAAAATTCTCTCTTACAGCTCTTAGTTAAAAGTAAGTTAAAAGGGATATCTGTTTTCCCCACTGCCACTCCTTGCATATATCCAAAATTAAGCTTACAAACTACAACAAAAGGCGACTTGGGTACTACAGAGGAATAAAGTCATGTAACACTTCATAACTCTGTTTGTTGTCCAAGGAAGGTAATGTTTTTCTGAGTGGGAGATGCTAACACACAAAACATGGCCACATTTCCAGTATTATAAAACTAAGGAGTCCAAATATCAGCCCAGGGACTTGACTCAAACACCTTGAACACTCAGTGACCTCATTCCAATGAGGGGTCATAAGCTATGTTTTTGAAGCAAAAAATGAAAACAAATTAGTTATTCAAGAATTATGTTTGCAAGTGTTATCTGCCTTTTGTGTTGGGTAAAGGGTTAAAATATTTCTGCTCTTAGATCCTGGGGATCCCGTGCAGAAACAAAAATTTGGGGAGGGGGAGAAGGGGGGGGGGGGGGGGGGGGGGGGGGGGGGGGGGGGGGGGGGGGGGGGGGGGGGGGGGGGGGGGGGGGGAGGGGATTACATAAATTAAGTATTTGTGACTCAATAATACCACACACCAAATTCTAATTGTCTTATCAGTTCAAAAAATAAAAGAAAAAAATCTTGTCCTGGCATTTACAAAGGCAAATATTGCCTACAAACTTTGAACAAATTAATTCTGCACCTCAAAAGGAAGGTGAGAACCAAATATCAAGTAACTGTAGCCATCAGTTCATGAAAAGATTTTTTAAAAATTGGGTAAATTTTCCCCACCCCTCCCTATAAGGAAGAGAGACTTGATTTGAACAAAACAAGAGGCCTCTCAGCTCCACCCATGGTCACAGCTTTTTGGCGGAAGCTAAATACCAGACAAGTTTTACTGTTGTGACCTTAACCTTAATGATATAATGAGTCAGATTCATGACACAACGTTATGTTACGGGTAACAATTTTGTGAAGGATGAACACGATCTGTCACATAGATTCAATTATATATGTACAGATTAGAGAAAATCTGTGTAACAATATCAAAGTTTCACTATCTGCGACCTTGATAATATGACCTTGGATCAAACTCGACACACCTCTGAGTCATAAGCAAAAATTGTACCAAGTTTGAATAAGATTGGTCAATCATACCAAGTTTATGTGTACCAGACAAGGGCTGTATAAACAATATTCAAGTTTTGCTGCCTGTGATCTTGACATTGATGACATGGCCTTGGATCAAAGTCACAACACCACCTTTGAGTCATGAGCAATAATTGTATCAAGTCTGAATAAGATCGGTCAATCACGCCAAGTAAAGGAACCAGACAGAAGTGACAGTGAATGTAAAAGTTTTTCAAATTGTGACCTTAACATAGGGCCTGTAACCTTGACAGACATATACCATATTATAATTTGTGACACACTGTTGTTAAGATGTTATGACCTGGATAAACAAAATGCTGGCGATGGATGGACGGCTATATGGACAAACAGTCACCTAGATGGACGAACGGACAGACACATGACTAAGCCCAAACTTGGGGACAATAGGGGGCCTTAATTTCTCACCTGATAAAATTGCTTCAAGAAGGCTTCATGGTCACATTCAGCATCTACATGCAACTAAAATATGGTTAATCTTATTTAGCTATAGGTGACATACTTTGAAGCAGAGAGAAAGAAGAGGCCCCAAGGGGCCTGAGGGCGCTCACCTGACATGGTAGCCTAAATATCAACCCAGAGAATTGATTTCAACAAGTTGCATCTGCTCCTCCTAAGAAAAGCTTATACCAAATATCCGTAGATTCTGACCAGTGGATCTAAAAAAAAAAGATTTTTAATGAATATTCCTCATATTGAACTAAGTTATAATTCGGGCTCCCACAGGGAGCCCATATATGAACCCAGGGACTTGGCTTTAACAAACTTGAATCTCACCCCCCTAAGGATGCTGCACACCAAATATCAAAACATTCTGCTGCTGGATCTGAAGAAGGAGATTTTTAAAGAAAATTCCTCATTTTGAACTAAGTTACAATTCGAGCTCCCACAGTGAGTCCAAATATGGACATAGGGACATGGCTTGAACAAACTTGAATCTCACCCCCCTAAGGATGCTGCATACCAAATATCAAAACATTCCGACTGCTGGATCTGAAGAAGATTTTTAAAGAAAATTCCTCATTTTGAACTAAGTTATAATTCGGGCTACCACAGTGAGCCCAAATATGAACCCAGGGACTTGGCTTGAACAAACTTGAATCTCACCCCACTAAGCATGGTGCATACCCAGTATCAAAAGATTTTGCCTGCTGGATCTTGAGAAGAGAAGAAGATTTTCAAAGAAATTTGCCTGAAATGCACTAAGTTCAAATTTGAGCTCCTATACTGAGCCCAAATATAAACCCAGGGGGCGGATTTGAACAAACTTGAATCAGATCCACCCCACAATGTTGCATATCAAATATCAAAAGATTCTGCCTGCTGGATCTGGAGAAGAAGATTTTAGAAGAAATTTGCCTGAAATGCACTAAGTTTGAATTCAAGCTTCTATAGTGAGCCCAAATATGAATCTAGGGAGCCGATGTGAACAAACTTGAATCAGATCCACCCCACAATGTGGCATACAAATATCAAAAGACTCTGCCTGCTGGATCTGGAGAAAAAGATTTTTTAAGAAATTTGCCTGAAATGCACTAAGTCCGAAATTGGGCTCCTATACTGAGCCCAAATATAAACCCAGGGGGCCGATTTGAACAAACTTGAATCAGATCCACCCTACAATGTTGCATACCAAATATCAAAAGATTCTGCCTGTTGGATCTTGAGAAGAAGATTTTCAAAGAAATTTGCCTGAAATGCACTAAGTTCGAATTCGAGCTTCTATAGTGAGCCCAAATATGAACCCAGGGACTTGGCTTGAACAAACTTGAATCTCACCCCACTAAGCATGGTGCATACCCAGTATCAAAAGATTTTGCCTGCTGGATCTTGAGAAGAGAAGAAGATTTTCAAAGAAATTTGCCTGAAATGCACTAAGTTCAAATTTGAGCTCCTATACTGAGCCCAAATATAAACCCAGGGGGTGGATTTGAACAAACTTGAATCAGATCCACCCCACAATGTTGCATATCAAATATCAAAAGATTCTACCTGCTGGATCTGGAGAAGAAGATTTTAGAAGAAATTTGCCTGAAATGCACTAAGTTTGAATTCAAGCTTCTATAGTGAGCCCAAATATGAATCTAGGGAGCCGATGTGAACAAACTTGAATCAGATCCACCCCACAATGTGGCATACCAAATATCAAAAGACTCTGCCTGCTGGATCTGGAGAAAAAGATTTTTTAAGAAATTTGCCTGAAATGCACTAAGTTCGAAATTGGGCTCCTATACAGAGCCCAAATATAAACCTAGGGGGCTGATTTGAACAAACTTGAATCAGATCCACCCCACAATGTTGCATACCAAATATCAAAAGATTCTGCCTGCTGGATCTGGAGAAGAAGATTTTTTAAGAAATTTGCCTGAAATACACAAAGTTCGAATTCGAGCTTCTATAGTGAGCCCAAATATGAATCTAGGGAGCCGATTTGAACAAACTTGAATCAGATCCACCCCACAATGTTGCATACCAAATATCAAAAGATTCTGCCTGCTGGATCTGGAGAAGAAGATTTTTTAAGAAATTTGCCTGAAATGCACTAAGTTCGAAATCAGGCTCCTATACTGAGCCCAAATATGAACCCAGGGGGCCGATTTGAACAAACTTGAATCAGATCCACCCTACAATGTTGCATACTAAATATCAAAAGATTCTGCCTGCTGGATCTGGAGAAGAAGATTTTTTAATCTTTTTCCCATTGCCTACAGTGTTAAAAAGTGCTGACTCAGCACTTTTTCAAAGTCCTGAAAAAAAGTACCTTGTGATCAAACCAATAGGGATTTTTTTAGCCACTTTATTCTACTGGATAAAAGTAAGCTTTATACAAAATAAGAATTCTCTGTGCCGTGTAGTTTTGGAGATATGGCAGTTTCAAGGTTTTTCCTATTTTTAGCTCCCGAGGATCCCACGGGGCAATGAGAAAAATTTTTTTTGCATCAATCAACTACTTAGGACCCATTTTCACCTCATATCAAATTTGGTTCAAATCGACCTCATGGTTCTGAAAATAGAAATTTTAGGCGTGGCCAAAATTTTTGTCCCTCTCATAACGATGGCAAATAATGCCGGACTAACTTCTCTTGAACAAACTTGATTCTAAACCTCAAAAGGACTCTGTATACCACATATCAAGTCTCTGCTACTGGTGGTTCACTAGAAGATTTTCAAAAAATTTGGCCATTTTTTCCCCACACCTCTGCTCAATATGAGCCGAAACCTAATTTGGATAAAAATCAAAATGCCCCTATATAACCACTACTTACATGAAATTTAATTAAAATGTGGCCAGTGGTTTAGGAGAAAGAGGCTCAAACACCACCTTCACGCAGGACGATGGACGACAGACGACGGACGAAGAGTGATAAGAAAAGCTCACCCTGACTTTCAGTCAGGTGAGCTAAAAAAAGCAAGAGGTACCACAGGGGCTGAAGTGCTCACCTTGAACAGAACCTGATGTAAACGATATAAACGGAGGCCAAGAATGAATCTATATTAAGCAATCAATCTCCATAGGATCCATTGTCAATTCATGAGCTCCTCATGAGTAGCTAAAATAGTTCAAGCATCATGTCTTTTCTTCAGTTAATCATAGGGACCTCATTTGAACAAACATGAATCTGATGCCCTAGAGAGGTTAAATACCAAATATGAAAGTGATAACTAAAATTCTCCTTGAGCATTGCTCAGTTGAGTTACATATCACCTCAAATTTAACGGAAATCGGTTCAGCGCTTTGGAGAAGTTGTGAATACCTTTTTTTTTACTGATGACCGACAATGAGTGATCACTATAGCTCACCCAGACTTACAGCCAGAAGAGCTAATATATATTTATTTATTGGGATTTATTGACACTTTGTCATGGTCACCTCGTGTCAGAGTTTTATGAGTAGAGGAAGCTGGAGAAAACCACTGAGCAATGGCGAGCAACTGTCGGGCTCCCCAACATACCATTTCCACACAAACAAGTGGGCATGGTGATGAAGTGTCTTGCCAAAGGACACAATGTGGTTGCCACAGGTGGAATTCAAACCAAGGACATCTCAGCTTGCAGCCTGAACCTCTACCTACTAAGCCACCATGCCTCCAGAAGAGCTAATTATGTCTAAAAATTATGAAACAGCTTCATTCTACCGTTATATTTTTTATTGGGGTTTAACACCATTTTTAACAGCCAAGGTCATCTTATATCAGACAGTTTTACAGGGTGGATGAAGCAAGTATACACATTAACAAGAGGCCGAACAGGGCTTGAAGCACTCACCTTGAACAGAACACGATACAAACAAGAGTTCAACAATGAGTCTACATTAAGCAATCCATCTCCATAAGATACATTGTCAATCCTTGAGCCCCTCAGGGGGGACAAAAAAATAGTGCGAACATCATGCCTTTTCAACAGTTGATCTTAATGTAAAATGTGGTGGTCCCCTATGAAGCCTCTTGATACAACCTATGTGGACTAATCTTAGTTACACACCTCCAGAGGGTACTGAATACAAACTTTCTAATTCTTTATCTACATGGCCAACTCCATCTCCCATAGGGAGCCCAAATATTAACTCAGGCACTCGATTTGAACAAAGTTGAATCTGACCTCCCTAGAGATGTTGTTTACCAAATTTGAAAGCATTCAGACTGGTGGATCTGAAGAAGACTTTTAAAGAAATTTCCCCATATTGTACTAATTGAGTTAAAATTCAGGTTGCCATAGGAAGTCCAAATATTAACCTAGGGAACCAATTAGAACAGACTTGAATCTGACTCCTCTTGAGATGTTGTAAACCAAATATGAAAGGATTCTGGCAGGTGAATCTGAAGAAGATTTTGATGAAATTCCCTCATATTGTACTAAGTTAAATTTCAGGTTCCCATATGGACTCCAAATATTAACCCAGGCACTTGAATTAAACAAACATGAATCTGCCCCCACCCCTAGAGATATTGTATACCAAATATGAAAGCATTCCGACTGGTGGATCTGAAGAAGATTTTAAAGAAATTTCCTCATACAGCACTAAGTTAAAACTTGGGCTACCACAGTGAGCCCAAATATATATCCAGGAACCTGATTTGAACAAACTTGAATCTGACCCCATTAGAGATGTTGTATACCAAATATGAAAGCATTCTGACTAGTAAATATGAAGATTTTTAAAAATTATCCCCCATATTGAACTATGTTAAAATTTGACCCAAATATTAACCTAGGGAATTGGTTTGAACAATCTGGAATCTGACCTTCTTAACAATGATGTATACCAAACATTAAAAGATTCTAACTGGTGATTCTAAAAAAAGAAGACTTTTAAAGAATATTCCCCATATTGCCCTAAGTTAAAAATTTGGGCTCCTGTATTGAGCCCAAATATGAACCAAAGGGCTTTAGTTTAATAAACTTGTATCTGATCCCCCCATCCCCCCCTCCCCCCCCCCCCCCCCCATCCTATGAATGATGTATACCACATTTTTTTGCAAATATGCTGACTGAGCATTTTTTCGATGCCCACTACAGAACACCCTAACATAAACAATAACAATTTTTTTTACCATTCAATTCTACTGGTCCTAAGGATGCTACATACCAAATAACAGCTCTCTGTTCCGTGTGGTTTGGGAAATATGGGCATTTGAAAATATTCCTATTTTTAGCTCCTGAGGTTTCCATGGGGATGCAGGAATTTTTTTTTTTTTTTGCACAAGTCAAGTACTTATGACTCAAGAATACCACATGCCAATTTTGGTTCAAATCGTACGTTCGGTTCAGAAAATAGAAATTTTGGGCGGGGCCAAAAATCTTAAAATATTGCTTCACGAACTTCGTTTGTGCAAACCTGATTCTACACCTCAAAAGGAAACTGCATAACAAATATCAAGTTATTCTACCCCCTGGTTCATGAGAAGAAGATTTTAAAAATATTTTTGAGCATTCGTAAGCCCCCCCCCCCCCCTCCCCCCCCCCCCCCCCCCAATGGGCATGTTGAGTGGAACAAAAATGCAATGCCTCTTCAGGACCATCACTAACACAAACTTTCACTTGACAGAAAGTGATTAGATTAGCTCAACTTGACTTTGTCAAGGTGAGCTAAAAATAAAGGAGTAGTCACCGAAGAACTAACTCAGCAAAAGCATGGTTAGCATTGGTTGAAGAAAAGTGCTGTATCAAAATGCAGTACACCTCAGTACACAGCACTACTGAACCCAAACAACGACAATCCGGATTATAAGTGCCTTGCCTAAGGACCTTTCAGCTTGAAGTCCAATGTCATAACCAGTGAGCCACCGCTCTCCCCAAGGCTGATTAGTATTTGGGATTGAAATTGAGTGAAATATTCAGTGCTCCTGGAATCTATCAGTGTGTGAAGAAATAAAGTGAAATGTCAAAATTGTGACAAGAAAATGATTGAGACAGTTTTTCCGAGGGACTAAATTTAAACAAACATGAATCTAAATTCCATATGGATGCTGTACACCAAATATCAAGAGTCTGAATGTTGGTTCTAGAGGAGAAGATTTCTAAAAATTATTCCTGATATTGCACTGAGTTAAAACTCAGGATCCCATACAGATCCCACTAATGAACCCAGGGACTTCACTGAAACAAACTGAATCTGACCTCACAAAGGATCCTGTAAACCATATACAAGAGTTTGACAGGTGGAGGTGAAGAAAAGTTTGATTTAATTTTTTTAACAAGAGGCCCCAATTGCAAGTTGCCTTAATTGCTCACCTGCCAAAATGGTTCAAAGAAGTATTTGGGGTCACATTGAGTTAGACATGGTTAATCAATACTACAAAGGAATGAAGTCATGAAAGGTAAATTTTATGGAAAAACACTAACGAATGCGATCCAGGATTTGAACAAATCTGAACCTAGCATACACCCTCCTGCCATCCCCTCAGCCCACCCACAGAACACCCAAATATGAAGCCAGGGACTGAAATTGAACAAATTTGAATCCCCCACCCCCCTCCCATAGATGATGCATACCAAATATCAAAAGATTCTGTTTGGTGGATCGGAAAAAGATTTTTAAAGAACATTCCTCATATTGCACTAATCTGAACATTTGGGCTCCCTTAGAGAGCTCAAATATGGACCCAGGGATCTGATTTCAACAAACATGTGTATGAATCTTCCAAAGATGTTATATGTGAAATATGAAAGCCTTTGGAGTAGTGGTTTGGGAGAAGAAGATTCTTTAATGTTTTTCCCATAACTCACAAAGAGTCAAAAAATGATGACTCAGCATTTTTTCAAAAGTCCTGGAATAGTACCCTATGATGAAACCGATGGCAATTTTTTTTACCATTCCTTTCTGCTGTTCCAAAGGAAGCTTCACACAAAATAAAAATTCTCAGTGCCAAGTAGTTTTAGAGATATGGGCACTTTACATTTTTTCTATTTCCCATGAGGGCGACAGGAATTTTTTTGGCATAAATTAGGTACTTATGACCCAATGAGTCCTCATATCAAATTTGGTTCAAATTAGCCTCTCGTAAAATAGAAATTTTGGTATAACTTGGGCTCCCACAGGAAGCCCAAATGTGAACAGGGACTTGATTTTGACAAACTTATATCTCACCTCCCTAAGGATGCTGTATACCAAATATCAAAAGATTCTGACTAGTGGATGTGAAGAATAATATTTTTGAAGATGTTCCTCATATTGAACTAAGTTATAATTTGGGCTCCCACAGGGAGCCCAAATATGAACCCAGGGACTTGGCTTGAACAAACTTGAATCTCACCCCCCCCCCTAAGGATGCTGCATAACAAATATCAAAACATTCCGAATGCTGGATTTGAAGGAGGTCTTAAAAGAAAATTCCTCATTTTAAATTAAGTTACAATTTGGACTCCCACTGTGAGGCCAAATATGAACCCAGGGACTTGGCTTGAACAAACTTGAATCTCACCCCCCTAAGGATGCTGCGTAACAAATATCAAAAGAGTTTGATTGGTTGATCTGAGGGAAGAAAATTTTTAATGAATATTTCTCATATTGCACTACTTTGAAAATTTGGGCTCCCATAGAAAGCCCAAATATGGACCCAGGAAATTGATTTCAACAAATATGTGAATCAATCTTCCAAAGATGTTATATGTGAAATCTGAAAGCTTTTGGAGCAGTGGTTTGGGAAAGAAGGTTCTTTAATGTTTTCCCTATTATCCAGAGTGTTAAAAAATGCTGACTCAGCACTTTTTCAAAGTTCCGAAAACGTACCCTATGATAAAACCGATAGCAATTTATTTTTTTTTGACCATTCCATTCTGTTGGTCCTAAGGAAGCTTCATACCAAATAAATATTCTCAGTGCTGTGTGGTTTTGGAGATATGGGCATTTTAATTTTTTTCTATTTTTAGCTCCCGCAGTTCCCATCCAGGCGATGGGAAATATTTTTTTTGCATAAATTAATTACTTATTACCCAATAAGCCCAAATATCAAATTTGGTTCAAATCAGCCCCTCAGTTTGGAAAATAGAAATTTTGGGTGGGGTAAATACAGCCCATCAAACTTCACTTAACAAATCTGAGAGTACACCTCAAAAGGAAGAGGCACACCAAATATCAAGACTCGGCTACTGCTGGTTCGTGAGAAGAAGATTTTTAAAGATTTAGGTACACTTTTTGGGCGTGGCCCTACCGAGGGGCAGGGCAACTTGATTTAACAAACATGAATTGACATATGATAGGGAACATGCACATCAGATTTGGTTCAATCTGATCAAGTAGTTTGTGAGAAGTCGATAATGTGAAGTGGAAGACGACGGACGACGTCAATGGACAAAAAGCGATTAGTAAAGCTCCCCTTTAGCTTTGCTCAGGTGAGCTAAAAATTATCCCATATATAGCTTGAAGTTAAAATTCCCACAGGGAGAATACATATCAACTCTAAGACTCATGTTCTGAAGTTGAATCTGCACCCTTTCCCTCCCCCACCCCCCACCACCAACATACACAAACACAAAATCAAACCACACAAGAATGTTGCATACTAAGTACCAAAAGATTCTACAGGTGGTTCTGGTGAAGTAGAATTTTGAAGAATATTCCTAATATTGCAGGAGTCAATACAGGGACTTGACTGGAACAAACTTGAATCTGACCCACGTATGAATGTTGTATGTCAAAATTAATATCAAAAGATTCTGATAGGTGGTTCTAGAAGAGAAAATTTTTAAAGAATATTCCCAATATGGATTAAATAAAAATTCAGGCTCCCATACAGAGCCCAAAATATAAACCTGCATGGGGATTTGATCTGAACAAACATGAATCTGCCCCAACTACAATTTTATGATGTTGTATACAAAAAATCAAAACATTCTGACTGGTGTTTCTGGAGAAGGAGATCTTTAAAGAATATTCCATAATTAAACCTCAGACTCCTGTATTGAGCCAAATATAAACCCAGAGGCTTGATTTGAACAAAATATAAAAAAAATTTCAGATATGAATCGGAAGAAGATTTTTAAAGATTATTCCTCATAGTTAAAATTCAGGCTCTCATAGGGAGCCCACACAGCAACACAGCAACTCAAATAAACAAACTTAAATCAGGCAACTCAATTTGAACAAATCCGAATCTGACCTCTCTAAGGATGTTGTATATCACATTCCTAGAGAAGAATTTTATACAAGTTGCTCATATTGCACCAAGTTAAAACTTGGACTCCTACTAGTAAGGGGACTTGATGTGAACAAATGTGAATTCCTGATTCTAGTGGTTGACACACTGGTATATTGTATACATGTATGTATGTGTCAGCCACTCAGTGATTAACTAAGATTGACTTCAATTCATTCCAAGAAGAACACACACCATTTACTGGGCATTTGGATGTTTGTGAAGAAAAAAATAAAAAAATAGTTCTGGAGAGCAATTGGCATATCTGAGTAGCTACAAGGAGAGTGATTTTTGTTGCGGCACTGAATTTTTCACAAAGCAAAATCTGCTGCATCTTAAATTTAACCTAAATTAAACTTAACTCATATTAAATGTATACAGATGTGTTTAATTTATTTATTTATTGGTGTTTAATGTCGCATACTTATGCACAATGGCTAATCGTGACCGTGACAGTTTTACGGGTGGAGGAAGCCGGAGTACCCGGAGAGAACTAGCGAGCATCGACAAACAACTGTCAGCTCCCCAACATTTCTAACTCTGGTCGAGTTCTGCTCAAGCAGGGTTACAGCGGTTGAAGACATGTGCACCATCGAGACCAGTACGCCTTAGTACACAGCGTCATCATGCCCCCATGTAGGCAACCGGGATAAAGTGCCTTGCCCAAGGACACAACGCGGGTCGTCCCGGACAGGGATCGAACTCGGAACCTCTAGCATAGAAGTCCAACAGTCTACCACACAGCCACCGCGGTCCCAATGTGTTTAATATTACAAAACATGTACAAGAATATTTAAAAGAGGCCCCCTCCTTAAATGCTTACCTAATAAATTTGTTTAGAGAAGAATTTAAGGTCCCGTTCATCATCTGCATGTTAATATTCATTTATTTTTATTTATTGGGTTTTACACCACTTTCGAAAACCATGGTCATCCCACATCAGACAGTTTATGGGTGGTGGAAGCCAGAGTACTGGAAAGAACCAGTGAACAGTGGTGAGCATCTGACATATCCCCAGCATACTAACTCCATACAAGCAGTGTTAGCATTTGTAGAAGACAAATGCACCATTGACATGCAGTACGCCTTTGTACAAAGCACCACAATTCCCCACTTGGGCAATAGGCATTAAGTGCCTTTTTATCCAAGGATACAACACAGTTATCCCTAGCAGGGATCAAACCATGGACCTTTCAGTTTGAAATCCAATGGTATACCTACTGAGCTACTGTGCTCCCATCTATATCTTAATATACTTAATCTAATTTAGCTGTGAGTGTGGGGAAGAAGGGTGGGAGATTTTTAGCCTAAAATCACTCAAACCTCTTCAAAAAACATTTTGGAATGAAGAGAAAAAAAATCCCTTAGTGGACTCCTTTCAACTAACCTCCCCCCCCCCCCCCCCCCACCCCGTAGGGCAGAAGTTAATTTTTTTCATAAAATCTGATAAAATAACAAATGAAAGTGTCAATGACACTGTAGCTCAACTTGTCAAGACAAAGACATGTACATGTATAGTATGTGACACAGCAATGACAAACATCTAGGTAATGACCTGATAACAAAGGTACATATAAAGTATTGTAACGGTCTGTACATGAATACTGACCGTTGCCTGTAACAAATGTATAGGTAAAGTATTGTAAAGGTGGGTGACAGTCAGATGCTGAACTAGAAAAAATCTTTGAGTCCCAGAGTGGGTCTGACTGAACCCCAAAATATTTGTTCTCATAGCACAATGATAACAAAGGCACCCCAAAACACACTCGTTCCTGTCCCAAGGTGAAAACAAAAGTACTCAAGAAGTTTTGTGAAGATTAGTTCATAAATACGAACTGTATAGAACTTGTGACAAAAAACTGATTGGACCTAATTTCGGTACAAAATGGCCACTGGCAGCCATCTTGAATTTTGGACCGTACCCAGAAACACTCATTCTCATCCCAAGCAGATAACAAAGGTACCCAAGAAGTTTTGCGAAGATCGGTTCATAAATACAGCCTCTACCCTGAGCCGTATTGACATGTGTGCTTACATTGTGTAAGTAGCACTGAATAAATCAAATTTCATCTAATTTGCATAATTTCTGCACGAAAAAAAACCCCTTACAATATGTGATGTATTCCATGTTACTAAACATTCATACAAAAATTTATTCAAATCAGAACTTTCATACAGAAGTTCTATACAAAAGACTGATTGCACTAATTTTGGTACAAAATGGCTGCTGGTGGCCATCTTGAATTTCGGACCACACCCAAAAACAATCGCTCTCATCCCACGGTGATAACAAAGGTACCCAAGAAGTTTCGTAAAGATTGGTTCATAAATATGGCCTCTAGTCTGAGCTGTATAGAAGATGTGTACAAAAAACTGATTAGACCTAATTTCGGTACAAAATGGCCACTGGCAGCCATCTTGAATTTTAGACCGCACCCAGAAACACTCGTTCTCGTCCCAAGGTGATAACAAAGGTACCCAAGACATTTCGTGAAGATCAGTTCATAAATACAGACTCTAGTCTGAGCCGTATTGACATGTGTACTTACTGTGTGTAAGTCGCACTGAAAAAATCAAAGTTCATCTAATTTGCATAATTTCTGCACGAGAAAAAAAACCTGTATTATATGTGATGCATCCCATGGTACTAAACATTCACACAAAATAATTATTCAAATCAGGCCTTTCATATGGAAGTTCTGTGCAAAAATCTAATTGCACCTAATTTTGTACAAAATGGCTGCCATCGGCCATCTTGAATTTTGGACCGGACCCAAAAACACTCGTTCTCGTCCCACGGTGATACCAAAGGTACCCAAGAAGTTTCGTAAAGATCGGTTCATAAATACGGCCTCTAGCCCGAGCCGTATTGGCATTTGCACTTACAGTGCTGAAAGTAACCCCAAAAAACATGAAAATTAGTCTAATTTGCACAATTTACGTACGAGAAAAAAACCCGTATTATATGTGATGTATCCCATGGTACTAAACATTCATACAAAAAATTATTCAAATCAGAGCTTCCATATGGAAGTTCTGTACAAAAAACAGATTTCTGCACCGTCGGTACAAAATGGCGGCTGGCAGCCATCTTGAATTTCGGACCGCACCCAAAAACACTCGTTCTCGTCCCACGGTCATAACAAAGGTACCCAAGAAGTTTCATAAAGATCGGTTCATAAATACGGCCTCTAGCCCGAGCCATAGCAGCTTGGCACTTACAGCTCTGAAAGTAACACTAAATAAATCAAAGTCAGTCTAATTTGCATAATTTACGCACGAGAAAAAAACCCGTATTATATGTGATGTATCCCATGGTACTAAACATTTATACAAAACTTTATTCAAATCAGAACTTTCATACAGAAGTTCTGTACAAAAAACTGATTTTTGCATCATCGGTACAAAATGACCACTGGCAGCCATCTTGAATTTCGGACCACACCTAAAAACATTCGTTCCCGTCCCAGGGTCATAACAAAGGTACACAAGAAGTTTCGTAAAGATCGGTTCATAAATACGACCTCTAGCCCGAGCCATAGCCAATTGTTGACGTACGGACAGACGGACGACGGGCCATGACAATAGCTCAAATTTGACTTCGTCAAAGTTGAGCTAAAAATCCTCTTTTCAAGCAAAAACAAAAATTGCTCAAAAGAACAGAATTGTGTTGTGTACTTGGGTCGTCAAGTAGCCTGATGGTTCCCATTTAAGCAAACTTAACGTAAATGTCACATTTACATCTAAATGAAAGTTACCACCATTCATTTAAACAAACAGTAAATTTTTATTGGATTCTGTGTTAAACTCCCCTGATACCTACCAAAATCAATCAAGCCTAACACTTTGTACAAATTTTTATCCATGAGTCATAAAAATACCAAATATCAAAAGATTCTGCTCCTCCCTGGTGGGTCTGAAGAAGAAGATCTTTAAAGAATAGTGCTGCTACATGCACCCGGTGCTTGTTGAATTCATGGGAAATGACTATTAATCGACTAATGATCGATTAAGGCTAGCAATTAATCGACTTCTAAAATTGATAGTCGCAGCAGCCTAAATGTGAATTTGACCTCTGTAAGATCCACATTTTCAAATCATTCTGACTAGACTAGCGGTTCCGAAGTACCAGAGGCTCAAGCGAGCCTAAAACGTTCACCTGGCTCAAGTTGCCAATAAGGATAAGTGTATCATTAAGTGATCAGCAGCAAGAGCAATGTTTTGATTTACTTTGACACAACCAAAGGCACCTTTTTTCGCCACTGATTTTTGCTGGTCCTAGGAAAGCTTCTGAGCAAGCTTTGTTTTGTGAAGAAGTAAAAAATAACCCAACATAATTTTTTCTTTTGTTTTCAACTACTAAGGTTCTCTCTACCCCACCCCCCCCCCCCCCCAAAAAAAAAAACCCCCAAAAAATGAAAGTTTCAATGACACTGTAGCTCAACTTGTTTAAGACATGTACATGTATAGTATGTGACACAGCAAGATAAACATCTAGGTAATGACCTGATAACAAAGTTACATGTAAAGTATTGTAACGGTCTGTTGATAAATGCTGACCATAGCCTGTAACAAATATGTAGGTAAAGTATTGTAAAGGTGGGGGTGACAGTTATATGCTAAACTAGAAAAGAAAACTTGGAGTCCCAGAGTGGGTCTGACTGAACCCAAAAATATTTCTCATAGCACAGTGATAACAAAGGCACCCCAAAACACTCGTTCCTGTCACAAGGTGATAACAAAGGTACCCCAAGAAGTTTTGTGAAGATCGGTTCATAAATACAGACTTTAGCCCAAGCCGTATTGACATGTGCACTTACATGTACTGCGTATAAGTAGCACTGAATAAATCAAAGTTCATTTAATTTGCATAATTTTTGCACGAGAAAAAAACCTGTATTATATGTGATGTATTCCATGTTACTAAACATTCCTACAAAACTTTATTCAAATCAGAACTTTCATACAGAAGTTCTGTACAAAAAACTGACAGCACTAATTTTGGTACAAAATGGCTGCTGGTGGCCATCTTGAATTTTGGACCGCACCCAAAAAACTTGTTCTCGTCCCACAATGATAACAAAGGTACCCAAGAAGTTTTGTAAAGATCGGTTCATAGATACGGTCTCTAGCCTGAGCCGTATAGAAGTTGTGTACAAAAAACTGATTGAACCTAATTTCGGTACAAAATGGCCATTGGCAGCCATCTTAAAAGTGTCAATGACACTGTAGCTCAACTTGTTTAAGACATGTACATGTATAGTATGTGACACAGCAATGACAAACATCTAGGAAATGACCTGATAACAAAGGTACATATAAAGTATTGTAACGGTCTGTACATAAATACTGACTGTTGCCTTTAACAAATGTATAGGTAAAGTATTGTAAAGGTGGGTGACAGTCAGATGCTAAACTAGAAAAGAAATCTTTGAGTCCCAGAGTGGGTCTGACTGAACCCAAAAATATTTGTTCTCATAGCACTGTGATAACAAAGGCACCCCAAAACACTCGTTCTCATCCCAAGGTGATAACAAAGGTACCCAAGAAGTTTTGTGAAGA
Organism: Pictodentalium vernedei; assembly: GCA_031216915.1. Classification (NCBI taxonomy): domain Eukaryota; kingdom Metazoa; phylum Mollusca; class Scaphopoda; order Dentaliida; family Dentaliidae; genus Pictodentalium; species Pictodentalium vernedei. Next base: position 565,781,819 of record CM062296.1, read on the forward strand.
TCGGTTCATAAATACAGACTCTAGCCCAAGCCGTATTGACATGTGCACTTACATGTACTGCGTATAAGTAGCACTGAATAAATCAAAGTTATCTAATTTGCATAATTTCTGCACTAGAAAAAAAAATTGTATTATATGTGATGTATTCCATGTTACTAAACATTCATACAAAAATTTATTCAAATCAGAACTTTCATACAGATCTTCTGTACAAATACACAGCTGTGTAATATGCGCATAATACACCCATTATTAATTACAAGGAAGCACACAATATGAGCATACATGTGTACTAAGCATTTTCAAGTTATTGTTCAACATGTGGAAAATTGCTTATATTTTGATGAATAAAGTCCCATAACTCTGAAATGACATATCGGACAGTGACACAAATCAAAAGGGGAATCCTTCCATCAACATATACTTGCAACAAAAAAATCATGAAAATTGCTCTAAGCATTTTCCTCTTATTGTTCGACATGTGGAAAATTGCTTATATTTTGACTAATAAAGTCCCATAACTCTGGAATGATCGGACAGTGACACAAATTGAAAGGGAGCTTCCTTCCATCAACATATACTTTCCACAAAAAAATCACAATGAAAGTGTCAATGACACTGTAGCTCAACTTGTTAAGACATGTACATGTATAGTATGAGACACAGCAATGACAAACATCTAGGTAATGACCTGATAACAAAGGCACATATAAAGTATTGTAATGGTCAGTGCAAAAATACTGACCGTAGCCTGTAACAAATGTATAGGTAAAGTATTGTAAAGGTGGGTGACAGTCAGATGCTAAACTAGAAAAGAAATCTTTGAGTCCAAGAGTGGGGGCTGACTGAACCACAAAATATTTGTTCTCATAGCACATTGATAACAAAGGCACCCCAAAACACACTTGTTCCTGTCCTAAGGTGAAAACAAAGGTACCCAAGAAGTTTCGTGAAGATCATTTCATAAATACGAGCTGTATCGAAGTTGTGACAAAAAACTGATTGGACCTAATTTCGGTACAAAATGGCCACTAGCAGCCATCTTGAAATTTGGATTGCACACAGAAACACTCGTTCTCGCCCCAAGGTGATAACAAAGGTACCCAAGAAGTTTCGAGAAGATCAGTTGATAAATACAGCCTCTAGCTCGAGCCGTATTGACATGTGCACTTACAGTGTATAAGTAGAACTGAATAAATCAAAGTTCATCTAATTTGCATAATCTCTGCACAAGAAGAAAAGCTGTATTACATGTGATGTATTCCATGTTACTAAACATTCATACAAAAATTTATTCAAATCAGAACTTTCATACAGAAGTTCTGTACAAAAGACTGATTGCACTAATTTTGGTACAAAATGGCTGCTGGTGGCCATCTTGAATTTTGGACCACACCCAAAAACACTCCTTCTCATCCCACTGTGATAACAAATGTACCCAAGAAGTTTCGTGAAGATCGGTTCATAAATACAGCCTCTAGCCTGAGCCGAATAGAAGTTGTGTACAAAAAACTGATTAGACCTAATTTCGGTACAAAATGGCCACTGGCAGCCATCTTGAATTTTGGACCGCACCCAGAAACACTTGTTCTCATCCCAAGGTGATAACAGAGGTACCCAAGAAGTTTCGTGAAGATCGGTTGATAAATACAGCCTCTAGCCCGAGCCATATTGACATGTGTATTTACTGTGTGTAAGTAGCACTGAAAAAATCAAAGTTCATCTAATTTGCATAATTTCTGCACGAGAAAAAAACCTGTATTATATGTGATGTATCCCATGGTACTAAACATTCACACAAAAATTTTTTCAAATCAGCGCTTTCATATGGAAGTTCTGTGCAAAAATCTGATTGCACCTAATTTTGTACAAAATGGCTGCCATCGGCCATCTTGAATTTCGGACCGGACCCCAAAACACTCGTTCTCATCCCATGGTGATACCAAAGGTACCCAAGAAGTTTCGTAAAGATCGGTTCATAAATACGGCCTCTAGCCCGAGCCATATTGACATTTGCACTCACAGTGCTGAAAGTAAAACTAAATACATCAAAGTTAGTCTAATTTGCATAATTTATGCACGAGAAAAAAACCTGTATTATATGTGATGTATCCCATGGTACTGAACATTCATACAAAATATTATTCAAATCTGTGCTTTCATATGGAAGTTCTGTACAAAAAACAGATTTCTGCATCGTCGGTACAAAATGGCGGCTGGCAGCCATCTTGAATTTTGTACCGCACCCAAAAACACTCTTTCTCGTCCCACGGTCATAACAAAGGTACCCAAGAAGTTTCGTAAAGATCAGTTCATAAATACGCCCTCTAGCCCGAGCCGTATCCAATTGTTGACGTACGGACAGATGGACGACGGGTCATGACAAAAGCTCAAATTTGACTTCGCCAAAGTTGAGCTAAAAATTGCTCGAAGCATTTTTTTCAAGTCAATATACGACGTGTGGATGGACAGCAATATACCATAATACGACCGATTTTTCAAAACGGGCGTATAAGAACTGATTGCACTAACTAAAGTACAAAATGGCTGCTGGTTCCTCTAACCCGAGCCGTATTGGCATTTGCAGTGCTGAAAGTAACACTAAATAGATCAAAGTTAGTCTAATTGGAATAATTTATGCACAAGAAAAAAACCTGTATTATATGTGATGTATCCCATGGTACTAAACATTCATACAAAAAATTATTCAAATCAGCGCTTTCATATGGAAGTTCTGCGCAAAAATCTGATTGCACCTAATTTTGTACAAAAAATGGCTGTCAGCGGCTATCTTCAATATTCTTGAATTTCAGACCGGACCCAAAACCACTCGTTCTTGTCCCATGGTAATAACAAAGGTACCCAAGAAGTTTCATAAAGATCGGTTCATAAATACGGCCTCTAGCTCGAGCCGTTTTGGCATTTGCACTTACAGTGCTGAAAGTAACACTAAATAAATCAAAGTTTGTCTAATTTGCATAATTTCGCACGAGAGAAAAAAACCCGTATGTGATGTATCCCATGGTACTAAACATTCACACAAAAAATTTTTCAAATCAGAGCTTTCATATGGAAGTTCTGTGCAAAAATGTGATTGTATCTAATTTTGTACAAAATGGCTGCCAGCGGCCGTCTTGAATTTCGGACCGGACCCCAAAACACTTGTTCTCCTCCCACGGTGATAACAAAAGTACCCAAGAAGTTTCGTAAAGATCGGTTCATAAATACGGCCTCTAGCCCGAGCCGTGTTGACGCCGCGACAGGCAGACAGATGGACGACGGGCCATGACAATACCTCAAATTTAGCTTTGCCAAAGTTGAGCTAAAAAGTCTGCATAAATGAAATACTTATGACCCAGTTATGTACCACATGACAAATTTACATACACCCCAAAGGATATAGTAATTTATTGATTGATTTTTTTTTTTTTTTTTGGGGGGGGGGGGGGGGGGATCAGACGAGTAAATTTCACCAGCCTGAAAATGGCAGCAGCTTCATTTGAACAAAGGAGAAAAGGTTTACTCCGAGGGAGGATGGTAGGTGCCATAAATGAATGAATTTGGCCCAATGGGTTTAAAGAATAAAAAATTTCAAACTAGAGAAACAGAATTTTACTGCCCCTGTAAATTCATGTCTGTGTGAAAATGGTTAAAGCATCAAATATAAACAAAGCAGAAAGAGAATTTTTGGAGCCTTATTTTGGGGGGTAAACTATTTTTAAAGAAATCAGAAAGAAGTTTTCATTAACAGTATTACATGAAGTAAAATCTTTGGAACCCACATTGAAGTCTTGAGAGGGTTAAATTAAAGACATTCACGCAGGAATTGTAAAAAAAATATCCAAGAAACCAGAAAAAAGATACAGTTAAAACTAAAAGTCCTGTCACAAACTGTGCACTTATCTAGGTTTAATTACGCATAGGAATTGTGCGCAATTGCCATATTGAATGGAATCCAAAGCATGGCAGGTTCTCCTGGTTACTCATAACAAGGACAGGCAATGTTTCCTGGGTTACCCGGAGGTCCATTGGTTGAAACAGTGCTTGTGCACAGGCCATATGTACAGAATTTGATAGCCTTTCTATGGTCGTAACGCCTAGATTAACAACGCGCAGATCAACGTGCTATTTGTGCGCATTTCATTACAGGACTTCTAGTTTTAACTGTATGAGCATCGAAGCGCAACTGTCAGCTCCTCAACATTCCAACTCTGTTCAAGCTCCGTTCAAGCAGGGTTACAGCAGCTGAAGACATGTGCACCATCAACGGGCAGTACGCCTTAGTACACAGCGTCATCATGCCCCCATGTAGGCAACCGGGATCAAGTGCCTTGCTCAAGAAAACAATGGGGGTCGTCCCAAACGGGGATGGAACTCGGGACCTCTGGCAAAGAAGTCCAACAGAACACCACTGCACTCCCTTTTCACTCTATTAACCCTTTACCTAATGAATCAGCCTCATCCGCCTGCACAATATGCAAAATCAGCAGTTGAAGAAATATTAATTTTCAGAAAATTCCAACCAAACTATATCATGTGACCCCTCATATTGGAAAGAGCACATCAAGCTCGTTCCAATGATGGGTCACATGATATGGTTTGTTCAAATATTAAAAAATTCTGAAAACTCTATACCGGTACTCCTTAGATGGTCTGTGCAATATATGTTTGAATTTGGCCTGATGGTTGTGAAGAGAAAGTCACTTTTGCATAAGTTAATGGATGACGGACGATGGATGCCAGACAACGGATGCAAGATGACAAGTGATGGCGGTAGCTTCCGTTGACTTACAGTAAGGTGAGCTAAAAAGAGTTTTAAAGATTATTCCTCATATTAGACTAAGTTAAAATTCAAAATATTAAGGCATGGACTTGGTTTGAACAAACTTAGATCTGGCCTCCCTATAGGATGCTGTAAACCAAACATCAAAAGATTCAGCCTGGAGGATCTGAAAATTTTTTTGAAGATTATTCTACAGATTCCACAACATTAAAATTTAGGCTCCTGTAGAAAGCTCAATTAATAACTGATAGACTTGATTTGAACACACATCAATCTGACCCCTGTAAAAATTCTGTATGCCATATATCAAAAGTTTTCGACTAAAGGCTCTGGAGACAAAGATTTTTAAAGATGATTCCTCATATTGCCATTATTATTCGAGTAAGTTAAAATTTTGGCTCCAACAGTAAGCCCAAATACTGACACAGAAACTTGATTTGAACAAACTTAAATCTTACCTCTCAAAGGATGATGTATACTCTCAAGTGCCGAATAAAAGTATTTGCCGAATAAAAGTGCTGGGTAGCAATTTACACTGAAAAGAATAATAGTGCTGGTGCACAATAAATGAGCTGGCTCGCAAACTTAACTAATTTCACTTGAGTACCAAAATATGTTGCTCCCCTATACTGCTACTGACTTGCCAAGAAATTGCCAAACACAATTTCCAGTCGGTTCAATAACCGTTCCATGACTATTGATAAAAATCTGTATTATACACTTAATTGCTAACTGCAGTAGAAATTGATATAAAATAACTTTTGCTGTCTTTTTATTGGAAAATTTATTGAAAAAAAACCCAGCCTCAATGGTTGCACTTTCTTTCTCAACACCAAGGGTGAAGCACTGTAAAATATTAATTACTTTATTAAACACAGTTTCAGAACTGGAACTTGACACATGCTCCACATTTACAATGTCAAATATATTTATTTCTTCCAGGGACCTCCCAATGAGAGAATTTTAGGTAGATGTGACTTCTCCCTCTCAGAAAAAGAGGGAAAAGCAAGAGCTCTTTTGGGAGAAGTGAAATTTCTAAAGAGAACAATTCAGAGAAGAGAATTTAATATTTCAAAATTCAACAGACCTTTCAAACTCTGAAAATCAAGTTTGTGGGATCCAGTAGAGGAGCCATGAGATTTCCAGCCTCCATCTTACCCCCATCAGAAATTTTTTTTTATTTCCCCTGCCATCAGTACAAGTACAGTGCCCGCTGTCCTGCCCCCTCCCCCCCCTCCCCCCCCCCCCCTTTTCTACACTCTTCACAAGCATAGCCCCACAGGATTTTGGCAGAGAGAAGTAAAAATTTCTCTAAAATAGGCAACATGGGGCATAAATGATTAACTGACCTTGACTTCACCTCCATGCTGTGGTCACGATTAGCCATTATGCAGAAGTTTGTGACCATAAACACCAATAAATAAATCAAGTTAGTGCGTGGGATCCAGTGGAAGAACAATGGGATTTCTAAGGAGCCAAGCACCTACCCTAAAAAGTTATTTTTTTATTGGCCTCAATTGGGGAAAAAAATAAAGGTAATGGGTCACAATATCCGTGACGGTTTGTATTTTTTTTCACAAATTAATAAACATGCCCACACGTTTATTCGGCACCTGAGGGTACCAAATATCAAAAAGATTCTGGCTAGTGGGTCTGGAGAAGATTTTTAAAGATTATTCCTCATATTGCAAGAAACTAAAATTTGGACGAGAAGATTTTTGCAAAATTTTTGCAACTATGTTGACACAGCATTTTTTTCATTCCCCTCCTACAGTACACTATGAACAGAACTGATGGCAAAGTCAATTCTACTGGTCCTAAGAATGCTTCACATCAAAATAACATATCTCTGCTGTGTGCAGTTTGGGGAATGTGCATGAAAATGTTTCTATTTTTAGCTCCTGGGGTTCCCACAGGCATACAGGATATTCTTTTGTTGCATGAATCAAGTATTTTAATATGATTAAATAATACAGGCAGCCCACTAAATTGGATATCCCTCAACTGGTAGAATGCTGAATTATTTTTAGTCATCAAAATTTGTTCACATATCTTTGCCTTGTTACAATTTATGGGAGAGTGCCAATAGGCATTCTGCCATAAAATGTAACAAGACAAATCCTCACAGACTAAATAATTTCACTTCAAAGGTGGTATGGAGAACATCCACTGAATATGAAGCCTTTAAGTTGTGATACCAACACTTCAGAATAAAGCCCAAATATGGGCTACCAGCACTCTGTCAGTTAACTGAATAACCCTCCCTGTTAATTTGGATTTTCCTTTGAAAAAGGAAAATACATTTGTTATTCTTCGAATTCTTATTTTTATTGTTGTTGTTTTTTTTTTTTCAACCCTTTTATAATCCCTAAATCTCGGATACGATCTTTACGATTTTTTTTAAACTTGGGGAATGCGTAGAGCGTCCCAAAGTATATGCTTGTGTCGCTAAACCGTTCCGGTCTAAATTATCCCATGACCCTCTTTTGGAGCTGAACCGTCCTCCAAAACGCCGAAAATGGCCAAAAATTTTTTTTAAAAAATTCAATTTTTTGTGTGCTTTGTATCAGTCATTAGGCCAAAAAACACCCCCCAGAATTTTTCCTCCCAAAACATATCGGTTCGGACTCCACGACCAAAAAACGAAAAATCGGTCATTGGACTGGTAATTCAACCTGATTATACTGTACTACAGAAGTGGGTTAAAAACGGCAGTGATCGAGAATGTGTAGCCTGTATATAGGTAAAAAGATTCCCCGTAGTTTGGAAGCACAATTTTGTTGCATTTGACTTCGGGCGGTCGCCAAATGTACACTCTCGTCCTCTGAACGGTCCGTACACCCTCTTTTTGGCATGAGAATACTCGGCGTTCTTGACGCCTATAAGGTTTCCGTGATTGAAATGGCAACAGTCACGGTCTATTTAAACCTTTCCCCACCCCATGGGAATAGGGTTTTATTTCACTTGGCTTCTGATGGCTGGAGAACTACCACTCCGGTTCGGACTTGGAAAATTTTGAACAAAAATCGAAATTTTTTTTCTCGGTTTTCTATGCGTTTTGGTCAATTTTGAGACGAAATTTTTTTTTTTTTTTTTACCTGGAATTTTTTGGTCTGGTCTTTGGACTGGTACTACGACCGGATTATACTTTACTATCAGAGTGGGTAAAAAGCGGTGGTCATTGAAAATGTGTAGCCCGTATGTAGGTAAAAAGTTTCCCCGTAGTGTGGAAGCACAATCCTGTTGCAATTGGATTCAGGCGGTTGCCAAATGTTCACTCTCGGCCTCTCAACGGTCTGTACACCCTGTTTTGGGCATGAGAATACTCGACGTTCTTGAATCGTATAAGGCTTCTTTGGTTGAAATGGCAGCATTCACGGTCTGTTTAAACCTTATGGGAATAGGGTTTTATTCCACTTGGCTTCTGATGGCTGGAGAACTGGAGAACTACCACTCCGGTTTGGACCTTGTAAAATTTTGAAATTTTCAGGTTTTCTATGTGTTTTGGTAAATTTTGAGACAAAAAAAATTTTTTCTTTACCTGGAAATTTTTTGGTCCGGTTGGGACTGAAAATTTTTGATCAAAAACCAAACTTTTTTTCTTTCGATCGCCACTTTGACCTGACAAAACTGCTGGCTCTTCCTCCACCCATAAAACTATCCGACACAACTGCCCAACCCCCACCCAACACAAACACCCATTAGTTGGACTCGACAACTCTGGCATCCATGCCAGGAAACACGTCTGAAAAACATTGATCAGTTTGCACCCGGCGACCTCAACACTTCAGTGAACGCTTTACATAATTTGAAATCAAAATTTGCAGTAAAAACCGCAGACATTGGAAGTCGCATTTCTTTTAAATATTTAATATTACTTGATCAGTCCTTGCGGATAGAATACCAATTCAAATGATTTGTTGTAATTTGTAATATTTTCAGAAAAATATCCGCTTTTAGATTATATAGGGTAAGCGTTTAGTGTGATTTTACGTTTTGAGTGAAAAATCGTTTAAACTTTAAGGGTGTCCAATTACAAGAAACACCCCCCAAAAAAGGTGGGCGTGAGATGGTGGCGAACCGTGACCCCAATAAATATCTCTGTCGAAAATTTACACATTCTGTCGGAAAATAATTTCTGACCAGTGAGGCATAGACTCAGAGCCAGCAGCCGACAGAAGCTGACAAATGTCCGATGACCTCCTACAAAACTGTTAGAATATCATGATTGTCAAACACCTCATTATTCAAGTCGGCAAAGAGATTTCCCAACACCAGACCAGAACCAAGACCGGAAAGTGAGAGATTTAGAAATGTCACACACCATTGTTAACCACTGACTAAACGCAGAGCCATGACAAGCCTCAAATGAGGCATTACGAGATTCTATAATTGTTATCAAAGCCTCTTATTTAAAAAAAGTCGAGAAGGGGAGGACCCCCTCAAATACCCTCCCCCATTTTGGGGCTGTGCACTTTGGATATGCCTAATATGTTACGGACTTTGGGTCCAAGTTTGAATTGGCCTTAGGTATACAAATGCCCCCCCCCCCCCCTCCCCACACGCATGTAGAATTATTAAATACTGCTGACTTCGAGCCTGGGAAGTTGCCTTCTGGTACCCGCGTTTCAGTTTCAAATATCACCATAAGAACTCACGGCATAGATAATAACTGAGAATTATTCATCTAACCGAAGACCTTGCGACGTACATGTAGATAAGAAGCAACAGGAAGGGTTGGGGCAATATGACCAGTGCCTGGGGAATTCCTCTAAAGTGACAACAGTATACATGATTGCTCAATCTTGACTTTAGGCCTATACTTGTTGTGGTCATACATATCCAGGCTTGTCATTATCAGAATGGCAGGAGGGTCATAATGTACCGCCTAAAATGGGTCCAGGAGGGCCATTTTTTTGTCCACCTTAATTCATCAAAGGCGGGAGACTGGGGTCGGGCCTATTCTTGAGTTGACACGAAGTTAGTTGAGCCTTGCCGATCCAGTGACAAGTGATGTCCCACAAATATCAAACAGTTTACCTTGGGTACCAGCAAGAAATTTGGTGAAAAAAGCCCCAAAGAATAATACATACTGGTAAATATATTAGAAGAATTTTTACTCAATAATAAAGAAATATTTTGATATGCTGTTATTTCGAAAACAGAACATTGAAAAAAACGGGGATGTGAAAGCAAAAAAGGAAACCTGAAATCCTATGCTCGAAACAGAGCTCTGCACATCAAGGGAGAGTACTCAACACAATATTCTCTTGCCAAAGCCATCTGTTTCAAAAACGCATTGTCATTCACTTCACGTGGTTAGAAGCCTATGCACTGCAGAACACAGCGTAATGACAGAATTTGTGTCTGTCACATTGCGACATGCTGGCACTCGGATCTAAATATATGCATTCATGACAGAGAAGTTGTTGAAACCGACTGTATATCGAAGACTTACCTTTACTTGGTATAAAACTAGCAGTGGGATACGATAATGACTCACGTGTTTGTGATTATTTGAAATCAAAATTTTCAGTAAAACCCGCAGACATCGGAATTCGTGTTTCTTTCAAATATTTAATATTAATATCACTTAATCAGTCCTTATCAATTCAAATGATTTGTTGTAATTTGTAATATATTCAGAAAAATATGCGCTTTTAGATTATATAGGTTAGGCGTTCAGTGTCATTTTACGTTTTGAGTGAAAAATCATTGAAACTTTGGGGTATCTGATTACAGGAAATGTCCGCACAGTTGCCTACCTGCAAAAACCCATTTGCTTCCTAACATTCTGACATGGAAGCCAAAAATAATACAGCACCACGAAGGCCTGGAATTATACTTCTGAATGGGAATTACAACTGACATGGATTTACTGGCAAAAATTAATGTCGTCCACTCATAATGAGGTCGACGCAGTAATAATGTGCAGTTTGGAATGGCTATGGTTGTTCCAATGTATGGAGCCTTGGCGGTCAGTACAGAATTTCATTAGATGTGACCTCTGGAAGATGGCGTACTGCATAGAGGTCCTGCCAACATTGCTGCTGCTTTGATTCAGTAGCGTAGCCACGGAATTAAGGGGGGGGGGGGAGCAACTCCGCTAAATGTTTACCACAGCCCCCCCCCCCCAAACAAAAATGACCCAATGCAATTTCACACAACTTAGAGCCCCACAAATGCTCTCCAATATAGGGCAGCACTTGCTACAACTGCTCAGATTGAATCTTAAGAGTACTGAACTTTGCAAAATATTCTTTGTCCTTAATAGGCATCTAGGACCCTCTGGCCATTACCCCCTCCGCAAATTTCTCTGTCCTAACCCCGAAACCCAACAACAACCTTCCAAATATCATGTTAGTTATCACATTTCTCTCCTGAGCAATAGCTGCCGGACAAACGAGAAGACCCCAGTGATTTATATCAAACAGGGTTTCTGTTAAAAAAAAATCTTGCCATTATATCGTCTACCGTCAATGTGTTAATAGGCTCATCAAAATCCGTTGTTCTGCGTTCTTCTCAATTTTGAGACGAAAAATCCCAGGAACTGAAAATAGGAGGAAGATCCTGTGTATTGTGCGGGCACAATCACTTCATCTAGTTGAATATAGTTTTGTAACACCAGGCCTTTAGATTAGCCCAAGTTCACACCATTTATAGGTGTGCTCAAATTAGAGATGGTGTGAAGACAGCAAGAAAAATATATAAATTCTTCATTCCTCTTCTACATTTAAGAATAACTTCCCTCACAATATGATCACAGAAACACAAAGAAAGGCATGACAATAAATCATAACCATATAAGACTGTTATTTCTGGTTTAATGTGCCCAAATTAGGGCAAAATGGTGAGCCCAAAATAAAAGAATTTGTAGGCCTGTTAACACAAAACCATTTACCATTCTTCCAGTACAAATTTGACCTGTTAATTGAATATAGAGTAAGCTGAGTAAACTCCTGTTGATAGAATAATTAAAGATTCAATGACATTGCTGCTCAATTTGTACAAGGGACTGAACTGAATAGAAAGATCCAGTAATGCCCTGTCATTCACTCAAGTTTCTATACAAAAGGCATCAGATTCACACCAAAGCTACATATGAAATCTGAAAAAAATTGGGTGAGGGAAGAAGTCTGTTGGGTGTACTAATAGAATTGTTGACAATTTATATGTCAAATCCAAGATGGCCGGTGACGGCCATCTTTTTCAATGGAATGCAGTCAAATTTGATAACTCACGTCTTGACATCATACCTAATTTACATATAAAATTTGAAAAAGACTGGGTGAGAGGTGTGGCCTGTAGGGTCTGCTAATGGAATTGTTGACAATGTAAATGCCAAATCCAAGATGGCTGCTGGTGGCCATGTTTTGCAACAAAATTCAGAGAAATTTGACAGCTCCATCTAGACATTCACCACAGCTACACATGAAATTTCGAAGAAGATGTGGTGAGGGATGTTGCCTGTAGGGTGTGCTAATGGGATTGCTGACAATTAATATGCCAAATCCAAGATGGCCACTGGCAGCCATGTTTTTCAACAAAATTCTGAAATATTTGATAGCTTCCATTTGGACATCACGCCAAAGCTACATATGATATTTGAAAAAGATCGGGTGAGAGATGCAGCATGTAGGTTGTGCTAATGGAATTGTTGATAGTTTTTTGCCAAATCTAACATGGCCACTGGCAGCTATGTTTTTCAACAAAATTTGAAAAAGAATCGATTGCTTCCATCTAGACATTGCCTCAAAGCCACATATGAAATTTGAAACCCATCAGGTGAGAGCTGCGGCCCATAAGGTGTGCTAAAGGAATTATGGACAGACAAATATACCTACAGACGTATGTACATATGGAGATATGGACAGATGACAGATCGCAACCAATCCCAATAGCTCAACATTGTAAAGTTGAGCTAAAAAGATTGTAAACTGTCGAGAAATTACCCTGACTCTCCCCAGTTTTCCTTTGTTTACAGACCTATTTGGCTTCAGTACAACCAATACAGGCATTTACAGTACAACCTACAATAAACTGGAATAATAACTTGCTATTTGGCCAATATTTGCGTCATATTTATATCTGAACATCGCGGTATTTTTATAGCAATAACGCATCAGTTGGTGTTGTTTGTTGGTCGTGACAACACGCTAAGATGACAAAATCCCCAAACCCTATATACTTGCTATCAACAGCATGTCCCATGTTTACCTGTCTGTGTTGTAACCCCCCCCCCCCCCCCCCCAACACACACATTTTAATTGGCTCATCTTAACATTTAATTAGGCCATTTTGTTGCGTTCACATATATTTCTAATTCCTTTTACATGACATCACCCAAATTCGTGGTCAATATCGTCGTTATCGAAATGTGAAAGGAAGAGTTCCCCACCCCTTCCCTCTCCACTTGATTTTAGAGTTTTATATTTATAAATGTTTAAACTGTAGTTAAGTAAAGATACTCTCAATCGACTCTCATGAAGCTGGGGAGACCAGGGAAATCCAAGCTTTAATTGCATCGACATCAATTAATACATCGACTATGTCAGTTCGTTTAACATAGAAAGCTTTGCATGGCTCTAATCGTCCATATTAATATATATAAATATTTGCTACTCTTCTTTCCACCCAAAAAATTACGAATGATAGTTTTGGAAATCTTCCATCATGCGACTCATGCATGCATTTGTCTTACGATATTTTCCACAACACGTTGAAAAGATCGCGTTAATGCTATAGAAATATTGCCAAAATAAGGTGCTACTATGGCATCATTAACAAAATAATATAGCTCAATGGTATACTTTGTAATAGGCTGTACTGTAATCTATTATATTTTGTTTGAAATTGACAGAGCTCATGGAACTCTGTCAAAAAAGATAGAATAAATACTACAGTAATCTGTAGAATACTGGAAGGTGATACAATCCCTGTTAATTGAAAACCATTGTTAATTAAATACCCCTGTTAAATGAATACTCCTCTTAATTGAATACTCCTGTAAATCATGTTAATTGAATAATTCATTTGGCAAAGTGGCAATTCAGTAAACAGGGTTCCACTGTACAGTGTTCTGCATGCCAAATTTGGTTCAAATTGACTCATCTTTTCAGGAAATATAAATTTTATAGTAAATTTCCTTTCTTATTATACCTACCGAAATTGTTTACTACAGGCTTGCACTACAGTGGAAGAACCTAACTCGGATAAAATACTCTCTATTTTAATCTTTCCCAAGATTTGAGAAAGAAAAGTGGTGTAAAAACACCACGAAAAAATAAGCCAAAACTGGGCCGAGCGCCATCGGCGCACACCCAGTATGGGATGCTCTTCCATAGTACAAATCCACACCTTCCGTAACAGTGCGCAATGCGTCAATTCGTCATTCTTTTGATTCCGAACAACACAGGAGTTATGTGATCAGCGGGGAAGAAGGATTCTTACCCGAATAAGAAGACGGGAGGGCCTCCATGTAAACAATTTCAGTAGGTATAATAAGAAAGGAAATTTACTATAAAATTTATATTTCTTATCAACCTACCTCAATTGTTTACTACAGGCTGAATAGACAAAAGGCTGGAGGGAATCACATAACCAACCCACACATAACTCAATAGCACTGGGACCGTGGACAGAGGAAGAGATCCCTAGGCCTATCAAACCATAGCATCACAAACATTAGAAAAGCCAATGAAAGATGAGGCATATGGTGAAGTGCGACGCACAGACAGAAAGGGCAGTAACAGCACAAAGCTGGAACTGACCCTGAAAAAAGCTGAAAAGCTTGGATAGACAACATCCTGAGCCGAAGAAAGAGGGCCCCAAGGTTCTCTGTCGGCTCCTGCAACTGTCGCAGATAAAAGGAGAATGTAGCATTTCTCCAGAAGGCTGCCAGTATAACATCAGTCATCCGACAACATGACAGAGTTATTAAAAGAGGAAGACAATGCACGCACCTCGTGGCAGAAAAAACAATTGGTAATACAATCACCAGCAGCTAGACGAGCGGAAGCTGCACGAATAGCAAGACAAGTCCATCAAGAAATGGATGCAGGAGAGATCTGGCATGTGGGAAAACGCATATTCATCCAGGATAAAGGTGTGAACGCCCCCCACCCCCAAGCAGAGCAGCACCCAAGAAAGTGACCATCTTGGAGTAAACTGCAAAGTCCTAGGCCTTTTCAAGGAAAAGAGCTGAACAAGCTTGGAGAGGCAAGGATGAGTGTCGAAACAATGCGGTATCACATAGGAAAAAATGTCTCCGAAGCATGGACATGTACCCATTGCTGGAGACCCCCAGAAACAAACATATACCAGAAACTCCGCAAGCGGTGTGATCGAAGGAGTGACAGAAGCAACAGAGTGATCGCACACCATCGACAGAAGAACCTTCCACTTAGCCACAGAGGCTAAACCAGTGGAGTGAGTGCCTCCTTGAAGAAAAGCAACTCCACTGCGTGTCTCGAAAAACCTCTACGGAGGAGACAGGACCCGATAAAAGACATGTGCGAAGGCACAATGAAGTCGGGTCAACTTGAAAACCTCCTAGGGCGACTTTGGCAAAGAAAGTCGCGAGGTAGAGGGAGACATGCCGGAACCGCCGCTAACAGAGAGCGGAGCAGATTGATCCACACCCACCGAAGTGACGGGTGTGATCGAAAGGATTCGACGACTGCAGGTTCATATCTTGGTGAGAACCTGAGGTGGAATCGGAACCGGTAGGAAGACGTAGCCGACAAGACCATCCCAAAGGAGGGCCAGAGCGTCCACGGCGAAAGCCAGAGCATCTGGACACGGGGACACGAAAGTGTCCACCGGATGGTTCCAACGAGTCACAAGAGATCGATGGAACCCGCCATGTGGAGCATCCACCTGGTGGAAATGACCCTGCCCCGACAGGACAGGGAGTCAGCTAGGACGTTCAGGCGACCGGGAATGTGACGAACAGCCACCCCGGTGTGGACATCCTGAGCGAGCAGTAGAAGATCCCAAGCCAATTCGTACATTGGAACAGAGTGCGTGCCGCCCTGGTTCCGAATGTAAGCAACCACCGTCGAATGGTCGGACAACAGAAGGACCAGGCGATTCGACAGGTGAGGGATCCACTGCCTGAAACGCAGAAGAAGAGCAAGAAGCCCCTTCTGGTTGATGTGTGGAGCTGCATGATCCTGGTCCCACATCCCGTGAATGGAAAGACCTAGAGGATCCAACGCCGCACCCCATCCGAGATCGCTGGCATCTGCCATCAGAACGCGATCGGATGTGGGTAAGTCCAACGGAACACCCTGCGAAAGCCACTGGACATCCGCCCAGAGGAGAAGGTAAGGATAAAGATATTCAGGAAACTGAAGCACCAGATCCAGAAAATCTACATTTGGCCTGCAACGACTGAGCAGAAAGTGTTGGAGAGGTCTGACACGCAGCTAACCTAGAGGAATGAGATCCGTCACCGAACAGCAGATACCGATTAGCCGGAGAAAACTCCAAGTCGTCGCGGATGTGGACTGGGACAGAGTCAGAGCAAAAGCTGAGAGAACCACAGCCTTGGCCTGGGGAACCACTACCAAATTGAATTGTGTGCGGAAAGCCATCCTCAGATGATAAAATGACTGAGATGGGACCAGGTCCGACTTCTCCTCGTTGACTCTGAAATGTAGCGACGTGAGCAAGCTCAACAGTGGTGACATCCGACTCCAGTAAGGCAGCATTGGAATGCCCCTGGAGGATATCGTCCAGATATGCCGAAGTAGTCACCCTGGACTGTGTGCGATGGAAAGCTATCACATGCGACATCAGTCTGGTGAAGGCCCAAGGAACCAGGTTGAGGCCGAAAGGCATGGCCTTGAACTGGTAAACCCGCCCCAGAAAAACGAACCTGAGATACTTCCCTAACGCCCAATGAATCGGAACGTGAAAGTAAGCGTCTCGCAGGTCGAAGCTGGAAGCAAAATCTCCCTGGTGAATGAACGGAGGACCGACCTGAAAGTCTCCATGCTGAACTAGGGAGCAATGATAGACTGGTTCAGGAAACTCAGATCGAGAACTGGTCAGAGTCGGCCGGTCTTCTTCGGCACCAAGAATAGGCGGGAATAGAAACCCACTGACCTAATGTTCTTGATGACCTCAATCGCCCCCTTTGTCAGGAGATTGTCTATCTCCGTGGACAAAAGTTCCCGACGTAAAATGTCTGAAGGAACTGTGGTTGGAAAAGGCACCCTGGACAGAGTGGAGTGCCGTCGGAAGGATATTCGCAGCCCGGACCAAACAACATCTAACATCCAAGGATCGGATGTGATGGTGGCCCAACGGTCTGCGAACTCTGCTATCCTTCCTCCAACCTGGGACGAGTCGAGGTGAGGACCTTCATTGCGAACCCCGATGAGGCTCGCGAGAGGAGAAAACACCTCCTCTACTGAATGAAGAATCCTGGGACTTCCCTCAAGACTGCCGATGCTTACCCTTACCCCTTGAGTAAGAAGTAGAAGCGGAGGCAGAAGGATCAGCCCCTTTGCTTCACAGAGGAAGCAGAGGGTACTTGTTAGGCTTGGAACGGCCCGTGCCTACCCTAGAAGGCTGATCAAGCTGAAGAAACAGCAGCTGATCTTTGGAATGACGTAGGACGTCATCCCGGACCGTCAACACAGAACCATGGAAAAGTTGTGGACCTGCCAAAGAAGCAGATCGAAGAGTAGCGCACTGCTCCTCAGGAAGGGATCGTCGGCCTGTGTCCAGCACAGAGTCCCTTCGAACTAATTCCAGATTAGCCGTGTTACAGGCATGCGTGTGAGTAAGATGCATGAGCGCCGTGGACAGCTCACGCAAAGGAGCCTGTACCTCGTCAAACTTATCTGGGGGCAGATAAGCAGCTAAAGCTGAGACAACGTGATCGGAGAGAGAAAGCATACCAAGCATCTCTCTCGATAAGCCCAACGTGGACTCCAGAGTCGTCATCGGAATGACGGCAGACTTGGACTTGGAAAGCCCGAGGGAATTGGAGTCCTGATCCAAAACCGTCAAAGTCTGGTAGACCGACGGATTGGCGGAATCGTAGGAACGATAACGCGCCAGAGGCAAAAAGGTGTCAACCCTGGTGAAGAACGGAGCCTTCATAGCCTTGGAACTTAGCTTGGAGTCCAAGGCTGAAAATGCTTCAACCAACTGTACCGACGGGCACGGTCGAAGACGCCCAGAAGCAGGTTGCTCCATAGACTGTTGGCGCGCGACCGATGATCGCAGCCTGGCTGACACTGTCGACTGGTTTGAGATCCGGAAGGAACCCAAACACGAAATCGAGAGCTGCCCCCAAGTCCGAAGACTGCTGGCTCTTGACATCAAGCATGTCAGACTCTTCCCCTGAGTCGGAAGACACATAGCCCATCGTGGGCAAACCAGCCGACGCTTCCCATGGTGTCGGTACACCAGGGGGATCAGAAAGCGGCATGTTTCCAATCCCGGGAGGCGGCGCCATAGGGGGGCGCCTGGAAACCACTCGCTGCCACGCTGGAAGCAACGGGAAGGCTCTTTGACAGAACCTGAGTGAGTGAGGAGAGGGCCTCCCTAAGCTCACTGCCCATACTGGCCGGTTCGACAGGGGAATGAACCGGCAAAGTGGCTTCACCTCCGACCCTCTTAACCAGCGAAGGGTCACGATCCTCCAAAAGACCCGACGTGGGACGACGGGCGGCAGCCGAAAACGTCTGAAGGCAGACGTGTATAGGGGTGTGACACACCCCGAGGATCAACATAGCAGGAACTCATGAGAGTCACCGCTGACCTCTGCAGGGCAGAAGGTCCAGGCTGCACAAAAGACGTTGGACCCCCAAAACTGGTCGTGTGGCCAGAATGAGTGGACGGAAACGCCACGGAGTTCATAGTGTCCCACTAAGAACAACCGAATCCAATGACAACTGTGGTGCTCGACGGCGCAGAGACCACAGGAGAGGGTCCGGCCGGCAGCCACTTCCAACTTCGCCGAGTTGAAGTCAGGGAAGGCTGAGGCTGATACCCCCACGTCTACACAACCAGACACCGCAGCAGACCACTGGAGGTATAAAACTACTGTGCTCAATGGCTGAGAGGACACAGTAGGGGGTTCAGTCGGCAGCCCCATTTGACTTCGCCGAGTGGAAGTCTGGGGAGGCTGAGGCCAAAACCCCACAACCACACTACAGACATCCCTGCAGATCCTGGCAGGGAGAAGCCGAGGCCGGCTAAAAACGGTGCCCAATGACATTGTAGACGGAACAGCAGTAGCAGCAGATACGACGGGAGCTGTTGGAACTGGCGGAAAAGCGGAGAGAGCCACCAAGCTCGGCCTCCAAAGGAGGAGTCACAACACTAGTGACAGCCTCAGATGTCGACTGGAGAGGGTGCAGAGTCCCGGAACCAGGCATCTCTACACCAGAAAACCAACAGCTCCCGCAGTATCCACCACGGTAAAACACTGCACATTCCCCACGGAAGGGGAATAACTCTCACCAGACATGGTCAAATAGGGAAGCCCCGAAACGACAGCGGTACCCACTCCCCGCTGGTGCGGGAGGAGCTGCACATCCCCCACGGAGGGGGAGCAATTCTCATCAGACGTGGTTGAATCGGGCGACCCGAAACGATAGCGTTTACCACCCCCCCCCCCCCCCCCCCCCCCCCCGCGGGAGTGGGAGGAGCTGCACATCCCCCACGGAGGGGGGCAAACTCACACCAGACGTGGTCGAGTTGGGGGCCCCAAAACGACAGTGCCCCCCCGGGGGTAGGAGGAGCTGCACATCCCCCACAGAGGGGGTAAACTCACATCAGACGTGGTCGAGTCGGGAGGCTCCCGAAACGACAGCATTCCACACCACCCGCGGGTGGAAACGGACACGAAAACGCACCAATGGTGAGGACAAAAGGAATTGCCCTAAAGGAACCGAACTGGAAAGAACAGAGGTGAGAGCAGTAGAAGAAAAAGGTGAACTCAACAGAAACAGAAAGTAGAAGAACACCCTCAACTACGAGAGAAGGTGGCAGAACCAGACGGCCGCCACCTACTCCAATAAATTTTTATTAACCGAAAAAATTCATTGTCGAATCGCGATGACACGATGTCGCAAACAAAACATTCGCGAAAATGGAATAGTAAAAAATAAACAATGAGAATGTGGTTGAAAATATAAACGAGAATATATAATACACAGTCCTGTTATTATACGATCTTCAGATCCATAATTCCAGTCACAGGAAAACCATTATCCACGAGTTGAATTATCACTGTTTCATAATGCATATGGCGGAAACACATCCTGCTCGTGCTTCGGATAGAAAAAGAATGGCGAACTGACGCATAGCGCACTGTTACGGAAGTCGTGGATTTGTACTATGGAAGAGCGTCCCATACTGGGTGTGCGCCGATGGCGCTCGACCCAGTTTTGGCTTATTTTTTCGTGGTGTTTTTACACCACTTTTCTTTCCCAAATCTTGGGAAAGATTAAAATAGAGAGTATTTTATCCGAGTTAGGTTCTTCCACTGTAGTGCAAGCCTGTAGTAAACAATTGAGGTAGGTTGATAAGAAACAGAAATTTTAAGCAGGGCCAACAAAATTTTCCCCTCCAATTTCAAAAGCAAAGACTGTTCTACAAACTTTGAACAAATTTGATTTTAGGCCTTAAAAGAAAGCTTGGTACCAAATATCAAGTCACTGTACTGACTGGTTCACAAGATCTTTTTTCAAATTTGGAAGCATTTACCCCATACCAACCCCCTCATTATGGGACTGGGCATGCTGATTTGAACAAAAATACAAAAACAAAATGCAGTTAGCCCAGCAGTTTTGAACAAGTACAAACAACATGTTCATGGACGATGGATAGACAAAGGACAAGTGACCACAAAAGCTCACCCTTAATTTCAGACAGGTGAGCTAAAAAAAATAATCCTCAGATAACAGTAAGTTAACAAGAGTTTGCCTCATGGCTAACAAAATGGTAACTGTGAACTAGAAAGCATTAGTGTACATTTTCTAAACAACTTATCTGCAAAAAACTTATATGTATTTTTTTATTTACTGGTGTTTAAGGTCACATATTTCTGCACAGTGGCTAATCATGACAACAGTTTTACAGGTGGAGGAAGCTGGAATACCCAAGTGAACCACCGGGCATTGGCGAGCAGCTGTCACTGTCAGCTCCCTTACATACAAACTCCACACAAGCAGGGTTAGCAATGGTTGAATACATTGGTGCATCATCGACACACTGTATGTCTTAGTATACAATGCCACCATGCCCCCACATGGGCACTGGGGGTGAAGTGTCTTGCATAAGGACACAACGTGGTTGCTGCTGGTGGGATTCGAACTGCACGACCACTTGGCTTGCAGCCTTCACCTCTACCTGCTGAGCGACTTACATACAAGTCTGCCCAATACTTCTGATGCCGAATATCTGATGGTGCCCATTTTCAAACTCAGTCAAGACAATTTTCCTGGAAACCCATATAATAAAAAAAGATTCAAATCATTTACATTTGTTCAAGTTACGGCAATATCAAGCACAAAATTTGCAAAATTAAAGTGTCAATGACACTGTATCTCAACTTGTGTAAGACATGTACATATATCGTATGTGGCAAAGCAATGACACACATCTAGGTAATGACCTGATAACAAAGGAACATGTAAAGTATTGTAAAGGTCTGTACATAAATACTGACTGTAGCCTGTAACAAATGTATAGGTGAAGTATTGTAAAGGTGGTTGACAGCTAGATGCTAAACTAGAAATCTCCATTGGGTTAACATTCCAATGTATGGTGCACCGTAAGCCAAATGTTAGCAACTGTTTAGCCTGTGTGATTCAAACCCTTCTAAGGTAGTTGATTTATACTAATTAATAAATATTTGTCCAGTACTTCTTAAAATATAGGTATTTGAATTTTTTATCTGTAGCTCATAGGGTTCCCACAGGTGAGGAGGTTTTATTTTTCTCATTGGAAATAGGAAATCAAGTTGTGCTAATAATGTTTACCCTCCCCAAACAACACCAAATATTAACACAGGAACTTGGCTTCAACACATTTGAATATACACATCCTAGGGATGCTGAATTCAAGAAACATTATTTTTGGAAAAGATTTTTCAATTATCTCCCTTTTTGTGTCTCCGAGATGGTCTGACTGAACCCAAAAATATTTGTTCTCATACCATAGTGAAAACAATTAACAAAGACATCCAATAAATTTATAGCAAACATTACTGACATAAAAAATCTTCTTTACAGGTTCTGTACAAAAAATGTAGTAACACAATTCCCATAAATATGACTGCAGACACACATTATGAATTTTGGGCCGTGCCCAAAGCACTTGTTACCATCCCATGATGATAACAAACGTAGTCCTAGAAGTTCTGAACAAAAAACTGACTACACCTAATTTTCGTATTGACAGCCATCATGAATTTCAAACTGCACCCAAAAACACTCCTTCTCGTCACATGGTAATAATAACAAAGATACCCAAGAAGTCTTGTAAAGATCAGTGCACAAATACGGCCTCCAGCCCAAGCCATATAGAAGTTTTGTACAAAAAACTGATTATACCTAATTCTGGCACAAAATGGCCACGGCAGCCATCTTGAATTTTGGACCGCATCCAAAAACAATTGTTCTCGTCCGAAGGTGATAACAAAGGTACCCAAGAAGTTTCATGAAGACCGGTTCATAAATACAGCCTCTAGCCGGAGCCATATTGACATGTGTGCTCAATATGTATAAGTAGCACTGAATAAATCAATGTTCATCTAATTTGCATAATGTCAGCATGAGAAAAAACCCTGTAGTATATGTGATGTATTCCATGTTACTAAACATTTATACAAAATTTATTCAAATCAGAATTTTCATACAGAAGTTCTGTACAAAAAAACGATTGCACTAATTTTGGTACAAAATGGCTGCCAGTGGCCATCTTGAATTTCGTACCGCACCCCAAAACAATGTTCTCATCCCACGGTGACAAACAAAGACACCCAAGAAATTTTGTAAAGATTGGTTCATAAATATGGCCTTTAGCCCAAGCCGTATTGAATTGCTGATGGGTGGACAGACATATAGCCAGACAGAGAGATGGACAACGGGCCATGGCATAACCTCAAATTTTACTATATCAAAGTTGAGCTAAAAAATGACAAAGTCAGCCCAATAATTCTGCTGTTACATATATCGAACCGAGCCCATTTTCATACTCGATCAAGAAAATGTTCCTGGAGACCAACATAACACAAATGAATTGGATCAGTTGACTTTTGTTGAAGTTATTGCGTTATCAAGCACAAAATTTGCAAATAAAAGTGTCAATGACACTGTAGCTCTACTTGTGTAAGACATGTACATGTAAAGTATGTGACACAGCAATGACACACATCTAGGTAATGACCTGATAACAAAGGTACATGTATAGTATTGTAAAGGTCTGTGCATAAATACTGACAGTAGCCTGTAACAAATGTACAGGTAAAGTATTGTAAAGGTGGGTCCAATGGCAGAAACATAGCATGTGGTGCACAGGCCATATGTACAGAATTTGATAGCCTTACTATGGTCATAACGCGTAGATTAACGCGCAGATCGACATGCTATTTGTGCGCATTTCATGACAGGGCTTCCAATTTTAACTGTATACAGAGGCATCCTACCTATTTACAATGAAATCCCTTCATAAATACGACCTGTAGACTGTGCTAAATGTTTCAGGTTTTGGGCTTTGGCAGCCATCAGGGTTGACCGATTGTGAAGAAAAGGGGTTGTTCTCATCTAGACATGACCCCAACCTAGCATATGAAATTTTGTGACAATTGGACAAGAACTCTGGGGTGAGCCTGTGCTGAAGGAAAATATGCACAGACTAACAAACTTCTGCACACGTGATGGCAATAGCTTTTCTTGACTTTGTTCAAGTTAAGCTAAAAAACTGATTGCTCCTAATTTCGATATAAAATGGCCACCAGCAGGTATCTTGAATTTTAATTTTGGGCTACACCCCAATAACACTTGTTCTTGTCCCAAGGTGATAACAAAAGTATCTAAGAATTTTCGTGAAGATCCGTTCATAAATACAGACTCTAGCTCGAGCCGTATTGACATGTGCACTTACATGTACTGTGTATAAGTAGCACTGAATAAATTAATGCTCATCTAATTTGCATAATTTCTGCACAAGATAAAAAAACCTGAATAATATGTGATGTATTACATGTTACTAACCATTCAAACAAAAATTTATTCAAATCAGAACTTTCATATACAGTTAAAACTAGAAGTCCTGTCATGAAATGTGCACAAATATCACGTTGATATGCGCGTTAATGTACGCGTTATGGCCCAAGTAATGCTATTAACCCTTTACCCAACGTAACGGCCAAAACCGGCCAGCGCTATTCTCAAAAATCGCCAATTAATTTTCAAAATATTTTCATTTTTTGTCTCAAAAACATAGGTTATGACCCCTCGCTGGAACGAGCTCATCGAGCTCGTTCCAACGAGGGGTCATAACCTATGTTTTTGAGACAAAAAATGAAAAAAATTAGTTATTCAAGATTTTTTTTTGCAAGTGTCGTCTGCTTTTCATGTTAGGTAAAGGGTTAAATTCTGTACATATGGCCTGTGCACAAGCAATGTTTCAGCCAATGGACCTCCGGGTAACCCAGAGGTCCATTGGCAGAAACATTGCATGTGTTTGCTATGAGTAACCAGAAAAACCTGCCGTGCTTTGGATGCCATTCGATATGGCAATTGCGTGCAATTCCAACGCGCAATTAAGCCTAGATAAGCACACTATTCATGACAGAACTTCTAGTTTTAACTGTAGAAGTTCAGTTAAAAAAACTGATTGCACTAATTTCGGTACAAAATGCCTGCCGGTGGTCATCTTGAATTTTGGACCACACTCCAAAACACTCATTCTCATCCCACAGTGATAACAAAGGTACCCAAGACGTTACGTTAAAATCAGTTCCCCTCAAATTGCCATGTCAGTCCATTAATTTTGCTGCTGTATATCGGACAGAGTCTGTTTTCAAAGGACCATAACTCTGTCAAAAAATATTGGACCAAGCCCACTATCAATCCCATCCTGTATCATGTGGTTATAAACCTATGTATAAAGTTCTGTTTCATTCTGTACACTCACCCAGAAGCCAATATCAACATGTTTTCTAAGTTGGAAAAGGACCAAACATGTAACTTGGATAAAAAATATTGGACCAAGCCTACTATCAATCCCAACCTGTATTGTGAAGTTATAAACCTATGTATAAAACTACATTTCATTTTGTTCAGTCAAACTAAGTTATCTCCCAGAAACCATTTCTTTCAGATGGGCAACAAAATGCTCCCCCAAAATTTTTTTCGGAAGCATAAAAATATCAGATCAAGCCCACTATCAATCCCACTCAGTATTATGTGGTTATAAACCTATGTATACATTTTTTTTTAATTCAGTCAAACTGAAGTAAACTAAATTTATTCAGGTTTAATGACACTTTCGACAGCCAGGGTCACTTCGTGTTGGAAAGTTTTACGGAAGGAGGAAGCTGGAGTACCCAGAAAGAACCACCATGCAATGTCAAGCAACTATCAGGCTCCTCAACATACCAACTCCACACAAGCTGGCTTAGCATTGGTTGAAGACATTAGTGCACCATCAATGTGTTGTATGTCTTAGTACACAATGCCACCGTGCCCCCACGTGGGCAATGGGGGTGGAGTGTCTTGCCCAAAGACACAATGTGGTTGTTGCAGGTGGGATTCAAACCAAGGACCTCTTGGCAGGAAGCCTGCACCTCTGCCTGACCCACCACACACCCAAGTGAACCAATATAATGTCTACTAAGTTGGAAAAGGGTCATAGCTCTGCAGAAAAATATTGGACCGAGCACACTATCAATCCCAACCTGTATTATGTAGTTATAAACCAATGCATAAAACTTTGTTCTATTTCATTCAGTCAGACCAAAGCTATCATTCAGAAACCAAGATCAACATGTCTTCTAAGTCGGAAAAGTGCCATAACTCTGTCTAAAAATATCAGACCAAGCCCACTACCAATCCCAACCTGCATTTTGTGGTGATAAACCTACGTATAATATTTTGTTTAATTTTGGTCACTCAAACTAAAGTTATGATCCGGAAACCAATATCAACATGTCTAAGTTGGAAAAGGGACATAACTCAGCCACAAAATACCAGACCAAGCCCACTATCAATCGCAAACTGTATTATGTGATTATACACCTATGTATAGAATGCTGTTTTGTTTCAATCAGGTAAACTAAAGTTATCGTCTGAAAACCATTTTTTTTGAGACGGAGAGACAGATAACAGTGTGGCTACTATATGCTCCCCTAAATTTTTGGGAGAAGCATTAAAATTGGACTCCTACAGTGGGTGGGTCAGCTCAAACATCATTTCAGGGACTTGAATCTGATGATTGATCCCTTAAGGCTGCTCTATATCAATCATCAAAAGTTTCTGACTGATAAATCTGAAGAACTTAGAATTTCAATAACTATTCCTCATATTGTACTAGGTTAAAAGGAGTTCCTATTTGGAGTCCAAATATGACATACACAACATACAGTATGGCTGCCGTGTACTGGTCACTTTCCCCAGGTGGGTAATATTTTCACAGACACACTAATATTAAATTCCAAACACTGATTATAGGAATAATCATCAAAATTTTAATTAACCCTTTACCTAAAACGAAAATCAGATGATACTTGTCAACAAAATTCTTTAATATTAAATTTTCGCATATATTGTCAACAGCTCAGCTTATGACCCCTCACTGGAATGTGCTCAACATGCTCGTTCCGACAGATGGGTTATAAGCTATGTTTTTGAGATAAAATATGAAAAAATAATAAAAACTGAATGGATGATGTTTGTGAATAGCACTCGCAAGTTTTGGTTGTTATGCTGGGTAAAGGGTTAATGAAGCAATGGGTACAACTCGGTGCTTCATTAGTTAAACCTTTGATCATGATTTTTATTACCTGGTAAATGCATGCATGGACATCACTGACCACACATGGATTACAACCAGTTCATGATGACTGTACTGTGTTACACTTGATTAAAACTTGGGCCTGCACAGTGAGCCCAAAGATTTGAACATGTGGGCAATCAGGATGAAGTGCCTTACCCAAGAACACAATGCAGTTTGAAGTCCAATGCTGTAACCACTGAGCTACTGTGCACCCTTGTGTTCTATATAGTATTTGGGGCAGACTTTTCCTGGGGGCAAGTTCTCCTATATATTTGGGAGACATCTTCTCCCAGAGAATGACTTCAACAAAACTGTTTGGACTGACTTCTCTGGGGCCCAGTTTGCTGCAGCCAATCTTATTTCATTTTAATATGAAAGTGTCAATGACACTGTAGCTCAACTTGTCATGATATGTACATGTGTAGTATGGGACACAGCAATGACAAAGATCTAGGTAATGACCTGATAACAAAGGTACATATAAAGTATTGTAACGGTCTGTACATAAATACTGACCGTAGCCTGTAACAAATGTATAGGTAAAGTATTGTAAAGGTGGGTGACAGTCAGATGCTAAACTAGAAAAGAAATCTTTGAGTCCCAGAGTGGGTCTGACTGAACCCCAAAATATTTGTTCTCATAGCACAGTGATAACAAAGGCACCCCAAAACACACTCATTCCTGTCCCAAGGTGAAAACAAAGGTACCCAAGAGGTTTCATGAAGATCAGTTCATAAATACGAGCTGTGTAGAAGTTGTGACAAAAAACTGATTGGACCTAATTTCGGTACAAAATGGCCACTGGCAGCCATCTTGAATTTTGGACCGCACTCAGAAACACTCGTTCTCGTCCCAAGGTGATAACAAAGGTACCCAAGAAGTTTCGTGAAGATCGGTTGATAAATACAGCCTCTAGCCCGAGCTGTATTGACATGTGCACTTACAGTGTATAAGTAGCACTAAATAAATCAAAATTCATCTAATTTGCATAATTTCTGCATGAGAAAAAAACCCGTACTGTATGTGATGTATTCCATTTTACTAAACATTCATACAAAAATTTATTCAAATCAGAACTTTCATACAGAAGTTCTGTACAAAAGACTGACTGCACTAATTTTGGTACAAAATGGCTGTGGTGGCCATCTTGAATTTCCAACCACACCCAAAAACACTCGTTCTCATCCCACGGTGATAACAAAGGCACCCAAGAAGTTTCGTAAAGATTGGTTCATAAATACGGCCTCTAGTCTGAGCCGTATAGAAGTTGTGTACAAAAAACTGATTGGACCTAATTTCGGTACAAAATGGCCACTGGCAGCCATCTTGAATTTTGGACCGCACTCAGAAACACTCGTTCTCGTCCCAAGGTGATAACAGAGGTACCCTAGAAGTTTCATGAAGATCGGTTGATAAATACAGCCTCTAGCCCGAGCCGTATTGACATGTGTACTTACTGTGTGTAAGTAGAACTGAAAAAATCAAAGTTCATCTAATTTGCATAATTTCTGCACGAGAAAAAAAACCGTATTATATGAGATGTATCCCATGGTACTAAACATTCACACAAAAATTTTTTCAAATTAGCGCTTTCATATGGAAGTTCTGTGCAAAAATCTGATTGCATCTAATTTTGAACAAAATGGCTGCCATCGGCCATCTTGAATTTCGGATCGCACCCAAAAACACTCGTTCTTGTCCCACAGTGATACCAAAGGTACCCAAGAAGTTTCGTAAAGATCGGTTTATAAATACGGCCTCTAGCCCGAGCCGTATTGGCATTTGCACTTACAGTGCTGAAATTAACACTAAATACATCAAAGTTAGTCTAATTTGCATAATTTACGTACGAGAAAAAACCCTGTATTATATGTGATGTATCCCATGGTACTAAACATTCATACAAAAAATTATTCAAATCAGTGCTTTCATATGGAAGTTCTGCGCAAAAATCTGATTTCACCTAAGTCTGTACAAAATGGCCGCCAGCAGCCAACTTGAATTTCGGATCGGACCCCAAAACACTTGTTCTCGTCCCACAGTCATAACAAAGGTACCCAAGAAGTTTCGTAAAGATCGGTTCATAAATACGGCCTCTAGCCCGAGCCGTTTTGAATTGTTGACGGACAGATGGACGACTGGCCATGGCATAAGCTCAAATTTGGCTTCGCCAAAGTTGAGCTAAAAATGGTAGTATGCAGTTATAGGAAGATTTATGTATAAAAAGTACACTTTTGTATTATCTTGCCCATGAGTCCCTTGTCAGTTAGTGGTGCATGTACATAGCCATAGGAATTAGTAATTGGACAATGTGAATACAGGAGCACATTCTCTTGAATTGTGCTGATTTTAATCTTGTTAGAGGGCAATACTTCACAGTTGGATCCCTTAGAGATCTATTTTATAATACTAGCCCACTGAAAATTGTATCATTACTGAAAGTAAACAACCTTTTTACAAAATTTTAAATTGTTTTTATTCTTTAAACTTGACTCATCAAGTCTCAATTCCTCAGGTTGATTTACATGTTATTCACTTATCTTATTGCTCTTTGTTGTTCTAATCATTCTTGTCTTTGACATGTCTGTTGTAGTTCTTTTTTATTCTTATTCTATCTTTTACTTCATATTGATAATGACTTTTTACATTCCACTGTTTTCTCGCCACAATATAGCCTTAGCTTCTGATGTGGCGTTAAGCACCAATAAATAAATAAATGTGAATACAGCATGACCAAAAGGTTCCATCAGGGAACTGTCCAAGTGAAGATTCATGATTACTGATGAACTAACTGAAATCCTCACTGATAATTGCATTCCAATCTATTAAAAACACAATTTGATATTTTGTCACATTAAATGCTATATGTGATCTATTTTGCTAAGAATAAAGCTATAAGTATAAATAATTATGGTTACCACAGGGCATTCTCTGGTGAATAATGGGACATTGCAGAATATTGCAACTCACAATCATGTATTTCTGAGCAGTGCTGGAATGCTGTGCAATAATCAAATAAGTGTTTCTAATTTCTTCTAATTCTATTTCTGGTAATACTTATTTTTTTCTTTTTACTGAGTTCCTGATTTTCAATGCCCAAACCTGATGAAATTTAATAAAAAAAAGTTCTGTGTCAAAGTATACTTCATTAGTATTAGAAGTATGCTTCTCATTAGGTAGAGGTGCATGCAAAAAGGTCCTCAGTTTGAATCCCATCTGCGGCAACCACATTGTGTCCTTGGGCAAGACACTTCACCCCCATTGCCCATGTTGATACACAGTGGCATTGTGTACTAAGGCATACTGCACATCGAAGGTGCACTTGTCTTCATCCAATGTTAACCCTGCCTGACAGTTGCTTGCCACTGCTTTGTAGTTCCCTCTGCATACCCCCAGCTTCCTCCACCTGTATAACTGTCTGACAGGTGGTGACCTTGGCTTTCGAAGGTGTAATTAAACCCCAATAAATAAATAGTAGTATTCTCATAAACATGACATTAGTGGTTATAACAGTAAAATCACAACTTTGTCAGGCGGGGATTTACGGTTCTATTAGCGATCATCCCATGAAGAATGATTAACAGTCCTCTGTCTCATTAGCAGCCGAAGACTTCATCTCGGACTGCTCATAGTCATGAAGACCTTGTGACTTCAGGCCATTAAATTGTTATTAATCATTTCTGTTGGACCTTTAAAGAAGGTAATGCCCTGGAAAATCATTATATTGTTACATTAATAGTGGATTTCAGCAGATTTTACAATGAAATCGGCCTATTTGCATGTACGATATACATGTATAGGCAGCAAATGTCTCTTGACAGTTGCTCGCCTCTCCATGGTGGTCCTCTTCATGTACTCTGGCTTCCCTACCAGTAAAACTGTCTGGCATAAGGTGATCCTGGCTGTCAAAAATGTTGTTACAACCCCAGTATGACAATAGGTAAAACTGAAGAATGGGGGAACCTGAAATTTATTTATACATACTCAACTCCTCAGTTTTTCAGTGTTTATTTTCTTCTGTTTATTTTCATATGTACCCAAAAATAATAATGGTTTCCGTTTCAGATCCAACAATATCATATTTATTAGTTATTTTAACTAGTTGAAGGCTAGATTATTTTTGGTGGTCGGTTTTGTTATTCAGCATGTTTTATTACAAATTATTGAAGAGTTTCCATGGGCCATCTCAAATAATTTTTAATCAAACAATTTTTATAAACAAAATATTTTTTGCATTTGACTTAATATGAAACATAAGCAAGGAAAATGTTGGTTTTTGCTACGGCACGCTTATTCTTTTTAAAACCCTCATATGTAGTGGCTCCTAGCACTCAGCCGATTAACACTTTCCATGCTCTAATCTTAACATACACATACTGCTAAACAAAATATCCATCTTGAAATAGACAAATATGGGAGACATCCTTAATGGTTTAGGGTCTCTACAGTGAAAATAGGGGTCAGCAATGGCTTCAGAACTGACCAAAACTGACTTGATTTTTCCCAAGTTCTAAATTTACTTTATAATACAGTATGTGGAGAGTGTGTTTTCACTAAATCACTCTCAGAGTGGAGATTCTACAAATTTGTTGCAAAGCATAATAATCACAAAGTTCCAGCCAATGGACCTCCAGGTTAAACTCTGAAATCCATTGGCTGAAACATTACTGGTTTCTTCTGTTTATATGTTAAAAATTTGAAAGTGATACTTTGTATGACAACTCCACTCCATGGGTGATTAACATGTAGTTACAATCCACTCTTCACATACTGTACAAGCAGAGCCAAAAAACAGTAAGGGGGAAAGTGTATACCATTGTCATGCACCCTCGGAATGAGCATAAAAAAGTGACACAAGAGAGTTAAATCACAGGGGTTCATCACCAACAATGATTTATTAATAGAATAATATTATTAGACAAGCATAACTTATAGCAGCTATTATGAATACTATAATATAACACAAGGAAAGACACAGAATTCCTACCTCGATTTTTCACTCACTTTTAACTGCAACACAAAATAAGAGCATCCACACCCCCCCCCCCCCCCCCCCCCCCCCCCACCAACTTACAGAATTTTTTGACTGTCTTATTCAGATGCCACTTTAGATCACACTTTGCAGTATATTCTTCTGGAACATAGAAAAAGTATTTTCACCAGTTATTTATTTTTTTTCCATTTATTAATATGGGTTATTTATTCAAGGAAACATTAGCTAACATCAAATCATGTCTGCCAATTCTACGGATAGCCGAAGACAGCTCCCACACAAAACAACCAATCAGAGGAGAGTAAATGTAAAATTCAACAATTTACTCACCTTATAACGACAAACAAGTGGAACATAAGTTTGGCTTTTCTGGCTTGAGGGTACTTGTACTGGACACACAGGCAAGTAGGATACCCTCACCTGCCTAATAACAGTGTCAACACCATTATTAATTTTGAAGAAAAATCCCAGCAATCACTATTATTTGGCAGTGGGGAATACAAATGTACATGTAGGGGGAAAATTCCATAATGATTGTTAACTTCCAATCAAATATCTTGAGTACTGACTATCACTATCAAATATCCATCACTATTATTGGATAGGTACATGCAGGAGTAAATTGTCTTCTTCAGTGACAGAAGCAGACTGGCAGAATATTTTTAACAGACTGGGAATCATATTATTTCAATCAGAAGTCATTCATTCTTACCAAGTGCAACTTTCTGACTTAAGTTTACTGATTACTCTCAACATTCACTGATGTGCATTTTTCTGAGCATTTTTTCAGTAGGAAAACTCTGCGACTGAGGGATGGAAGGTGGGGATGCTCATATTTTATGTTGCAGTCAAAACTGAGAGGCTGCACAATAGTCTTACTTTGAATAGGAGGTAGGGGGCACTGAATGTCTGGAGAGTTTTTCCAGACCCTCATACAGAAAATCAAGTAACAATTTGTAACCTCCAAAGCATGTGGGGGCACAGTGGAACTAGTACTGTGTACTAAGGTATACTGCTTTGATGCTTTGTCTTCAACCAATGCTAACTCAGCTTGTACAAAGTTAGTACTTTGTGAGTCTGACAGTTGCTCACCACTACTTGGACAATCCAAAGTTTCGCTAAACATGAATAAAAAAACAAAACGAAGTGACCTTGATTATTTTGATGCATCTGTAGGATTACCAACACTGACTTGGTGTGCGTCAGTCTTTCGATTTGGAAAATGGAAGGCCCACTGTGTACTGCTCGAAACCATCTGAGGTGAAGCATACTATATATAATTGTTGAGTACAGGAATTGGGAAAGTTTTTTTTCAAGAAATACATCAATGAACACTGTGCACTCCACTGATGCACAGAAGATAATTCAAATGAAGTGTCATTGACACTGCAGCTCAATGTGTCCAAGAACGGACTGAACTAAATAGAAATATCCAGTAAAACCAAGTCATTCACTCAAATTTCCTCAGAAAAGGTGTCTCACCAAAGCTACATATGAAATCGGGTGAGAGATGCAGCCTGTTGGGTGTACTAATGGATTTGTTGACAATTTATATGCCAAATCTAAGATGGCCGGTGGTGGCCACATCATACCAAAGTTGAATATAGAATTTGAAAAATATAGGGTGAGAGGTGTAGCCTGTAGGGTGTACTAATGGATTGTTGACAATTTATAGCAAAATCCAAGATGGCCACTGCTGAGCATGTTTTCCCACAAAATTCAGAAAAAATTATAGCTTCCATCTGGATATCACATCAAAGCTACATACGAAATTCAAGAAAGATTGGGTGAGAGATGCTGTTTGTAGGGTGTGCTAATGGAATCGTTGAAAATTTATATGCGAAATCCAAACTAGGTGCTGGCAGCCATATTTTTCAACAAAATTCAGAAACATTCAATAGCTTCTATCTACATATCACACCAAAACTACAAATGAAATTTGAAAAAAGATCGGGTGTGAAATGCAGTCTGCAGGCTGTGTGAATGAAATTGTTGACAATTCATATTCCAAATCCAGGATGACTGCTATGTGGCCATGTTTTTCAACAAAATTTAGAAATATCTGATAGCTCCCATCTGGACATCACACCAAACCTATACATGAAAGCAGAGAAAGATCAGGTGAGAGATACAGCCTGTAGAGTGTGCTAACAGAATTATTGACAATTTATTTGCTAAATCCAAGGTGGCCACTGGTACCTGGCAGTCATGTTTTTCAAAGGACTTGAAAAAAATTTGATACATGTAGCTCTCATCTGGACATTGCCCTAAAGTCACATATGAAATTAAGGACTGACTGGGTGAGAGCTGCAGTCTGTAGGGTTTGCTAAAGGAATTGTGGATGGAGAGTTGAACTAAAAAAATGTTTTTTTCGAGTAAGCCCTTACCACAGTGAACAGGCACTGCTTCACTACGTGGGGTTCCCACGGGGATCTCCGAAAGTGAAGTTTGATTAGTTACAATGTAGTAGTCTTGGAATGCTACTACAAATCCATATCATATTACCCCTCACTGGAATGAGCTCGACAAGCTCATTACAATGAGGAGGGTTCAAATGATATGGTTTTGTTGAAGTTTATAAAAAATGTCTGTACTGCACAAATTGTATATCATTCAATGCATGCCATTGATCATTAGGGAAAGGTTAATTGCTGGCGGGGTCGAACTGAAGTACGCTGTTGTCTACTCTCAAAAATTAAAAAGTGCAGGTTTGATGGTTTGCAGGAGATAACTTACCTGAAACTTGAAAGAATGGGCATTGTTAAGCAAATAATTTCCTAATATTGTCCAATAGGTCTACATTTTGGTACTCTTGCATGATTTTTCGCATACTCAATCACTTACTATTTTCAACATTGTTGTTGAAAATGTGACGGGGGTGCCCACTTCCAACCCTGGCTACGTGGTCCCGTTAAATGTTTTGAAATGACTATTTAGAATGTAGTGTCCTCATGGACAAAATGTTCAGGGCCAACTCGACTTGGAAGGGACATTCCTGTGTACTTCTGGAAAGGAATCGGAGCCTCTGGAACTGGGAAAAATTTGTGTCATGGAGGTCTAAACTAGAAAAACAAATTTCTGTATGTTTTTAAAAGTGGATACAAATGATTTTGATTGATATTTGTTGTCTTGATGTATCAAATGTCATGATGTTATGAAGAGATGAAAATTTCAACAATTCATTGTTTTGATCAGAAAAAATACTTAATTATCAGGCATGAACTACGCATAAAAAGTTTCAGTGGTTTAGAGAAGGAGAATAAATGCCGATTTGGCGGTGGGAAAGGGTCCTTTTTTGGTACTCTGTTGCTGGCACGGATTATCACTACTTGGGGATGTGGTGATGAGATGCAACAGTTAAAAGCCAAGCTTCCAGAAATGATGAAGAGTTCTTTTCGACAATTGATCATACTTTGCAGTGTGCAAAATTTCAGAAATTACTCTAACCGATAGACCTTTCACGTTTGAGTTGGGCAAGCCGAACATTCGGTTGTGTAAAAATTCTTGGGAAGCTGTGTTTTTGAATCATTAACAAGTATTACTATATTGCATGGGATTGAAATATATATAGCCTCTCAAGGCAAAAATCTAAAAATCTTTGAGAATACAAGAAAGGCTGATCAAGTTACTTAGACCATTCAAGATGCATATTTGGTAGATGGTTATCCGTTCATGTAATCACCATGTGAACGAAACGAGTGTTCTTGTAAAATTTTGCACACTGTTTTATTCACTGTTTGTATTTTAATTTGATGAAAACGTGTGTCATCTACAAAACAAAACTTTCCCCAAGAAAATGGTGCCCAGAATGGATGTAAATACAATAAATTTAGAACAGTTCAAAAAATTGAGGAAGGAATTCTGTGTTCTCCCTTGCGTCATATTACAGTATTCATCATGAGCGGTATCCAGTTATCCTAGTCTGATAATATTTTATTGTTAAATCACTGTTTGTAACAAGCCCGTGGTTAAGGTGTTCAAAAGT
The DNA here is from genome assembly GCA_031216915.1 of Pictodentalium vernedei. NCBI lineage: Eukaryota > Metazoa > Mollusca > Scaphopoda > Dentaliida > Dentaliidae > Pictodentalium > Pictodentalium vernedei. The sequence continues at coordinate 565,817,609 of CM062296.1, forward strand.
AAGGGAAATTTGCTTTCTTTGAAATTTCCACCACTGATATTCCATAAATGCGAATTAAATATCCACAAAATATACATCAAAACAAAGGCCGAGGTGCATAGAACACAAAAATATATGTTAATCAACTCATGGAGTTGACACAGCCAGCAATGGTTCCTGGAAGTCTGCTACTGTATATGTTCGGGAACTGATAAAAAATAATACAGTGGTGTAGCCAGGGAGGGGGGTGACACCCCACTAAAATGATAGTGCCCCCCCCCCCCCCTCCCCCAAATGGGAAAATTAAAGCATCAGAGGGTCCCAGATTCACGCTGAGGGTAGGTGTATTGAATTTTCAAACTTTTATTTGAGGAGCCCTTTTTCCGCATCTGGACCTCCACCAATAGGAAGGAGGATGCCGTAGGTCTGAGGTGGGGGTAAATATGGCCTTTCCCATTGGTGGAGGTTTGCCCCCACCCACCAATGGGAGAACCATACCTACCTATTCCCCAGGCCTACAACGACCTGTAACCCGGTAACCCCCAAAAAGATTACGCCCCCACCCATCAATACATAGCCAAAATAATATTTCAGAACAACTTGTTGCCAAATATGCTTCAGTAAACATTATAATTTATATTGTATATATATTTTTTATGTTCTATACATCACACTCTCATTTTGATGCATAATGTGTGATCATACTAAACATTGGGGGATACCGAGTATTAGGAAAACAGTGGGAATGGAATGAAAAGGGTATGAGGTGGTGTATTATGAATTTATAAATAGATTTAAGCAGTAAGTGCATGGTTTTAATGCCATATTTGAGAATTATGAGTGCTAAAATAATAGAGCTCATAAAAAAATCTTCCTCTCGGTATTTAGTAGTAAGTTTTGGTAATTAGTATTTATAGCGGCCGCACCTCGGTAAGAGATAGCATGAGTTACAGTGCTGGAAATGAACAAAATGACGGGTGCAGTTTCAAGCTCTGTGAAATCAGAGACAGGAGTAAAATGCACCTGTAAAATGTTAGTACATGTATTGAATTTTAAGAGAATACATCACCAAACACCAGCAACAAACTTTAAATTATAAGGACCTGCTGAACTATGATAGTAACTTGTCAATGGCCAAAGAGTGCAGCTTTCTCAAAGCAACATACAATTATATGTCCTCAAAGTGTAATAGAGCTCCACAATATTTGTCAACAAGTGCATTATTTTTAAATCCAGTTAAATAGAAAGCATGGGTGCCAATGGAAGCATTTACACTCGCATTCATCTCATTTCCAGAAATGGAGAGTTAGTGATGGAATTGTGGTCCTAGATGACAAGGCAAAAGCCAGAGTTTTTTATGGCTGCACAGTAAATCAATAAACCAATATATACCGGTGTTCAATCCAGTATTGATTGAACAGTAAATAAAATCTCGAAGTTTGAGATAACCTACATATGTTTATTGTTCATCTGGACATTAATAAAGAGGATCGATTAGAGTACAGACATTGTGGACGGGTCAAAATCCAATGGGTGGGGATTTTTCCATGCAAATAATTCTGAGATGATCCGACACCTACATGTAGCATAATTTCCACCAATGAAACACCAGGGTAATCCTGGTGCATCATTGGTGGAAATTTTGCTAGATGATTATCTCTGAATTATATGCGTGGAAAAAATGTCAACAGGCAGAATTTGACGCGTCCACGATAGCCCCACCGTATGACAGTTCACAGATTTCGAAAGCATCTGTGGAAAGCACATGGGGCAAGGCATCAGCTGTCTTAGGTAGTTTAAGCATTGAAGAGAAGGGTCTTCCCACAGGAACATTTTAAAACAGTGTTATCGAATATGGTGATGAGACACAACTTTTTGACGAACTGTTTGTAGTTCCAGATGAACAACTTTTCGGTTATATGTTTTTATTTTAGATAACCATTAACCACCAGAGGAACAAAAAAATAGTTCCTCTCAAATTTTATGACCTGATTGAATAGTGGTGTAATTACAAAAATATCAATTTATTGTCACTATTTATTTACCAACAATTTGATTTTCAATTTGCCTTAAGTATTGTTTTTGCCTGAATATCATCCCTTTACCTAATGAATCAGCCGCATCACCAAATTGCGCAGTCGAAAAAATATCATTTTTAATAAAAATTGAGCTAAACCATATCAAGTGACCCCTCAATTAAAGCGAGCCTGTCAAGCTCATTCCAATGAGGGGGTCACATGATATGGTTTTATTGCTAAACTAATATTTAAAATAAAAAACTGTATATTGTCAGTGTTGGGTACAAGGTAATTCAAACTGAATCATCAAGGCATGCTGATTCATTCCAACAATGATGGCTCAAGTCCAGATTATTGGACACACAGAATGCAGATAGTGTATTATCACTAAATCACCCATAGAATGGAGATTCCACCCAAACAAAAATTGCTAATTTGTTGCAATGCATCACAAGCACAAACAAAACTCCAGTCAATGAACCTACGGGTTAAACCTGGATGTCCTCTGGCTGAAACATTTTGGTTTTTGTCCATATGTACAGAATTTGAAAGTGATACTTTGGGTGATAACTCCACTCTGCCAATAATTTAATCACAACCCACTCTCCACATACTGTATGCTCAGTTATCTGAACAGTCTTGCCATACCTCAGTATTTTTATTAATACCGATACTAGTATTTAATTCTGAATACCTTGCAGCCCTAGCACTTCTGTCAAATTTCTAAGAAAGCCCATTGTGCAAAAGAACGGCACAAATTTGACAACAATTTCAAAGGAAAAGTGAATAAATCTGTCCAAGACAACAACTCAATTTTCAATGAAATAAACTTCAAACAAAGGCCTGAATATGGGGAATATCATAAATTAAGTGAACCAATAAGCCTTGAAGAGGTCATGGGTATAATTACAAAATGTCCACCGAAGACGAAGTCTCTTACAAAATATTGAAACAGTGTTCTAACATCATCTTCAGTGTTCAGTGGACATGAAACAAGCTTGCCTGGTTGGGACCAGCATACATTTTAACTTTTTAAATAGAGAGATTAATGCAGATATAAGACCCATCTTTAAGGGCTTTAGTGTCTGTGTCTATGTCTTTGGGGTGTATGTGCTTGTGGGGATGTGTGTAGTGTTGTCACGAGTCTAACCCCACTACCTTATACAGTGGTAGCCAGGTACTGACTGTAAAAACCGGCACGGCACTTAACATGCTATATTTACACCAAATTAATACCCTATTTCTAGTTAAACTGGAAGCAATGTAATGGACACTGCACTGCCCTGGACTAGTCCACTTGGAAACAAATGGACCACCTAGCTGTGTACCAGACTGCTATTTGTTGGACTGGGTCACAAGATATTTCAAATCCCACATTGTCCCTGGACCCTGTGCAACTTTGGCGTGCTGAAACTTTTATTCATTCAGTGCATGAGTCTGATCATACATACATATCTGATTATAACTACGATCTAAAATGTCTTGGATTTTCTCCCACCTTCAACAATCAACATACATGTCTGTTTCTCGACAGATGGGTAATGAGAGTGATAACTTCAAAAACAAAAAGGGTCAACTAAAAACCCAAGGCTATATTAATGCTGTTGACCCCGAGCCAGAATGGCTAAAAAATATACTGAATATATACATATACCAAATACAACCTGCAGCTTCGGGTGTACTGATTCTTATCACAGTATGCCACAAAAGACTACTAGTAATAATGGCATAAAGCCAATAATAGCAAAACAATTTAAAAGCTGGTCCAAAGACCGGATAAAAGCTGATGAGAGTACATGTACCTTTTTCATCAAATATTACCGTTGTCTATGTTGTGCAGGGCTCGATTTAACTGGATTCACATAGCAGATTTCTAATCAATTTTTAACTATAGCTAATCAATTTCAAAAGAAAAATCATGTAAATAATAGGAAATGCTAACCCAAATTTATCCAAGCAGGGTTACAGCGGTTGATGACATGTGCACCATCAACGTGCAGTTCGGCATAGTACAGGGCATCACTGTGCCCCCCATGTAGGCAACCGGGATAAAGTGCCTTGCCCAAGGACATAACATGGGCCATTCTGGACAGGGATTGAATTTGGGCCCTCTAGCACACAGGCACTCGACGTATTATCAGATTGTATCAATTTTAATAACATGTATATTTATATTATCAATACCAAAAAGGTAAAGATATGACACTTCCCAGATCAAAATTTTCAACAATCTTTAAAATAGCGAATACCTTATCGATCTCGCTCATTTAAACAACAAAATGTTGTGTAATTCGCAGAGCCCCTGAGGGTTTGAGCCCAAGATTGATGGAAATTTTACTTTTATTCACATCTTTTTCACTTTTTATCGACTGAATCGAGAGTCAGCTTTCCACGCCAGCTGCCACCTCTAAATTTTTCTTCCCACGTAATCTACATGTATTTATGGTGTAATGATAGCGACTATGACCTAAGAAACTAAATGAATTTCTGATTCGGGGTATCAGATTAACTGGAGAATTTTTTGTAGTTCACATGTGGATGACACACGCCCACCCCCTCCCTCCCAGCAGACTTGCAGTTAAAATATCAATAGCATGACTAGTAATGTTAATTTTAAATATCGGTATATGACAATCAGACACGTTACCATGAAAACATCATTGATGCTTTTGACATCATTTTTCGAGAGATTAAAATGTTTTTATTGAAGTTAAGTTGTGTTGTTTTGTGTTGTATCGCGTGAAGCATAAAGACTTTTGAAATTCACGCAATTGTGTCTATAGGTAGACGACCAAGGAACCTATAGCGTGGCATTCATTGTTCGGTTACCAGATAACAGCTGGCACGGATAGTCGACTCTCTCGATTCATATTTTAGAGATTGTTAAAAATTTTGATCTGGAAAGTGTCATACCTTTACTTTTTTTAGTATTGATAATATAATATATATTGTATTAAAATTGACAAAACCTGATAATATGTTGAGTGCCTGTGCCTTTTGCATAGAAGTCCAACTGTCTACCACTGAGATACTGCATTCCCTAGTGGGGCATTAAATCTTACAAGTTGATACTTCTATTTTCTTACATAAGTAAACAATAACCAAATAATAAATTTGGGACATTAAAATATTTTGCTTTACTATACATGTAAATCAAAGTATAATTTGCTGAATAAAAATTCCATCTAGGGCGATTTGCTCCAATACCATGATTTTAAATGTTGGGACGAATCATCCTGATGTTAAAAAAACAAATTCATTTGGGACGAATTGACTCGATACTCTGAAAAAAATTGTTAGCATGAATCGCCACTGTTGTCACTTTGGGACGAAACATCCTGCCATGCTGGGTGAAAGATCCCATGATGAACAGGGTTTGGGATGAAACGTCACGTAATCATGAGACCCACCCATCCCACACATGTCTCGCAAAGTATAATTTGCTGAAAACAAAATTGTGTCTAAGACGATTTGCACCGATACAATGATTTTAAATGTTGGGACGAATCATCCTGATGTTAAAAAAAAAACCAAATTCATTCGGGACCAATGAACTCGATACTCTGAAAAAAATGTTGGAATGAATCATCCTGGTTGCCACTTTGGGACGAAACATCCTGGGATGAACTGGTTTGGGGATGAAAGTCCCGTAACCATGAGACCCACCCACCCCAAGAATTTTGATACCCTAGCTTTGTTCTTGGATATGTACAGCACATTTGGCGACAAGTTGTTCTCGTGAAATATTATTAAATTATCAGTTCTGGTACGAATACGGTAGTAGACTTCCAGGAATCGGTGGTGCCTAGGTCGACGCTATGAGTTGATTACACGTGTTTCGTGTTCTATACATCTCAATCTTCATTTTGATGTACATTTTGTGTATATTTGAAATGAAGGAATATCAGAGGTGAGAATTTTCAAAATAAACACAATTTCATTACTTATATAGCCCCTTAAAATTTCGGAGTCCGCTAGCTCAACTTCTGAACTTTGTTTGCAGTTTATATTTCAAATCGGATATTTATTGCTGCAATTTGCAAACAAGAATAGCACGTAATTTACATCGTAAATATCAAAGCTATTCTCCGCTGGAATTCCAGCTACGGAGTCCCCACTCGTCGGGTGGTCGAAACCAGCTGTTGGAAATGTTCAGGCCAGAAAGAGATTATTTTATGATTTCGATATTTATGGCTCCTTCTCTCTCTCCAACAAAAATGATCGATTATAAAAATCAGCCACCCAGACCCACTTAGCTTTCAATTGGAGTATGCCGAAATTTGGTGAAACGGCATTCGGCAAGTTGTGAATGTGATTGACGGTCTTCATCAGAGACTCCTCACCAAAGAAATAATGGCGTCTGTAGATCAATATTTATTTTTACAAGCACTCAAGTCATATAAAGACCCACTAATTTATTTGTGACTGAATTTATACGATCAAGCCTCCGAAACTCCATAAAATGAAAAAGTGATATTTGCAAACCATAAAAATATATGTATATTCCTAACTTCTTTAAAAAAGCGTATATGTTTGGTAAACTTGCCTGAAATTACTTCAAGTATGAATATAATGACGAAAAACAGTAGTATGACAAAACAAACGCTTTAAAAACATGAATTACAGGCGCGACAAAAATCGCCCGCAAATATATACGGTTTTCGAAGTATGAGTTTTTTAGCATGGAATATCTCGAAAAATGTTGTTTTAAATTAAAAACAGATTTGTTTTCGTTATTTAGCGTGCAAAATTTAACATTTCTGCATACAGGGGTTTCTGCACACATCTCTTGTTCTTAAGCGTGGAGGCACTGAACATTTGGGCAACGTGAAACAGGTTGCCCAAATGTTTTACCACGAAAACCGACATTTGGATAACTTTCGGTTGTCCAAATGTCGTTTACATGAATCTATATATATGCTTAACACAAAATAGTCGTCAAAGATAATTTATATATGTATGTTTGTGTTCATATGTGTTTGTGTGTCATACATGTGTATCATATAGGCCTTACATCGAAGCACTGTAAGCATGTTTGGATCCATTTTTCGTCATGCATCTGCTATATTCAAAAATCTACCTCAAAATCCTACTCTTTTTCTTTCTTCTTCTGTCTTCTTCTTTTCTCCCTGTCTTTATCTCTCTTCTTACATATTAACATATATGTTTTTTTGTACATTATATTGTGATATACTGTTATTGTATATTTGCATGTATGTATATGTATTATATCTTCTCTTTTATTAAATAAAAAAAAAAAATATATTCGACAGTTGAATTTTTTGTGGTAAGTGATTTGCACCCAATATCTGACAAGCAAGGAAACGGCATTTCCAGGATCTAAAATTTCAAATATCCCCCACTGAACTGAACCATGGTCAGCTTGGGTTGTCCGGTGTCCCCAAATTAGCCTAACTGCCTGTTGAATATTCCATTTAACTGAATATTTTTCTACTGGCAAATTCAATTCCACGGCAAATTCAATTAACAGGGTTCTATTGTATTACAAATTAGCTGAGTAATGTGGAATGCATCTCAGTTGTATTTGGAGAATGTTCAGAACATCATTTTCAAGGACATTTCAGGGCGATACTGAAATTCAGACTTTTTCCATTAACTTGGTAAGTGATTTAGAATTCAAGCATTTGCAGTGATTTCAAAGACTGACAGTGACTTTGACTAATGTAAAAATGTAAAACAGCTGTTCAGTATCAACAAAAGGCTGCACTCATTGTTACAGAAGTTAATATCCCTTTTCTCAAAGTTGTCTAAACATAATGGACCATCTATCAAACAGATACAAGATTTCTCCATCATCCTACCAAGTTATCCGCTTTCCAAATTTGTTATTTGGCTCCTCTGTAGTGACTCTATCTCTTCTGATGGATCCCTAAAAATATAGAAATTAAACTTTGTTTAAATTTCAAAATCATATGGATATCCACTTGATTGCCCAAGTATCATGGCCTATTCAAGACGTGTTACAAGGTGTTGTACCATATGTGTCATGTGCACATTGTGCTTGTACAGAATCTTATTGCAACGAGACTCATTTTTGGAGACGTATAGCTACAAGCTGCAAGTCTATTGTATACCTGCATAATGAGCACATACCAACCCTTCTGCCGAGGAAAAATGGTCTCTCAAGACAGGTGGTCTCTGATTACGGGTTTGAGGCTTTCACTAGTCAGTGAATGACCAACCAGAGAATATTTGTTGCAGAAATGGAGTCAGTTTTTAATACAAGTACAAATGCATGGTTTAATAAATTACAGTTAAAAGTACATGAACTGAAAATCATTTTGCGATTATGATGTGAAGGGGCTGGTTCATCCAAAATACTAATTTATTACTTTATACAAACAAATAGTTATCTTTCTATCAATATTTTCAAATGAGCTATTTTTCTAATAATTTACAGTTATACCTTGACAAGTCTATGTTTTTGTGTCTTGTCAGGTTTTGTTTTAACAGTAAATAATTTCGGTCACACTTTGAGTAAAAATAGGCTTACCTGGGTGTTTTAGTTTGCTTAATCCTATTTGATTTTGTCACACTTAAGCAAATAATGGACATACATTTTTTTTTTTAACACAAATCTTTATCTTTTCACAGGGAGCTTGATAAAAATTCCACAGACTTGAAGAGTTATACAACTGAATAACAATGTAATTGAAAGCCAATTGATATAGTTTTCAGATAATCTACAGTGAAAGATAGCTGTATGAATTTGCATAATTTCATGTTCTTCCTGTTGCCAGCGTCACATCAGGACGTCGCAATTCAGGCATGGGGTGAAATGAAAAGTTCACACATGCAGTCAATAGCATGTATGTCCACCGTTTGCCTCTTGTATGGCCAGACATCGACAGCGCATGGACCCGATAAGTCTCTGGATGTCACCCTGTGGTATTGCGTTCCACTCCTGCCTTAGAACATAACGTAAATCGCCTAACATCTGAAGATCATGAAGTCGTACCCGACGGTCCAATTTATCCCAAAGATGTTCGATTGGCGACAACTCTGGCGAAAGTGGGAGCGAGGGAAGAAGTTCGATGCTCTGTTCCTCAAGAAAGTCATGACAGATACGCGCCACATGACATTGGACATTGTCTTGCTGGAATAACTGCAATCCGACGTTAGCGCTGAACAACTGGACAACAACAGCGTTGAGAATTTCGTCCCTATATCGCTGTCCATTCAGATTACCATCGATGAAGATCAACTGCGTTCGATGGTGAAAGGAAATTCCTGCCCAAACCATTACACTATCCCTGCCGAAATAGTCGCATTCTCGCACGCAAACATCAGAAAACCGTTCTCCTCGTCAGCGATACACACTTGCCCTACCATCAGTGTGCCGTAGACAAAATCATGATTCATCACTAAAAAGAATTGTGCTCCAACGTTGCTGAGTCTAGCAAACACGCTGATGTACCCATTCCATTCTGACGATACGATGACTTTGGATATAAGGATTGGTCTGTGGTATGGACGCCTACTTCGGATGCCATGTTCAGCAAGTCTGTTGTGAACAGTTTGTGCACTGATTCTATTGTTAGTTCTACCAGGAGTAATTGCTGCTGTCCTCGACGCTGAAAGGAAGTGATCCCGAAAGTGAGACGTCCTGATGTGTCGGTCTTGTGCAGGGGTAGTAACTCTTGGTTGACCTGAACACGGGCTGTCGGCAGTAGATCCAGTGGTTCTATTATAACTTCTATACCTTCCAATGAGACGGTAAATAGTGGCCATAGTGACTCCGAACTCAGCAGCGAGATCATCTGGAGGTATCCCAGCCCCATGCATACCAATGGCACGCAACCTCTGATTTTCGGTTAACCTTGGCATTTTTTCAAAATGTCGGAAGACAAAACTAGCGTGTTTTCTCAATAACCCAGACTCTCTAGCACAACATAACAGAAAAAAATCGTCGGTCACCCATTCAATTTGTCATTCTCGAGTAGCATGTGCTATTTTGAAGTCCGTAGCAAAATTGTATACGGTTGGGTGGACAACAACAACATGTCATTAAACTCTTTGCACGACTTCTTGTTCACAAACATGCAACATTAGAACTATTATATTTCATCCTTTATGCTATTTTTTCACATCTGTTTCTATTATACTTTCTTTTTTGACTCAGTATATTTGTCATACATGTGTATGATTTCAAATATTAAGGTTTCAGGGGACAGTTGTCCTGACTGACAATTTCACTGTTGGACAGATGTCCTGGTTACATTTTTGAATTATTGATTTATGTACACTCTGCATTGATCTTAATTGATTTTAATACTCTGAAATTGCGAGATATTTATTTGCCGGTCTCTCAACACTGGTGAAAGACTGAGTTTTTGCCAGTTTTGCAGTCTATCAAGACAGGTGGTCTCTCATGACAGGTCGATTACAGGTGAAACCAATCGGTATATGGCCAGTGGTCTCTCAAGACAGGTGGTCTCTACGACAGTGGTCTCTCAAGACAGGTTTTACTGTAACACTTTTACCTTCTATTCAGTCAACAAAACCATTAACCATGACCTCTCGAAAATAGTTGTTGACAAACAAAAGAGCTGCACTCAACTGATCAAAACAATGGTTTTCGGTTCTTCCAACCCAACGGCACTAGAGGAAATTCCTTCATGATGAAGGAAATTATATAAGATGATATAAAATAATCAAATTCAGTCCAAGTAAACTTTTTCTGCGAGCAATGATGTTTTAGACCACATTCAATTCATTTATAAGGTCATCCGAAGAGAAGGTGAGTGGTTTGCAAGAAAAACTGGGGAATTATAATACTTTTGTCGTGTGCAAGGATCTCTTTATAGGCACATCTCTTCATTCATAATTTGCACAGGCATGCAAATCACAATGAAAGTGATGTTACATTTCAAAGTTCTCTCACTGTTACCTTCAAGTATTGCGAATCGTTTTATTTTTATAGGTGTGGGAGGGATAGCATAGTGGATTGTTTATGTTCTAACATGTTCCGGGAAACTTAACTCATGATTCACTGCAGTGTTATAGGTTTTTGAAAGGAATGGTCTGCCAGGCATGCATGCGTTCATTTCTCATAACATCATGTGACTTCTGTTGTAACTGCAATAATGGTACAATGTATTTTATCACCAAATTTTTATCGCTAATCATTAAGCTTTTCCCTCTGTTTTTCTATGGATTATTATTATTTTTGTTTGTTTTTTTGTTTTTTTTCCACACATTTTGTCCGCACCATTCAGAAGCCATTTTCGAACCGATTTTCACACAAAATCTAAAAATGTACCGAAGCGGATTTTTCGATTTAACCCTTATTTCACCAGAACTGGAAAAAAACTGTCAAAATTAGGGTTTATAGGCACTTTCTCGGAACACGTCTTGCAGATTCTTTAACCAATCATCATTGTTAGACCTGTCTGTGACACAACCATTCATATACAAGAGATATTAGGCAATGCATATGTTAACCCTCCACAGACTGTAAAACATTGAAATTTTGATGAAATGGGCTGTTTTCGGGCTCCTAAAGCATCCAAACGATACATGAGAGGTAAATATAACTTCCTTTATTGGAAGTGGAATTCACCATGGATCATTTTTGTAAGTAATAAGGGTATTCAAAAAACCAAGTGTTAACCCGTTTTGGGCTGGCTGAACTGCAATACCCATCAAAAGCTCAAAAATGCTTTGTTTTCTGTGGATTTCTCTCAACGAGTCTTGTAGATTTTCAAGAAAAATTGGCCACGCGCAGGTCTTGGTGTGACAATAGAAGTTGAATGGACAAAACACTCCGGTGAGCATTTGTTAACCACCCACAGGCTTCTAAATGTCAAAATTGTGATAAAATGGGCTGTGTTTGGACACCAACAGCACCCAATGGGTATGTCCCAAAGAAAGTTGTCATCTTTTATCAAGCGCACAATGTATACGGAAACATTTTTCTAAGTAGCAAGGGTATTCGAAAGTCGAAGTCTTAACCCATTTTGGACAGGCTAAAGAGAATACCCTTTAAAAGATTAAAATTCCCATTTTCTGTGGATTTCTCTAAAAACATCCTGCAGATTTTCAAGAAAAATTGACTATTCGCAGGTCTTTGTATGACATTAAAAGTTGCATTGACAAAATATTCCGGTGAGCGTTTATTAACCCGCTACAGGCTGCCAATCCTTGTAATTTTGTTGAAATGGGCTGTTTTTGGACGCGCAGTGCACAGCACCCAACCTATACACTAGAGATAAACATAATTTCCTTTGTTGAAAGTGGAATTCACCAATGACCATTTTTGTAAGTAATAAGGGTATTCAAATGAAAGTGTCAATGACACTGTAGCTCAACTTCTCAAGACAAAGACATGTACATGTATAGTATGTGACACAGCAATGACAAACATCTAGGTAATGACCTGATAACAAAGGTACATATAAAGTATTGTAATGGTCTGTACATAAATACTGACCGTTGCCTGTAACAAATGAATAGGTAAAGTATTGTAAAGGTGGGTGACAGTCAGATGCTAAACTAGAAAAAAATCTTTGAGTCCCAGAGTGGGTCTGACTGAACCCCAAAATATTTGTTCTCATAGCACAGTGGCAACAAAGGCACCCCAAAACACACTCATTCCTGTCCCAAGGTGAAAACAAAGGTACCCAAGAAGTTTCGTGAAGATCAGTTCACAAATATGAGCTGTGTAGAAGTTGTGACAAAAAACTGATTGGACCTAATTTCGGTACAAAATGGCCACTGGCAGCCATCTTGAATTTTGGGCCGCACCCAGAAACACTCATTCTCGTCCCAAGGTGATAACAAAGGTACCTAAGAAGTTTTGTGAAGATCGGTTCATAAATACAGCCTCTAGCCCGAGCCGTATTGACATGAGCACTTACAGTGTATAAGTAGCCCTGAATAAATCAAAGTTCATCTAATTTGCATAATTTCTGCATGAGAAAGAAACCTGTACTATATGTGATGTATTCCATGTTACTAAACATTCATACAAAAATTTATTCAAATCAAAACTTTCATACAGAAGTTCTGTACAAAAGACTGATTGCACTAATTTTGGTACAAAATGGCTGCTGGTGGCCATCTTGAATTTCGGACCACACCCAAAAACACTCGTTCTCATCCCACGGTGATAACAAAGGTACCCAAGAAGTTTCGTAAAGATCGGTTCATAAATACGGCCTCTAGCCTGAGCCGTATAGAAGTTGTGTACAAAAAACTGATTAGACTTAATTTCGGTACAAAATGGCCACTGGCAGCCATCTTGAATTTTGGACCGCACCCAGAAACACTCGTTCTTGTCCCAAGGTGATAACAAAGGTACCCAAGACGTTTCGTGAAGATAGGTTCATAAATACAGACTCTAGCCCGAGCCGTATTGACATGTGTACTTACTGTGTGTAATAGCACTGAAAAAATCAAAGTTCATCTAATTTGCATAATTTCTGCACAAGAAAAAAACCCGTGTTATATGTGATGTATCCCATGGTACTAAACATTCACACAAAAAATTATTCAAATCAGCGCTTTCATATGGAAGTTCTGTGCAAGAATCTGATTGCACCAAATTTTGTACAAAATGGCTGCCATCGGCCATCTTGAATTTCGGACCGGACTCCAAAACACTTGTTCTTGTCCCACGGTGATAACAAAGGTACCCAAGGAGTTTCGGAAAGATCGGTTCATAAATACGGCCTCTAGCCCAAGCCGTATTGGCATTTGCACTTACAGTGCTGAAAGTAACACCAAAAAACATCAAAGTTAGTCTAATTTGCATAATTTATGCACGAGAAAAAAACCCGTATTATATGTGATGTATCCCATGGTACTAAACATTCATACAAAAAATTATTCAAATCAGAGCTTTCATATGGAAGTTCTGTACAAAAAACAGATTTCTGCATCGTCGGTACAAAATGGTGGCTGGCAGCCATCTTGAATTTCAGACCGCACCCAAAAACACTCGTTCTCGTCCCACGGTCATAACAAAGGTACCCAAGACGTTTCGTAAAGATCGGTTCATAAATACGGCCTCTAGCCCGAGCCGTATCCAATTGTTGACGGACAGACGGAGAACGGGCCATGGCATAAGCTCAAATTTGGCTTCGCCAAAGTTGAGCTAAAAACCAAGTGATAACCCCTTTTGTGGTGGTTAATAGAAAAACCCATCAAAATCTTAAAAAATTCATGTTTCCCTGGATTTCTTTACAAACATCTTGTAGGTTTTCAAGAGAAAATGGCCATTGATAGGTTTTGGTGTCACATTACCAGTTGCTTGGATAAAATATTCCGGTAAGCATTTGTTAACCCTCCATGGGCTGCAAAATGTCACAATTTTGAAAAAAATAGTATGTTTTTGGACACCAGCAACATCAAATGAGAATGCCACAGAGAAACGTAACTTTCCTTACCGGACGCAAAACTGATAGGGACATTTTTTTGTAAGTAGTAAGGGTATTCAAAAATCGAGGTCTTAACCCATTTTTGACTGGCTAAGGAGATATACCCCTTAAAAGCTTAAAATTCCAGTTTTCTGTGGATTTCTCAAAAAATATTTTCAAGAAAAATTGACCATTCGCAGGTCTTGGAGTGACATTACAAGTTGCATGGACAAAATATTTTGGTAAGCATTTGTTAACCCTCCCGAGGCTGCCAAGCATTGACAATTTGAGAAAATGGGCTGTTCTTGGGCACCCATAACACCCAATGTGTACCTGCGAGATACACATAACCTCCTTCATTGGAAGTGGAATTCATCGAGGATAATTTTTGTAAGTAATGAAGGTATTCACAAAATCAAGCATTAACCCGTTTAGGGCTGGTTACAAAGCGATGCCCCTCAAAAGGTTAATGAAAGTGTCAATGACACTGTAGCTCAACTTGTCAAGACAAAGACATGTACATGTATAGTATGTGACACAGCAATGACAAACATCTAGGTAATGACCTGATAACAAAGGTACATATAAAGTATTGTAACGGTCTGTACATAAATACTGACCGTTGCCTGTAACAAATGTATAGGTAAAGTATTGTAAAGGTGGGTGACAGTCAGATGCTAAACTAGAAAAGAAATCTTTGAGTCCCAGAGTGGGTCTGACTGAACCCCAAAATATTTGTTCTCATAGCACAGTGATAACAAAGGCACCCCAAAACACACTCATTCCTGTCCCAAGGTGAAAACAAAGGTACCCAAGAAGTTTCGTGAAGATCAGTTCACAAATATGAGCTGTGTAGAAGTTGTGACAAAAAACTGATTGGACCTAATTTCGGTACAAAATGGCCACTGGCAGCCATCTTGAATTCTGGACTGCACACAGAAACACTCGTTCTCATCCCAAGGAGATAACAAAGGTACCCAAGAAGTTTTGTGAAGATCGGTTCATAAATACAGCCTCTAGCCCGAGCTGTATTGACATGTGCACTTACAGTGTATAAGTAGCACTGAATAAATCAAAGTTCATCTAATTTGCATAATTTCTGCACGAGAAAAAAACCCGTACTATATGTGATGTATTCCATGTTACTAAACATTCATACAAAAATATATTCAAATCAGAACTTTCATACAGAAGTTCTGCACAAAAGACTGATTGCACTAATTTTGGTACAAAATGGCTGCTGGTGGCCATCTTGAATTTTGGACCACACCCCAAAACACTCGCTCTCATCCCACGGTGATAACAAAGGTACCCAAGAAGTTTCGTAAAGATCAGTTCATAAATACAGACTCCGTATTGACATGTGTACTTACTGTGTGTAAGTCGCACTGAAAAAATCAAAGTTCATCTAATTTGCATAATTTCTGCACGAGAAAAAAACCCGTATTATATGTGATGTATCCCATGGTACTAAACATTCACACAAAAAAATTATTCAAATCAGCGCTATCATATGGAAGTTCTGTGCAAAAATCTGATTGCACCTAATTTTGTACAAAATGGCTGCCATCGGCCATCTTGAATTTTGGACCGGACCCCAAAACACTCGTTCTCGTCCCACAGTGATACCAAAGGTACCCAAGAAGTTTCGTAAAGATCGGTTCATAAATACGGCCTCTAGCCCGAGCGGTATTGGCATTTGCACTTACAGTGCTGAAAGTAACCCCAAAAAACATCAAAATTAGTCTAATTTGCACAATTTACACATGAGAGAAAAACCTGTATTATATGTGATGTATCCCATGGTACTAAACATTCACACAAAAAATTATTCAAATCAGAGCTTCCATATGGAAGTTCTGCACAAAAAACAGATTTCTGCATTATCGGTACAAAATGGCGGCTGGCAGCCATCTTGAATTTCGGACCGCACCCAAAAACACTCGTTCTCGTCCCACGGTCATAACAAAGGTACCCAAGAAGTTTCGTAAAGATCGGTTCATAAATACGACCTCTAGCCCGAGCCATAGCCAATTGTTGACGTACGGACAGACGGACGACGGGCCATGACAATAGCTCAAATTTGACTTCGTCAAAGTTGAGCTAAAAACATCAAAGTTAGTCTAATTTGCATAATTTACGCACGAGAAAAAAACCCGTATTATATGTGATGTATCCCATGGTACTAATGTATCCCATGGTACTAAACATTCATAAAAAAATTATTCAAATCATAGCTTTCATATGGAAGTTCTGTACAAAAAACAGATTTCTGCATCGTCGGTACAAAATGGCGGCTGGCAGCCATCTTGAATTTCGGACCAAACCCCAAAACACTCGTTCTCGTCCCACGGTCATAACAAAGGTACCCAAGAAGTTTCGTAAAGATCGGTTTATAAATACGGCCTCTAGCCAGAGCCGTATCCAATTGTTGACGGACAAACGGACAGACGGACGATGGGCCATGGCATAAGCTCAAATTTGGCTTCGCCAAAGTTGAGCTAAAAATTCATGTTATCCGAGGATTTCTCTAAAAATCTCGAAGATTTTCAAGATAAAATGGCCATTCTCAGATATTAGTGTGACATTACCAGTTGCATGTACAAATTATTCCAGTAAGCATTTGTTAATCCTATGCAGGTTCTCAAACATCAAATTGTTGATAAAATGGGCTGTGCTTACGTACCCACACTACCCAAAGTTAAGAGGAGAGATCAACATAAGTGGAAGTAGAATTCACTGAGAATTATTTTTGGAAGTAATAAGAGTATTCAAAAAACAACACTTAACCCATTTTGGAGTGGAAAAACAATGATACCCATCAAAAGCTTAAAATTCATGTTCTCCCTGGATTTCTCTGAAAACATCTTGTAGATTTTAAAGAAAAAATGGCCATTCACAGTTCTTGGTGTGACATTACAAGTTGCATTGAAAAATATTCCTGTTAGCACTTGTTAACCCTCTACAAGCTGCCAGACTTCAATATTTTGGATACATTTGAGATAAAATGGACCATTTTCAAATAGCCACAGCACTCAGTGGGTAGTGGGTATGTGTCAAACTAACGTAACTCATTTTGTCGGTCATTAACTTGTCTGACAACCATATTGATATTAACCCTCTCCACCATTAATTATGGTTTTTACCTAAATATTTTTTATCAAACTGAGTCACTTGAGACTACTATACCCACGTTTCTCATAACATCAATAAAGGAACTTCAGTGAGACAGTTATAAACAATTCATCAGACACTCTGGGGTCATGAAAAATCATGGGATCTCATCTGGAAAAGCATGATTCTCCAGAATCATAAAGTCTAGTATTGGCAATTGAGAGTGCATTTTTAGGTAAAAGATAGATAATATGTGGTATTGTTTTCGTGCCAATACATATTTACCACACAGTCTCAAAATACTGAAATTTTGATAGTGAAAATATCCCCACCATAGCCTAAAATATGTCAGACAACAGAACATGAACCAAATTGCCTGACAAGAAGTGTGCAAAGACTAATTTCCAATGTTTTGAGAGGAAAAACTTATCCATGCACACAATGCAAATGAAGAGTATTGGTCAACAACTCTGACACGAGGTGAACCCTAGCTGTCAAAAGGGTCGTTAAACTCCAATAAATAAATAAATAAATAAATTAGTCAACAACAATAATACAATGAATATATTTGTTAAATTTGCCATATGTTATAATTAACATAAGTTGACAAATAAACATGAGCATTCTCAGTCTCTGACAACTACAGAACTGTTAGCTGGAGTTGAGCAGTATACCAAACAAATTGTTTGGTGGCAGTGTCAGGTCAATACCCAATACTGAAACTATTGACACAAAGACAAACCAAAAACATCCGGATCTACTAAGGGGAGTAGCTGATAATTTTGCTTTCAATGGTGAAATTCTCAGTGTGGTCATGGAAATCTAAGACAATTCAAAGGGGGCGCGGTGGCTCAGTAGGTAGAGGTGCAGGCTGCAAGCCAAGAGGTCCTCGGTTCGAATCCCACCTGTGGCAACCGCGTTGTGTCCTTGGGCAAGACACTTCACCCCCATTGCCCACATGGGGGCACGGTGGTGTTGTGTACTAAGGCGTACTGCACATCGATGGTACACCTGTCTTCAACCAATGCAGACCCTGCTTGTGTGGAGTTGGTATGTTGGGGAGCTGACAGTTGCTCCCCACTGCTCAGTGGTTCTCTCTGGGTACTCCGGCTTCCTCCACCCGTAAAACTGTCATGGTCGTGATTAGCCATTGTGCAGAAATATGACAATTCAATGAAATTTCCTTGACAAATATGCACTTCTCCTTGATAGTTAATCATCGGAATATAGAAGGTAATAAACAGTGGAGCCCACTTTCTTGGGTATTATTTATTTATATTTATTTATTTATTGGTGTTTAAGGTCACATATTTCTGCACAATGGCCAACCATGACCATGACAGTTTTATGGGTGGAGGAAGCCGGAGTACCCGGAGAGAACCATCAAGCAACGGCGAGCAACTGTCAGCTCCCCAATATACCAACTCCACACAAGCAGGGTTAGCATTGGTTGAAGACAGGTGCACCATCGACATGCAGTACGCCTTAGTACACAGCGTCACCATGCCCCAACGTGGGCAATGGGGGGGGGGGGGGTGAAGTGTCTTGCCCAAGGACACAACGTGGTTGCCGCAGGTGGGATTCGAACCGAGGACATCGCGGCTTGCAGCCTGCACCTCTACCAACTGAACCACCGCGCCCCCACTTTCTTGGGTATCTTCTAATTGAATTGCCCCATTAATTGAATACAACAACCAAACACAAAACCATTTACCATACCTTCAGAACAAATTTGATCAGTTAATAGCAAAAAGGTTTTAGAGTAAATTCCTGTTAACTGTTTAAAATGAAAGTGTCAATGACACTGTAGCTCAACTTGACAAACTTGAACTTGGTAAGTTATAAATGAAATGGCAAAATTGAAGATCATTGGTACCAATGTTATTTTGCGAAATTTAAACATAACAGCATTGTGTGTGCACAACGTCAGAGTAATCCATGCATTTTTAAATGTAAACTGTAAAGCTGGCTAAAGGAAGAATGTTGATACACAAATGCAGTAAGTTCATAGATTATTGTAAGTGCATTAAGTTCATAGGTTATTGTAAACGGCAACTTTTTTCACAGAAATGAATGCTAATCAATAGTTCTTATCCAGAGATCCCACCTAATGAGCACACCAGGTTCAAAAACAATCCTAAGATAAATGTGCCCCGTAGGCCATGTCAAAGAAGAATGTTGTTGCACAAATGCAATAAATTCAAAGATTGTTGCTAACAGCAACAGTTTTTGATGGAAATGAAAAGAAAATCAATAGCTTCTATCTTTGTCACCCTGCAAAAGGTATCACTGAACTAAATATTTGAATTAGAAATACCCGCCTTGAAATGTTGCACTCAGAAGTGATGCAATCTCTAAAAATAAACAGCCCTGGGAAAATAAATTGTTTCAATAAACATTTGAAGCATTCTATTGACATCTTGCATTATTGATGAATATGCCAGATAAAAAAGAGGGTGATTTGATGACTTTTGGACCTAAAAAATACAATTTACATTCGGTGTGTTTTTGTAGGGAATTCCCTGAAAAATATGTGCATGTGACCAGTACTTCCCTTGCTGTCAATTTTTCTCTTTTATTTGTTGCATGACCCCCTGTTTTGGGGTCAGAAAAGTTGTCTGAAGAGCTATATTTGACAAAGATATTTGAATGCCAAAATTAAAGTGATGCGATCATATTTTTTTTTGCCTGAACGTTATAAGGGTCGTCTATGGGAAAATATCTAGTTTTGTGATACCTATAGGAAATATGTTTTTTTGCTTCCAAACCCGATTCAATTATTATTTTGGGGGATTATTTCACACTTAAATGTTCATTGGGGGACCACACACCCTAGAGAACTGTTTCATTGTTTTGAAAAGTTGCATTTTTGTCACAGTCAGCAACAAAGGCTATATATTGCCAAAACTAAGGCTATTAATACAAGCAAATTCACATCTTGAGCAAGTGTATTCCCCAGGAGCACACTATAACCTCTGGCAGCTGCTAACTAACAGCCTACCTTACCCTATTAACACATTTATTTAAACCATGGTTCCCCTTCATAATACCAGAGGCAGGGTGATTCCAACATTCAACCCCTCTTCCCCCCCTACCCCCTCCCAACCTTCCAAAACACCATTCAAACACACAGCCAAACAACCTATACTGCACTTCTATTCACTGGTATTCAGAAGTTTTTCTCTTCTATATTTTGCTCTTTAAAATGTCAGAAAGCAAGTCCTTCATTTAAAGAACATTTTGGAACACAAAGTTGAGGAGGGGAGGGGGGCTACAGTGGAAGAATAACATAAATGACAAATGTGAATGAATGACATTTGTGCATAGCTACCAATATAGTAGTCTGGTACTAGTGCTGTCATAATTCCCATGATACAGCACAAATTTACAGTGACAGATGTGAACTAGAGAAACAGAATTTACTGCATCCAGTAAATTCAAGTCTGTGTGAAAAGGGTTAAAGTATCAGGAATAAACTACAGAAAGAGAATTTATGGAGGCTTATTTTCTGGAGTAAAATAATTTTTAACAAATCAGAAATGGGTTTTTGTTAACAGTATTTACAGATATTCATACAGAAAAGGCATATTTGTGACCAGCATTGGAAGGGTTCGATACACGAATCAGATATGAAAAATGTTGGCTCTGCCCACTAATTTGAGTGATGAAATACATTCATAAACTTTAGAAATACATTAAGGCGTGTATGCATTTCCCAGTCTTTCTTAATAACATGCACTTGATGACCCCATTCAGGTGGACCATATATTGAATCTCCAGCAATTTTTAACTCAGTCGGTGTAGTCCCATGTCTACATCTACATTGAAGAATGAGCGCAACCCACTTTGAAATAATGCGTCCACCAACTTCAGATCTGTCATTGGTCATTCAGATCGAACGGGTGCAAAAAACATAGATGAGTGCAAACTGGGTATTGTTAACCAGCATGCTAAAATGCAAAGAGATAGGACAATCCGTATTTGAGTTGTCGCCTTGACAAAGGGTGCATAGACTCTATATCGGAGATATTGTCATAACTAGAGGGGGTATCAGTACCCCGTGGCTCACCAACAGGTGGCCAATGTAAAGGGGTGGCTTGAGTAAAAAAAAAAAAAAAGTTCAAAACCTGCACACAAAGGTCCAAAATTAAAGAAAATAAGCAGCTAAAGGGTTAAATAATATAATAATAACCCCTAAGAAGCATGCTAACATAAAATAGGAACCATGGCAATATGCTACAAGGTAAGTCTCCACTTTGAAAAAAATAAAGACAACCCTCAAAACCTGCACATAAAAGTAAAAAAAGTATCACATTTGTTTCAAAGGGTTAAAATTTAGAAAAATACCCTGAAAATATTACAATAACCAGCGTGGCAATATGCCAGTGAGATAAAACTCCACTTAAAAAAAATATCAAAACATGCACACAAAAGTACAGAAAAGAAAGACAAACCTCAAAACTGGCACATAAAAGTAAAAAAACATCACATTTGTTTCAAGGGGTTAAAATTGAGAAAAATACCCTGTCACAGTAACCACAAAGGCAATATGCCAGTAAGGTGAAAGTCTACTTGAAAAATATACACTTGGAAGAAAAGAAAGACAAACCTCAAAACCTGCACATAAAAGTATCACATTTGTTTCAAAGGGTTAAAATTTAGAAAAATACCCGGAAAATGTTACAGTAACCACCATGGCAATATGCCAGTGAGGTAAAACTCCACTTAAAAAAAAATATCAAAACCTGCACACAAAAGTACAATACCTGCACACAAAAGTCCAAAATTAAAGTAAATAAGCAGCTAAAGGGTTAAATAATATAATAATAGCCCCAAGAAGCATCCTAACATAAAATAGGAACCATGGCAATATCCTACAAGGTAAGTCACCACTTGGAAGAGAAGAAAGACAAACCTCAAAACCTGCACATAAAAGTAAAAAAACATCAAAACCTGCACACAAACGTCAAATTAAGTCCAAAATTTGATTCAAAGGGTTAAAATTAAGACAAAATACCCTGGAAAAGAGTTAAATGTTATCGTGAACCCCCACAGCAATATGTAAAGAAGAAAATTTTTTTTTTAAAAGCACAAAAATCCAAACCTGCAAACAAAAGAAGTCCAAAATTGAAGTAATTAAGCAGGAAAAGGGTTAAAGAATACAACGTAGCCCTAAGATGCATGTTTACATACAATAGAAAGCATGGAGATATGCTACAAGGTAAATCTACACTTGGAAGAAAGGGAAAAAAACCCCATGAAAACCTGCACGCAAACGTCAAAATAAGTCTAAAAATATATTCAAAGGGTTAAAAAAATTTTTAAAATGCACTGGAAAGATATCAAAGTTATAATAACCACCACTGCAATATGCAGTGAGGTCAACCTCACTTGAAATTGTTTTTTTTATCACAACCTGTACATAAAAGTAAGAAACTGTAAGCCTAAGTCCAAAAGCTGTACATAAAAGTCCAAAAGTGAAGTAATTCAGCAGGAAAAGGGTTAAATAATACAAACATAGCCCTAAGATGCATGTTTACATACAATAGAAAGCATGGACATATGCTGCAAGGTAAATCTCCACTTGGAAGAAAGGAAAAACAAAACATCAAAACCTGCACGCAAACATCAAAATAAGTCTAAAATTTGATTCAAAGGGTTAAAATTAAGACAAAATACCCTGCAAAAAAGAGTTAAATGTTATAGTGAACCATCATAGCAATATGCAGAAACTCTACACTTGGAAGAAAGGAAAAAAAAAAAAACCCATGAAAACCTGCACGCAAACGTCAAAATAAGTCTAAAAATCTATTCAAAGGGTTAACATTTTTTAAAAAATACACTGGAAAGATATCAATGTTATAATAACCACCACTGCAATATGCAGTGAATTCAATCTCACTTGAAATTGTTTTTTTTATCACAAACTGTACATAAAAGTAAGAAGCTGTAAGCCTAAGTCCAAAAGCTGTACATAAAAGTCCAAAATTGAAGTAATTCAGCAGGAAAAGGGTTAAATAATACAAACATAGCCCTAAGATGCATGTTTACATACAATAGAAAGCATGGACATATGCTGCAAGGTAAATCTCCACTTGGAAGAAAGGAAAAAAAAAACATCAAAACTTGCACGCAAACATCAAAATAAGTCTAAAATTTGATTCAAAGGGTCAAAATTAAGACAAAATACCCTGGAAAAGAGTTAAATGTTATAGTGAACCACCATAGCAATATGCAGAAACTCTACACTTGGAAGAAAGGAAAAAAAAAAAAAACCCATGAAAACCTGCACGCAAACGTCAAAATAAGTCTAAAAATCTATTCAAAGGGTTAAAAATTTTTAAAAAATGCACTGGAAAGATATCAATGTTATAATAACCACCACTGCAATACGCAGTGAGGTCAACCTCACTTGAAATTGTTTTTTTTTATCACAAACTGTACAAACAAAAGTAAGAAGCTGTAAGCCTAAGTCCAAAAGCTGTACATAAAAGTCCAAAATTGAAGTAATTCAGCAGGAAAAGGGTTAAATAATACAAACATAGCCCTAAGATGCATGTTTACATACAATAGAAAGCATGGACATTTGCTGCAAGGTAAATCTCCACTTGGAAGAAAGGGAAAAAAAACATCAAAACCTGCACGCAAACATCAAAATAAGTCTAAAATTTGATTCAAAGGGTTAAAATTAAGACAAAATACCCTAGAAAAGAGTTAAATGTTATAGTGAACCACCATAGCAATACGCAGAAACTCTACACTTGGAAGAAAGGGAAAAAAAAAAAAACCCATGAAAACCTGCACGCAAACGTCAAAATAAGTCTAAAAATCTATTCAAAGGGTTAAAATGTTTTAAAAAATGCACTGGAAAGATATCAGTGTTATAATAACCACCACTGCAATATCGAGTGAGGTCAACCTCACTTGAAATTGTTTTTTTTTTATCACAACCTGTACATAAAAGTAAGAAGCTGTAAGCCTAAGTCCAAAAGCTGTACATAAAAGTCCAAAATTGAAGTAATTCAGCAGGAAAAGGGTTAAATAATACAAACATAGCCCTAAGATGCATGTTTACATACAATAGGAAGCATGGACATATGCTGCAAGGTAAATCTCCACTTGGAAGAAAGGAAAAAAAAAACATCAAAACCTGCACGCAAACATCAAAATAAGTCTAAAATTTGATTCAAAGGGTTAAAATTAAGACAAAATACCCTAGAAAAGAGTTAAATGTTATAGTGAACCACCATAGCAATACGCAGAAACTCTACACTTGGAAGAAAGGGAAAAAGAAACCCATGTAAACCTGCACTGAAACATCAAAATAAGTCTAAAAATCTATTCAAAGAGTTAAAAAATTTTTAAAAATGCACTGGAAAGATATCAATGTTATAATAACCACCACTGCAATATGCAGTGAGGTCAACCTCACTTGAAATTGTTTTTTTTTATCACAACCTGTACATAAAAGTAAGAAGCTGTAAGCCTAAGTCCAAAAGCTGTACATAAAAGTCCAAAATTGAAGTAATTCAGCAGGAAAAGGGTTAAATAATACAAACATAGCCCTAAGATGCATGTTTACATACAATAGAAAGCATGGACATATGATGCAAGGTAAATCTCCACTTGGAAGAAAGGGAAAAAAAACATCAAAACCTGCACGCAAACATCAAAATAAGTCTAAAATTTGATTCAAAGGGTTAAAATTAAGACAAAATACCCTGGAAAAGAGTTAAATGTTATAGTGAACCACCATAGCAATATGCAGAAACTCTACACTTGGAAGAAAGGAAAAAAAAAAAAAACCCATGAAAACCTGCACGCAAACGTCAAAATAAGTCTAAAAATCTATTCAAAGGGTTAAAATGTTTTAAAAAATACACTGGAAAGATATCAGTGTTATAATAACCACCACTGCAATATCGAGTGAGGTCAACCTCACTTGAAATTGTTTTTTTTTTATCACAACCTGTACATAAAAGTAAGAAGCTGTAAGCCTAAGTCCAAAAGCTGTACATAAAAGTCCAAAATTGAAGTAATTCAGCAGGAAAAGGGTTAAATAATACAAACATAGCCCTAAGATGCATGTTTACATACAATAGGAAGCATGGACATATGCTGCAAGGTAAATCTCCACTTGGAAGAAAGGAAAAAAAAAACATCAAAACCTGCACGCAAACATCAAAATAAGTCTAAAATTTGATTCAAAGGGTTAAAATTAAGACAAAATACCCTAGAAAAGAGTTAAATGTTATAGTGAACCACCATAGCAATACGCAGAAACTCTACACTTGGAAGAAAGGGAAAAAGAAACCCATGTAAACCTGCACTCAAACATCAAAATAAGTCTAAAAATCTATTCAAAGAGTTAAAAAATTTTTAAAAATGCACTGGAAAGATATCAATGTTATAATAACCACCACTGCAATATGCAGTGAGGTCAACCTCACTTGAAATTGTTTTTTTTTATCACAACCTGTACATAAAAGTAAGAAGCTGTAAGCCTAAGTCCAAAAGCTGTACATAAAAGTCCAAAATTGAAGTAATTCAGCAGGAAAAGGGTTAAATAATACAAACATAGCCCTAAGATGCATGTTTACATACAATAGAAAGCATGGACATATGATGCAAGGTAAATCTCCACTTGGAAGAAAGGGAAAAAAAACATCAAAACCTGCACGCAAACATCAAAATAAGTCTAAAATTTGATTCAAAGGGTTAAAATTAAGACAAAATACCCTGGAAAAGAGTTAAATGTTATAGTGAACCACCATAGCAATATGCAGAAACTCTACACTTGGAAGAAAGGAAAAAAAAAAAAAACCCATGAAAACCTGCACGCAAACGTCAAAATAAGTCTAAAAATCTATTCAAAGGGTTAAAATGTTTTAAAAAATGCACTGGAAAGATATCAGTGTTATAATAACCACCACTGCAATATCGAGTGAGGTCAACCTCACTTGAAATTGTTTTTTTTTTATCACAACCTGTACATAAAAGTAAGAAGCTGTAAGCCTAAGTCCAAAAGCTGTACATAAAAGTCCAAAATTGAAGTAATTCAGCAGGAAAAGGGTTAAATAATACAAACATAGCCCTAAGATGCATGTTTACATACAATAGGAAGCATGGACATATGCTGCAAGGTAAATCTCCACTTGGAAGAAAGGAAAAAAAAAACATCAAAACCTGCACGCAAACATCAAAATAAGTCTAAAATTTGATTCAAAGGGTTAAAATTAAGACAAAATACCCTGGAAAAGAGTTAAATGTTATAGTGAACTACCACAGCAATATGCAGAAACTAAAAAAAAATTTAAAAAGCCAAAAAATCAAAACCTGCACACAAAAGTTCAAAATATTTGAGAGCGGATGCAGACGCCGACATAAGGGCTATGCCACAGGCTCACACAACTAACGTTCGTGAGCCAAAAACCTTAAAAAACCCAAGAGCTCATTTGAAGGTCTACTCTTAAAAGGGCATCTAGTGACCTAAACAAGGCATACATAAAACTAGAACTTCTCTAATAAATTAATTTTAAACAGTCATAGCACTAACACAGTTAACAGTACAGTCAACTATGTCAGTATTGCATCTTTTACCGGCATTCTGACAGTATTGTGACAGGTTTCAATAACAAATCTTCAGTGTAGTTTTACAATTACATGTACACTGGAGTTCTTCATGATCAAGTTGTTTGTTTTTATATTAACTTGGTTTGGGAATTAATTCTGTGCAATGAGATTAAATAAACAGATCATGTTATTGTATGTGACAGTCACAGCTTACTCCCTAACTGCTTTTTGTGAAATTCTTTCATGGAGAAAATATTCATACAGGAATCAGAACAATTTTTGTAAGAAACCGGAAAAGGCATATATGTGCACACCATTTATAGGGTTCGATCAAGGAATCAGAAATTGACATTACTACCACTGCCATGAATAATGAGATACATGTATAATCTTCAGAATTGCATTAATTGGTATAAAATAAAATTCCTAATAGGTCGCAAAAATATGCATTTAATGACCTTTCTTGACCGCATAGAGGTGGACCACATTTTGAACCTCCAGCAAGTTTCAACTCATTTGCTGTAGGTACTATTTCTATAGGTCACACCAAGCCTGAAGTATGAGCAAAAACTACTTTATAACCAGAGAAACCCCTGCTATGGTGTTTGGCACATCCTCAATGGTCCTTTATAATTGTGTGAAGTTTGATGACTGTGGCCCTAACAGTCTTCGAGTTATTGGCTCAGGCACACACACATGGACACACACACGGAGGGACACACGCACACTTCAATCACTATATGCCACCCGACTTTAGTCGGGGAGGGGGAGGGGACATAAATAGAAATCTTTGAGTCCCAGAGTGGGTCTGACTGAACCCACAAATATTTGTTCTCATAGCACAGTGATAACAAAGGCATCCAAATACACTCATTCCTGTCACAAGGTGATAACAAAGGTACCCCAAGAAGTTTTGTGGAGATCGGTTCATAAATACAGACTCTAGTCCGAGCCGTATTAACATATGATCTTACTGTGTATAAGTAACACTGAACAAATCAAAGTTCATTTAATTTGCATAATTTCCGCACGAGAAAAAAAAACTGTATTATATGTGATGTATTCCATGTTACTAAACATTCCTACAAAAATTTATTCAAATCAGAACTTTCATACAGAAGTTTTGTACAAAAAACTGATTGCACTAACTTTGGTACAAAATGGCTGCTGGCGGCTATCTTGAATTTTGGACCGCACCCCAAAACGCTCATTCTCATACCACGGTGATAACAAAAGGTACCCAAGAAGTTTCGTAAAGATCGGTTCATAAATACAGCCTCTAGCCTGTGTCGTATAGAAGTTGTGTACAAAACCTAATTTGGACCTAATTTTGGTACAAAATGGCCACTGGCAGCCATCTTGAATTTTGGACCGCACCCAGAAACACTTGTTCTCGTCCCAAGGTGATAACAAAGGTACCCAGGAAGTTTTGTGAAGATCGGTTCATAAATACAGCCTCTAGCCCGAGTCGTATTGACATGTGCACTTACTGTGTTTTAGTAGCACTGAATAAATCATAAGTTCATCTAATTTGCATAATTTCTGCTCGAGAAAAAAAAACCGTACTATATGTGATTATCCCATGGTACTAAACATTCATGCGAAAATTTATTAAAATCAGAACTTTCATACATATTCTGTACAAAAAAACTGATGCACTAACTAAAGTACAAAATGGCTTCTAGTGGCCATCTTGAATTTCGGACTGCACCCAAAACCACTCGTTCTCGTCCCACGGTGATAACAAAGGTACCCAAGAAGTTTCGAAAAGATCAGTTCATAAATACAGCCTCCAGCCCAAGCCGTATAGGCATTTGCAGTTACAGTGCTGAAAGTAACATTAAATAGATCAAAGTTAGTCTTACTGGCATAATTTATGTATGTGAAGAAAAAACCCCGTATTATATGTGATGTATTATGTATGAAAAAATGCCGCTCAGGATCACCGATCCAATGTCGAGTTGTGACAACAGTTCCTCGCACCAAGGCCAACACACCTATGAAGTTTCATGACTCTAGGTTGAACCACTATCAAGTTCTCATCCGGAAACCAATTGTTGCGATATACTATGTTCAAGGTCACTGTGACCTTGACCTTTGACCTGGTGAGTCCAACATCAATAGGGTTCTTCCTCGCACCAAGGCCAACACGCCTGTAAAGTTTCATGACTCTAGGTTGAACCACTATCAAGTTATCATCCGGAAACCAATTGTTGCGATATACTATGTTCAAGGTCACTGTGACCTTGACCTTTGACCTGGTGAGTCCAAGATCAATAGGGTTCTTCCTCGCACCAAGGCCAACACACCTATGAAGTTTCATGACTCTAGGTTGAACCACTATCAAGTTATCATCCGGAAACCAATTGTTGCGATATACTATGTTAAAGGTCACTGTGACCTTGACCTTTAATCTGGTGAGTCCAAGATCAATAGAGTTCTTCCTCGCACCAAGGCCAACCCACCTATGAAGTTTCATGAATGTAGGTTGAACTACTATCAAGTTATCATCCGGAAAGGAATTGCCATTCACCAAACTATAAGTCGAGTTTGACTTCGTCACAACTCGACTAATTATTCAAATCAGAGCTTTCATGTGGAAGTTCTGCGCAAAAATCTGATTGCACCTAATTTTGTACAAAATGGCTGCAAGTGGCCATGTTGAATTTCAGAACGGACCCCAAAACACTCGTTCTCGTCCCATGGTGATAAAAAAGGTACCCACAAAGTTTTGTTAAGATCGGTTCATAAATACGGTCTCTAGCCCGAGCCGTATTGGTATTGGCACTTACAGTGTTGAAAGTAACACTAATTGACTCAAAAGTTAGTCTAATTTGCATAATTTATGCACGAGAAAAAAAACCCCGTGTTATATGTGATGTATTCCATGGTACTAAACATTCATACAGAAAATTAATCAAATCAGAGCTTTCATATGGAAGTTCTGTGCCAAAAAATCTGATTGCACTAAATTTTGTACAGAATGGATGCCAGTGGCCATCTTGAATTTCGGACCGGGCCCAAAAACACTTGTTCTCGTCTCACAGTGACAACAGAGGTACCCAAGAAGTTTCGTTTTATAAATATGGCCTCTAGCCCGAGACATGTGTACAGCACGACAGACGGACAGACAAACGACAGGCCATGACAATACCTCGAATTTGGCTTTGCCAAAGTTGAGCTAAAAATGGACTAAGTTTAACAACCAGTAGTTTTGGAAAATATTGAGGCAAGTCAAAATTCTGACAATATGCACACATCTGGAAAATGTAGAAACATCCTGTGAAATAAAAAAGTAATACCTGGAAAATTACAAGAGGCCTCACGGGGCCTGAAGCGCTCATCTTGAACAGAACACAATTTAAACAGAGTCCAAGAATGAGTACATTAAGCAAGCCATCTCCATAGGCTACACTCTCAATTCTTGAGTCCCTCAGGAGTGACAAAAATAATACGGGCATCATGCCTTTTCTTCAGTTGATCATAAAGTAAAATGTTGAGCTCCCCAATGAAGCCCCTTGATACAACCTTTGTGGAATAATCTCAGTTACACACCTCTAGAGAGTACTGAATACAAAATTTTTAATTCTTCAGCAAAATGGCCAATTCCGGCTCCATAGGGAGCCCAAATATTAACCTAAGCTCTCAATCTCAACACCTTTGAATCTGACTTTCCTAGATATGTCGTGCACCAAATATGAAAGCATTCTGACTGTTGGATCTGAAGAGAAATTTTAAAGAAATTTCTTCATATTGCATCAAGTTAAAATTTGGGCTACCATAGCGAGCCTAAATATTATCCCATGGATCCGATTTGAACAAATTTGAATCTGATCCCCCCCCCTCCAGAGATGTTGTATACCAAATATGAAAGCGAAAGCATTCTAACTAAGTGAAAGCACTCCATGGGGATGCAGGAATTATTTTTTTTGCATGGGTCAAGTACTTATGACCCAATGATACCGTATACCAAATTTGGTTCATACCGGACCATCGGTTCAGAAAATAGAAATTTTGGGCGGGGTCAAAAATCTTACCCCTCCCATTACAAAGCCAAATATTGCTTCTCGAACTTAAGTTTGAAAAAGTTGATTCTACTCCCCAAAAGGAAGTTCCATAGCAAATGTCAAGTCATTGTACACACTGGTTCTTGAGAAGAAGATTTTAAAAATATTTTGGAGCATTTTCCCCACTCCCTTCCTATGGGACTGGGCATGTTGAGTTGAACAAAAATGTAATGCCCCTTTGGAATCATCACTCATACAAACTTTCACTTGAATTGGCCCAGTGGCTTTGGAGGAGAAGACCAAAAAATGGTGTTGACGCACGGCGGACGACGGATGGAGAGCAATGAGATTAGCTCAGCTTGACTTTGTCAAGATGAGCTAAGAAGAGAGGTTAGACGGGCAAACAATGTACCCTATATGCAGAAAGATAGAGGGAAAGACAGAGGTAGGTAAAACAATATGCCCCTGCCCCCCCCCCCTCCCCCTATTCGTTGTGGGCATAACAAGGACATACGCCAATTGTAACCAGACCGTCCAAGGCAGTCACTTGAAATTCTGAGAATGTGTTCTACTATCCCCGCTCGACAGTGTAGTTTATTCTTGAGTCTTGCAACCGGGTGAAAACACCATGGATGTACCCATAAGAGAAGTCCCAAATCTGCCAAGGGTTAAACATTTATTAATAACATGATATAAAACTAGAAGGGTGGTTGATACTGCCGCAGGTCATAAAAAGTATACACTCTGTTACATGTACAGTAGATTGTGGAGAGACTTTTTGGAGTAGCGACTCGAAATATTCAACGTTTGTTCTAGAAGCTCTGTCCAACTCGACCTGTGCCTGAAAAATCCAAAAACCGACACCTAACCTCATGCGCATGTGCATACACTCTTTTCGAATTGGACTTGAGGAAATGCGCAATTCGAGTCGCCTATTCAGGCATCCGATGGAGCAACTATTCGTGAACCCTGAGTGACAATTTCATGGAAATCCGCAGAGAATTCGCTGACATTTTGCATTTTTGAAGAGAGGAGGTAATTTTCTGAATTTGGTCTTTTTCAAGTAGGAGCGAAAGAAGAGGGCGGGAATGGGCCCAATGTATAGTGGTGCCCCCTCTCTGGAGTAGGTCCACTTAAAAGTTACAATAGAGTGTGACTGACGGAGAGATGGCTGTAAAGCAAAGTAGTTTCTTTAAGAACAGCACCCAGGGATCCCATCGCAACCTTGAAACATTTGAGAATCGTCAGAAGTTAAAAGTCTGAAAAAAACAGCGGTGAGTAGGTTTTTGGCGGGAAAAGATTAATGAGGATTTGCATATAAGACATTAAAATAGCACTTCAGACATACGCTCACTGTGTCAAGACCGCTCAAGGCAGCGACTTGCAATTTTCAGAACTTGTTCTACGAAGCCTGGCCGACATTTGGACATGAAATCGAGTGTTCTGGCCACGTGGAAAACACCACGCCGTGCTGGAAACCGTGGGAACGGTTCGTTGCCACTTTATTTTCAATACAATGAAATTTCCATTCATTATTTACCTGTCAAAGGCAGAGTTTGGCATTATTTCTGTCTGATGAACTGTTCAACTTTAACTATTTGCATCTTTATATAGGACCGAAAGATCACTGTATGCTTACCAATATTCAGGTACTGATTTTACGAAAATAACAATTATTTCAACAGTTCCCACTTGGCAACTCTCATAGACAACATTCAGCACTCAATCAATTAGGAATGGAGTAAATTGCGACTTAAACTTAACAAACCGAAACAGGGATTAGGTTAAACGTTACATCTACCCTATCAAGGAAAATCTTCTTGGACTTGAACTGTAAATCTGAATGTCAACAGAATTTTCAGATATTACGAAAATCCCAATTATTCAGACAGTACCCATATGGGAGTCTCAGATCAGCTAAGGGTTAAACTTTTAATACCTACATATAAAACAAAAGTTTTCATACTATGACTGCTGCATGCAGCTATTGAAAACATTCAGCACTCAGTCAATAAGGAATGGAGTAAATTGTTACTTAATCGTACCAAATTCTGAAAAAGCGTGAGTTTTTTGGACAGCATCTATCTTTATGCAAACAGAATGGGCATATGGTTAAACTTTACAACAAATCATACAACAGAAAATATGCTCGATAGGTAATTGTGAATACGAACATGTAAATCATTTTTCGATATACCATTCGTAAATGGAAGAAAAATGAACTAAAAATGAGCCATTTTTATGAACAAGTTAAGGGTACTCGAATTCAAGGCTCGAAAACGAGTTGAAGGTTAAAACTTTGAACAGAATATTTAACAGCCAAATTATTCTTGGATGAATGCCCAAACTTCTCGGGAAACGTTTTGAAAAAATCTGGCCGCAGAGCTGAGAAATTGCATGTGAAAATTGACCAGTTTTTCCAAAATTGCACTTTGCTCGGAATTTTGAGGTCAAAAGGGAGCAACGTGGGTAATACAGCTTATGTAGTCGGATGTACTAAGTCATGCTACAAATATAATGAAAGCTCCAGCCAAATCGTCCAGGGTCTTGTTTGAGAGTTGTGACAAAACGTAACATTGTGACAACATTTTGCACAGTTTTGGCAGAAAACAAAAAACTTCAGAAATGCCATGATCCAGGTGAGAAACTTCGAACGAAGCTCTACATATGTGCCAAATTTCAGTAGAATAGTAAAGAATACATCAGACAAAAATCATTGAAATAGAAAATAATATTGATACTAGAGAAATAGAATTTACTGCATCCAGTAAATTCAAGCTTGTAAGAAAGGAGTAAAAATATCTATTGGGAAAAAACTATATAGAAAGAGAATTTATGGAGGGTTATTTTCGGGAGTAACATATTTTTAAACAAATCAGGAATGGATTTTCGCAAACAGTATTTACAGATATTCATAATGGAATCAGAACAATTCTTCTAAGAAACCAGAAATGGCATATATGTGCACAGCATTCAAAAGTTTTGCCAAGAGAATGCATTAGGTGTCCAAAAATGTGATTCCTAGCAATACTAAAAAATGCACTCAGTTATCCCTGGGCGATCTCAGTGACCCATGTCTATGTGTCATACCATCCTTGAGATATGAGTGTGACCCACTCTCAAGAATTTTTGCCCACATCCATTTTTTTTCAAGCAAAAATGCATGAATGAACTTGGGAATGCATTAGGAGGGTCAGAAAATGTGATTTCCATTAATTCTCAAAAATGCCCTCAATGACCCCTAGGTGACCTCTGTGACCTTGACCTATATTCTGAACTTCTATTGAGCGTTGACACATTTGGTGTTAGTTTCAGGTCCATTCGTCATACCATGCTTGAGATATGAGAATAACTCACCTTCAAAAATTTGGGCCATGCCCACTTTTTTACATAAAAATTAATGCATGAAATTCGGGAATGCTTTGGGGGTAAAAAAAATTTCCAGTCATTCCAAAATATGCACACAATGACCCCTAGGTGACCTCCATGACCTTGACCCATATTTAGTGTTGTGCATGATCCACTTTTCAAAAATTTTGGCCATGACCACTTTGTTTAACATAAAAATTCATGTATGGACTTCAAGAATGCTTTAGGGTGTCAAAAAATGTGATTTCCGGCAATTCCGAAAAATGCACTCAATGACCCCTAGGAGACCTCCACGACCTTGACCCATATTTTGAATCTTCATCGAGTGTCGACTCATTTGGTATTGGTCCCAGGTCCATATGTCATACCATGCTTGAGATATGAGCATGACCCACTTTCAAAAATTTTTGCCACGCCCACTTTTTTTTACGTCAAAATGCATGTGTGTATGTCAGGAATGCTTCAGGGGTAAAAAAAATGTGATTTTCAGCAATTCTGAAAAATGCACTCAATGACACCTAAGTGACCTCTGTGACCTTGACCCATATTTTGAACCTCCATCGAGTGTCGACCAATTTGGTGTTGGTCCCAGGTCCGTAGGTCATACCATGCTTGAGATATGAGCATGACCCACTTTCAAAAATTTTGGCCACGCCCACTTTTTTAACGTCAAAATGCATGTGTGTATGTCAGGAATGCTTCAGGGGGTCAAAAAATGTGATTTCTAGCAATTATGAAAAATGCACTTAATGACCCCCTAGGTGACCTCTGTGACCTTGACCCATATTTTGAATCTCCTTCAAGTGTCGACTCATTTGGTATTGGTCTCAGGTCCATATGTCATACCATGCTTGAGATATTAGCATGACCCACTTTCAAAGATTTTGGCTACGCCCACTTTTTACGTCAAAATGCATGTGTGTATGTCAGGAATGCTTCAGGAGGTCAAAAAATGTAATTTCTAGCAATTATGAAAAATGCTCTTAATGACCCCTCGGTGACCTCCGTGACCTTTACCCATATTTTGAATCTCCATTGAGTGTCGACTCATTTGGTGTTGGTCCCATGTCCATACGTCATACCACGCCTGCGATATGAGCATGACCCACTTTCAAAAATTTTAGCCACGCCCACTTTTTTTTACACGAAAATGCATGTGTGTACGTCAGGAATGCTTTAGGGGGTCAAAAAATGTGATTTCCAGCAATTCTGAGAAATGCACTCAATGACCCCTTGATGACCTCGACCCATATTTTGAACCTTCATCGAGTGTCGACTCATTTGGTGTTGGTCCCAGGTCTGTAGGTCATACCACGCCTGAGATATGGGCATGACCCACTTTCAAAACACCCCTACAGACACCCCTGATACCCCAGGAATCTGAAAAACATAGTTGGCCGAGAAATTGTGGCTGTCTATCAGCATGCCAAAAATCAACGAGATAGTGCAATTCGTTTTGGAGTTATCTTGCAGACAAAAAAGTGATGAGAAGACAGAAGACAGGAGAAGAAGAAGAAGAAAAAGAAGAAGAAAAAAAAGAAAAAGAAAGAAAAAAAAGAAGAAAAAAGAAAAAGAAACCCTGCAAAAACAATAAAGTGATGAGAAGACAGGAGGAGAAGAAGAAGAAGAAAAAGAAGAAGAAGAAGAAGAAAAAAAAAAGAAAAAAAAGAAGAAAAATGAAAAAAAGAAAAAGAAACCCTGCAAAAACAATAGTCTGTGTGTTTCACACAGACTAAATATTGCTCTCTCCTTGAACCAAGTCCCCTTCCCATACACACTTAACCCTTCTGCTGGTGATAAACATTTGGAAAGACTGTATGTATGTACAACATGTTTTTAGAGGCTGACGTTAATATCATAACTTTCAGTTTCTATAATCAGTCTGTGTGAAACACACGGACTATTGTTTTTGCACGTTCCCTTTTTTTTTTTTTTTCTTCTTCTTCTCCTGTCTTCTCATCACTTTTTTGTCAGCAAGATAGCTCGAAAACGAATTGCCATATCTCGTTGATTTTTGGCATGCTGATAGACAGCCACAAGTTCTCGCCCACCTATGTTTTTCATATTCCCGGGGTATCAGGGGTGTCTGTAGGGGTGTTTTGAAAGTGGATCATGCCCATATCTCAGGCGTGGTATGACCTACAGACCTGGGACCAACACCAAATGAGTC
Organism: Pictodentalium vernedei; assembly: GCA_031216915.1. NCBI lineage: Eukaryota > Metazoa > Mollusca > Scaphopoda > Dentaliida > Dentaliidae > Pictodentalium > Pictodentalium vernedei. The sequence goes on from CM062296.1 coordinate 565,854,219, forward strand.
GACACTCGATGGAGGTTCAAAATATGGGTCAAGGTCATGGAGGTCATCTACAGGTCATTGAGTGCATTTTTCAGAATTGCTGGAAATCACATTTTTTGACCCCCTAAAGTATTCCTGACGTCCACACATGCATTTTGACATTAAAAAAAAAGTGGGCGTGGCCAAAATTTTTGAAAGTGGGTCACGCCCATATCTCAGTCATGGTATGACATATGGACCTGGTTCCAACACGAAATGAGTCGACACTTGATGGAGATTCAAAATATGGGTCAAGGTCACGGAGGTCACCTAGGGGTCATCGAGTGCGTTTTTCAGAATTGCTGGAAATCACATTTTTAGCCCCCCCTAAAGTATTCTTGACGTACACACATGCATTTTGACTTTAAAAAGTGGGTGTGGTCAAAATTTTTGAAAGTGGGTCACGCCCATATCTCAGGCGTGGTATGACGTATGGACCTGGGACCAACACCAAATGAGTCGAAACTTGATAGAGGTTCAAAATATGGGTCAAGGTCGTGGAGGTCTCATAGGGGTCATTGAGTGCATTTTTCAGAAGTGCTGGAAATCACATTTTTGATCCCCTGAAGTATTCCTGACATACACACATGCATTTTGACATAAAAAAAAGTGGGCGAGGCCAAAAATTTTGAAAGTGGGTCAAGCCCATATCTCAAGTGTGGTATGACCTACGGACCTGGGACCAACACCAAATGAGTCGACACTTGATGGAGATTCAAAATATGGGACAAGGTCAGAGGTCACCTAGGGGTCATTGAGTGCATTTTTCAGAATTGCTGGAAATCACATTTTTTTGAGCCCTAAAGTTCTCCAGACGTACACACATGCATTTTGACGTAAAAAAAGTGGGCGTGGCCAAATTTTTTGAAAGTGGGTCACGCCCATATCTCATAGGTGGTATGACCTACGGACCTGGGACCAACACCAAATGAGTTGACACTCAATGGAGGTTCAAAATATGGGTCAAGGTCACGGAGGTCAACTAGGGGTCATTGAGTGCATTTTTCAGAATTGCTGAAAATCACATTTTTTGACCCCCTAAACTATTTCTGACGTACACACATGCATTTTGACGTAAAAAAAAAGTGGGCATGGCCAAAATATTTGAAAGTGTGTCATGCCCATATCTCAGGTTTGGTATGAAATATGGACCTGGGACCAACACCAAATGAGGCGACACTTGATGGAGATTCAAAATATGGGTCAAGGTCACAGAGGTCACCTAGGGGTCATTGAGTGCATTTTTTCAGAATTGCTGGAAATCACATTTTTTGACCCCCTGAAGTATTCCTTTCGTACACACGTGCATTTTGACGTAAAAAAAAAAGTGGGCGTGGCCAAAAATTTTTAAACTCGGTCACGCCCATATCTCAGGTGTGGTATGATGTATGGACCTGGGACCAACACCAAATGATTGATGGAGGTTCAAAATATGGGTCAAGGTCACAGAGGTCACTGAGTGCATTTTTCAGAATTGCTGGAAATCACATGTTTTGACCCCCTGAAGTATTCCTGACGAACACATGCATTTTTACGTTAAAAAGTGGGTGTGGCCCAAATTTTTTGAAAGTGGGTCACGCCCATATCTCATGTGTGGTATGACGTATGGATCTGGGACCAACTCGAAATAAGGCGACACTTGTTGGAGATTCAAAATATGGGTCAAGGTCACTAAGGGGTCATTGAGTGCATTTTTTCATAATTGCTGGAAATCACATTTTTTTACCCCTAAAGTATTCCTGATGTGCACATTTGCATTTTTACGTTAAAAAAGTGGGTGTGGCCAAAATTTTTGAAAGTGGGTCACGCCCATATCTCATGTGTGGTATGACGTATGGATCTGGGACCAACTCCAAATGAGTTGACACTTGGAGGTTCAAAATCTGGGTCAAAGGTCACAGAGGTCACCTAGGGGTCATTGAGTGCATTTTTCAGAATTGCTGTAAATCACATTTTTTGACCCCCTAAAGTATTCCTGACGTACACACATGCATTTTTAAGTAAAAAAAAGTGGGCATAGCCAACATTTTTGAAAGTGGGTCACGCCCATATCTCAGGTGTGGTATGGCGTATGGACCTGGGATCAACACCAAATAAGGCGACACTTGGAGATTCAAAATATGGGTCAAGGTCACAGAGGTCACCACCTAGGGGTCATTGAGTGCATTTTTCAGAATTGCTGGAAATCACATTTTTTTACCCCCCCCCCTATAGTATTCCTGACATACACACATGCATTTTGACGTAAAAAAAGTGGGCGTGGCCAAAATTTTTGAAACTGGGTCAAGTTCATACCTCAGGCGTGATATGACATATGGACCTGGGACCAACACCAAATGAGTCGACAACTGATGGAGATTCAAAATATGGGTCAAGGTCACGGGGGTCACCCAGGGGTCACTGAGTGCATTTTTCATAATTGCTGGAAATCACATTTTTTGCCCCCCTAAAGCATTCCTGATGTGCACACATGCATTTTTACGTTAAAAAAGTGGGCGTGGCCAAAATTTTTGAAAGTGGGTCACGCCTATATCTCATGTGTGGTATGACGTATGGATCTGGGACCAACTCCAAATGAGTCGACACTCGATGGAGATTCAAAATATGGGTCAAGGTCACGGAGGTCACTTAGGGGTCATTTAGTGCATTTTCATAATTGCTGGAAATCACATTTTTTGACCCCCTAAAGCATTCCTGATGTGCACACATGCATTTTTACGTTAAAAAAGTGGGTGTGGCCAAAATTTTTGAAAGTGGGTCATGCCCATATCTCATGTGTGGTATGACGTATGGATCTGGGACCAACTCCAAATGAGACGACACTTGATGGAGGTTCAAAATATGGGTCAAGGTCATGGAGGTCACTTAGGGGTCATTTCGTACATTTTTCATAGTTGCTGGAAATCACATTTTTTGACCCCTAAAGCATTTCTGACATACACACATGCATTTTTTACATTAAAAAGTGGGCGTGGCCAAAAATTTTGAAAGTGGGACACACCCATATCTCAGGCGTGGTATCTCGTATGAACCTGGGACCAGCACCAAATGATTCGACACTTAGTGGAGAGTCAAAATATGGGTCAGGGTCACAGAGGTCACCTAGGTGTCATTGAGTGCATTTTTCTTAGTTGCTGGAAATCACATTTTTTGACCCCTAAAGCATTTCTGATGTACAAACATGCATTTTTAACATTAAAAAAGTGGGCATGACCAAAAATTTTATAAGTGGGTCATGCTCATATCTCAAGCGTGGTATGACGAATGGACCAGGGACCAACCCCAAATGAGTCAACACTCGATGGAGATTCAAAATATGGGTCAAGGTCACGGAGGTCACCTAGGGGTCATTAAGTGCATTTTTCATTATTGCTGGAAATCACATTTTTTGACACCCCCCCCCCCCCTCCCCCAAAGCATTCCTGAGGTCCATACTTGCATTTTTATGTTACAAAAGTGAGCACAGCCAACATTTTTGAAAGTGGGTCATGCTCATATCTCAATCGTGGTATGATGAATGGACCTGGAACTCACACCAAATGAGTCGACACTTGATGGAAATTCAAAATATGGATCAGGGTCACGGAGGTCAACTAGGGGTCCGTCTGAAAGAGGTCACCAAAGTCATCAAGTGCGTTTTATTCAGAAATACTTGGAAATGAATTTTATTACACCTTAATGCATTTCTAAAGTTTATGAACGTATTTCATCACTCAAATTAGTGGGCAGAGTCAAAAATGTCCATTTCTGATTCGAGTATCGAACCCTTTGAATGCTGGTCACATATATGCCTTTTCTGGTTTCTTATAAATAATTGTTCTGATTCCAGTATAAATATCTGTAAATACTGTTAACGAAAACCCATTTCTCATTTGTTTAAAAATATTTTACTCCTGAAAATAAGCCTCCATAAATTCTCTTTCTGTATAGTTTATTCCTGATACTTTAACCCTTTTCACACGACTTGAATTTACTGGGTGCAGTAAATTCTGTTTCTCTAGGTCTCACAGAACTAAATATTTTCCCATAGGCGACCATTATAACGTTCAGGTGGAAAAAAATATGATCGCATCACTTTAATTTTGGCATTCAAATATCTCTGTCAAGTATAGCCCTTCAGACAACTTTTTCTGATCTGAAAACTGGGGGTCATGCAACAAATAAGAGAGAAAAACTGACACAAAGGGAAGTACCGGTCACGTGCACATATTTTTCAGGGAATTCCCTACAAAAACACACAAAAAGTAAATTGTATTTTTTAGGTCCAAAAGTCATCAAATCACCCTCTTTTTTATCAGGAATATTCAACAATAATGCAAGATGTCAATAGAATGTTTCAAACTTTTATTGAAACAACGGATTTTCCCAAGGCTGTTTATTTTTAGAGATTGCATCATTTCCGAGTGCAACATTTTAAGGCGGTTCACTCTAATTTCAATATTTAGTTCCGCGATACCTCTAGTTTGCTTTGAGACTGCAGCACTCATGGTCCGCCGAGTTATTTTTCTATTTGACAATCTTGTCCTGGCTCCTCCACTATATTTTTCATTGTATGTCATTCAGTACTCTCATGTAGACTTCCTAAATGTGTGACTGAAATTCTATCTGTCTGTCTGTCTGTCTGTCTGTCTGCCTGTTTGTCTCTTCATCAGACAAGTTGTTTCTTTGTTTTTCATTTACCTGTGTCTGCATTTTCAATAAGTGGCAGCTGACTATCTCCAAAGACAACTATATTCTTGTTGCAAATCCCAGATTCATCCTCTTTGGAAACATATTTTCTACAATTTCCCTTTTTTTGTCAGAATGGGTGTTTGTGGGAATTGAAACAAAAGTTGTGAAAGTGCACTAATGGGTACTTGCAGCACAAGCATAGCACTATAGAATCAATATTTGATGGTTTTAGGCATTTAACATTGTTACGAGTTACCACAGTAGCAGGTACTGGTCTTCCTTTTGGGAAAAAAGCACTATTTTCTGTTTTGTCAGTGCCATACCAATGACTATAGGTGCCTTAACTGAAAAACTGATGCTTTCTTTCACAAAAATTGCAAAATATTCTTCAAACACAAGGTGAAATGTCTTCAGAAGCCAGAATGTGATTTTAATCTATCACAAATGGGAATTTAATATCACAGGGGGGTTGTTTTGGGGTCAATATCAATTAATTTCTGAATTAAGTCATAGATTTTGATGAAAAGGGGCATAGCTGGGGGTTCTATTCAGGGTTATATTTACCCACATGAGTAGGTGAAAGAAAATTTTACATCACCTCTTAGGATAAAATGGCAGAGTCCTTTTATATTGGTGAAATATATAGCTACAGCCCCAATTTTTGAAACAAAATTGACATTCATATTGTTTCAGATTCAGATTCTTTATTCGCGGTATACATATATATAAGATGTTAACAAAAAAAAACATTATACAAGAGTAACAAAGAGCATACCGTGGGAAGTGGCATAGACAGATTGGCTGTCAACCTGCCACCCCCTAAAGGAAAGAAAACACGTGAACAGACTGTAACTGGATGGGTAAACATGGAGCGATCCATCTTATCTGTGATAGGGATGCTGGTTTTTCCATTCCTTGGGTCGAAACTATGTTCTTAAGTAAAAAGTCACGATAATGAGCCAGTGTGAGCCTCAATGAGGAAAGGCTGAACTGAGTGATGCGAGGATTACATAAAAATGATTATTTTCAAGAATCGAATGTGCTTGAGTGTGATAAATGGGCATTTTAATTCGTCAAATAAACGACCAATTATTTGAAATCACACCACAATCAATTGTCCATTGTTGCTTTTGGCAGATTTTTTATTTCTATTTTGTTGCGTTTCAGTCGGAGCTCAAGTGTCGAAACGAAAATAGGTGACTTACGCGACTCATTAAAATAACCCAGTTTGAAAGTAGGTTACCTCGCTTACGATGCAGAAATTGTATACACAACAGACGTATTTTATGACACTGTATTTTTATTTTGTTTTGCTGATGACTGTTAACTGTTGGGCCGTCTATTCCCAGAAAAACACGAATGGAATTGAAACACATGAAAAACAGCTTCAATGATGACAAGAAAAGCTTTGTACAGGGCACAAGTGTGCATGTGGACGATCTTGAAAGGGTCCTTCTAAACACCGGAATGACACGAAATAACATAAAAATGATGCGGAATGACATGTAACCATATTGGAACTCCCACGGTTGCTTCTGATTTGCTCGTGGAGCCTGCCCTCCCCATACCTACATAATTACTTTGTGATTTTTAACCTGGCATGGAGGCAACATAGACAACTGGATCTGGATTAATCGGACGTTAATGGAGGACAACAAATTGAAAATATGAAGGGGTGGAACTTGCCTATGAAGTCTCCCTACATGACTCTGCAGTCTCCCTATTTTTTCTGGAGGGAGACATGAAGTCTCCCAAAAATTCCCCCTAGGCTGGTCCCTGGTGTGAGGGTGGTGTTTCTGTTTAGGCAGAGAGCAGCCTGCTTGCCAAATTACCATCATTGCTCCGCGTAAAGTTCAAGAGCCACAATCAGTCAATTCGAGTGGTTAATATCGTTTCAACTTGAGAAGATCATTATCTTTATAACTGGACGAGGAGTCTATAATGGCGGGCGCACCATGGGGGCAGATTTTAGTTTTATTTTGGGATCAGGGTAGTTTTTAAAGAAAGCTATAAATTCTCATCCCTCTCAGCTAATTTATTAGGTAACGGGCTAGAAAAATATTTTGGAGGCAATACCAGTTTTTAAGCTCATTTGACAAAGATTGGACACTTTTCCTTAAAAGAGCAAATTTCCCATGTTTTTGGCTCAGTGGAAGCCAAAAGTTGGGATTCTAATGCAGAAATGATTCTTTTATCTCATGAAAGTGGTAAAATGTCTAGCTTTGGTAGGGTTGGGGATGATTATAGGTAACACCAGACATGTTAACCTCCAGAATAATTTTTCAGGGAACCTGAGGGTGATTTTTAGGGAAATGGGATGGATTTCAGGGAAAACTTCGCGCGGGGGGCAAAATAAAAGAAAAAACTTGTGAATTTTTAGCTCACGGACCACTATTAACACCAGATTATATCCAGAACTAGTTGTCAACTATGCTGATGCATTTATGATATGTTAAAAAATCATAACCCACCCACACTGTCTCACAGAGCACATCCACCTGTGGTTTACTCTTATCAAAGTCTACTTAGCTAATAATTTCCCAAGTCTGGAAAATGTTAACAGGAAAAGATGTCCTGATGTTCAGTTACTTCAAGAACATTAGTACTCAGAAAGTATCTTTATCAAACTTCATGCATGTCGGACGTTTGTGCCCTACACAAAACTTTTCTTTTCATCAATGAAGCATTTTTTTTTAATTCCATTCAAAATTTTCTGGTTACAGCTGGCCAACAGTTAACAGTTCTGTAGTCAGCACAACAGAATAAATGTTGTGTTAGAAAACAAGTCCATATGCTGTCATAATTTGTCGGCATCCTAAGCAACTTTAACCTTCTTTTAAGCTGTGCTAAATAGTTGTTGTTCACGTTTTGATTTTGGAAAAGGGATGAGAATTAAAGCTATTCTGTGAAGGAATAAATAAATATATATTATTTACGTCCTTTTCATATATTTTAATTTCCAAAAACTGCATTTAAATGAAGGTGGAGTTTTCAATTTTTTGAAAGTAAGTCACCTATTTTCACTTCGACACTCGCACATTATCACAAATCTCCGAAGAAAAACCCCAGAAATAAACATGAACACAGTTGAAATATATATCATAAAATAGCCTTTTCTTAAATAAATTTAACTTAAATCCATATTTTACTGCTTCGTGAGTTTTTACCAGAGTTTGAAATGTATGTGATTTGACTCCGAACGTTTTTCATAAGTTACAACGGGAACGAAATATTTGACTGTTGTTTTCTGGGATTTTGGGTCCAAAACTGATTCCCGTCCGGGAGGTCGGGAACTACACTGAAATTCCGTGATTTTCCCGGGCATTCCAGGAGAGTTAACATGTCTGGGTAACACTGAACTAAATATTTGAATTAGAAATACCCGCCTTGAAATGTTGTACTCGGAAGTGATGCAATCTCTAAAAATAAACAGCCTTGGGAAAATAAATTGTTTCAATAAATGTTTGAAGCATTCTATTGACATCTTGCATTATTGATGAATATTCCAGACAAAAAAGAGGGTGATTTGATGACTTTTGGATCCAAAAAATACAATTTACATTTGGTGTGTTTTTGTAGAGAATTCCCTGAAAAATATGTGCATGTGACCGGTACTTCCCTTGCTATCAATTTTTCTCTCTTATTTGTTGCATGACCCCCTGTTTTGGGGTCAGAAAAAGTTGTCTGAAGAGCTATACTTGAGAAAGATATTTGAGTGCCAAAATTAAAGTGATGCGTTCATATTTTTTTTTGCCTGAACGTTATAATGGTCGCCTATGGGAAAATATTTAGTTTTGTGATACCATAAGCATACAAAGTTTCAAAACAACCTGATAATGAATGTACTCTCTGAGGCATGCCAAAGGAAGATGTTAATGCACAAATGCACTAAGTTTGAAGGTCATTGCTTGTGGCAGTGTTTTTTTTGTTGTTTTTTTCTGGGAATTCATAAATATACCCTGAAGAGAGTGCAACGGGATAAGTTGCTGCACAAATGCAGTAAGTTCAAAGGCTGCTGATAACGACAATAATTTTTTATGGAAATGAAAAAAAATAGGCCAATGAAATCGTCAGATGTGTACCCATACGCGTAACTAGTAGACAGCTGTATGACGCAGGGCCACCCTGGATGCCGACATTATGTACACCATACGTGGTATGGGTGTATATAGAAATGGACTGGAGGAGTGCCTAATGTTATGGATAAAGGGTTAATATCTACAGATCAAATTATTAGATTTACATAAAACACTATACAGCACAGCATATCAGTAACCTGAATACATATATAAAGTAACCTGATAATCGGATTAATATTTGAGTTATTGCATGCCGAAGAAATGGATTGGAGGAGTTCTCAATTTGAAGGATAAAGGGTTAATATCACAGGATCAAATTATCAGATTTACACCAAAAACTATACAGTTCGGCACATCAGTAACCTGAACACATATATGAAGTAACATGATAATCGGATTGATATTTTTTGAGTTATCTCATGCCAAAGTGACTGGAGGAATTTTCAATTTGAAGGATAAAGGGTTAATATCTCAGGATCAAATTATCAGATTTACACCAAAAACTATACAGCTTGGCACATCAGTAACCTGAACACAAATATAAAGTAACTTGACAATCCAAGCAATGTTTTTCAAGTTATCGAATGCCAAAGGGATTGGAGGAATTTTCAATTTGAAGGATAAAGGGTTAATATCTCAGGATCAAAATAACAGATTTACACCAAAAACTATACAGCTCCGTACATCAGTAACCTGAACACAAATATAAAGTAACATGACAATCCAAGTAATATTTTTTTAGTTATCGAATGCCAAAGGGATTGGAGGAATTTTCAATTTGAAGGATAAAGGGTTAATATCTCAGGATTAAATTATCTGATTTACACCAAAAACTATACAGCTTGGCACATCAGTAACCTAAACACAAATATAAAGTAACTTGACAATCCAAGCAATATTTTTCAAGTTATCGACTGCCAAAGGGATTGGAGGAATTTTCAATTTGAAGGATAATGGGTTAATATCTCAGGATTAAATTATCAGATTTACACCAAAAACTATACAGCTTGGCACATCAGTAACCTAAACACAAATATAAAGTAACTTGACAATCCAAGCAATATTTCTCAAGTTATCGAATGCCAAAGGGATTGGAGGAATTTTCAATTTGAAGGATAAAGGGTTAATATCTCAGGATCAAAATAACAGATTTACACCAAAAAACTATACAGCTCCGTACATCAGTAACCTGAACACAAATATAAATTAACTTGACAATCCAAGCAATACTTTTTAAGTTATCGAATGCCAAAGGGATTGGAGGAATTTTCAATTTGAAGGATAAAGGGTTAATATCTCAGGATTAAATTATCAGATTTACACCAAAAACTATACAGCTTGGCACATCAGTAACCTAAACACAAATATAAAGTACCTTGACAATCCAAGCAATATTTCTCAAGTTATCGAATGCCAAAGGGATTGGAGGAATTTTCAATTTGAAGGATAAAGGGTTAATATCTCAGGATCAAAATAACAGATTTACACCAAAAACTATACAGCTCGGCACATCAGTAACCTGAACACAAATATAAAGTAACTTGACAATCCAAGCAATATTTTTCAAATTATCGAATGCCAAAGGGTTTGGAGGAATTTTCAATTTGAAGGATAAAGGGTTAATATCTCCGGATCAAATTATCAGATTTACACCAAAAACTATACAGCTCGGCACATCAGTAACTTGAACACAAATATAAAGTAACTTGACAATCCAAGCAATCTTTTTCAAGTTATCGAATGCTAAAGGCATTGGAGGAATTTTCAATTTGAAGGATAGAGTTAATATCTCAGGATCAAATTATCAGATTTATACCAAAAACTATACAGCACGGCACATCAGTAACCTGAACACAAATATAAAGTAACTTGACAATCCAAGCAATAATTTTCAAGTTATTGAATGCCAAAGAAATCGATACAGACGCCGGGCGGACGGACGGACAAAGGATAGACAAACGACAGATGGCCACCCCGGATGCCGGCATTATGTGTACTATACATAGTATGGGTACACATAAAAATCAATAGCTCACATCTAGAGGTCACCCCGAACACACATACCAAGTTTCAAAGTGATCCGATCATAATTGAGTCCTGAAGGAAGTGTCAAAGTGAAATATTGAGGTCTGACTAAACTAAGTTCAAAGGTCAGCGGCAACATTTTTGGACAGAAATGGAAGAAAATTGACAGCTTCCATGTAGATGTCACCCTACACAAGCACACCAAGTTTCCAAGCGATCCAATCATAAATGTGCCCTGCAGGGTGTGTCAAAGGGAAATATTGTTCATCAAAGGTCATTGCCAACAGCAACATTTTTGACAGACAAGAAAGAAAATCAATAGTTCATATGTAGAGGTCACCCCAAACAAGCATACCAAGCTTCAAAGTGATCCATCATAAATGTGCCCTGCAGGGTGTGCCAAAGGAAAATATTGATGCATAACTGCACTAAGTTCATCAAAGGTCATTACCAATGGCAACATTTTTTGACGGACAAGGAAGAAAATAAATAGCTCCTATCTAGAGGTCACCCCAAACAAGCATACAAGGTTTCAATGCAATACGATCATAAATGTTCCCTGTAGGGTGTGCCAAAGGAAAATATTAAGGCCTAACTAAACTAAGTTCAAAGGTCGTTGCCAGCTGCAACATTTTTTGACGAAAATAGGAGAAAGAGGAAAGCTCCTATCTAGGTCACCCCAAACAGGCACACCAGGTTTCAAAGCGATCCGATCATAAATGTGCACTGCAGGGAGTCCCAAAGGGAAATATTGATGCATAACTGCACTAGGTTCATCAAAGGTCATTACCAATGGCAACATTTTTTGACGGACAAGGAAGAAAATAAATAGCTCCTATCTAGAGGTCACCCCAAACAAGCATACAAGGTTTCAATGCAATACGATCATAAATGTTCCCTGTAGGGTGTGCCAAAGGAAAATATTAAGGCCTAACTAAACTAAGTTCAAAGGTCGTTGCCAGCTGCAACATTTTTTGACGAAAATAGGAGAAAGAGGAAAGCTCCTATCTAGGTCACCCCAAACAGGCACACCAGGTTTCAAAGCGATCCGATCATAAATGTGCACTGCAGGGAGTCCCAAAGGGAAATATTGATGCATAACTGCACTAGGTTCATCGAAGGCTATTGCCAGCGGAGATATTTTTTGATGGAAATTGAAGAAAATAGAACCCATTTAGAGGTAACCCCAAACATGCATAGCAAGTTTCAAACCTATCTGATCATAAAGGTGTCCTGTTGAGCATGCCAAAGGAATATATTGATGCCTGACTTAACTAAGTTCAAGGGTCACTGAAGAAAATCAATAGCTCCCCTCTGGAGGTCACCCCAAACAAGCATACAAGGTTTCAATGCAATCCGATCATAAATGTTCCCTGTAGGGTGTGCCAAAGGGAAATATTGAGGTCTGACTAAACTAAGTTCAAAGGTCGTTGCAAGCTGCAATATTTTTTGACGGGAATAGAAGAAAATTGATAGCTCCCATCTAGAGGTCACCTCAAACAAGCACACCAAGTTTCAAAGCGATCCGGTCAAAAATGCGCACTGCAGGGTGTGCCAAAGGGAGATATTAATGCATAACTGCACTAAATTCATCGAAGGTCATTGCCAGCGGCATATCAAGTTTCAAACCGATCTGATCATAAATGTGACTTGTAGAGCGTGCCAAAGGAATATATTGATGCCTGACTAAACTAAGTTCAAAGATCATTGACAGCGGTGAAACTTTTTGAGGAAAATGGAGGAAAATTGATAGCTCTCATCTAGAGGTCACCCCAAACAAGCTTGCCAGGTTTCAAAGCAATCCGATCATAAATGTGCCCTGTAGGGTGTGCCAAAGGGAAATATTGAGGTCTGACTAAACTAAGTTGTAGGAATCCAGCGGCAACATTTTTTGACGGAAATAGAAGAAAATTGATAGCTCCCATCTAAAAGGTCACCCCAAACAAGCATACCAGGTTTCAAAGCTATCCAGTCAAAAATGTGCACTGCAGGGTGTGCCAAAAGAAAATATTTATGCATATAACTGCACCAAGTTCATCGAAGGTCGTTGCCAGCGGCAACATATTTTGATCGAAACCGAAGAAATTAAATAGCTCCCATCTAGAGGTAACCCCAAACAAGAGGCCCCACGGGGCCTGAAGCGCTCATCTTGTACAAAACACAATTTAAACAGGGTCCAAGAATGAGTCTACAGTAAGCAAGCCATCTCCATAGGCTACACTGTCAATCCTTGAGTCCCTCAGGAGTGACAAAAATAATCTGGGAATCATGCCTTTTCTTCAGTTGATCATAAGTAAAATGTAGAGCTCCCCTATGAAGCCTCTTGATACAACCTATGTGGATTAATCTTAGTACCTCTAGAGGGTACTGAATACAAAATGTTTAATTTTTCAGCAAAATGGCCAATTCCGGCTCCCATAGAGAGCCCAAACATTAACCCAGGCTCTTGATTTGAACACAGTTAAATCTGACTTCCCTAGAGATGTTGTGTACCGAATATGAAAGCATTCTGGCTGTTGGATCTGAAGAAGAGAAATTGTAAAGAAATTTCTTCGAATTGCACTAAGTTCAAATTTGGGCTACCATAGCAAGCCCAAATATTAACCTATGGATCCGATTTGAACAAACTTGAATCTGACCCCCCCCCCCCCCCCCCCCCCGCCCCCCCCCTAGAGATGTTGTATACCAAATGTGAAAGCATTCTGACAAGTGAATCTGAAGAAGATTTTTGAAGAAATTCCCTCATTTTGTACTAAGTTAAATTTCATGTTCACATATGGAGCCCAAATATTAACCTAGGCACTCGAATTGAACAACCTGGAATCTGCCCCCCCCCCCCCCCCCCCCTCCCCTAAAGGTATTGTATACAAAATATAAAAGCATTCCGACTGGTGGATTTTTAAAGAAGTTTCCTCATATTGCACTAAGTAAAAATTTGGGCTACTATAGTGAGCCCAAATATAAACATAGGGATCTGATTTGAACAAACTTGAATCTGACCCCCATAGAGATGTTGCATACCAAATATCAAAGCATTCTGACTGATGGATCTGAAGAAGAAGATTTTTTTAAATTACCCAACATATTGAACAAAGATAAAATTTGGGCTTCCGTAGGAAGCCCAAATATTAACCTAGGGACTTGGTTTGAACTATCTAGAATCTGACCCTCATAACAATGATGTATACCAAATATTAAAAGATTCTGACTGGTGGTTCTGAAGAAGAAGATTTTTAAAGAATATTCCCCATATTACCCTATGTTAAAACTTCAGGCTGTAGAGAGCCCAAATATGAATCAATGAGCTTTATTTCAACAAACTTTTATCTGCCCCCCTCCCCCCCCCCCCCCCCCACCCCATGAATGCTGTATACCAAATATCAAAAGATTCTGATGATTGGTTCTGGAGAAAAGATTTTTTAAAACTTTTGCAAATATGCTGACTCAGCATTTTTTCGATGCCCATTACAGAATACCCTAACATAACCGATGGCAATTTTTTTTTACCATTCAATTCTACTGGTCATAAGGATACTTCATACCAAATAAAAGCTCTCTGTTCCGTGGGGTTTGGGAAACATGGGCGTTTGAATATATTTCTATTTTTAGCTCCCAGGGTTCCCATGGGGATGCGGGAATTTTTTTTTTTGCATGGGTCAAGTACTTATGACCCAATACTACCACAAACCAAATTTGGTTCATATCGGACCATCGGTTCGGAAAATAGAAATTTTGGGCGGGGCCAAAAATCTTACCCCTCCTATTGCAAAGCCAAATATTACTTCACGAACTTAGTTTGAACAAACTTGATTCTACACCTCATATGGAAGCTCCATAGCAAATATCAAGTCATTGTACACACTGGTTCTTGAGAAGAAGATTTTTAAAATATTTTGGAGCATTTTCCCCCACTCCCTCCCTATGGGGCTGGGCATGCTGAGTTGAACAAAAATGAAATGCCCCTTTGGGACCATCACTCACACAAACTTTCACTTGAATTGGCCCAGTGGCTTTGGAGGAGAAGACCAAAACATGGTGTTGACGGACGACGGACGGAGAGCGATGAGATTAGCTCAGCTTGACTTTGTCAAGATGAGCTAACAAGCACACCAAGTTTCAAACCGATCTGATCATAAATGCGCCCTGTAGGGAGTGCCAAAGGAATATATTGATGCCTGACTAAACAAAGTTCAATGGTTGTTGCCAGCGGCAACATTTTTCGATGGAAATGAAAGAAAATTGATAGCTCCCATCTAGAGGTCACCGCAAACAAGCATGCCAGGTTTCAAAGCAATCTGATGATAAATGTGCCCTGTAGACTGTACCAAAGGGAAATATTGAGGTCTGACTAAACTAAGTTCAAAGAACGTTGTCAGCGGCAACATTTTTTGACAGAAATGGAAGAAAATCGATAGCACCCATCTAGATGTCACCCCAAACAAGCATACCAAGTTTCAAAGCGATCTGAAATTGTGGACATATACGTACATACGTACGTACGTACATACGTATGATGATGATGGACGAGAAGTGATGGCAATAGCTCAGCCTGACTTTGTCAAGTTGAGTTAACATGTTTTAAAATATGTTGATAAATTACACTGACAATCAGTGAATTCCCTTTCTTTATAAACCTATTTGGCTTCTGTAAATCCAATACAGGCATTTAATTTATTTTATCTTGTTTGACAGAGCTTCATGAGCTCTGTCAAACAAGATACAATAGAATAAATGCTCACTTTATCTCTAGAATACAGGAAAGTAACCAAATCTCCATTAATTGAATAACCAAATCTCTATTAACTGAATACTCCTGTTAACTAAATAATTTTCACTGGCAAACTGGCTATGCAATTATTTATTCATGTATTAGTGTTTAAGGTCACTTTCATTATCTTTGGTTACATCATGGCTGCAATACAGGTATGAAGTTAAGTTTACCAAACATACCTTTTCAATTAACAGTGTTCTTCTTGTACTACAATAGTACATGAAATGTACCAGCTAAAATAAATTGCAGTATTGTATACTCACAGGATTATTTTGGGCCAATGTTTTCACTGTTTAAAATCTCCAGCACTTGACATTATTTGAAAGGAAGCTCTCTCTGACTGCTTCCCATGGAATGATGCAAAAGGTTGGAGTTTTCATTAAAGGGAAAATGAGAGAAATTTTTGGGTGTAATTATTCAACAATTTATTTTTGTGACAAAGTCAAATGTTTCTCATCAAATACAGCCCTGTTACATTCATGTCAAGATCATGCTGCTAACTATAATTCCACAACAGCCAAACTAAATAAACTCTTAACATACTGAGTATATTATCAAATTTTATTAGAGCTGAGAAACTGCCATGGCTTGGTTTGATGACACATAAAGTGAATCACCGTGCAATCACCGCTGAAAGAAATACTCCAATTTATAGAAGTGTATGTTTATAAATAGTTAAAAATAGAGTGCACCACCAAGCAATCATCAAAAGGACTACTCCTATTTATAGGAGTGTATGTTTATAAATAGTATGAATAGAATGAATGCATCACCAAACAATCATTGCTGAAAGGACTACTATTTATAGGAGTGTATGTTTATAAATATACTACTTAAAGTCTGCTAAGCACCAAATATTTGACACATCATTGTAAATTTGCTTGTGATACATTTGCGATATTTTTGGTGGATATAATTGAGGAATGTATTGAGATGGTCCCCAGTGTTTACATTAGCTTTCTTGACAGGCAGACTTTTCGTGACAGTCATGGAAAGCATGTACCCCTTGATTTTCATGATGTTTTCGTGTATTGTTTACATGTACATGAGATATGTAGGGTATTCAGTCTTCATTTCAACACAAACCCTTGTGATGTAATGATTGAATATGGCGAATGCAAATGTAAGAAGACATTTGTCTGAAGCAGAAATGTGATGGGCTGCAGGGATGGTGGAACAAGGGGCTACCCATCGTCAGGTTGGTGAAGCCCTTGGTGTGATCACCAGAGCCTGGGCAATATTTTGTCTGTATGGCACACCAGTCAAACGACATGGTGGTGGCAGAGACAGGGCAACATCTGCAGATGAAGACCGGTTTTTGATCACTCAGGCCTGTAGGAACCGCTTTGACACAGCAACCCAGCTTTGCAGTGACCTTCAGAATGCATCCAGGGTAAATGGTTTCTATCTATAAATCAGACTATCCGGGCAAAGTTGCACGAAGGTGGTCTCCGATCGAGAAGACCATGTATTCACATTCGCTGTCCCAGAACCACCACCAGGCATGATATGAATGGGCCATGGATGGACCAGAGAAAATTGATGACCTGTCCTTTTTACAGATGAGTCAAGGTACTGTCTAGACAACACAGATAGGTGTTCTAGGGTATGGAGAAGACCAAGAGAGCGATTCCATGCAGCCAACATTGCTGAGCATGACCGCTATGGTGGAGGGTCAATAATGGTCTGTGGCGGCATCAGCTGGGATGGACGTACAGAGCTCTATGTCCTTGAATGTGGTACATTGACTGCACAGCGGTATATTGATGAGATCCTGGATGCCTACACCAGATTGTATGCAGGTGCAGTGGGTGATAGATTCATTCTGATGGACGATAATGCCCGTTCTCATGTTGCCCATTCTGTCCGAGAGTGCCGTCAAAGGGAGGGGATTGAGCGTATGGACTGGCCAGCAAGATCCCCTGACCTCAATCCAATCGAACATGTCTGGAATGAGTTGCAGCTTGCAATTTTAGTCCGTCCAGTCCAACCAAGAAGTGTCCAGGAGCTTGGTGCCATGCTGGTCCAAGAATGGAACAACATCCCACAAAGGACCATCTGGAACCTGATTGGGAGCATGAGAAGGCGTTGTCAAGCTGTAATTAACAATAATGGGTCTCATACTCGATATTGAACCCATATCAGTTTGCTCCGTCAACTTTTTGGCAAATTTTAAAAATTTCCTCTTTTACCAATAATATCCATTTTTCATGGTTATCGTATTCAAAAGCTAAAACTAAAAAATAATGTCAAACACAAACAAAATCTCAATTTCTGTGCTTAAATAATTAAAGGTATAATAAAATAAAAAATATATACACGTTTTATAACAATATTTCAACTAAATCGTAAAACAGGTAGTTGGATATACTTGGTGCTTAGCCAACTTTGAGTAGTATAGTATGAATAGAGTCCATCACCAAGCAATCGTTGCTGAAACGACGACTATTTATAGGAGTGTATGTTTATAAATAGTATGAACAGAGTGCATCACCAAGCAATCATTACAGAAATGACTACTCTTATTTATAGCAGTGTTTGTTTATAAATAGTATGAATAGAGTGCATCACAAAGCAACCAATGCAGAAAGGACTACTCCTATTTATAGCAGTGTATTTTGATCAATAGTATGAATAGAGTACATCACCAAGCAATCATTGCTGAACGGACTACTCCTATATATAGGAGGGTATTTTGATAAACAGTATGAATAGGGTGCATCAGCAAGTAAGCAATCATTGCCAAAAGAATGACTCCTATTTATAGAAGTGTGTTTTGATAAATAGTAGGAAGAGAGTACATCACCAAGCAATCATTGCCAAAAGGACTAAGGTACTCCAATTTATAGGAGGGTATTTTGATAAATAATATGAATAAGAAGCATCACCAAGCAATCATTGCTGATAGGACTACTCCTATTTATAGGAGTGTTTGTTTATAAATAGTATGAATCGAGTGAATCACCAAGCAATCATTGCCCAAAGGACTACTCCTATTTATAGCAGTGTATTTTGATAAATAGTATGAAGAGAGCGCATCACCAAGCAATCATTGCCGAAAGGACTACTCCTATTTATAGGAGTGCATGTTTAAAAATAGCATGAATAGAGTGAGTCACCAAGAAATCAATGCCAAAAGGACTACTCAGTAGGAGTGTCTTTTGATAAATAGTATGAATAGGGAGCATCACCGAGCAGTCATTGCTGAAAGGACTACTCCTATTTATAGCAGTGTATTTTGATCAATAGTATGAATAGAGTACATCACCAAGCAATCATTGCCAAAAGAACTACTCCAATTTATAGGAGAGTATTTTAATAAAAAGCATGAATAAAATGCATCACAAAGCAATCATTGCCACAAGGACTACATGTATTCCTATTTATAGGAGTGTATGTTTATAAATAGCATGAATAGAGTGAGTCACCAAGCAATCATTGCCGAAAGGACTACTCAGTAGGAGTATATGTTTATAAATAGTATGAATAGAGTGCATCTCTAAGCAATCATTGCTGAAAGGACTACTCCCATTTATAGGAGTTTATGTTTATAAATAGTATGAAAATAGTGCATCACCAAGCAATCATTGCCGAAAGGACTACTCAATAGGAGTATATGTTTATAAATAGTATGAATAGAGTGCATCTCTAAGCAATCATTGCTGAAAGGACTACTCCTATTTATAGGAGTGTATGTTTATAAATAGTTGAAAATAGTGCATCACCAAGCAATCATTGCCGAAAGGACTACAGAAGTGTATGTTTATAAGTGGGATGAGTAGAGTACATCACAAGCAATCATTGCCGCAAGGACGACTCCTATTTTCTAGGAGGGAATACTGATAAATAGCATGAATAGAATACATCACCAAGTAATCATTGCCGATAGGACTACTCTTATTTATAGGAGTGTATTTTGATAAATAGTATGAAGAGAGTGCATCACCAAGCAATCATGACTGAAAGGACTACTCGTATTTATAGGAGAGTATGTTGATAAATAGTATGAACAGACTGCATCACCAAGCAATCATGGCTGAAAGGACTACTCCTATTTATAGGAATGTATGTTTATAAATAGTATGAATAGAGAGAGCACATCAGAAAGCAATCATTGCTGAAAGGACTACTCCTATTTATAGCAGTGTATTTTGATAAATAGTATGAATAGAATGCATCACCAAGCAATCAATGCCGAAAAGACTCCTATTTATAGGAGTGTATGTTTATAAATAGTATCAATAGAATGCATCATTGAATAAAATAATTCATATTTGTCATTCTATATACTAGCAACTGCTTCCCGCAGCAGGGAGGCAGGGAGCTCGAACACTGGGCGATTCTGTGATAAATAGTATGAATAGAGTGCATCATCAAGAATCACTGCCGAAAGTACTATTCCTATTTATAGGAGTATATGTTTATAAATAGTATGAATAGAGTGCATCACCAAGCAATAATTTCTGAGAGGACTACTCCTATTTATAGGAGTGTATTTTGATAAATAGTATGAATAGGGCGAGTGCATCAGCAAGCAATCATTGCCGAAAGGACTACTCCTATTTATAGATGTGTATTTCGATAAAGAGCATGAATAGAGTGCATCTCCAAGCAATCACTGCCGAAAGGACTTCTCCAATTTATAGGCGTGTACGTTTATGACTAGTAGGAATAGAGTACATCACCAAGCAGTCATTCCCGAAACGACTACTCATATTTATAGGAGTGTATGTTGATAAATAGTTTGAATAGAGTGCATCACCAAGCAAACATTGCCAAAAGGACTACACAATAGGAGTGTATGTTCACAATTGGTATGAACAGAGTGCATCACCGTGCAATTATTCCTGAAAGGACTGCTACTATTTATAGGAGTATATGTAGATAAATAGTATGAATAGACTGCATCACCAAGCAATCATTGTCAAAAGGACTACTCCTATTTACAGGAGTGTATTTTGATAAATAGTATGAATAGAGAGTGCAACACCAAACAATCATTGCCGAAAGGACTTCTCCTATTTATAGGAGAGTATGTTGATAAATAGCATGAATTGAGCACATCACCAAGAAATCATTGCCAAAAGGACAACTCCTATTTAAAGGAGTGTATGTTTTTTAAAAGTATGAATAGAGTGTGTCACCAAGAAATCAGTGCCAAAATGACTACTCCTATTTGAAGGAGTGCATGTTTATAAACAGCAGAATAGAGTGCATCACCATGAAATCATTGCCAAAACAACTGCCCCTATTTATAGGAGTGTATATTGACAAATATTATGAATAGAGTGCATCACCAAGCAATCGTCGTCGAAAGGACTACTCCTATTTAAAGAAGTACATGTTTATAAACAGCAAAATAGAGTACACCAACAAGCAATCATTTCCAAAAGGACTACTCCTATTTACAGGAGTGTATGTTTATAAACAGTAGAATAGAGTGCATCACCTAGCAATCATTGTTGAAAGGACTACTCCTATTTATAGGAGAGTACGTTGATAAATAGTATGAATTGAGCACACCACCAAGCAATCATTGCCGAATGGACTACTCCTATTTACAGGGGTGTACATTGATAAATAGTATGAATAACTAGAACTATCACTGAAGGTGATTAATACCCCCGCTTTGGGTTTTTAGAGGAATGCACTTCTGATCATGTAGGCGAAGGCCATAAGGAAATTGATTGATAAATGTAGGAGGAGTTGCGCACACAAGAATTTCATGTAGAAACCCATATTAAATCAAAGTTCAAGAGAAATAACCTGGTTAAAATTGTCGCAGATCAAAAATTTTGGAATATGCGCATGTTCACTTAGTAGTGATGATGTTTGAAAGGTTTCTTCAAAATCGGTTCTTTAATGTAGGAGGAGTTGCGCACACAAGAATTTGTTCGGACGGAAAGACGTACGGATGGATGGATGGATGGACAGGGCGATTCCTATATAGCCCACACTTCTTCGAAGCGGGGGTATAAAAAGCATCACCAAGTAATCATTGCCGAAAGGAGTACACCTATTTACAGAAGAGTATGTTCATAAATAGTATGAATTGTGTGCATCACCAAGCAATCATTGCCAAAAGGACTACTCCTCTTCAAAGGAGTGTATGTTTATAAACAGTAGAATGGAGTGCATCACCAAGCAATCATTGCCGAATGGACTACTATTTACAGGAGTGTGCGTTGATAGATGGTATGAAAAGATAGCATCACTAAGCAATCATTGCCGAAAGGACTACACCTATTTATAGGAGAATATGTTGATAAATAGTATGAACTGAGTGCATCACAAAGCAATCATTGTCGAAAGGACTACTCGTATTTATTGAGTGTACAAAGATAAATAGTATGAAGAGAGAGCATCACCAAGCAATCTTTGTGGAAAGGACTACACCTATTTATAGGAGTATATGTTGATAAATAGTATGAATAGAGTGCATCACCAAGCAATCATTGCCAAAAGGTGTACTCGTATTTATAGGAGTGTACATTGATAAATAGTATGAATAGAGTTCATCACCAAGTAATCATTGCCGAAAGGTCTACTCATATTTATAGGAGTGTTTGTTGATAAATAATATAATTAGAGTGCATCACAAAGCCCTCATTCCCGAAAGGACTACGCACATTTATAGGATTGTATTTTCATAAATAGCATGAATAGAGTGTATCACTGAATAAAATAATTTGTATTTGTCTTTCTAAATAATAGCAATGGCTTTCCACACTGGGGAGTGGGTAGCTCGTACACTGGGCGATTCGTACCTTTGCTATTGTAAAACTCCATGGGTATCAACAGTTCATCATTTAGGTGAGAACTACTCCTATTTATAGGAGTGTATGTTTATCAATAGAATGAATAGAGTGCATCACAAAGGACTCGTTGCTGAATGGACTACTCTTGTTTATAAGAGTGTATTTTGATAAATAGTATGAATAGAGTGCATCGCCAAGCAATTGCTCCAATTTATAGGAGTGTATGTTGACAAATAATATGATTACAGGGCATCACCAAGAAATCGTTGAAAGGACAACTCCTATTTATAGGAGTGTATTTTGATAAATAGTATGAAGAGAGTGCATCACCAAGCAATCATTGCCATAAGGACTACTCCAATTTATTGGAGTGTATGTTTTGTTTATGAATAGTATGAATAGAGTGCATGACAAGGCAAATATTGTGGAAAGGACTACTTCTATTCATAGGAGTGTATGTTTATAAATAGTATGAACAGAGTGTATCACCAAGCCATCATTGCCGAAAGGACTACTCCTGTTTATAGGAGCCGTATTTTGATAAATAGTAAGAAAACAGTGCATCACTGAATAAAATAATTTGTATTTGTCTTTCTAAATAATAGAAACTGCTTGTCACCCCGGGAGCAGGTGACTTCAACTCAATGGGCATCAACAGTTCATTATTTAGGTGAGGACTACTCCAATTTATAGGAGTGTATGTTTATGAATAGTATGAATGGAGTGCATCACCAAGCAATTGTTGCAGAAACGACTTCTCCTATTTATAGTTGTGTATGTTGACAAATAGTATAAATATAGAGCATCACCAAGCAATCATTGTCGAAAGGACTACTCCTATTTATAAATAGTATGAATAGAGTGCATCACCGAGCAATCGTTGCCGAAAGGATTACTCCTATTTATAGGAGAGTATGTTTATAAATAGCATGAATAGAGTGAGTTACAAAGCAATCATTGCCAAAAGGACTACACAACAGGAGTGTATTTTGATAATTAGTATGAATAGAGTTCATCACTGAGCAATCATACCCGAAAGGACAACTCCCATTTATAGGAGTGCATGTTGATAAATAGCATGAATAGAGTGCATCACCAAGCAATCATTGCCGAAAGGACGACTCCTATTTATAGGAGTGTATGTTTATAACTAGCATGAATAGAGTGCATCACTGAGCAATGATTGCCAAAAGGACTACTCCTATTGATAGAAGAGTATGTTAATAAATAGCATGAATAGAGTGAGTTACAAAGCAATCATTACCAAAAGGACTACACAATAGGAGTGTATGTTGATAATTAGTATGAATAGAGTGCATCACCAAGCAATCATTCCTGAAAGGACTACTACTATTTATAGGATTATCTGTAGATAAATAGTATGAATAGACTGCATCACCAAGCAATCATTGTCGAAAGGACTACTCCTATTTATAGGAATGTATTTTGATAAATAGTATGAACAGAGAGAGTGCATCAGCAAGCAATCATTACCGAAAGGACTACACCTATTTATAGAAGTGTATTTCGATAAAGAGCATGAATAGAGTGCATCAAGCAATTACTGCCAAAAGGACTACTCCAACTTATAATAGGAGAGTATGTTTATAATTAGTAGGAACAGAGTTCATCACTGAGGAATCATTGCCAAACGGACTACTCCTATTTAAAGGAGTGTAATTTGATAATTAGTATGAATAGAGAGTACATCACCAAGCAATCATTGCCGAAAGGACTACGCCTATTTATAGGAGGGTGTGCAGATAAATAGTATGAATAGACTGCATCACCAAGCAATCATTGTCGAAAGGACTACTCCTATTTATAGATTATAGGAGTGTGTGAGGATAAATAGTATGAATCGACGCATCACCAAGAAATCATTGTCGAAAGGACTACCCCTATTTACTAGAGTGTATTTTAATAAATAGTATGAATAGAGAGTGTATCACCATGCAATCATTGCCAAAAGGACTACTCCTGTTTATAGGACAGTAATTTGATAATTAGTATGGATAGCGTGCATCACCTAGCAATCACTGCCAAAAGGACTACTCCTATTTAAAGGAGTGTATGTTTTTTAATAGCATGAATAGAGTGTGTCACCAAACAATCATTGCCAAAAGGACTGCCCCTATTTAAAGGAGGGTATGTTTATAAACAGTAGAAAAGAGTGCATCACCTAGCATACTATGTTGTCAAATAGTATGAATAGAGTGCATCACCAAGCAATCGTTGTCGAAATGACTACTCCTATTTAAAGGAGTGTATTTTGATAAATAGTAGGAATAGAGTGCATCACCAAGCAATTGTGGTCAAAGGCACTACTCATATTTATAGGAGTGTATGTTGTCAAATAGTAGGAATAGAGAGCATCACCAAGCAATCGTTGTCGAAATGACTACACCTATTTATAGGAGTGTATGTTTATCAATAGAATGAATAGAGTGCATCACTAAGCAATCATTCTCGAAAGGACAACTCCTATTTATAGGAGTGTATTTTGATAAATAGTATGAATAGAGTGCATCACAACGCAATCATTGCCAAAAGGTCTAGATTCAGATTCTTTATTCATGGTATACATATATGTAAGATGTTAACAAAAAATAAACATTATACAAAAGTAACAAATAGCATACCGTGGGAAGTGGCATAGCCAGACTGGCTGTCCACCTGCCACCCCCTGTGCTAAAGTGCTGTTCTTTTCCTGTCTATTGTTTTCTATTGCAGTGTTTTTCAAAAGTTGGAGGATTGGGTGAATGGTGCTATGGCGTTTTCTAAATCCGTACTGGTGAGGGTATAAAATATTGAATCTATTTAGAAAGTTTGTAAGTCTCGTTTCCATTAGCTTTTCCAGTAGTTTTGAAAACACGAGAAGTATACTAACAGGTCTGTAATTGGTAAATCTATGCTCGTCGCATGTTTTGAATATAGGTATCACCTTTGCAATCTTCATCCTATCAGGCACTTTGCCATTAATAAAAGAATTATTAATAACATGTGTGAGGGGATCGACGAATACTTCGTTTGTTTAAGAAGACTGCTAGTTATACCATCGCAGTCTTTTGATAATTTGGGCTTCATTTTATTTACTATTCGGCTGACTTCTGTGGGATCTGTGGATAACAGACAAGAGGCCTGTCACGCCTAGAGAGCTCCACTGAGGGCCACTGATCGCATGGGCATGTTTTCTAATACTAACTTTGTTACAAACTTTGGCTGAAAAATTTTCAGTTGTCACGAAAATTATGGCTTGGATCGATTGCATAATTTCTGAACCGCTGAATATTTTTACACCAAACTTCATAACAATATGTATTATCAATAGACGGTGTGTCATCAATTATTCTACGGTCTGTAAACCCACAGGGTCAAGGTCACAAGATCAAGAAAATCTTAGATATTTTATGATTCTGTGACCTTGACCCTGTGGATTTACAGACCGCAGAATCATAAATTATCTAAGATTTTCTTGATCCTGTGACCTTGACCCTGTGGGTTTACAGACCATAGAATAATTGATGACACACCGTCTATTGATAATACATATTGTTATGAAGTTTGGTGTAAAAATATTCAGCGGTTCAGAAATTATGGCTTGGAGAAACAAATATCAAAAATATCTTAAGATTTTCTTGATCCTGTGACCTGTGACCTTGACCCTGTGGATTTACAGACCGCAGAATAATTGATGACACACCGTCTATTGATAATACATATTGTTATGAAGTTTGGTGGAAAAATATTCAGCGGTTTAGAAATTATGGCTCGGACAAATAAAATGTTGACGACGGACGGACAGACGGACGACAGACGACAGACAACGGACGACGGACGAATCAGTATAAGAAAAGATCTGCTGACTTTGTCAGCGGAGCTAATAAAAGTTGTTGGAGATATTGGTGTTCATGTAGTCTAAATAGGACTTGTTTGGTTTCTGAATCTAGTCGGCTACAGCCTTTCCAATGCTGATAAAAAAATTGTTGAATTTGTTTGCTATGTTATTGGATTCTTTTATTTCTATATCATCCTGCAAAAAAATGATGGCAATCCTCTTTCGCGCTTTTCCTTATTTATAGCTTCGTTTAAGATTTGCCATGTTCTTCGCATATTGTTTCTCTTTTCGTTCAAGGCGTCTCTATAATAAATGGTTTTGCACTGCTTTTTGACCTTGTTGAAGATTCTACAATTGTTTTTGTAATTTAATGCGTTCTCTTCATTGGGGGGCCTTAAGTTTTTTGTTGTAGAATTTTTCTTTATTGATAGAGGATATAAGCCCCCTTGTCTTCCAAGGCGGCTTCTTAATAAATTTATTATTCTGACGAACACGTTTGTATGGAAAAGCTTTATTATAGCCTTTCATACAGATGCTAAGAAAGGTTTCGTATGACTCGTTGGGACAATTTGACTCAATTACCAGGTTAAAATCACTCTCTGAGAGAAGTGTTTTGAATTTGGTGATTCTTTCCATGCTTATAAATTGTTTCAGAGTAAATCGTGGTGTATTACATGTTTTGGGTGTAATTTCAATGTAAAAAAAACCCAAAATGGTCCGATAAAATTATTCCCGGTAGTGCTGTTTGTGAAGTATTATTAGTAAAGATATGGTCTATCAGTCTAGCAGAACATCTAGAAACTCTCGTTGGCTTAGTAATATAAGGTAAAAATCCCTGGCTAAACATGAGATCAATAAATTCTTCTGTCTTGGAGTGTGTGGATGCCTTTTAAAGGTCAAGGTTCAGGTCTCCCACAATATAAACTTTCTTATTTTCGGAATTCAAAACATCTGTTATTTCAGTTAATTTTGAGAGGTTGATGTCGGCTTTAGGTGGGATGTTGGGTTGATATATGAAGCCAATAATTTGGGAGTTATGTTTATCTTTTATTTCTATAAATAGGGATTCGAAAACATGAGGAATGAAGACTCAAATGTCTCTTCTGACTTCATATGTTATTCCTTCTTTAATGTATAGCCTAACTCCTCCCAGGCCAGTATCATCATCGGGACTCATACATTTTATAATCGGGGCGTAACCCTCAAGTTTAAACAAAGTATCTGGAGGAATACGGAATATTTTGGTAAGCCCTATTATGTCGAATGAGTTTTTTCCTGTTTGTAAATTGCATAACAAGTGTTGAAAGGAATCCCAGTGAGCTTTTAGACTTTGGCAGTTGATGTGAAATAGTGAGAATCCAGCATCTAAATTGCTAATCTTAGACCAAAAGTCTCTAGGCGAAAAGTATTTACAATCGTTTATGTGGTTTTTGAATGGGGATTCGTCATTTTCTGGTAAGGAATCTACTTTTTCATTGTAGAGTTGGATAAAGCCATACTCCACTTCCATCTGCACCTCGTCGAGCGTAATACTACCCGCCACTACGTATCGACATGTCACTGTACTCTCCTGCTGGAAAAGAATACCGTATTTTCCTTGGGTGTTTCAATTCAAGAATTAATCCAAGGTAAATATAGTAGGAGTTCAAGATCCAGACACTGTAGCAAATGGGGGTTGAATCGGTAGACGGAAATTTTCTTATATTTGTAGTCACAGTCTGTTGCAGTTTTAACATATGGTTTGGTGTCAGATTGGGAACACAATAAGTCTGTACAAATATGGTAAAAACACTAAAATATATACATAAATTTGCTGGGTTCAATATCATGTCATTTGGTATCTTGGATGGGTATTTAGTTTAACTGGTGAACTAAGTGGAAAATGTGAGGATAGGAGGAAGGGACTAAACTTTAAATGGAAGCCTTACAAATTCACTCTCTGTGTAGCTTTTTCTGATGACTAGGTGAATGGGTGAGTGGCAGAGCACGGGTCATTAGATGCCTAGTCGGTGAATAATTTATAAATTACTGGAGAAAACAAAGTATGTGATATCGCTAATGGGTCAACATGATAACAGAACTATATTTATCATGATATTATGGTTAATCAGAATAATGCAATATTGAGTGGGGGTGTCAATGGATCATCGGTCTTGGAAGACTATGGGTACTTTTGGTGTCAGCGTGGTAGCAAAACTATATCAAGCATTATATAACAGTTGGTGTTACAGGTACTATGTTGATGGGGGAGGGGGGAAGGGGGCGGCATGGCATTTCAATTTCAATGCTGTTGTCAGGGAGGAGAAGACAAGTTCAGCAACAGAAGGAGGGCGAGTGAAAGTCTCTTATTAACATGTACAATTAACTCAATAAATTCATTGATGATTGAACAAGTTTCGATGGGGAAATTTCTGAACAACTTTTTATTGCGTTTTCGCACAGGACATTCCACCACAGTTCTCGCTAGTACCATATTGATAAATGTTTTCGTGAGTACAAATGCACAGTGATGCACAGTGAGTACAAATAACAAATTATTTTGTACTCTCAGAGGCCTTGTTAAGTGGTATTTTCATTGGAAGCACTAATGATTGATTGACATCAATCCACACCACAGCAATAGTTGTAAGTTTGGGCAAACTTTGGACTACGAACTATATTTATCATGATATTATGGTTAATCAGAATAATGCAATATTGAGTGGGGGTGTCAATGGATCATCGGTCTTGGAAGACTATGGGTACTTTTGGTGTCAGCGTGGTAGCAAAACTATATCAAGCATTATATAACAGTTGATGTTACAGGTACTATGTTGATGGGGGGAGGGGGGAAGGGGGGCGGCATGGCATTTCAATTTCAATGCTGTTGTCAGGGAGGAGAAGACAAGTTCAGCAACAGAAGGAGGGCGAGTGAAAGTCTCTTATCAACATGTACATTTAACTCAATAAATTCATTGAAGATTGAACAAGTTCCGATGGGGAAATTTCTGAACAACTTTTTATTGCGTTTTCGCACAGGACATTCCACCACAGTTCTCGCTAGTACCGTACTGATAAATGTTTTCGCGAGTACAAATGCACAGTGATGCACAGTGAGTACATATAACAAATTATTTTGTACTCTCAGAGGCCTTGTTAAGTGGTATTTTCATTGGAAGCACTAATGATTGATTGACATCAATCCACACCACAGCAATAGTTGTAAGTTTGGGCAAACTTTGGACTACGGTGATGCAGTATTGAGGAGGGGGGGAGAAGGGGGGGGGGGGTAGATCTGTGAACAGCCAGGGAAAACTGCGATTAGTGGATTGATGAATAGAAACTTGAAGTAATCCAAAAATGGGTCATAGGATGATTGGTTGGTAAACATTAGGTATATTATTGGTTAAACATAATTATGTGATATCAATAGTAACAATGTGTGATACACAACAATTCATAACAATAGTTGTGAACTTAGCGGAGTTTGGACTATGAAGAATCATTCTGTTCCGTAATTGACTGGCACTTCAGCAGATGAGAATTTAAATGGAATTATCAGAACCTGTGACTACTGAGAGCCTCTGATTACCACATGTATTTCACTCACAATAACTTAATGAACAGTTAAGCAAATTTGGTTGCAGAAATTAACTGACAATTTTTTTTTTTATTTGAGTTTCAATACAAGATATTTCAGCGCAGCTCTCACGAGCACCGCATTCAAATATCTTTCACAAAAATACTAAATCACTCTATTCGATTCACAGTGTGTACAAATATGTTCTGCTTTATCATTGGATGCTTTGTTAAACTGTGTTTCCATTAGTAACAATGAGTGATGGACATCAATTCATGACAATTCTCTCTTGAGGTTTAAGGGCACTTCACCATACTTGAGTCAGAATCTGAACGAAATTATCAGCACCCAATTTATTGATTAACGGTTAAATAAATTCCGTTGGAAAAATGAACTGGACGACTTTTTATTAAAATTTTTGTACAAGATATTTCAACACGGTTCTCACAAGCACCGTTTTTGATATCCTGCAGGAAAATCCTAAATAATTATGTTTGCACATGATTGATAGTGAGTAGAAAAAACAAATTCTTTTGCACTATCGGAGGCTTTGCTAGGTGGCGTTTTCATTGGGAGTTTTGAGTGTTTGACGGACTATGGGAAATCAATATGTTTTTTGATTAACCGACACTTCAACAAACTAGCTCACAATCTGAGCGAAATTATCAGTACCCGTGGCCAATAGTCTCTGATAACACGATAAATTCATTAACCTTTGAACAAAATATGTTAGATATATAAATTTTATAGTCATTTCCTTTCTTATTATACCTACCGCAATTGTTTACTACAGGCTTGCACTACAGTGGAAGACCCTAACTCAGATAAAATACTCTCTATTTTAATCTTTCCCAAGAGATGTGGGAAAGAAAAGTGGTGTAAAAAACACCACAAAAAAATAAGCCAAAACTGGGCCGTGCGCCATCGGCGAACACCCAGTATGGGACGCTCTTCCCTTAGTACAAATCCAAGACTTCCGTTAACCAATGCGCAGTGCGTCATCAATTCATCATTCTTTTGAGTCCGCCAACATAGGAGTCATGTGATCAGCGTGGAGGAAGGATTCTTACCCGAATAAGAAGACGGGAGGGCCTCCATGTAAACAATTGCGGTAGGTATAAGAAAGGAAATTTACTATAAAATTTATATTTCTTATCAACCTACCTTACAATTGTTTACTACAGGCTGAATAGACAATAGGATGGAGGGAATCACATAACCAACCCACACACAACTCAACTGCACTGGAACAGTGGACAGAGGAAGAGATCCCTAGTCCTATCAAACCATAGCATCACAAACATTAGTAAAAGACAATGAAAGATGAGGCATATGGTGATGTGCGACGCACGGACAGATAGGGCAGTAACAGGAACTGACCCTGTAAGAAGCTGAATGGCTGGGATAAACAACAGTCTGAGCAGAAGAAAGAGGGCCTGTAGGACAAAGGTCCTCGGTCTGCTCCTGCAACTGTCGCAGATAAATGGAGAAGGTAGCATTTCTCTAGTAGGCTGCCAGCATAACATCCGACAACATGATGGAGTTAGTATAAGCCCCGAGAGGAAGACAATGCACGCACCTCGACGCAGAAAAACGATTGGTAAAACAATCGCCAGTAGCTGGACAAGCGGAAGCTGCACGAATAGCAAGAAGCAAGACAAATCCATTGAGAAATGGATTCAGGAGAGATCTGGCATGTGAGAAAATGCATATCCAACCGAGATAAAGGTGCGAACGCACCCCCCCCCCCCCCCCCCCCCCCCCCAAGCAGAGCAGTTCCCAAGAAGGTGTCCATCTTGGAGTAAACTGCAAAGTCCTAGGCCTTTTCATATATGAAAAAAGGTCTCCGAAGCATGGACTTGTACCCATCGCTGGAGACCCCCAGAAACAAACATATACCAGAAACTCTGCAATCGGTGTGATCGAAGGAGTGACAGAAGCAACAGGGTGATCGCACACCATCGACAGAAGAACCTTCTACTGAGCCACAGAGGCTAAACCAGTGGAGCGAGTGCCTCCTTGAAGAAGAAAAGCAACTCCACTGCTCGTCTCTAAAACCACTACGGAGGAAACAGGACGAAGATAAAAGACATGCGCGAAGGCACAATGAAGTCGGGTCAACTTGAAACCTCCTCGGGCGCCTTTGGCAAAGAAAGTCGCGACGTAGAGGGAGACATGCCGGAAACCGCCGCTAACAGAGAGCGGAGCAGATTGATCCATACCCACCGAGGAGACAGGGGTGTGATCGAAAGGATTCGACAACTGCAGGTTCATATCTGGGCTAGAACCTGAGGCAAAATTGGAACCAGCAGGAAGGCATAGCCGACAAGACCATCCCAAAGGAGGGCCAGAGCATCCATGGCGAAAGCCAGAGCATCTGGACACGGGGACACGAAAGTGTCCACCTGATGGTTCCAATGAGTCGCAAAGAGATCGATGTGGGGAACACCCCAGAGATCGCAAAGAGACTGGAACACCGCCATGTGGAACATCCACTCGGTGGAAAAGAACCTGTCCCATAGAGACAGGGAGTCGGCTAGGACGTTCAGACGACTGGGAATGTGACAAACCACTACTCCGACGTTGACATCCTGAGCGAGCAGTAGAAGATCCCGAACCAAAACGTACATGGGAACATAGTGTGTTCCACCCTGGTTCCGAATGTAAACAACCACCGTAGAATTGTCAGACCACAGAAGGACCTGACAATCCGAAAAGCGGGGAATCCACTGTCGGAAACACAGAAGAAGAGCAAGAAGCTCCTTCTGGTGAACATGAAGAGCTGCTAGATCCTGGTCCCATGACCCATGAAGGAAAAGACCTAGAGGATCCCAACGTCACACCCCATCCGAGATCGCTGGCTACCGTCAGAACACGATCGGACATGGTGAAGTCCAACGGAACTCCCTGCATAATCCACTGAACATCTGTCAGGGGAGAAGGTGACAAGGAAGAGACTCCGGTAACAGAAGCGCCAGAACCAGAGGATCGACATTCGGCCTCCAAAGACTGAACAAACACTGTTGGAGAGGTCAGACATGCAGTTGACCTAGAGGAATGAGATCAGTCACCGAAACGCAGAGACCAAGCAGTCGGAGAAGACTCCAAGCTGATGAAGTCCATCTCAGATGACAAGATGGAGAAGGGACCAGGTCCGACTTCTCTCCGTTGACTCAGAACTCGAGTGACGTGAGTAGACTCAACAGTGTGACGATATCAGACTCCAGAAAAGCAGCATTGGATTGCCTCTGGAGGATATCAACTAGACAAGCCTAAGAAGACACCTTGAACTGTGTGCAATGTAAGACTAACACATGCAACATCAGACAGGTGATGACCCAAGGATCCAAGCCAAGGCCAAAAGGAAATGGCCTTGAACTGGAAAACATCCTGGGGAATGGAGCAGCGAACTGATCTGAAAGCCTCCATGCTGAAGTGAGGAGCAATGATAGACTGCGTCAGAATACTCAGATCGATAACCTATCTGAGTAGGCCATCCTTCTTCGGCACCAAGAACAGCCGGGAAACAAAATCCCACTGAAAGAAAGTTCTTGATGACCTCGATTGTCCCCTTTGACAATTGACAGGAGAACGCCTATCTCCGTGGTCAAAAGGTCCTAATGTGCAACGATGAAAGGGACTCATGTGGGAAGAGGCACTCTCTTAGTGGAGTACCTCAACCTGGGATGAAATCGAGGTGACTACTGCCGATGCCACCCCACCCTGTGAGTGAGTAGAAGTGGCGGTAGGAGAATCAGCCTGTAGCTTCGCAGAGGAAGCAGAAGAGCACTTGTTAGGCTTTGGACGGCACCTGCCTCCAACAGAAGGCCGATCAAGCTGACTAAGCAGCAGCAAATCAATGGAATGACAAAGGGAGCCATCCCGAACCGTCGCCACGGAACCATGGAATAATCGCGCACCCGCCGAAATAGGCAGATCGAAGAGCAGCACACTGCCCCTCAAAAGGGGAATGTCTTGTGTCCAGCACAGCGTACCTGACAACTAATTCCAAGCTAGCCGCGTAACAGGCATGTGTGTGAGAAGATGCATGAGCGCCTTAAACAGCACACACAAAACAAAAACACAAAAACCTGCTTGTCGTCAAACTCATCTGGGAGCAGATAAGCAGCAAAGCAGAGACGACGTGATCGAAGAGAGAACGCATTCCAGCATCCCTCTCGATAAGCCCAACCTGGACTCCAGAGTCTCCATATGGTTGAGGAGATGGAGTCCTGATCCAAGACCATCACAGTCTGGCAGACTGAGAGATTGGCGAAATTGTAGGAACGATAACACACCAGAGGCAAAAAGGGTCAACCTTGATGAAGAACAACGTCTTCATAGCCTTGGAACTCAGCTTAAGAGTCCAAAGCGGTAAATGCTTCAACACCTGTACTGACAGGCACGGTCGAAGGCACCCAGAAGCATGTTACTCCACAGGCTGTAGGCATGCGACCGATGATCACAGCCGGGCTGACACTGTCGGCTGGTTTGACGGTTTGAGATCTGGAAGGAACCCCAAAACAAAGTCAAGAGCTGCCCCCAAGTCAGAAGACTGTTGGCTCTCGTAGCCTCGCTGGAAGCAACGGAAAAGGCTCTTGGACAGAACCGAAGTGGGCAAGGAGAGGGCCTCCCTAAGCTCACTGACTGTCGGAATGGAACTGACAAAGTGGCTTCACTCCTGACCCATTTACCAGCGAAGGGTCACGATCCTCAAATACACCCAACTCGGGGTGCCGGGCTGCAACCAAAAACATCTGAAGGCAGATGTGTAGTGGGGTATCACCTCCCCCGAGAATCAACAGAGCAGAAACTCAGGAGGGTCGCCACGGCCATGGGACCAGAGTGCAATAATGTACAAGAACTTTTTTATTTCGAATGGAGTTCCTATCGACATAAATGTTGTTTGAATGCTCGGTGTGTCATTCTCCGTGGCCATGGACTGTTTTCAACAACTTCCGGGGATTTCCCAAGTCGAGAAACTCCGTGCAACACGTGTACTTTTAACAAAACAAGTCCTCACCTCCTTAAAAAACTCTTTAAACCTGCAATATTCCCTCGTTTAACATCGTCAGGGTTACCCCTTCAGTTCATTCGAATGACGACATCGGATTTACGAATTTAAACTTGATATTTCATAAAACTAGTTGATTTAGCTGACACAGAACTCAACGCGATGAACACGGAAATCACTTTGTTTGCAACCTGTGACCTTGCATAGATTAAAGCCCAAGATGGCAGTTTCGAAAGCTATTGTTCAGTAATGCTCACAAGTGGAGTCTGGTTGTATCTGAATCAATGTTCCCAGATATCGGGTGTGCACCGGTACGATAAGCAACTGAGAACGGCGTGACGTCATATCCCGTAGAGACAATACTGTGCACTCATAATGTCCTGAACCTGAACAACGATTCAAACACAACCATTACCTTCCCAGAAATCATTTTTCTAAAGTGAAAGTGGATTCAGCATTGCAACGGTCTATGTTGCTGATCTTCCTTCCTCTTGGTCAGGTATTTATTTTTTTGTTACTGTGTACAACAAACGATATAATATGTTTGAGATTAGTTCTCAGTTGAGATAGTAAGTTAACGTAGCACAGTGAACCAGGACACCTTCCAGACCTTAATAGTGGGGGGGGGGGGGGGGGGGGGGAGTAGGAGGAGGGACACTACGGTGCCGTATCCAACATGTCAGTTGTCATGACGCATGGCTTTTTTTGCCCGACGGGCAATCACGTTTTTTCACTATTTGCGAGCCCTGGATACCCCACGTCTACACTACCAGACACCACTGCAGGCCCCTGCAGGGGGGAAAACTGCTGTGCCCAACGACCGAGAGGACACAGCAGGGGGTTCAGTCGGCAGCTACTTCCGACTTCACAGAGTTGAAGTCAGGGAAGGCTGAGGCCGATACCCCACAACCACACCACAGACATCACTGCAGTCCCCTGCTAAAATGGTGCCCAATGACGTCGTAGACGGAACAGCAGTAGCCGCCGATACGACGGGAGCTGTTGGAACTGGCAGAAAAGGGGAGAGAGCCACCTAGCTCGGCCTCCAAAGGAGTCACAACCCTAGTGACAGCCTCAGATGTTGACTGGAGAGGGCGCATAGTTCCGGAACCAGGCAGAGTAATCTATGCATTTTTAAATGTAAACTGTAAGACTGGCTAAAGGAAGAATGTTGATACACAAATGCAGTGTGTTCAGAGGTTATTGTAAATGACAACTTTTTTCACAGAAATGAATGCTTATCAATAGCTCTTATCTAAAGGTCTTGCCTAATGAGCACACCAAGTTCAAAAACAATCCTATGATAAATGTGGCCTGTAGGCCATGTCAAAGAATGTTGATGCACAAATGCAAAAAATTCAAAGATTGTTGCTAACAGCAACAGTTTTTGATTGAAATGAAAAGAAAATCAATAGCTTTTTATAGAAATTCATAAATATACCCTGCAGAGGGTGAGAATGAGAGAATGTGCGAGTGGATAATTAGCGGTTGAATGGATAAGTAAGAGAATTTTTGTTCGTGGTGCAACAATAAATTTTTAATAGATGGGGTCCGATTTAGACTAAGGTATCTTAGGTAGATTAGTGAATAGGAATTAGGCATATACCAAAATGGGTTGCTAATTGCTTAGGCGGTAAACAATAGGTATACTCCCGGTGAAACAGAAATGTGTGATATCTATTTTTGGTAATCATCGTAGCAAAACTATGACAGGCATAATATGAGAGTTGATGTTGCTGATTTAGTGTGGGTGGGTGGGGGGGGGGGGGGGGATCGGGCTCCGCAGTATACAAATATCAACTCTGGTATCGGATTATGCCACAACATGCAGTACATGGATATTGAATGGCAATCAAATCACCCATGGATATACAGTATGTGTAGAGTGGAAGTAGAGGGAATCACCAAGCAATCATTGTCGAAAGGACTACTCCTATTTATAGGAGTGTATGTTTATAAACAGTACGAATAGAGTGCATCACCAAGCAGTCATTGCGGTAAGGACTATTTATAGGATTTTATGTTGATAAATAGTATGAATAGATGGCATTGCCATGCAATCATTGTCGAAAGACTGCTCCTATTTATAGGAGTGTACTTAGATAAATAGTATGAACAGAGTGCATCACCAAGCAATCATTGTTGAATGGATTACTCCAATTTATTGGATTGTATGTTGAGAAATAGCAGAATAGGGTGCATCACCAAGCAATCATTGTCGAATGGATTACTCGTATTTATAGGAGATCATGTTTTTCACACATCAAGATATCAGAAATAGTCCAGGTTACATGAGGTATAAGGCCATCACCAAGCAATTGTTGCTGAAAGAATTGCTCCTATTTATAGGAGTGTATGTTAACAAATAGTATGAATAGAGTGCATCACCAAGCAATCATTGCCGAAAAGACTACTCCTATTTAGAGGAGAGTATGTTGATAAATAGTATGAATAGAGTGCATCACCAAGCAATCATTGCCGAAAGGACTACTCGTATTTATAGGAGTGTATGTTGATAAATAGTATGAATAGAGTTCATCACCAAGCAGTCATTGCCAAAAGGTGTACTCATATTTATAGGAGTGTATTTTGATAAATAGCATGAATAGAGTGCATCAACAAGCAATCATTGCTGGAAGAACTACTCCTATTTAAAGGAGTGTAAGTTGATAAATAGTATGAATAGAGTGCATCACCAAGCAACTCGTATTCATAAGAGTGTATTTTAATAAATAGCATGAATAAAGTACACCACCAAGCAATCATTGCTGAAAGGACTACTTCTATTTATAGGCATGTATGTTTATAAATAGTATGAATCGAGTACATCACTGAATAAAATAATTCAAATTTGTCTTTCTAAATAATGGCAATGGCTTTCCACACAGGGGAGTGGGTGGCTCGTACACTGGGCAATTCATACCTTTGCTATTGTAAGTACTTTTGAGTGCAACTGAATGGGCATCAACAGTTCATCATTTAGGTGAGGACTACTCCTATTTATATTGATAAATAGTATGAATAGAGTGCATGTTGACAAATAATATGAATAGAGGGAATCACCAAGCAATCATTGTCGAAAGGACTACTCCTATTTATAGGAGTGTATGTTTATGAACAGTACGAATAGAGTGCATCACAAAGCAGTCATTGCGGTAAGGACTATTTATAGGATTTTATGTTGATAAATAGTATGAATAGACGGCATTGCCATGCAATCATTGTCGAATGGACTGCTCCTATTTATAGGAGTGTACTTTGATAAATAGTATGAACATAGTGCATCACCAAACAATCATTGTTGAATGGATTACTCCAATTTATTGGATTATATGTTGATAAATAGCAGAATAGGGTGCATCACCAAGCAATCATTGTCGAATGGATTACTCGTATTTATAGGAGATCGTGTTTTTCACACATCGAGATATCAGAAATAGTCCAGGTTATATGAGGTATAAGGCCATCACCAAGCAATTGTTGCTGGAAGAACTGCTCCTATTTATAGGAGTGTATGTTAACAAATAGTATGAATCGAGTGCATCACCAAGCAATCGTTGCTGAAAAGTCTACTCCTAGTTAGAGGAGAGTATGTTGATAAATAGTATGAATAGAGTGCATCACCAAGCAATCACTGCCGAAAGGACTACTCATATTTATAGGAGTGCATGTTGATAAATAGTATGAATAGAGTGCATCACTGCAGCTGAAAACATCTGAAGGCAGATGTGTAGTGGGGTATCATCTACCCCAAGGATCAACAGAGCGGAAACTCAGGAGAGTCGTCGCCGCGGACCTCTGCAGGACAGAAGGTCTAGGCTGCACAAAAAGCGTTGGTCACACAAAACTGGCCATGGGACCAGAGTGCATGGATGGAAATGCCACGGAGCTCATGGTGACCCCACCATGAACATCCGAATCCAATGAGAAAAACTGAGGTACTCGACGGCTGAGAGACCACAGTAGAGGGTTTGGCCGGCAGCCCCTTCCAACTTCGCCAAGTTGAAGTCAGGGAAGGCTGAGGCCATTACCCCACGTCTACACTTCCAGACATGTTTGTTTGTTTGTTGGTGGTTAACGTCACATATTTATGCACTATGGCTAATCGTGACACAACATGGAGATGAAGTCAAGTGTAGTCAATCGTTGATCAACATGTTGCCCATTTTAGAGGACTTTCACCCCAAGCATTGGTGACTGGGTCCTATTTTACTAGTAAAGCGGAACTGGTTTACCACAGTAAACAAGTGCTGCTTACTTCCCGGGGTTCCCACGGGTACACTACCAGACATCCCTGCAGGGATAAAACTGCTGTGATCAATGGCTGAGAGGACATAGCATGGGGGTTCGGTCAGCAGCCACTTCCAACTTCGCCGAGTTGAAGTGAAGGAAGGCTGAGGCCAATACCCCACAACCACACGACAGACATCACTGCAGTCCCCTGCAGGGATAAGCCGAGGCCGGCTAAAACGGTGCCCGATGACGTTGTAGACGGAACAGCAGTAGCAGCAGATACGACAGGAACTGGCAGAAAAGGGGAGAGAGCCACCTAGCTTGGCCTCCAAAGGAGGAGTCACAACCCTAGTGACAGCCTCAGATGTCGACTGGAGAGGGCGCATAGTCCCGGAACCAGGCATCTCTTCAACAGAATCCAACAGCTCCCGCAGTATTCACCATGGTAAAAAAAACTGCTGGGGTAATAACTCTCACCAGACGTGGTCGAGTCGGGAGGCCCCAAAACGACAGCGTTCCCCAACCCCCGCGGGTGTGGGAGGAGCTGCACATCCGCCATGGAGGGGGTGTAACTCTCACCAGATGTGGTCGTGTCGGGAGGCCCCAAAACCACAGCGTTCCCCACCCCCGTGGGTGCAGGAGCAGCTACACATCCCCCATGGAGGGGGTGTAACTCTCACCAGACGTGGTCGCGTCGGGAGGCCCCAAAACGACAGTGTTCCCCACCCCCCTGTGGATGCGGGAGGAGCTGCACATCCCCCACGGAGGGGGTGTAACTCTCACCCGACGTGGTCGAGTCGGGAGGCCCCGAAACGACAGCGTTTCCTACCCCCTCGCAGGTGCGGGAGGAGCTGCACATCCCCTACAAAGGGGGTATAACTCACACCAGATGTGGTTGAGACAGGAAGCCCCGAAACGACAGCGTTCCCCACCCACCGCGGGTGCGGGAGGAGCTGCACATCCCCCACAGAGGGGGTGTAACTCTCACCAGACGTGGTCGTGTCAGGAAGCCCCAAAACCACAGCGTTCCCCACCCCCGTGGGTGCAGGAGGAGCTGCACATCCCCCATGGAGGGAGTGTAACTCTCACCAGTCATGGTTGCGTCGGGAGGCCCAAAACGACAGTGTTCCCCACCCACCGTGGGTGCGGGAGGAACTGCACATCCCCCACGGTGGGGGTGTAACTCTCACCAGACGTGGTTGAGTCGGGAGGCCCCGAAATGACAGCGTTCCCCAACCCCCGCGGGTGCGGGAGGAGCTGCACATCCCGCACGGAGGCGGTGTAACTCTCACCAGACGTGGTCATGTCGGGGGGCCCCAAAACCACAGCATTCCCCCACCCCGCGGGTGCAGGAGGAGCTGCACATCCCCCATGGAGGGGGTGTAACTCTCACCAGACGTGGTCGCGTCGGGAGGCCCCAAAACGACAGTGTTCCCCACCCCCTGCGGGTGAGGGAGGAGCTGCACATCCCCCATGGAGGGGGTGTAACTCTCACCAGACGTGGTCGAGTCGGGAGGCCCCAAAACGACAGCGTTAACTACCCCCCCCTCCCCCCCTCTGCAGGTACGGGAGGAGCTGCACATCCCCCACAGAGGGGGTATAACTCACACCAGATGTGGTCGAGTGGGGAGGCCCCGAAACGACAGCGTCCTCACAGTTAACATATATCAACGAAAGTTACCAAGTTACAGTGAAATTATTCCAAAACGAGTCATCCTATCAAGTTACATTGAAATCCCTTCATAAATATGGTCTGTATGTAGACTGTGCTAAAGGTTCTCGGGCTTCGGGCCCCTGGAGCCGTCAGTTTCCCAATTGTGTCCAAAGGGGATGTTCTCATCTAGACATTATATGAAGTCAACCTACCAAGTTACAATGAAATCCCTTCATAAATATGACCTGTAGACTGTGCTAAAGGTTTTTGGGCTTTGGCAGCCATCATGGTTGAATGATCGCAACCAAAAGGGGACATTCTCATCTGAGCATCATCTGGAGCAATCCTACGAAGTTACAATGAAATCCCTTCATAAATATGAACTGTAGACTGTGCTCATGGTTTTCGGGCTTCGGGCCCCTGAAGCCATCACAGTTGACCAATCACGACCAAAAGGGGATGTCATCATCTAGACATTATATGGAGTCAAACTAACAAGTTACAATGAAATCCTTCCATAAATATGACCTATAGACTATGCTAAAGGTTTTGGGCACAGGCAGCCATCAAGGCTGAATGAGCGTGACCAAAAGGGGACATGCTCATCTAGACATTATTTGGAGTCATCCTACCAAGGTACAATGAAATCCCTTCATAAATATCACCTGTAGACTGTGCTAAAGGTTTTCGGGCTTCAGGCCCCTGTAGCCATCACAGTTGCCTAATGGTGTCCAAAAGGGGCTGTTCTCATCCAGACATTATATGAAGTCAACCTACCAAGTTACAATGACATCCCTTCATAAATATCAACTGAAGACTGTGGTAAAGGTTTTCGGGCTTTGGGCTCGGACAGCCAACATGGTTGAATGATCGCAACCTAAAGGGGACATTCTCATCTGGGCATCATCTGGAGTGATCTTATGAAGTTACAATGAAATCCCTTCATAAATATGACCTGTAGATTATTCTCAAGATTTTTGGGCTTCGGGCACCTGTAGCCATCACAGTTGACCAATCACGACCAAAAGGGGATGTCATCATCTAGGCATTATATGGAGTCAACCTAACAAGTTACAATGAAATCGTTCCATAAATACGACCTACAGACTATGCTAAAGGTTTTTGGGCTCGAGCAGCCATCAAGGCTGAATGATCACGATCAAAAGGGGATGTTCTCATCTAGACATTATTTGGAGTCATCCTACCAAGCTACAATGAAATCCCTTCATAATTATGACCTGTAGACTGTTCTAAAGCTTTTCGGGCTTCGGGGCCCTGCAGCTGTCACAGTTGCCCAATCGTGTCCAAAAGGGGAAGTTTTCATCTAGACATTATATAAAGTCAAACCTACCAAGTTACATGACCTGTAGACTGTGCTAAAGGTATTTGGACTCGGGCAGCCATAATGGTTGAATGATCGCAACCAAAAGGGGAACTCTCATCTGGGCATCATCTGGAGTGATCCTACGAAGTTACAATGAAATCCCTTCATAAATATGACCTGTAAACTGTGCTCAAGATTTTCGGGCTTCGGGCACCTGTAGCCATCACAGTTGACCAATCATGACCAAAAGGAGATGTCATCATCTTGGCATTATATGGAGTCAACCTAACAAGTTACAATGAAATCCTTCCATAAATACGACCTGTAGAATATGCTAAAGGTCTTTGGGCTTGGGCAGCCATAAA
Source organism: Pictodentalium vernedei (assembly GCA_031216915.1). Classification (NCBI taxonomy): domain Eukaryota; kingdom Metazoa; phylum Mollusca; class Scaphopoda; order Dentaliida; family Dentaliidae; genus Pictodentalium; species Pictodentalium vernedei. The sequence goes on from CM062296.1 coordinate 565,896,528, forward strand.
GGCTGAATGATCGCGACCAAAAGGGGATGTTTTCATCTAGACATTATTTGGAGTCATCCTACCAAGCTACAATAAAATCCCTTCATAATTATGACCTGTAGACTGTTCTAAAGGTTTTCGGGCTTCGGGCCCCTGTAGCGTCACAGTTGCCTAATCGTGTCCAAAAGGGGACGTTCTCATCTAGACATTATATGAAGTCAACCTACCATGTTACAATGAAATCCCTTCATAAATATGACCTGTAGACTGTGCTAAAGGTTTTCGGGATTCAGGCTCGGGCAGCCATCATAGTTGAATGATCGCCCTTGAAGTTAGTAAATCTTGAAGATAAAATGATATATTCATATCTTTTGTGGCCAATGGGGGTTAATTTTGAAATATTTGTGTGGTGATTTTAGTGTATCATATTATGCTCTTAATGTGTGAACATCAATCACAGACTGAGTGTCTGAAAAGAGACATGGACTAATCTTGAATCTTGGTATTTGAATGAACATGTTTAAGTTGAGGGTACTCCAATTCAAGACCTGACAACAGCGTGAGGGTTAAAACTTGGAATAAAACATATAACAGCAAAATTGTTCTTGGATAACAGTTAGATAATTGCCAGAAATGAGAAGTGGATAGAAATCGTGCATGGGTTAATGGCGAAAAGGTGGTAATTTGGCTAATTTGACATTAAAATTGAACAGACAGCAGTGTCGCTCATACGTCTACTGCGTCCAGACCAGTGAAGGCAGAGACACGAAATCTTCTGAAGTTGTTCTACTATCCCTGCTCGAAAGGACAGTATCTTTGTCGAGTGGCGTGACTGCGTGGGAACAACATGGATCACGTGGAAACCGCAGGGACGCTTCGTCCCTACTCTATTCCCAATGCAATGCCGTTTCCATTCACTATTTACCTATCACCCGGTCGAGTTTGGCATTATTTCTGTCTATTTGATGAACTGTTCAGCTTTAAATATTCGCACATTCATCTGAGACAGAAAGTTTGAGTTAATCTGCTTATTTTAGACCGTCCCGGCAGAAACTGACAACTCGACCCGGTGGCAAAAAAAGCCGTCATCTGGCTAATTTGACATTCAAATTGAACAGACACAATGTCGGATATACGCCAATTATGTCCCAACTATGCAAGGCAGCAACTTGAAATTCTCAGAATGTTTTCCCTGCCCGACAGTTTAGTATCTTTGTCAAGTGCAGAGACCGCATGGAAATACCATGGATCTGATGGAAACCGATTGCATGATTCGTCCCTACTTTATTCTCAATTCAACGACTTTTCCATTCATTATTTACCTGTCACTGGCTGAGTTAGGCATTATATCTGTCTATTTGATGAACTGTTCAGCTTTAAAAATTCGCACATTCATATGGGACAGAAAGGTTTGAGTTAAACTGCTTATTTATACTGTCCCGGCAGAAACTGACAACTCGAACCAGTGGCGAAAAAGCCGCCATCTGGCTAATTTGACATTCAAATTGAACAATTCAATTCAATTCAATTTATTGTACTTTTGCACCTTTAAGGTCAAGTGTACAGTATAACAAATAACATAGTAATAGTTGTCAATAATATAATGTACATCAGAAGTACAAGTTATGTTGTTTTGTCTATTGATCGGGTGCTAGAAGCCCATATTTGGGCCTCACTGGAAGGTATTGGTACCACAACTAAAAGTCTTCATGTTCTGTGGATATATTTCAGACTCAGTTGAAAAAATAAAACATTTTGTCCATATGGAGTCGTCCTGTTGCAATCCATTGCAGAGTGTTCACAGGGATTCTCCAATAAATTGCAACAAGACAAATCCACGTGAACAAACTCTGGCACTACAATTGGTCTGGCACTCTACCAGTTAAACCGGACTCCTTGTTTGAACAGATACAATGTCGGATATACGCCAATTATGTCCCGACCATGCAAGGCAGAAACTTGAAATTCTCAGAATGTTTTCTACTGTCCCTGCCCGACAGTTTAGTATCTTTATCAAGTGCCAAGACCACGTGCAAATGCCATGGATCAGGTGGAAACCGAGGGCATGATTCATCCCTATTTTATTCTCAATTCAACGACTTTTCCATTCATTATTTACCTGTCAACGGATGAATTAGGCATTATATCTTCTATTTGATGAACTTTTTCAACCTTAACTATTTGCGGCTTCATGTAGCACCACCGAAAGGCAACTGCACGGTTACCATTATATTCAGGGATTGATTTTACGAAAATAACAATCATTCCGACTATACCCACATGGGAACTCCTAAATATTCCAAGGGTTAAACTTTTGATAATGACGTATAAAACAGAAGTTGTCATGCTATGCTTGTTTTTTTTTCGACGTCACCTATCTTTATGCATCTGAGACAGGGATTGTGTTAAACTTTACAACAACCTTATAACAGAAAATATTCCTGGAATTGAACTGTAAATCCGAATTCTGAAAGCATTTTCAGATATTCTATTCCAAACTACCACTGCACGCTTATTAATATTCAGTGATTTTATGAAAATATCAATTATTCCGACCATACTCATATGGGCATAATAATGACATATAAAACAAAAGCTGTCATACTATGACTGCTGCAAACAGCCATAGAAAACGTTCAAAGCTCAATCATTTAGGAATGGAGTAAATCGTCACTTAAACTTACCAAATTCTGAAAAACAAGAGTTTTTTTGGACTGCACCTATCTTTAGCCAAACGGAACGAGCATAGGGTTAAACTTTACAACCAAACTTACAACAGCAAATATGTTTGTTTGCAATTGTAAATACAAACATGTAAATCATTTTTCGATATTCCTTTCGAAAATGGAAGAAAAGTGAGCTCCAAATTAGCCAATTTTATGAAGAATTTTAGGGCACTCAAATTTAAGGCCTGAAAACTGGGTGAAGGTTAAAACTTTGAATAAAATATATAACAGCAAAATTGTTCTTGGATGAAGGACCAATCCTCTCATGGAAAAGGTTTTGAGACAATATGGCTCCACTGCTGAAAAAGTGCATGTAAACGTTGGCGAAAATAACAATTATTCCGACAGTACCCTTATGGGAAGTCTCAAATCTGCCAAGGGTTAAACTTTTAATAATAACGTATAGAACAAAATTTGTCATACTATGACTGCTGCAAGCAGCTATAGAAAACATTCAGAGCTCAAGCAATTAAAAATGGAGTAAATAGTCACCTAAACGTACCAAATCTGAAAAAATTGTTTTTTTGGACGGTACCTACTTTTATGCAACCAGAATGGGATAGGGTTAAACTTTGCAACCCAAACTTACAACAGCAAATATGCTTGGTAGTCAATTGTGAATACGTACACGAGAAGTGTTTGAAATTAACCCTTTCCAAAATGATGGAAAAAGCAACCAAAGTTGACTAATTTTGGCATTTTCAAACGGTACTCTTATTCTCGCCCTAACTGGGCTTGAGGGTTCAATCTGAGATTAAAAGTAAACAGTAACTTCTGCAATCATTGTTGCATCTATCCAAACCAAAATAATTATTACAACAACCTTGTAATTAGAGAAATTTGCCCTTGAAGTTGGTCAATTGTGAAGAAAAAATCTATAGTCATGTCATTTTTAGCCAGTGGGGGTTAACGTTGAAAGATTTGAATGGTGATTGTGGTGTATCATATGATGCTCTAAATGTGTGGAAAATTTGAGCTAAATAACTGTAAATGATTTTGAGAGAAAAATGGTGAAATTTTGAAGGTTTTGGCAGAATATTTTGAAAATACACGTTTTCACAGATATGCCGATACCGCATTTCACTAGATTTTATGACATTACATAAGTATGCCAAATTTGGTCAAAATCGTACAGCTTGTTTTTGAGCAGTTCAACAGACAAAATTCAGGGAGGAAAAAAAAATAGAGAAGAAAAATTTTGAAAAAGAAGAATAACAAGAGGCCCCAGGGGGCCTGAGGGCACTCACCTGACATGGTAGTCTAAATATCAAACCAGGGACTTGACTTGAATAAGCTGCATATGCCCCTCCTAAGAAGAGCATATACCAACTAGATGAAGCGATTGTGCGCACACAATACACAGGATTTTCCTTCTATTTTCAGTTCCTGCACTTTTACGTCCCAAAATTGAGATAACATAAAACGCATAAAAAACAGATTTTTTTTCCCAAACAAATACTTTCAGCCTAAATTTTTTTCTTCTTCTTAAAACAAAAAAAAAACGATAAAACTAATTTCCGGATTTTGGTCCAAAAAAAGTCCACCCCGACCCCAAATTTCGGTGTAAAAAAAAAAAAAAATTTTTTTTGTCTAAAATTGACAGAAATGCATAAAAAACAAAAAAACAAAAAATTATGGATTTTGGACCAAAATTTAAAAAAATTTTTTTTTTTTTTTTCTAAAACTGACCGAAATGCATAAAAAACAAACAAAAACAAAAATTTCTGGATTTTGGTTCAAAATTTTCGAAGTCCCACCCGGACCCCAAATTTTCGGTGTAAAAAAAAAAAAAATTTTGTTTGTCTTAAAATTGACAGAAACGCATAAAAAACAAACAAAAAAAAAAATTTCCGGATTTTGGTCCAAAATTTTCTAAGTCCCACCCAGACCCCAAATTTTCAAGGGAAAAAAAAAAAAAAAATTTTTTTTGTCTTAAAATTGACAGAAACGCATAAAAAACAACAAAACAAAAATTCTGGATTTTGGTCCAAAATTTTCTAAGACCCACCCGGATCCCATTTTTTTTTTTTTTGCCTTAAAATTGACCAAAACGCAGAAAAAACATTTTTTTCTGATTTTGGTCAAAAATTTTCTAAGTCCCACCCGGACCCCAAATTTTCAGGGTAAAAAAAAAAAAATTTTTTTTGTCTTAAAATTGACAGAAATGCATAAAAAACCAAAAAAAAATTTTTTGGATTTTGATCCAAAATTTTCTAAGTCCCATCCGGACCCCAAATTTTCAGGGTAAAAAAAATTTTTTTTTTTAGTCTTAAAATTGACCGAAACGCAGAAAAAACAAAAAAAAATTTTTTGGGGATTTTGGTCCAAAATTTCTAAGTCCGCAACGGGACAACAAATTTTCAGCCTAAATATGAACCTAGGGACTTAGCTTCAACAAACTTGAATCTCCCCCCCCCCCCGCCACCCCCCCCCCCCCCCCCTCCCCCCCCCCCCCCCCCCCCCCCAAGGATGCTGCATACCAAATATCAAAAGATTCTTAATGGTAGATCTGAAGAAGAAGATTTTTCAAAAATACTCCTCATACTGCACTAATTTAAACATTTGGGCTCCCATAGAGAGCCCAAATATCAACCCAGGCAATTGATTTCAATAAACATGTGAAACAATCTTCCAAAGATGTTATATGTGAAATTTGAAAGCTTTTGGTTTGGGAGAAAAGTAGTCTTATGTTTTTTCCATTACCCACAGTGTTAAAAAATGCTGACTCAGCACTTTTTCAAAGTCCCCAAAAAGTACCCCATGATAAAACCGATGGCAATTTTTGTTTTTTTACCATTCCATTCTGTTGGTCCTAAGGAAGCTTCACAACAAATAAGAATTTGCAGTGCCATGTAGTTTTGGAGATATGGGCGTTTTCATTTTTTTCTATTTTTAGCTCCTGTGGTTCCCACGGGGCTATGGGGAAAAAAAAATCTGCATAAATTAGGTACTTATGACCCAATTAGCACTCACATAAAATTTGGTTCAAATCGGCCTCGCGGTTTGGAAAATAGAAATTTGGGGCGGGGCCAAAATTTTTGCCCCTCCTTTAACATCGTCAAATATAGCCCCTCGAACTTCTCTTGAACAAACTTGAGTCTACACCTCAAAAGGAAGCTGCATACCAAATATCAAGTCTCTGCTATTACTAGTTCTTGAGAAGATTTTTCAAGAATTGGAGCATTTTTGCCCCATCCCTCTGCACAATATGAGCCGAAACCTAATTTGACAAAAAATCAAAATGCCCTTATATAACCCCTACTCACATGAAATTTCATTAATATGCGGCCAGTGGTTTGGGAGAAAAAGGTCCAAACACCATCTTCACGACGGACACCGGACGACGGACGAAAAGTGATCAGAATAGCTCACCCTGACTTTCAGTCAGGTGAGCTAACAAGAGTCTTTCCCAAACTGGGTTTGGGAAAGCCTAATAATAAATTTTTATCAACTGAAAAATTTATTGCCGAACTGCGTTGACACGATGTCGAAAAAACATTCGCGAAAATGGAATATATAAATAAAATGCAATGAAAATGTGGTTGAAAATATTAACGAGAAGAAATAAAAAATAAATCTGTTATTATACGATCTTCAGATCCATAATTCCAGTCACAGGAAAACCTTATCGACGAATTATCACTGTTTCGTAGAGGAATATGGCTACACGTCCTCCACGTGCGCGGACAAAAAAAAAGAATGATGAATTGATGATGCACTGCGCATTGGTTAACGGAAGTCGTGGATTTGTACTAAGGGAAGAGCGTCCAATACAGGGTGTGTGCCGATGGCGCTCGGCCCAGTTTTGGCTTGTTTTTTCGTGGTGTTTTTCCACCACTTTTCTTTCCCACATCTCTTGGGAAAGATTAAAATAGAGAGTATTTTATCCGAGTTGGGGTCTTTCACTGTAGTGCAAGCCTGTAGTAAACAATTGTAAGGTAGGTTGATAAGAGTACATCACCAAGCAAATCGTATTCATAAGAGTGTATTTTAATAAATAGCATGAATAAAGTACACAACCAAGCAATCATTGCCGAAAGGACTACTTCTATTTATAGGCATGTATGTTTATAAATAGTATGAATAGAGTACATCACTGAATAAAATAATTCAAATTTGTATTTCTAAATAATGGCAATGGCTTTCCACACAGGGGAGTGGGTGGCTCGTACACTGGTCGATTCATACCTTTGCTATTGTAAATATTTTTGAGTGCAACTCAATGGGCATCAACAGTTCATCATTTAGGTGAGGACTACTCCTATTTATATATTTATAGGAGTGTGGAGTGTATGTTGTCAAATAGTATGAATAGAGTGCATCACCAAGCAATCATTGTCGAAAAGACTACTCCTATTTATAGGAGTGTGTGTTTATAAATAGTTCGAATAGAGGACACCACCAAGCAATCATTACCAAAAGGACTTCTATTTATAGCAGTGTATTTTGATAAATAGTATGAATAGAGTGCATCACCATGCAGTCATTGCCGAAAGGACTACTCCTGTTTATAGGAGTGTATTTTGATAATTAGTATGAACAGAGTGCATCAACGAGCAATCATTGCCAAAAGGACTATTCCTATTTAAAGGAGTGTATGTATTTTAATAGCATGAATAGAGTGTCACCAAGCAATCAATGCCAAAAGAACTACTCCTGTTTCAAGGAGTATATGTTTATAAACAGCAGAATAGAGTGCATCGCCATGGAATCATTGCTGAAAGAACTGCTCCTATTTATGGGAGAGTATATTGTCAAATAGTATGAATAGAGTGCATTACTAAGCAATCGTTGTCGAAAGGACTACTCCTATTTATAGACGTGTATGTTTATCAATAGAATGAATAGAGAGCATCACCAAGGAATCGCTGCCGAAAAGACTACTACTCTTATTTATAGGAGTGTATTTTGATAATTAGTATGAAGAGAGTGCATCACCAAGCAATCATTGCCATAAGGACTACTCAAATTTATAGGAGTGTATGTTTATGAATAGTATGAATAGGGGACACCACCAAACAATCGTTGCTGGAAGGACTACTCCTATTTTTGGAGTGTATGTGTATGTTTATAAATAGTATGAATATAGTGCATGACCAGGAAAATATAGTCTACTACTGAGCCACCATGCACCCCTTATAGGAGTGTATGTTTATCAATAGAATGAATAGAGTGCATCACCAAAGAATCGTTGCCAAAAGGACTACTCTTTTTTATAGGAGTGTATTTTGATAAATAGTATGAAGACAGTGCATCACAAAGCAATCTTTGCGGAAACGATTACTCATATTTATAGGTGTACATTGATAAATAGACTGAAAAGAGTGCATCACCAAGCACTCATTGCTAAATGGTCTACTCTTATTTATAGGAGTGTATGTTGATAAATATGAATAGAGTGCATCACCAAGCAATCATTGCCAAAAGGACGACTCTTATTTATAGAAGTGTATATTGATAAGTAGTATGAAGAGGGTGAATCACCATGCTATCATTGTCCATAAGGACTACTACAATTTATAGGAGCGTATGTTTACGAATAGTATGACTAGAGTGCACGACCGTCAAATATTGCTGAAAGGACAACTCCTATTTATAGGAGTGTATGTTTATAAACAGTATGAATAGAGCGTATCACCAAGCAATCATTGCAGAAAGGACTACTCCTGTTCATAGGAGTGTATATTTATTAATAGTATCAATAGAGGTCACCACCAAGCAATCATTGGTGAAAGGACTACTCCTATTTATAGGAAATTATGTTTGTAAACAGCATGAATAGAGAGCATCGTCAAGCAATCATTGCCCAAAGGACTACTCCTAAAATATTTATAGGAGTGTATGTTACTAAATAGAATGAACAGAGTGCATCAGCAAGCAACCATTGCCGAAAGGACTACTCCTGTTCATAAGAGTGTATTTTGATAAATAGCATGAATAAAGTACATCACTGAGCAATCATTGCCGAAAGGACTGCATGTTTATAAATAAGATGAATAGAGTGCATCAACAAGCAATCGTTGTCGAAAGGACTACTCCTATTTATAGGAGAGTATGTTTATAAATAGCATGAATAGAGTGAGTTACAAAGCAATCATTGCCAAAAGGACTACACAACAGGAGTGTATTTTGATAATTAATATGAATAGAGTGCATCACTAAGCAATCATTCCCAAATGGACTACTCCTATTTATAGGCGTTCATGTTGATAAATAGCATGAATAGAGTGCATCACCAAGCAATCATTGCCAAAAGGACTACTCCTATTTATAGGAGTATACATAGATAAATAGTATGAATAGAAAGTGCCAACAAGCAATCATTGCCGAAAAGACTACAACTATTCATAGGAGTGTATGTTTATGAGACCCCCCCAGGATGCTGTATACCAAATATCAAAACATTCCGACTACTGGATCTGAAGAAGAAGATTTTTAACGATAATTCTTCATTTTGAACTAAGTTATAATTCGGGTGAAGAAGATTTTTAAGAGATGTTCCTCTTACTGCACTAATTTAAACATTTGGGCTCCCACGAGAGCCCAAATATGTACCCAGGGACTTGATTTCAATAAACATGTGAAACAATCTTCCAAAGATGTTATTTGTGAAATTTGAAAGCTTTTGGAGCAGTGGTTTGGAAGAAGAAGAGTCTTATTATTTATTTATTGGTGTTTAAGGTCACATATTTTTGCACAATGGCTAATCATGACCACAACATGAGTATCAACTCAAGAACAGGGGTGAGAGTTAATAAGCCATGTTGCCCATTTTAGAGAAGGTTTCCACCTCCCAAGCATTGGTGACTGGGTCCTATTTTACCAGTAAAACAGAGCCTGTTTATCGCAGTGAACAGGCACTGCTTCACTTCCCGGGGTTCCCGCGTGGAGAAGAAGAGTCTTAAATGTTTTTCCCATTACCCACAGTGTTAACAAAATGCTGATTCAGCATTTTTTCAAAGTCCTGAAAAAGTATCCTATGATAAAACCAAGAGCAATTTTTTTGGACCATTCCATTCTGTTGGTCCTAAGGAAGCTTCACACCAAATAAGAATTCTCAGTGCAGTGTTGTTTTGGAGATATGGGCGTTTTACATTTTTTCTATTTTTAGCTCGTACAGTTCCCATGGGGCAATGAGAAAATTTTTTTGGGCATAAATAAAGTACTTACCGTATGACCCAATAAGCCCTCATATCAAATTTGGTTCAAATCAACCTCTCGGTTTAGAAAATAGAAATTTGGGGCAGGACAAAAATTCTTGCCCCTTCCATAACGATGGCAAATATAGCCCCACAGACTTCTCTTGAACTAATCTGAGTCTACACCTCAAAAGGAAGCTGCACACCAAATATCAAGTCTTTGCTTCTTTGCTACTGCTGGTTCATGAGAAGATTTTTTTAAGATTTAGGCACACTTTTTGGGTGTGGCCCTACTGAGGGGCAGGGCAACTTGATTTGAACAAAATCAAAATGCGAACAAACAATTATCTCAAATTTCACTTAAATCGGTTCAGCGGTTTTGGAGGAGAAGATGCAAACACCATGTTCTCGGACGATGGGTGATCACTATAGCTCACCCTGACTTTCAGTCAGGTGAGCTAAAAATAGCCATTAACAGGTCTTGGTGTAACATTACAAGTTACATGAAAAATATATTCCCGTTAGCATTTGTTGAACCCTCTACAAGCTGCCATACATCAAAATTTTTAGATACATTTGAGATGAAATGGGCTATTTGTAAATGGCCACAACACTCAGTGGGTGTGTGTCAAACAAACATAACTCCTTTTGTCAGACTTAGACTTGTCGGACCATGATACTGATATTAACCCTCTCCAACAATAATGATGGTTTTAACCTAAACATTTTATCAAACTGAGTCATTTGAGACTACTATAACCACCTTTCTCAGGATATCAATAAAGATACTTCAGTGATAGAGTAAACAAAATTCTTTTGACACTCTGAGGTCATGGAAAATCATGGAATCTCACCTGAAAAAGTCCTGATTCACCAGAATGATTAATTCTAGTTTTTTTTTTGTTTTTTTCTTCCACACATTTTGTCTTTATGATTCAGAATCCATTTTCGAATCAATTTTCACAGATTTTTGCACACGCATAGAGTGGCACAAAACCTAAAAATGTATTAAAGCAGAATTTTCAATTTAACCCTTCTTTCACCAAAATTGGAAAAAAACTGTCAAAATTAGGGTTTTTCGTCACTTTCTCAATATGCCTCTTGCAGATTTTTTTTTAAACATTCATCACTGTTAGACCTGTCTGCGACACTACAATTAATATACAAGAGATATTGGACTAAGCGTTTGTTAACCCTTCACTGGCTGCCAAACATCCAAATTCTGATAAAATGGGCTGTTTTGTAAGTACTAAGGGTAATCAAAAAACGAAGCATTAACCAGTTTTGGTTTGGCTAATGAGAGACAACCATTAAAAGCTTTAAAAATCATGTTTGCAGCAGATTTCTCAAAATGCCTCTTGTAGGTCTTTGAGTGACATTACAAGTTGCATGGACAAAATATTCTGGTAAGCATTTGTTAACCCTCCACAGGCTGCTAAATATTAAAGTTTTGACGCAGAATTTATGGGGAATATTTTTTGTAAATAGTAAGGGTATTCAAAAAAAAACATTTTGGGCTGGTTAAAGAGTGATACTCCTTAAAAGCTTAAAATTCCTGTTTTCTGTGGATTTCTCCAAATGCCCCTAACAGATTTTTGAGAAAAACTGGCCATTGGCAGGAGTTGGTGTGGGCTACATGTTGCATGGACAAGATATATTCTGGTAAGTATTTGTTACCCCTCCACAGTCTACTAAATTTCAAAATTTTGATAAAATTGACTGTTTTCTGACACAACAGGGCAATACCTCTGACAATTTTCATCAGATAACGGTGGTCATCAAACTTAAGGTAGACATTGTTCCCAAAGAGATATATACCAAAAAAATGACATTTGGTTACTAATGTTTAAGTTATTCCATAAACAAGCATTACACAATATTTATTAACAAAGGGTAATACCTCCAATAATTTTCATTGGATATGGTTGGTCATCGAACTTGACGTAGAAATTGTTGCTATAGAGACATATACCAAAAAGAATTGAAAACTATGTTCAAGTTATGCCATAAACAAAGTTCTGAAAAAATGTTGATTGAAATATCCAAATTTCCAAGTTGAAAAGCCCAATAACTCTAGTAATGAAAGTGTCAATGACACTGTAGCCTAACTTGTGTGTTGTGTTTGATGAAAAGGATAATGTTCAATGTTTATGGAAGGATTATGAAATAAGACAAGAATTGTCAAAATTGGGAATGTGTTCATTTCTGTTCCCTGTATGCTATGTTTATGATAAAAATAATATGAGGTGTACACTGTACTAAAGAGCTGAGGGGTCGGTTAATATGACCTCACAGTTAATGTATGTGGCCCTCACAGTTAACATATATCAACACAAGTTACCAAGTTACAGTGAAATTATTCCAAAACGAGTCATCCTATCAAGTTACATTAAAATCCCTTCATAAATATGGCTTGTAGACTGTGCTAAAAGTTTTCGGGCTTCGGGCCCCTATAGCCGTCAGTTTCCCAATTGCGTCCAAAGGGGACGTTCTCATCTAGACAATATATGAAGTCAACCTACCAAGTTACAATGAAATCCCTTCATAAATATGACCTGTAGACTGTGCTAAAGGTTTTGGGGCTTTGGGCTCTGGCAGCCATCATGGTTGAATGATCGCAACCAAAAGGGGACATTCTCATCTGGAGTGATCCTACGAAGTTACAATGAAATCCCTTCATAAATATGACCTGTAGACTGTGCTCAAGGTTTTTGGGCTTTGGGCCCCTGAAGCCGTCACAGTTGACCAATCACGACCAAAAGGGGATGTCATCATCTAGGCATTATATGGAGTCAAACTTACGGGTTACAATGAAGTCCTTCCATGAATATGACCAACAGACTATGCTAAAGGTTTTGGGGTTTTGGGCTCGGGCAGGCATCAAGGCTGAATGATCATGACCAAAAGGGGATGTTCTCATCTAGACATTATTTAGAGTCATCCAACCAAGGTACAATGAAATCCCTTCATAAATATCACCTGCAGACTGTGCTAAAGGTTTCGGGCTTTGGGCCCCTGTAGCCATCACAGTTGCCTAATGGTGTCCAAAAGGGACTGTTCTCATCTAGACATTATATGAAGTCAACCTACCAAGTTACATTGAAATCCCTTCATAAATATGACCTGACGACTGTGCTAAAGGTTTTCAGGCTTCAGGCTCGGGCAGACATCATGGTTGAATGATTGCAACCAGAAGGGGATAATCTCATCTGGGCATCATCTCGAGTGATCCTACGAAGTTACAATGAAATCCCTTCATAAATATGACCTGCAGACTGTGCTCAAGGCTTTTGGGATTCGGGCACCTGTAGCCATCACAGTTGACCAATCACGACCAAAAGGGGATGTCATCATCTAGGCATTATATGGAGTCAACCTAACAGGTTACAATGAAATCCTTCCATAAATATAACCTTTTGCCTATGCTAAAGGTTTTTGGGCTCGGGCACCCATCAAAGCTGAATGATCATAACCAAAATGGGACATTCTCATCTAGACATTATTTGGAGTCATCCTACCAAGTTACAACGAAATCCCTTCATAAATATGACCTGTAGACTGTGCTAAAGGTTTTCGGGCTTCGGGCACCTTTAGCCATCAAAGTTGCCCAATCACGTCCAAAAGGGGATGTTCTCATCTAGACATTATATGAAGTCAACCCAACAAGTTACAATGAAATTCCTCAATAAATATGACCTGTAGGTTTTCGGGTTTTGGGGTCGGGCAGTCATCACGGTTGGCAGATCATGCCCAAATGGGGAAATTCTCATCTAGACATCATAAGGAGTCATCCTACCAAGTTACAATGAAATCCCTAAACATGACCTGAAGACTGTGCTAAAAGTTTTTGGGTTTCGGGCTTGGGCAGCCATCACGGTTGATAGATCATGCCCAAAAGGGGACATTCTCATCTGGGCATTATACAGAGGCATCCTACCAAGTTACAATGAAATCCCTTCATAAACTAGAACTATCACTGAAGGTGATTAATACCCCCGCTTTGGGTTTTTAGAGGAATGCACTTCTGATCATGTAGGCAAAGGCCATAAGGAAATGTATACATAAAGATCATTTTTTGTTCTTGAAATTTGTATTTGCATGTGGCCTTCCACAGAACAGCACTGAATACTTAAAGAGCCCACACATATATGGTTTACATTTGGAAAAACACATTTACAATGTGCAACATGTATTCAAAATCAGTTCATTAATGTAGGAGGAGTTGCACACACAAGAATCCCATTTGAAAACCCATAATAAATCCAAGTTAAAGGGAGATAACCTGGTTAAAATTGTCGAAGATCAAAAATTGGGGAATATGCGTATGTTCACTTAGTTGTGATAATGTTTGAAAGGTTTCGTCAAAATTGATTGATAAATGTAGGAGGAGTTGCACGCACAAGAATTTAATGTAGAAACCCATAATAAATCCAAGTTAAAGGGAGATAACCTAGTTAAAATAGCCACAGCTAAAAAATTTTGGAATATGCGCATGTTCACTTAGTAGTGATGATGTCTGTAAACTTTCGTCCAAATTGATTGATAAATGTAGGAGGAGTTGCGCACACAAGAATTTCATGCAGAAACCCATATTAAATCAAAGTTCAAGAGAGATAACCTGGTTAAAATTGTCGCAGATCAAAAAGTTTGGAATATGCACATGTTCACTTAGTAGAGATGATGTTTGAAAGGTTTCATCAAAATCGGTTCATTAATGTAGGAGGAGTTGCGCACACAAGAATTTGTTCGAAAGGAAAGACATAATAAATCTAAGTCAAAGGGAGATAACCTGGTTAAAATTGTCGCAGATCAAAAATCTTGGAATATGCGCATGTTCACTTAGTAGTGATGATGTCTGAAAAGTTTTGTCCACATTGATTGATAAATGTAGGAGGAGTTGCACGCACAAGAATTTCATGTAGAAACCCATAATAAATCTAAGTTAAAGGGAGATAACCTAGTTAAAATTGCCACAGCTCAAAAATTTTGGAATATGCACATGTTCACTTAGTAGTGATGAGGTCTGTAAACTTTCGTCCAAATTGATTGATAAATGTAGGAGGAGTTGCGCACACAAGAATTTCATGCAGAAACCCATATTAAATCAAAGTTCAAGAGAGATAACCTGGTAAACATTGTCGCAGATCAAAAAGTTTGGAATATGCACATGTTCACTTAGTAGAGATGATGTTTGAAAGGTTTCATCAAAATCGGTTCATTAATGTAGGAGGAGTTGCGCACACAAGAATTTGTTTGAACGGAAAGACATAATAAATCTAAGTCAAAGGGAGATAACCTGGTTAAAATTGTCACAGATCAAAAATCTTGGAATATGCGCATGTTCACTTAGTAGTGATGATGTCTGAAAAGTTTTATCCAAATTGACTGATAAATGTAGGAGGAGTTGCGCACACAAGAATTTCATGTAGAAACCCATATTAAATCAAAGTTCAAGAGAGATAACCTGGTTAAAATTGTCGCAGATTAAAAAGTTTGGAATATGCACATGTTCACTTAGTAGAGATGATGTTTGAAAGGTTTCATCAAAATCGGTTCATTAATGTAGGAGGAGTTGCGCACACAAGAATTTGTTTGGATGGAAAGACAAAATAAATCTAAGTCAAAGGGAGATAACCTGGTTAAAATTATCGCAGATCAAAAATCTTGGAATATGCGCATGTTCACTTAGTAGTGATGATGTCTGAAAAGTTTTGTCCAAATTGATTGATAAATGTAGGAGGAGTTGCGCACACAAGAATTTCATGTCCGGAAAGACGTATGGACGGACGTACGGATGGACGTATGGACGTACAGGGCGATTCCTATATAGCTCCCACTTCTTCGAAGCGGGGGTATAATAAGACCTGTAGACTGTGCTAATGGTTTTCGAGTTTTGGGCTCGGGCAGCCATACCGGTTGACCGATCGTGACCAAAAGGGGATGTTCTCATCTAGACATGACCCCAAACCTGCATATGAAATTTTGTGACGATCGGACAAAAACTGCGGGGTGTAGCCCGTGCTAAAGGAAAATGTGAACAGACTCACAGAATAACAGACTCACAGACTTCCGCACACATGATGGCAATAGCTTATCTTGACTATGTCAAGTTAAGCTAAAAATCATCGGACCATGCCCCAATTCGAAATTAACCTTCATTTTGATATAAATGAGGCAGAAAGCAAGTTTGTTCGTGATCTATGGATCCAAACTCAAGTTATCATCGGGAACCAAAATATTGATGGTAATGAGAAAGTGAAAAAGGTCTATAACTCATGTAAAAATAATTGGACGGAACCCATAATCAAACTATACTATCTGGGTAATACGTGTACCAATTTTGGTTGAGATCAAATAATACAAACTGGAGTTATCGGTCGGAAACAAAAATCTTAATAGAGGGTCAAATTCTAAGTTGAAAAAGGGAATAACTCATGTAAAAATAATTGGACGAAACCCATATTCAAACTTGGCCTGTATTACTATCTGGGGAATACATGTACCAACTTTGGTTGAGATCAAATAATCCAAACTGGAGTTATCGGTCGGAAACCAAACATCTTAATAGAAGGTCAATTTCTAAGTTGAAAAAGGGCCAAAACTCAATAAAAATAATTGGACGGAACCAATAATCAAACTTGCCTGTATTACTATCTGGGTAATATGCTTACCAATTTTGGTTGAGATCAAATAATCCAAACTGGAGTTATCCACTGGAAACCAAAAATCTGAATAAAAGTTCAAATTCTAAGTTGAAAAAAGGGAATAACTCATGTAAAAATAATTGGACGGAATCCATAATCGAACTTGGCTTGTATTACCAGCTGGAGAATACATATACCAACTTTGGTTGAAATCAAATAATCCAAACTGGAGTTATCTGTCGGAAACCAATTCTTTACAGACAGACAGACCATTTACATAAACATGACAGTTTTTACAAACGGGCATATAAAAAACCAAGCCTCAACCCATTTGGGCTGGTTAAACAGGATATCCCTTAATTGGATGAGTCAGACATGTTAACCTCCAGAATAATTTTTCAGGGAACCTGAGGGTGATTTTCAGGGAAATGGGATGGATTTCAGGGAAAAGTTCGCGCGGGTACAAAACAAAAGAAAAAACTTGTGAATTTTCAGCTCATGGACCACCATTAACACCGGGTTATATCCAGATCTAGTTGCCAATTGTGCTGATGCATTTATACCATGTTAAATGAAAGTGTCAATGACACTGTAGCTGAATTTGTCAAGACATGCACATGTATAGTATGTGACACAGCAATGACAAACATCTAGGTAATGACCTGATAACAAAGCTACATATGAAGTATTGTAACGGTCTGTACATAAATACTGGCCGCAGCCTGTAACAAATGTATAGGTTAAGTATAGTAAAGGTGGGTGACAGTCAGATGCTAAACTAGAAAAGAAATGTTTGAGTCCCAGAGTGGGTCTGACTGAACCCCAAAATATTTGTTCTCATAGCACAGTGATAACAAAGGCACCCCCAAAACACTCGTTCCTGTCCCAAGGTGAAAACAAAGGTACCCAAGAAGTTTAGTGAAGATCAGTTCATAAATTCGAGCTGTATAGAAGTTGTGACAAAAAACTGATTGGACCTAATTTCGGTACAAAATGGCCACTGGCAGCCATCTTGAATTTTGGACCGCACTCAGAAACACTCGTTCTCGTCCCAAGGTGATAACAAAAGTACCCAGGAAGTTTCGTGAAGATCGGTTGATAAATACAGCCTCTAGCCCGAGCCGTATTGACATGTGCACTAACAGTGTATAAGTAGCATTAAATAAATGAAAATTCATCTAATTTGCATAATTTCTGCACGAGAAAAAAATCCGTACTATATGTGATGTATTCCATGTTACTAAACATTCATACAAAAATTTATTCAAATCAGAACTTTCATACAGAAGTTCTGTACAAAAGACTGATTGCACTAATTTTGGTACAAAATGGCGGCTGGTGGGCATCTTGAATTTCGGATGCCACCCGAAAACACTCATTCTCATCCCACGGTGATAAGAAATGTACCCAAGAAGTTTCGTAAAGATCGGTTCATAAATATGGCCTCTAGCCTGAGCCGTATAGAAGTTGTGTACAAAAAACTGATTAGACCTAATTTCGGTACAAAATGGCCACTGGCAGCCATCTTGAATTTTAGACCGCACTCAGAAACACTCATTCTTGTCCCAAGGTGATAACATAGGTACCCAAGAAGTTTCATGAAGATCGGTTGATAAATACAGCCTCTAGCCCGAGCCATATTGACATGTGTACTTACTGTGTGTAAGTAGCACTGAAAAAATCAAAGTTCATCTAATTTGCATAATTTCTGCACGAGAAAAAAACCTGTATTATATGTGATGTATCCCATGGTACTAAACATTCACACAAATAATTATTCAAATCAGAGCTTTCATGTGGAAGTTCTGCGCAAAAATCTGATTGCCCCTAATTTTGAACAAAATGGCTGCCAGTGGCCATCTTGAATTTCGGACCGGACCCCAAAACACTCGTTCTCGTCCCACAGTGATAACAAAGGTACCCAAAAACTTTTGTAAAGATCGGTTCATAAATGCGGCTTCTAGCCCGAGCCGTATTGGCATTTGCACTGACAGTGCTGAAAGTAACACTAAATAAATCAAGGTTAGTCTAATTTGCATAATTTAAGCACAAGAAAAAAAACCATATGATATGTAATGTATCTCATGGTACTAAACATTCATACAAAAAATTATTCAAATCAGAGCTTTCATATGCAAGTTCTGTACAAAAAACAGATTTCTGCATCGGCGGTACAAAATGGCGGCTGGCAGCCATCTTGAATTTCGGCCCGCACCCAAAAACACTCGTTCTCGTCCCACAGTCATAACAAAGGTACCCAAGAAGTTTCATAAAGATCAGTTCATAAATACGGCCTCTAGCCCGAGCCGTATCCAATTGTTGACGTACGGACAGACGGCCAGACAGAACAGGCCATGACAAAAGCTCAAATTTGGCTTCGCCAAAGTTGAGCTAAAAAAACATAAAATAATTGATTTGACCCCACCTCCTCTTCTCCCCCACCACCCCCCCACCCCCTGAGAGAACACCATCTGTGGTTTGCTTTTATCAAAGTCTAAAAGCTAATAATTTCCCAAGTCTGGAAATGTTAACAGGAAAATATGTCCTCATGTTCAGTTACTGCAAGAAGATTAGTACTTGGAAAGTATCTCAATCAAAATCCTTCTTGCATGTGTGGACACTTGTGCCCCGCACAAAGCTTTTCTTTTCAACATTGAAGCATATTTTATTATTTTTTTTTTAATTCCATTCGAAATTATCTGTGTACAGATGGCCAACAGTTAACAGTTCTGTAGTCAGCACAGCGGAATAAATGTAAGGTTAGAAAATAAGTCCATTGTGTATAAATATGCAGTCATAATTTTTTGGCATCCTAAGCGACTTTTAAACTGTGTTAAGTGGCTGAGGTTATGACAGGTGTTGTTTACGTTTTGATTTGGAAAAGGGATGAGGATTAAAGCTATTCTATGAATAAATAAATATATATTATTTAATTCATTTTCATATATTTTATTTTCTAAAAAACTGCATTGAAGGTGGAGTTAAATTCAATTTTTTGAAATAAGTCACCTATTTTCACTTCGACATTCACATTGATCATGAATCTCCGATTACAAAGAAAAAAACAGAAATAAACATGAACACAGTTGAAATATATATCATAAAATAACCTTTTCTTAAATAAATTTAACTGAAATCCATATTTTACTGCTTCGTGAGTTTTTACCAGAGTTTGAAATGCATGTGATTTGACTCTGAATGTTGTTCATAAGTCACAACGGGAAAGAAATATTCAACTGTTGTTTTCCGGGATTTTTGGTCCAAAACTGATTCCCATCCGGGAAGCCGGGAACTACACTGAAATTTCAGGATTTTCCCGGGCATTCCGGGAGAGTTTACATGTCTGGGTTAAGTGCTAAATTACCTTTTAGAAGTGATTGGAAACAAGTATTTTTTTCAATGAAACCATGCTCCCATAAAGAATAGTTTTAGTTTAGTAAGATTTTGTACATAAATGTTTTATTGCAATTTATTGGAGAGTGCCAATAGGAACTATCCAATAAATTGCAACTAAACAGATTTATATAAAAACATTTCTACTGCTGCTGAGCAAACATCAAGCTAATGCATCAAACCTAAAGTCACTAAAGTGGCTTCGAGCACTTTTTAATAGATAAATGGTAGTGACGTTTAACACTCAACTAGTTAAAAGCTTAGGATTCACGCTTTTCCATGGATTTCTCTAAACACCTCCTGAAGAGTTTCAAGAAAAATTGGCAATTAACAGGTCTTGGTGTGACATTACATGTTGCATGGACAAAATATTCCGGTAAGCATTTTTTTAACCCTCGGCAGGCTGCTATATGTCTAAATTTTGGTAAAATGGACTGTTTTGGGGCACCAACAGCACCCAATGGCTTTGTCATTGCTATAAGTATCTTATTTTACCAGATGCAGAATCTATGTGTGATTATTTTTGTTATTAATAAGGGTATTCAAAAACATTAAAAAATTCTACAGACACTCTGGGGCATGAAAAATCATGGAATCTGCAGAATCATTAAGGCTAGTTCTTATTTTATTATTTTTTTCCCACACATTTCATCCGTTTGATTCTGAATCCATTTTCACACCAATTTTCACAGAATTTTGCACATGCATAGAGTGGCACAAAATCTAAAATGTATCGAAGCAGAATTTTCGATTGAACCTTTCTTACGACCGAAATTGGAAAAAACTTTTAAAATTAGGGGTCATCATTACTTTCTCAAAATGCCTCATGCACATGTTTTTTAAACTTTCAGCACTGTTAGATCTGTCTGCAACACTACAATTGATATACAAGAGATGTTATGATAAGCGTTTGTTAACCATCCACAGGCTGCCAAAAAAACAAAATTTTGATAAAATGTGCTGTTTTCGGGCACGCACAGCACCCAATGAATACCTGAAAGATAAACATAACTTCTTTTATTGGAAGTGAAATTCACCAAGGATCATTTTTGTGAGTAGTAAGGTTATTAAAAAACATAAGCGTTAGCCCGTTTTGGACTGGCTACAAAGCGACACCCCTAGAAAGCTTAAAAATTCATGTTTTCTGTGGATTTCTCAAAATGCCTCTTGTACATTTTCAAGAAAAAATTGGCCATTCACAGGTCTTGGTGTGACATTTCAATTTGCATGGAAAATATTCCAGTAAGCATTAACACTCCATTGGCTACAAAATGTAAAAATTTGGATAAAATGGGCCGTTTTCTGGCACCAACAGCACCCAATGGGTATGTCACAGATAAACATAACTTCTTTTATCACACGTAGAATTCACGGGGTTCATTTTGTATTTATTTATTTATTTATTGGTGCTTTACGCCACATCAGCAGCTATGGCTATATCGTGGCGATGAAAGGTATGAATTTTAAAATAGTTCATTTGCCATGAGGTAGTTGAAAACCAATCAACGAAATATGGAGTATGAGGAATGAAATTAATCAATGAACACAGTAAGGTGAAAATGAAATCAAGTGTTCAGAAAATGCTGTGTAAATCAACCCTGAATGAATGAGAATGTGAAATAATAAAAACAAACAATTTAAAAGTTTATTAAAAAGGTTGATTTCCTTCAGGAACAACAAAACTTTATGTGAATTTGTATTATAAAATAGGTCTCGAAGAGACACAACATTAAAATACTTTCGTCTAGCAAGATCAAAATCAGTACAATGTGAAAGAATGTGCTCCACTGACAACACCTGCTGGCAGGGAACACACTCTGGTCACATATTACCCTCTAACAAAAAGGAATGTGTAAGTCGTGTGTGACCCCAATATGACATCGAGTCAGAATAACATGATCTTTTCTACAAAGGTTACTGGATGGGTAGTGATCAAATATGTTTGGTCGGAAGCGATGGAGCTTGTTATTTGTCATTCCATCCCATTCCGCCTGCCACAGAGATTTGATGTAGTTACTAATATGTGGTTTGAAATCACTGAAAGGTATGTTAAAATCAGTGAGAGGCTTGGTTAAAGCCTGCTTTGCTGCACTGTCCGCTTTGGTGTTACCAGTGAAACCTACATGTCTGGGTAACCAGCAAAACACGATATCACTGGTCAGACATGAGAGTTGTCAACTTCTCACGAAGTTCCAAAATGAGAGAGTTCTTCAACTTGGGGTTGAGTAAAGCAAGTAAAGAGGAAAGAGAGTCAGAGTTCATTTTGTAAGTAGTAAGGGTATTAAAAGAAAGTGTCAATGACACTGTAGCTCAACTTGTGTAAGACATGTACATGTATAGTATGTGACACAGCAATGACACACATCTAGGTAATGACCTGATAACAAAAGTACATATAAAGTATTGTAACGGTCTGTACATGAATGCTGACCGTAGCCTGCAACAAATGTATAGATAAAGTATTGTAAAGGTGGGCATCAGTTAGATGCTAAACCAGAAAAGAAATCTTTGAGTCCCAGAGTGGGTCTGACTGAACCCCAAAATATTTGTTCTCATAGCACAGTGATAACAAAGGCACCCAAAAACACTCGTTCCTGTCCCAAGGTGATAACAAAGGTACCCAAGAAGTTTCGTGAAGATCGGTTCATAAATACAGCCTCTAGCCTGAGCCATATTGACATGTGCACTTACTGTGTCAAAAATCATATCCCTGGTTATATTGTTATATAATTCTCAAATACCAGAGTTGTAATTATTTTTTATTTTTAATTACCACTTTCTCATTAATTTCTGAACACCCGTTTTCACAATGAGTTGTGCACCGCTCGAAAGTGGCAGTGTTGTTTCACAATGAGTTGAGCACCGCTCGAAAGTGGCAGTGTTCAATCAGTATCTTTCTGATGATATTCAACCACTGTGAAAACTATATGTTGTGGGCGTGTTTCAGACAACTATGGACAGCAGCCAGCACACTCATTTGAAACAAGTGACAGCTTCCAAAACGAGGTCGACAAAAAAATAAACAAGTCAATTTTGCTTGGGATACATGTATATAATTTTTTAATAAAGACTTATTACACTGAACACAGACATAATGTACTACACAAAAGATGAATTTAACAACACAAAAATCTCAACTCCAAAAAATATACATAATACAGTATTACAGTTCTATTTGGTAAGTACAGTGTTGCAACAAGTCACCTGTTTTTCCATTTGATGCCTGTAAATTTGACGTCTGTTCTCAAACAACTTTCATCCAATTTGAAACTTGGGAGTGGGCTTTGACTCGAGTAGGGCACCCTGGTTTACAAATCTGAAAAAGGGGGGTGGGCTTCAGCACGGGTATGGGCTTCGACACGAGTCAGTACGGTACGTAGCACTGAATAAACCAAAGTTCATCTGACTTGCATAATTTCTGAATGAGAAAAAAACCTGTATTATATGTGATGTATTCCATGTTACTAAACATTCATACAAAAATTTATTCAAATCAGAACCTTCATATAGAAGTTCTGTGCAAAAAACAGATTTTACCTAATTTTCGTACAAAATGGCCACCGGCAGCCATCTTTAATTTTGGACTGCACCCAAAAACACTCGTTCTTGTCCCAATGTGATAACAAAGGTACCCAAGAAGTTTTGTGAAGATTGGTTCATAAATAGAGCCTCTAGCCCGAGCTGTATTGACATGTGTACTTACTGTGTATAAGCAGCACTGAATAAATCAAAGTCCATCTAATTTGCATGATGTCTGCACGAGAAAAAACCTGCATTATATGTGATGTATTCGATGTTACTAAACATTCATACAAAAATTTATTCAAATCAGAACTTTCATACAGAAGTTCTGTACAAGAACTGATTGCACTAATTTTTGGTACAAAATGGCTGCCGGTGGCCATCTTGAATTTTGGACCACACCCAAAAAAACACTTGTTCTCGTCCCACGGTGATAACAAAGCTACCCAAGAAAAGACAGGTTCATAAATACGGCCTCTAGCCCGAGTCGTATTGAATTGCTGATGGACAGACGGACGACGGGCCATGGCATAACCTCAAATTTGACTACGTCAAAGTTGAGCTAAAAACCGAGCCTTAACCTATTTTCGGCTGGTTAAAGAGATACCCTTTAAAAGCCTAAAATTCACGATTTTGATGGATTTCTCCAAACGCTTCTTGAAGATGTTCAAGAACAAGAGGCCCCAGGGGCCTTAATCACTCTAGTGTCCATGTCAGATGATTATTATCATAGGTCTTTCCGACTGCTTCCAATTCTATCAGCTGTAGACAAGCACTGCCAAACTTCCAAGGGTTGTTATGTCACTGCAGTTTGAAAGGTAATTTTTTATGGAAAAACACTAAGGAATGGATCTGAACAACCTTCAACCTACCCTGCACCCCCCCCCCCCCCCCACCCAGGTTCCCCCACCCATGGAGAGCCCAAATATTAAGCCAGGAACTCAAATTGAACAAACTTGAACCTGATCCCCCTAGAGGTGTTATATACCAAATGTGAAAGTATTCTGAATGGCAGGGGTGCTGAAGAAGATTTTTAAACACATCTCCTCATATTGCACTAAGGTAAACTTTGGGCTCCAATATAGAGCCCAAATATTAACTCAACGACCCAATTTGAACAAACTTGAACCTGACCCCCCCCCCCCCTCCCACCCCACCCCCACCCCTGAGAGATGCTGTATACCAAATATCAAAAATAGGTTCACTGGTGGATCTGATGAAGATTTTTAAAAGAATATTCCAATAATGAGCCAAAATATTAAGCAAGGGACTTGATTTGAACAAACTTGAATCAGCCCAGCCCCACTCCAAAAGATGTCATATACGAAATATGAAAGTATTCTGAATGGTGGATCTGAAGAAGAAGATTTTTAAAGAAATTTCATCATATTGCACTAAGTTAAACTTTGGGCTCACATAGGGAGCCCAAATATTAACCCAGGGATACAATTTGAACAAATTTGAATCTGACCTCCCTAAAGATGTTGAATACCAAAGATCAAAATATTTTCACTGGTGGGTCTGGTGAAGGAGATTTTTAAAGAATATTCCTCATAATGTATTAAGTTAATTTTAGGGCTCCCATAGCGAGCCCAAATAGTAAACCAGGGACTTGATTTGAACAAAATGAATCTGACAACACTAGAGATGTGATATCACAAATATGAAAGGATTCTGACTGGTGGATCTGAAGAAGATTTTTAAAGAAATTTCCTCATATTGCACTATGTTAAACTTTAAGCTCCAATAGAGAGTCTGAACATTAACCCAGGAACCCAATTTGAACACACTTGAATCTGACCCACATAGTGATGTTGGATACCAAATATGAAAGGATTCAGACTGGTGGATCTGATTAAGAAGATGTGTAAAGAAATTCCCTCATATTGCACTAAATTAAAATTTGGGCTCCCATAAATATCAACTGGACTGAACAAATCTGAATCTGCCCCCCACCCCTCCCCTAGAGATATTGTATACCAAAATATGAAAGGCTTCTGACTGATGGATCTGAAGTAGAAGCTTTTTAAAGAAATGTCCTCATATAGACTTAAGTTAAACTTTGGACTCCAATATAAAGCCCCAATATTAACTCAGGGACCCAATTTGAACAAACTTGAATTTGACCCACCTAGAGATGTTGTATACCAAATATGAAATGATTCTGACTGATGGATCGCAAGAAGAGGATTTTGAAAGAAATTCCCTCATATTGCACTAAGGTAAAATTTGGGTTCCCATAGGAAGCCCAAATATTAACCCAAGGACGTGATTTGAATAAATTTGAATCTGACGCCCCTAAAGACGTTGTATACCAAATATGAAAAGATTTTGACTGGTGGATCTGAAGAAGATTTCTAAAGAAATCTCCTCATATTACACTAAGTTAATAGGAAGTCCAAATATTTACCCAGCAACTCAATTTGAACAAACTTGAAACTGACCCACCTAGAGATGTTGTGTACCAAATATTAAAGGATTCTGACTGGTGAATCTGGAGAAGAAGATTTTTAAAGAAATTTCCTCATATTGCACTAAGTTAAACTTTGGGCTCCAATAGAGAGCCTAAATATTAACTCAGAGACCCGATTTGAACAAACTTGAATCTGCCCCTCCTAGAAATGTTGTATACTAGGCTCCTGCAAAAATTTGAAATTCAATTCGAAAGTCAATATATGATTCGATTCGAAATCAGAAATTTGAATATTTTCGAATATACTTTGGCTACAACAGTGAATGTTTACAGATTGTAATTGTAATTGATCACATTATTTTATATTAAGCAGAAACGAAACTGACTTGTAGCAGTCATAGTGTTTGCAGCAATGCAGCTACAACTGCTTCAACAGTTGTAGCTACATTGCTACAAACACTATTATTGCTACAACTGTTCATTTCAACTTATTGTGCACTATGATCAGTGACCATTTATAAAAAGTTTTGAACTTTGAAAAGTTATTCAGTTGTTCAACTTCAATAAATGATTTGTTCCACATGATCACATTATTTTATATTGAGTATTGTTCTGTTCGATCACAGTTACTGGATACATCGTCAAAAGCAACAGTTTTCTAAAAGAATACCCCTGATTATTATATAAACAGAAGTAGAGCAAGCTGTAATTTACAAGTAGATCGACTCCATTCAGCGTTGAATTATCATTCCGTTTTAGTCATTCCGCTTTTTTATTTAAAACAAGTGGCTTCTTGACCGGATGGAGTCAATCAGATTTGAAACAAGTTTTTTTCCAAGAAAACATGTGATAAAAGTTAGGTATCAGCCCTATCAGACAGGTTCATTTACTGAAAGTGTCAATGACACTGTTGCTCAACTTGACAAACTTGAACTTGGTAAGTTATAGGTGAAATGGCAAAATTGAAGATCATTGGTACCAATGTTATTTGGTGAAATTTCAACATAACAGCATTGTGTGAGCACAACGTCAGAGTAATCCATGCATTTTTAAATGTAAACTGTAAGGCTGGCTAAAGAAAGTATGCTGATACACAAATGCAGTAAGTCCTGAGGTTATTGTAAACGGCAACTTTTTTCACAGAAATGAATGCTAATCAATAGCTCTTATCTAGAGGTCTTGCCTAATGAACACAACAAGTTTAAAACCAAGCCTACAATAAATGTGCCCTGTAGGCCATGTCAAAGAAGAATGTTGATGCACAAAAGTTTGAAGGTCATTGCTTGTGGCCATGTTTTTTTTTTTCTTCTTTTTCATGGAAATTCATAAATATTATAAATTCATAGTAATTTGTATATTTTTTATACTTACCAATGGCCCAGACTAGCTGGTGCTTAACTCAAAGTTATGAAGGGCCAAACACAAATTTTGAACCCCCCCCCCAATCCCCCAAATTTGCTTGCAAAACCGAAAATTAAAAGTCTTATCTGGCCCTCCATACATTTACTCTCCGCACGGGCGCAGACGCCAGGAAGTGACTGGAATTGGTGCCAACATCATTCTTTGTAGAAGAGAGCACTACATAAAAATTCAGCGGGGAGGTATGAGTGTCCACTCATGGGAAGGCCATCTCCATCTGGGCCATTGGTAAGTATAAAAAATATACAAATTACTATGAATTTGTAACATTTTTACACTGTAAACCAATGGCCCAGACTAGCTGAATCGTAAAAAGGTGGAGGGCCTAGGACTTCAGAATTAGTAGATCAACATAGTTCCAATCCTGTAATCCAAGGTGAAAGAAAATTAAAATTATTAGGAATTACATGTATTTCTCTCTATACCACAATAGAGAAGACATTCTCTATACTTAGCATGAAGACTATGCTAATTGGATGTAACTAGTTCCCAATTTTTAAGGTTAGCCCGGACTAAGCCCCAAAAATTAGGATGGCGTATTTGAGAATGACAGAATATCCCCCACAAACATACGCCTTATACAATAAAACTCCAGCTGTATGCAAGATATAATTATGGACAAAACAGCTTCCTTCATAGTTACATACCTTTCAAGCCAGAGGAGAGGTTAAAAATCCCCCCCCCCACTTTCTTTTGAAGGAATCTTAAAAAAGAAAGAGGGGAGCACTCTGGAATCAGTAAAAGGGGTACCAAAAAACAATATAAATATTCGTCAAACAGGCACTCAGGTATTAATTTATTATTAATAAATGGTGCTTAACACCACTTCAGAAGTTAAGGCTATAGCGACGATCCCAGTAATTAATATTGTTCGCTATATAACATACACTGCAGACGGCGTACGCAGATATGTCGAAAACTGGTGATATGTAACATACACATGTCCAATCGAACCTCAATGAACGATCTCTGGAGAGTAAACACACTTCCGAGGTAACCCACATGCGGCCCCATTCAGGTGTACAATAAATTCCAGTAACAACACTCCCTGACGTGTACTATCCGACATCTATGACCGTATACACGTGTGAATATACAATTTGAGTACCGACATTAATAGAAAACTGGATCTAGAAATGGAAGAAGGTATGATTAACAGGCCCCCGAAATAATTCATAATTTCTAAGGTCCAGAACATACAATAAGCATCAGCCTAATAAATATTATGTGTGTGAGCATTAAAATCCTGCACGTAATCATCTGAATACCAGTTAACTGGTTATGCAGTCTCCGAGGTACCCAAAGACTAGCAATTTATTTATGATGAAATATGCACTCGTATATGACATATAGACGAATAATCACAGGAAACCAACCAACTAAAAAGTGGATGTGCCCATGAGGTCGCCATAGAACACGACCCAGCCGCCAATCGAGAAGTGAAGAAATGCATGTATGTATTTAAACTCATAAGAGGCTTGCCCAGTAATCGCCTCTAAACACATTGGCGATGTGTGGGGATTCGAAGTCATATCGAACCCTCCTCACCTGCATTACTTGATCGTTCTTGTGTTAGACATAACATAATATAGGAACCGCAATCGTTCCCTCACATCTAACCGACACCATTATGCCACTATGGGCGGAGAAGGACGTGAAGAACAAAAACTTCCCCTGATAAAGAAGGTCCTCTCATGGAGGAAGCTTCCGTGGAAGGTCCCATAACAGACACTTGATCCAAGGTTTCTGTGACAACAGAGGTGCTACTAGTAGAATTCACAACAAGACTGTTTTATCTTAAACAAAATCTACTGAATCAACTGATTTGGATGATACACATATCCTATCATCCATCCTCATGAGATCAGCAGAGCGTCTGCTGCATACGCTCAATGGTCTGGGCATGGTGACACAAATGACGGTAACTGATTGTTCCAGTGTGTCACAAACTGATCTACCATGGGGCGATCCCTCTGGTAGCAAATCTGACCAAATACTCGCTTGTTGAGTGACCACTCCAATTGCAACAGGTGACTTTCACGAGACAGCGAGTCTGCTAGTATGTTCAGATGACCCAGTATATGACGGATAGAAAGATGAACATGATGATTCATGACGTATTTGGAAAATCTATGTTAGTTGGCATAATGGAAATGAATGGGTGCTGCCCTGGATCCCGATGTACGCTTCTACTGTCGAGTTGGCCGACCAAATTGAACATGGACGTCCGTTATTATGTGAATCCAATGTTGTAGTGCTAGCTATAAATAACATCATCTCGTTGATGTTTATGTGTTCTGAAACCGAGGGTTCCAATGACGCTGACACTTAGGGTCGCACCCCAACCCGTTTGACTCACATCTGTCATAATTGTGAAAGCCGGATCTGGCGGTTGCAGCGTAACTCCCTGAGTTAACCATTGAATATCTGCCCAATTTGAACCCATGTTTTACTATGTCCGTTAAAACAATACTGGTTCAAGCGAAAGCATCTTCACACTCCAGTTCTGAGTAAAGAATACCTGGAGGGGACGTGCGCGCAGGAGGCCCATCAGAATGAGATCCACAGCCGTTCCACACAACTCCAACAGTCGCATGAATTCCCTCACTATTAATGGGTCTGAGTGTAGACAAAAGCGAGCATACAGCTGACCAACTTCGCTCTGGGTAACGGCAACCAACTGGGTAACCAGATTGTTGTGAGTCTCAAAGCTCAATCTCAAATGAATAGATGACTTGTACGGAGCTAGATCCGACTTTTTTTCGTTTACGATGAAACCGAGACGTCAGAGTAATGGAAGCAGTAATGAACGTCATTCTGAAGAATAATTCTGCTGCCATATCCCTGTAGAAGGGTAGAAGGTCGTCCAAGTAAGCCAACGTTACTGCAGACAAATGAGCTTGTAAATAAGACATTACCGAGTTCATCATTCTAGTGAAATGCCCAGGGGACCAGATTCAGACCAAAGCATATTGTTCTGAACTGATACACCTTCCCTTGCACGGCGAAGCGCAGATACTTTTAGAATGCCGGGTGTACCAGGACATGAAAGTACGGATCCTTAGATCTATGCTTGCCACATAGTCGATCACTCGAACGCTCGCTTTTACCGACTGAATGATTTCCATAAATAAACTTTTAGAGTCATGATAAACTTGTTATCCAGTTCAAGTCTATTACCGGTCAGAACGAGCAGTCTGGCTTTGGTACGAGGAACAGGTGACTGTAAAAATCTTGAGAATCCTGATTCTCGATGACCTGTATTGCTTCCTTTGATAAGAGAGCTTATACCTCTGGTAGGAGAAACTCTCTTATGCAAGAATTTGATGGAAGATTTGTCCAACGTGGATAACTTGTTAAAGGGTTTTAAACTCGGAATGATAGCTGTAAGCCGTCCGAGACTACACTTCTCACCCACTGATCTTCCGTGATAGTTATCCAGTTTTTTGTGGAGCTTGATAACCTTCTGCCAACTGGCCAGCAATAGAGGTCTAAACCATCACCTGTATGACCTCCGAGGCTTATGGGAGGAGGAACCACGTCCTCCCCACAAAAAACCTCATCTCGTCAGCCTAGGGGCATCTGACCTATAGTCCCGATCAGACCTACACCCCTTTCCTGAGTCGTTATACTGACGACATCCAGAGTAATTACAAGAGGGTTTCTTGTACCCTCGTGAGGAGAATCCTTTTGCCAATTTTTGTCTGGAACACCCTCCTTTACTCTTGTCTGCTGAAGTGGGACGTTGATACGCCTACTTCAAAAGCAGAGCACTAGACGCTTTCTTAGTAGCCTGTTCAGAGACTAATGAAAGCTAGTTGTCAAAAATAAAATGTCCGGAAACCGGAGCGACTCGGAGAGAGCTTTTCACCTTGTCATCTTATCAGTGATGACGACACAAGGGCAGCATCACATCTGATTAACTCCAGATTAGCCATGTGGTATACATAATTGGCCTGGAAAGAAAGGTAAAGAAAGAGAGGTACGAACATCCTCAAATTCCTTTCCCTTGAAATGTTGCGTCATAGCTCTTGTAAGGTGATCTGCGTTAAGACATAACGTCCAAATTCGCTCTATTTGAAGAAATTGCCATCTCAATTGTGTCTGAGTGAATAGTGAATAATACAGGTAAGGATTCCTCTAGATCCCCGGCCTGCTCATCCAAACGCAGAAGAACTCTCAACATCTTCCCCGACCGTTTTTAACTGAATGTGGTCCAAAAAACAGTATGTATACGGAAGATGAAGATAAGAAACTGCCTTCTTCCTCGAACTCAAGAGGATAAATACGGCGTCGTCTATATGGTCGATGGCCTGCGACACCTGCATAAACTAAATCAGAAAAGAAAGGAATTCCTCCTTTGTCCTATCGACGCCCGCGGTTTCTCTCTTGTCATTGCAGCATTCTGATTCGGTGGAACAAAAGCAGGGTAGTATTGATGGATGAAAGCCATCGCAACCCTGTACTGTTCCGAAAGGGAAGGGCAATCCTCTTCCTTATCCCTTTTACCATCCGAGAGAATCAGTTGCGAATCTCAGTCCATTGCATCTGCGTGAACAGATGACTGGACTGACCCAGCACTGTCCGACAGCTTAGATTCTGAGGGAGGCTGAATCTGCAGTTGCTGGGATGCTGCGATTAGCTGCGCAATCTGCAACAGCAAGTCCGTCATTGAGGCCTGAGGAGCAGCGGATTTCCATTCCTTAGCCACATTCCTGCTCCTGGGACAGTGTGTCGGAAATGAATCCTTTCTCTGAGCATGCCGATGATCAAGGCCTCGTCTCCCTAGCTACCGGATGGTCCGACTTCACGGGCGAAGAGTGGTTCCTTCTTCGTGCAGCAGGCTGGATATCCGAAGTCGGGTAGCTAGGATGCGGTCATGTGTGCTTAAATAATGTAGCGCAGGAAGCCATGACTGAAGCCGACGCCTGCTGCAGACTAGATGGAGCGTCCTGAGTGGTGGGCGGACATATGCTCTGTCTCTTGCAAGTTTCCAACCAGAAAACTTCATTATGGCCTTGTGAAACATAGTAGAGGAAGCCTTGACTGAAGCTGACCACGGCTGCAGACTAAACAGAGCATCCCGAGTGGAGGGCAGACATATACTCCGGCTTGTGCAAGTTTCTGAAAACAACAACTGACCCCAGACATTCCTATATTGGAGATGGGGCCTCTCTTGCTCATGGTCTCTCAGACCTCGCCGAGTACCAGAACTTGCAGACTTCCTTCCTATTTCCTCCCTATTTCCGTCGTCGCTGGATGAGCATTTATATTATAGTGCTCGCTCTTCCCAATCCACTTCTTAGACCGCAACGGACTTACCCGGCGGCACGGCACCCACGGATGGAGTATCGCTTTACCGGTTGAGCTAGCTGCTTGCAAGAGATTAACACCTTTACCCAAAGGCCCTAACTGATGCAATAATGAGCACTGCAGCTAGCTCTATATGCTCCACGGAGCGCAACGATGGTAGCACACTTGGATGGGTGTCAGAATATCATCACCATGTTCATGTTCCTCTGAAATAGAAACTGACAGAATGAATTAAAATGTGGTAAGAGGCTCTGATCCTCAGAACCTCACTGCCAACAAAGTACTGCGACACCCGACTCCAACATCAGTCATCCCATTGCTACTCAAGAATGACAAGAGTCTGCAGGAGTGTATCAACTAAAGTCGATATCAGTCCTCCAAACTCCACAACAATATATATATATAACTGAGATACATGAATAATAACAATCATAATTAAATTCAAAATATTTTTTGTAAACAAAATTTTTTGTTGAAAAACGCCCAAGTTCCCAAAGGGAACATGAAGAGCCTAAGGGCATCCCAATAGAGCCTAAGTGTGGACAAAATCCAAAATTTTATGAGCTACACTACCAGAATAATAATCCATGTATTCTACAGTATATTACAGTAACAGAATATAAGAAACTACCTAAATATGAGAATGTTGAAAATGTAAACAATGTCAATTTAAACAAAACATCTGGCACACAAAAAGGCCCAAAATCAGAACCAATTGAAATGCTATCAAATGCAAAGCTAGATCTTCATACGAAGAAAAAATGATACATTGGATAGAAGATGCAAGACTAAATGGCCTCACACCACTCTGGTGAGGACGTAGCCCTGGGGAAGAAACAGAATATTATTCTGTAATAAATGTTAAACTCCCAAGAAATTTAAATTTAAAAAATTTCAATAAAAAACAGCCAAAAAGCTTGAGAGTTGAACAGGAAGGGCTCATGGATGGCTAGGGAAGGAATACTTAACACACAGTGGAATAATCATTTTTAAAAATGATGACGTCCAGCATATGTCCCGAAATTGGGAAACATAAAATAATTTTATAAATATTATAAAGTTACAGCCCTGAAAGTCCAAAACCACCGCTGAACACTTCCTTCATCCAATAACTACCTTGAATCCACCAATTCTTGCATGGATTTAAAAAAAGGAGATTTTTTTAAAGCACAGATGTCATTTCATTGTTGATGACTTTTAGGACCAAACAAAGAAGGATGTTGGCACCAATTCCGGTCACTTCCTGACATCTGCGCATGCGCAGAGAGTAAATGTATGGAGGGCCAGATAGGACTTTTAATTTTCGGTTTTGCAAGCAAATTTGGGGGATTGGGGGGTTCAAAATTTGTGTTTGGCCCTTGATAACTTTGAGTTAAGCACCAGCTAGCCTGGGCCATTGGTTTACAGTGTAAAACTATACCCTGCAGAGAGTGCAAAAGGGGTAAGTTGCTGCACAAATGCAGTAAATTCAAAGGCTGGTGATAACGACAATAATGTTTTATGGAAATGCAAAAAAATCAAAAGCTCACATCTAGAGGTTACCCCGAACATACATACCAAGTTTCAAAGTGGTCCGATCATAAATGTGCCCTGAAGGGTGTGCCAAAGGGAAATATTGAGGTCTGAATAAACTAAGTTCAAAGGTCGTTGCCAGCTGCAATATTTTTTGATGCGAATATAATAAAATCGATAGCTCCCATATAGATGTCACCCAACACAAGCACACCAAGTTTCCAAGCGATCCAATCATAAATGTGCCCTGCAGGGTGTGTCAAAGGGAAATGTTGATGCATAACTGTACAAAGTTCATCAAAGGTCGTTGCCAACAGCAATATTTTAGACGGACAAGGAAGAAAATCAATAGTTCCAATCTAGAGGTCACCCCAAAGAAGCATACCAAGCTCCAAAGTGATCTGATCATAAATGTGCCCTGCAGGGTGTGCCAAGGGGAATTATTGATGCATAACTGCACTAAGTTAATCAAAGGTCATTGCCAATAGCAACATTTTTGGACAAACAATGAAGAAAATAAATAGCTCCTATCTAGAGGTCACCCCAAATAAGCATACCAAGTTTCAAATTGATCTGATCATAAATGTGCCCTGCAGGGTGAGCCAAAGGGAAATATTGAGATCTGACTGAACTAAGTTCAAAGGTCATTGCCAACGGTAACATTTTTTGATGGAAAGTGAAGAAAATCGATAGCTCCCATCTGGTGGTAACCCCAAACAAGCATATCAGGTTTCAATGCAATCCAATCATAAATGTTCCCTGTAGAGTGTGCCGAAGGGAAACATTGAGGTCTGACTAAACTAAGTTCAAAGGTCATTGCCAGCTGCAACATTTTTTGACGGAAATGGAAGAAAATCGATATCTCCAATCTAGAGGTCACCCTAAACAAGCACACCAAGTTTCAAACAGATCTGATCATAAATGTGACCTGTAGGGCAGGCCAAAGGAATATATCGATGCCTGACTTAACTAAGTTCAAGGGTCATTGCCATCAGGAAATGGAAGAAAATCGATAGCTCCCATTTGGAGGTCACCCCAAACAAGCATACCAGGTTTCAATGCAATCTGATCATAAATGTTCCCTGTAGGGTGTGCCAAATGGAAATATTGAGGTCTGACTAAACTAAGTTCAAAGGTTGTTGCCAGCTGCAATATTTTTTGACGTGAATAGAAGAAAATCGATAGCTCCCATCTAGAGGTCACCCCAAACAAGCAAGTTTCAAAGCAATCTAGTCAAAAATGTGCACTGCAGGTTGTGCCAAAGGAAAATACTGATGCATAACTGCACTAAGTTCATCGAAGGTTGTTTCCAGCGGCAACATTTTTTGACAGAAATTAAAGAAAATCGATAGCGCCCATCTAGAGGTAACCTCAAACAAGCATACAAGGTTTCAATGCAATCCGATCATAAATGTTCCCTGTAGTGTGTCCCAAAGAGAAATATTAAGGTCTAAGTTCAAAGGTCGTTGCCAGCTGCAACATTTTTTTACGGAAATAGAAGAAAGCCGATAGCTCCCATCTATAGGTCACCCCAAACAGGCACACCAAGTTTCAAAGCGATCCAATCATAAATGTGCACTGCAGGGTGTGCCAGAGGAAAATATAACTGCACTAGGTTCATCGAAGGCTATTGCCAGCGGCAACATTTTTGGATGGATATCAAAGAAAATCAATAGCACACATCTAGAGGTAACCCATAACTCATAAACAAGCATAGCAAGTTTCAAACCTATCTGATCATAAAGGTGCCCTGTAGGGCATGCCAAAGGAATATATTGATGCCTGACTTAACTAAGTTCAAAAGTCATTGCCGGCGGCAACATTTTTTGATGGAAATTGAAGAAAATCGATAGCTCCCATCTGGAGGTCACTCC
The DNA here is from genome assembly GCA_031216915.1 of Pictodentalium vernedei. NCBI lineage: Eukaryota > Metazoa > Mollusca > Scaphopoda > Dentaliida > Dentaliidae > Pictodentalium > Pictodentalium vernedei. The sequence continues at coordinate 565,932,462 of CM062296.1, forward strand.
AAACAAGCATACCAGGTTTCAGTGCAATCAGATCATAAATGTTCCCTGTAGGGTGTGCCAAAGGGAAATATTGAGGTCTGACTAAACTAAGTTCAAAGGTCATTGCCAGCGGCAACATTTTTGGACAGAAATGGCTGAAAATCGATAGTTCCCATCTATAGGTCACCCCAAATAAGCATGCCAGGTTTCAAAGCAATCCGATCATAAATGTGTACTGCAGGGTGTGCCAATGGGAAATATTGATGCATAACTGCACTAGGTTCATCAAAGCCTATTGCCAGCGGCAAATTTTTTTTACGGAAATCGAAGAAAATCGATAGCTCCCATCTAGAGGTAACACCAAACAAGCATTCCAAGTTTCAAACCGATCTGATCATAAATGTGCCCTGTAGGGTGTGCCAAAGGAATATACTGATGCCTGACTAAACCAAGTTCAACGGTTATTGTGGCAACATTTTTTGATGGAAATGGAAGAAAATCGACATCTCCCATCTAGTGGTCACCCCAAACAAGCATACCAGGTTCAAGTGTCAGGATTTCACGGTAACGATCGTTACCGGTAGCGTGTCGGTACCGTGGTCACAAAATGACGGAACCGAAATATCGTTACCCACTCAATCTGTCACTAAAGACATTGAAACATTTGTTGTTGAAAGAAATGCTCATAAGACCTTCTCGTTGGTGAACAATCATCACTGTGATAGAAATGAAATGCTGTTTACATCGAATACAGAAACAAGTTGAAGTGGGAAAAACACGTGTGTACCGTTTGCACACGTTAGACATTTCAACCAATAACATTCTCGGAATGAGTAAAGTGCGGGACCCTTTTGCTGAAGTGAATGTGATTGGCTCATTCCGTAAACATCTTGACGTTTTTTTTCGTCTGTAACATTATCACAAGTAATTTCATTGTGTGTCTGAGAATTGTTTTAAGTATGATAAAATAACAAGCGCTTGTGTTCAATATATGTTGTAAACTGAAAAGCAGTTTTTTGAACAAAGGTATCATGCACAGGTTTACTGGCGTTATAATATCTAAAACAATAAATATATATTAAAAAATTAACATCCCAATAACCTCTGTTTGGTATCTATCGTGCCGGGGGCAATTCCCTTCACTCCGGACTGTTAATATAGGAGGCCGAAACGTCTCAATATCATTTCACATATAACTTACAAGTATATCAATGTATGCAGGCAGTTTTATCTAGGAGGGAAACGTGTCTGAAATCTAAAAAGCTACGAATGATATAAAATTCCCTCGATTCGGAAAAACTTCAAAAAGGTTCCCATAACTGCTCACAGACGGTACCTAAATTTCATTACCGGCGGGTTCCGTGTCTCTTAAACCACGGAAACGATTTTTCGGTTCCGTTGACGTCTGAAATCCTGATACTTGAGGTTTCAAAGCAATCCGATCACAAATGTGCCCTGTAGGGTGTGCCAAAGGGAAATATTGAGGTCAGACTAAACTAAGTTCGAAGAACATTATTTTAAAAAAGGAAACACAAATTCCCGAGCCCCGCTATTAAACTGCAGACTGATAGCTCAATTTGGAATTGCAAAAGACCATATTTCCAAATCACAGGTTAAATGAACACGTCAAAGGTCACGCCCATCTCATTTGAACCTACATCCAGATGGACCGTTTGGGGGATGGGGGGGGGGGAGGGGGCTGCACTGGGGAGCCACTGTAGCACATGTATATTGGGGCATGTAACCCATTACACCCATCCTTTATGTGATATTTACTGAGTTGGACCACGTCGAACAAACCAAGGGAAAGCGCCACCAAACCGCCAGAAGCAGAGAAGCCAGATGGGCAACAAAGGTACAGAGAGCTACCCGCCGAGGAGACAAACTGGGGAAAGGGAGGAAGAGGAAGGACAGTCACAGCTAGCAGACGACCTCAGGGGTCCGTTGTGGGGCGCTAGGGCCATGACTGTCCCAACCAATAGTGATATTCATGGGTGGGGTGGCAGTGAGGTCTACTGCAACCGTGTTTCTCGGGCCCAAAACTTAAATAAAATCTTACCTCTACAGGGGCAGCACTACCAGTGATTTAGCAGGTCCGAGCATGCCGGGCCTGCAATATGCGTAGTGAAAAAAGATATTGCTCACTTTTACTTATGACATCTGACCTTCAGTCCTTTGCTGAGTGCTATGTGGATGGCACACAACCTTCAGAAACACACTTTCAACAAATGAAATGCATTGTGTCCATGGGCAAGGCACTTAATCCCGAGTACCCACGTGGGGGCAAGGTGGCGCTGTGTACTAAGGCATACCGCACGTCGATGGTGCACCTGTCTTCAACCAATGGTCACCCTGCTTGTGTGGAGTTAGTAAGTTGGGGAGTCTGACAGTTGCTTGCCACTGCTCGATGGTGACCCTGGCTAGAGAAAGTGTCATTAAACTCCAATAAATAAATGCACAAATAATTAAATTGGAGGACAAATTGCCCCTATTAAGTTTGGCCCAGACAATTGCGGTGCTAACTAAGCCTGCAACCAGGGTCGGGCATCGATGGGGGGGGGGGAGGGGGGAGGTTGGGGAGGGGGCATGTAAGGGATGCCACCTCCCCAGCCTGGACATAATCCCATCATTTTTTCATCCAGAATCATTTTATCCCCCCCCCCCTCCACCCAGTGACTAAAATTCACTAATTTGGATATATCTTGCCAAGCACATGTGGAAAAATTTTAAAATTTGGCATTAAAAGGAGCAATTTCCTGTCTTCTGAAGGAACATTTCCTACTTCAACATACCCCAGAAAGTTTTATTTTTTCTGCTCAAATAACAAGATTCAATATTTTAATTTTTAGCTCACCTGGCCTAAAAGGCCATGTGAGCTTTTCTCATCACTTGGCGTCCGTCCTGTCGTCGTCCGTAAACTTTTCACATTTTCATCTTCTTCTCTGTAACTGCTGAGCCGGTGTGAACCAAACTTGGCAGGAATGGTCTATGGGAGGTCCTCTACAAACGATCCTCATTTTGTTCCCGTCAGATAAAAAACATGGCTTCCAGAGGCATTCTTTGATTCTGGTTGGTGGATTTTCAAAAATCTTCTCCTCTTAAACTGCCAGGCCAAATGTTCTGAAATTTCACATAAATGATGACTAGGACCCTCTCTACCAACGATCCTCATTTAATGTTGATTGGGTTACAAACATGGCCACAATTGCGGCTTATAGTTACCGTAGAAACCCTATGGGAAATCACATTTCCTCTTCTCTGGAAAAACCGAGGCGACATGAAAACAAACCTGGCAGGGATAGTCTATGGGGGGTCCTCTACAAACGATCTTCATTTTGTTCCCACGGGTTGAAAAACATGGCTTCCAGAGGCATTCTTTGATTCTGGTTGGAGGATTTTCAAAAATCTTCTCTGAAACTGCCAGGCCAAATGTTTTTAAACTTCACATAAATGATGACTGGGACCCCCTCTACCAATGATCCTCATTTAATGTTGATCGGGTTGCAAACATGGCCACAATTGCAGCTTATAGTTACTATAGAAACCCTATGGACAATCACATTTTCATCTTCTTCTCCGGAACTACTGAGCCGACGTGAACCAAACCTGGCAGGGATGGTCTATGGGAAGTCCTATACAAACGATCCTCATTTTGTTCCCGAGGGTTGAAAAACATAGCCGCCAGAGGCATTCTTTGATTCCAATAGGTGGATTTTCAAAAATGCCGCTCAGGATCACAGATCCAATGTCGAGTTGTGACCTTGACCTTTGACCTGGCGAGTCCAAGGTCAATAGGGTTCTTCCTCGCACCAAGGCCAACACACCTATGAAGTTTCATGACTCTAGGTTGAACCACTATCAAGTTCTCATCCGGAAACCAACTGTTGCGATATACTATGTTCAAGGTCACTGTGACCTTGACCTGGTGAGTCCAACATCAATAGGGTTCTTCCTCGCACCAAGGCCAACACGCCTGTAAAGTTTCATGGCTCTAGGTTGAACCACTATCAAGTTATCATCCGGAAACCAATTGTTGCGATATACTATGTTCAAGGTCACTGTGACCTTGACCTTTGACCTGGTGAGTCCAAGATCAATAGGGTTCTTCCTCGCACCAAGGCCAACATACCTATGAAGTTTCATGACTCTAGGTTGAACCACTATCAAGTTATCATCCGGAAACCAATTGTTGCGATATACTATGTTCAAGGTCACTGTGACCTTGACCTTTGACCTGGTGAGTCCAAGATCAATAGGGTTCTTCCTCGCACCAAGGCCAACACACCTATAAAGTTTCATGACTCTAGGTTGAACCACTATCAAGTTATCATCCGGAAACCAATTGTTGCGATATACTATGTTCAAGGTCACTGTGACCTTGACCTTTGACCTGGTGAGTCCAAGATCAATAGGGTTCTTCCTCGCACCAAGGCCAACACACCTATGAAGTTTCATGACTCTAGGTTGAACCACTATCAAGTTATCATCCGGAAACCAATTGTTGCGATATACTATGTTAAAGGTCACTGTGACCTTGACCTTTGACGTAGCGAGTCCAAAATCAATAGGGTTCTTCCCCTCACCAAGGCCAATCTACCTATGAAGTTTCATGAATGTGAGTTGAACCATTATCAAGTTATCATCCGGAAACCAATTGTTTAAGATTTACTATGTTCAAGGTCACTGTGACCTTGACCTTCGACGTAGCATGTCCAAAATCAATAGGGTTCTTCCTCCCACCAAGACCAACCTACGTATGAAGTTTAATGAATGTGAGTTGAACCACTATCAAGTTATCATCCGGAAACCAATTGTTTACGCCCGCCCGCCCACCCGCCCGCCCACCCGCCATTCACCAAACTATAAGTCGAGTTTGACTTCGTCACAACTCGACTAAAAATCTTCTCCTCTGAAACTGCCTGGCCAAATGTTTTGATACTTCACATAAGTAATGACTGGGACCCCCTCTACCAACGATCCTCATTTAACCCTTTACCCAACGTAACGGCCAAAACCGGCCAGCGATATTCTCAAAACCGCCAATTAATTTTCAAAATATTTTCATTTTTTGTCTCAAAAACATAGGTTATGACCCCTCGTTGGAACGAGCTCGTTCCAACGAGGGGTCATAACCTATGTTTTTGAGACAAAAAATGAAAAAAATTAGTTATTCAAGAATTTTTTTTGCAAGTGTCGTCTGCTTTTCATGTTAGGTAAAGGGTTAATATTGATCGGGTTGTAAAGATGGCAACAATTGCAGCTTATAGTTACTATAGAAACCCTATGGGAAATCACATTTTCATTTTCTTTTCTGAAACTACTGAGCCGAAGTGAACCAAACTTCGCAGGAATGGCCTATGAGAGGATGGAAATATGTGGCCACCAGAGGTTAACTTCTAATGCTTAACCCAATGCCCCTCCTGTCTGCACGAAGATCGGTACTGTCAGCAAAATACTTGTTTTTTGAGAATCTGGTAAGGGTTGGTTCCAGTTTTCTCCACTGAGAACTGGGAAAAAAACCCCAAAATATTGTGTATACAGTACAAGTCAAAATAAGCTGTAGTATAACTGCAATAAACTAAGTAAACTGCTGCTCCTACCCTGACAAGATCAGAATCTGACATTTTCTGGAAAGCTATCAGTGAGAACTTTCCAGAAAATGATGTCCGCTTCTGGTCTTATCAGTGTAGGAAGAGAAAAAGAAAAAGATACATAATTTTTGGATTTTCCTACACAACTTATTTTGACTTTACTGTAAACCATTTTAACTGTACCTTGATATATGCATCATTAGTCTCTTGGTGGTCAACTTCAATCTGATAACAGAATTTTCTGATAAGTAACATGAACATTTTTGTGTGTATTCTCTTTCAATCATGTCAGCTTAGATGACAGTAATTATTGTTTATCTTTCAAGATTTGACAAATATTGAAGTAAAGTGTGTTTGACTGTAACCCTTTACGTACCTAAAGCTATTTTGAAAAGAGAATACTGTCTGAGAGAATTGTAATTTTCAAAATATTTAACCTTCTTTTACTGATTTTTTTTTTGTTGAAACAGAGTTCATAAATGTGGTCATTTTCAAGAAAATCTTCTTTGAAACTACAAGGCCAAATGGTTTGAAAACTTAGTGTGACTGATGACTGTAACCCCCTCTACCAATGATCCTCATTTTAATCTTCATCAGGCTGCAATTATGGCAGCAATTGTGGCTCATAGTTACTATACAAACCGTATGGTAAATCACATTTTTATCATCTTCACTGAAAGTTTTGAGCCAATGTGAACCAGACTTGGCAGGCATTGTCTATGAGAGGTTCTTCCTGTTCGTGAAAAGATGTGGCCAGAAGCATTCTTTGGTTCTGATTGGTCAATATTGAAAATTCTTCTCCTCTGAAACCACTGGGCCAAATGTTTTGATACTTTGCATGGTTGATAACTGGGATACCCTCCACGACATTTCTCATTTTAATTTTGATCATATTGCAAACATGGCCACAATTGCAGTTTATAGTTACTATAGAACAAAAACGATGGGAAATCACATCATCTTCTTCTCTCTGGAACTACTGAGCCGATAGAACCAAACCTATCATCGAGGTCAGGGTAGTTTTCTGCGACGTCAGTAAGGCTTTCGACAAGGTATGGCACGTTGGTCTTATTCACAAGCTGGAGAGAATCGGTGTCGCGGGTGAACTACTGTCGTTCCTAAAATCATATCTTTCAGATAGGTCACAACGGGCAGTAATAGGATCCGATGCCTCAACATGGAGACCTATTAATGCTGGTGTTCCGCAGGGCTAGATACTCGGTCCCATACTGTTTTTAATCTATATCAACGGCATTAATGAAAACTTATTCAGTAATATACATCTATTTGCTGACGATACTTCCCTGTATTTAATAGTAGAGAATCCCGTGCAAGTCTCAACTTTAATCAACCAAGACTTGGCCACAATTGAACATTGGGCCAAGACATGGCTTGCAGAGTTTAATCCTCATAAAACAGAGAGTATGTTGATATCGCGAAAAAACATCCCTGTTGCCCACCCACCACTATTCTTTAGTAAAACAGCGATGTCTGAAGTAAAAAAAACACAAACACTTAGGAGTCATATTAAACAGTTCTTGTACGTGGGACGATCACATTGACCACATCTGCTCCAAAGCTTGGGTTTGTTTAGACTTATTAAGAAAGCAGAAATTTAACCTCGATCGGGACGTCCTAGAAAAAAATTTACTTTGCCTTCATCAGGCCATTACTCGAATATGCGGATGTTGCCTGGGACAACTGTTCTGCAACCGAAGCTGAAAAATTAGAGACAATACAGATTGCAGCTGCGAGAATCATAACAGGGGCAACAGTTAGTTGCAGTAAGCGTCTACTTAATACTGAAACACGCTGGGACTCTTTACAAGAAAGACGTTGTAAACACAAATTGATACAATATTTCAAAATGTACCATCGAATGTCGCCCCCGTATATCCCCAATAAGGTCCCTCCAACCATCTCATCATCAAATTTATCGCAAAATCTCCGGTCATGTAACAACCACAGAATTCCTTTCTGTCGGACACAATTATATCAGTCTTCCTTCATCCCCAGTGTTACGAAGCAATGGAATAGCCTGCCCATGTCTGTGCGTGAAAACTCTTCATTGCCCAACTTCAAGATATTTTTAAGTGGTGGGAACCAAAGGCCTCCTAAGTTTTATAGTGGTGCAAAGTCCCGCAAAGCTCAAATTTACCACACCAGGTTACGTCTGGGTTGCAGTAGCCTCAATTTCCATCTGCATTCAAATCACCTGTCGCCTACCTCTTTATGTCAGTGTGGGGTGTGTGAGACCGTGGAACACTATCTTCTCCACTGCCCAGTCTTCACAAATGTTCGTGATAATTCCATTAAGCTACTACCATTCCCAATTGACGTACCAACGCTTCTTTTTGGATCTGAATTTTTGAATAACCAGAAGAACCAGCTTGTTTTTGAAGTGGTTCACGACTTTATTTTATCAAGTGGACGTTTTTGCTAACTGTGAAAATCGCATTTCTCCAAAGATGAATCTTTCTCTGATCTCTTTTAAGACGCTCTCTGTGTCGATCACACTGTAAAACACCTCTACCCCGCCCCATTTCCAAGTAAGTTGCATAGGCTGCAGGTAATAATAGCTGTTACGAATATATAGGCAATAGTCATTGTCTTCAAGCTGGTTTTTCTGTTTTTCTGTCCTTTCTTGTCTCACTTCCCTTTACTCTTCTTTCCATCTTTCTTACTTTTCTCACATTCATGGTTTAAGCAATATCAGGTATAGTCGTCATATGTTCTGACAACTCACGCTTAATTTCCTTTGCTTCAAGCTAACTTTGATCAGACTATTAGCCTTGCACTGGCTGGGGAATCGCACCCATGCACTGCTGTGTTCGTGGATGCGAGGCCCCACCCAGTTAGCTGGGCATCTGCCCAGACTATATTATAATTTCGAATATGGGTCATGATCTTAGGTAGCTTTGGACAAATTTAAGTAGTGTTTTTACCACCTCAGATAATTGATATATTTCATGGTTTAGGGAGATGACGCACATAAGCTTTCAGCTTTTTGTCAAATCCCTCTATTATTCTGTTACTCTACATTGTTGAACAAATGTTATATAAGATATCTCATCCTACTTCTTTACTGTTTGAAAACATTTTGTTATATATGACATTTTTAAAGAATAAAATATTGTTTAAACCAAACCTTGGCAAGAATGGTCTATTGGAGGCTCTCTAAAAACAATCCTCTTTTTGTTCCCATTGGTTGGAAAATATGACCACCAGAGACATTCTATGATTCTGTTTGATGGATTCAAATGTTTTGAAACTTCATGTGATTGAAGACTGGGACATCTTCTACCAATGATCCTCATGTAATGTTGATGTAAAGCCTCTAGTTTTATTTCTGTCCATTAACTTTTGAACTGACCATCCTGAATCATTTCACCACCCCCCACCCCCCCCCCCCCCCCCACCTCATAGTGACTAAATTCCACTAATTTGGACACACTGTGCCAAGCACATGTGCGCCGGGACGACCATGGTTCGAGCCGGATTGGGAAAAATTAAAAATTTTGCTTTAAAAGGCGCAATTTCCTGTCTTCTGAAGGATCAATTCCTACTTCAACATACCCCAAAAAGTTTTATTTTTTCTGCTTAAATAACAAGATTCATTATTTGAGTTTTTTTATTTCTGCCCACTAACTTTTGAATTTTGAATTACCATCCTGAATCATTTCACGCCCCCCCCCCCCCCCCCCTCTCTCTCATAGTGACTAAGTTCCACTAATATGGATACACCGTGCAAAGCGCCGGGTCGACCATAGTTGAAAATTTTTTTTATTTGGCATTAAAAGGAACAATTTCCTGTCTTCTGAAGGATCAATTCCTACTTCAACATACCCCAAAATTTTGCATTAAAAGGTGCAATTTCCTGTCTTCCGAAGGTGTACGGAAACAAAACCCCTAGGAAAGACACCCCTAGGAAACCCCCTAGGAAAAAAACTCATAGGAAAAAAAACCCTAGGAAAAAAAAACCCTAAGAAAAACAACCCCTGGGAAAAAAAACCTTAAGAAAAAAAAAATGGCATGTTGATGTTGACCCTTTGCATTGTATATGTGCTTGTGTTTGTTTATCAATTTTTCTAATCCTTTTTGAATGAGGTTTATGAAGAAAATAGAATATTCTTTTGGTATGTGGGTGTGTTTGTTTATCAATTAACTCAGTAACTTTCTTCTCTTTTGATTAGTGATTAGCTAGCTTGTGCTGCTCAGTAGATGTGTTTACAGAAAATAAACACTTGACATAACTGTTTTCTAACTGTTGCCTGTCTTATCCTCTGTTCTATGGGATCAAAAGAAAAGTTCTGCTGTTACAGAGCTTTTTGTAGAAAAACAACATCCCTAGAGACCCCTATATAATTGACACAGTTTGCTTTTTACTATACATTATTTTCTGTGTATCTTTTTGTATCACTGTAAGTGTTTATTTTTTTCTCTTGCTATTTCTATCTACATTTTTCCGCTAAAAACGAATATTTAAGTCAATACAACTAAACTAAAATCTCTAATAACCTAAAAAAAAAAATTTAAGAATTATTTACGAAGAAAATAATGGACAAATAAAGTCAAGCTCAGGTAAACAGTTCTGTCTTTAATTCTGGCAGTGTAAGCAACAGTGGAAATTCCACTAACACTGACATGGCATCGATGATATCTGGCTTCCAGAAAGAAAGTGCCAGATTGAATGACACAATAGAGGGTTTGCGGTCAGAGCTTCAAGCCCAGAAGCGGTAGGCAGATAAAGAAAAGGCTAAATTGAGAAGGTAATTGGAAAAGACAATTCTGAGAGCCAAACCAGGTAAGGAGGACCATGCTCCTCCTGCTCCTGATTCACCATATAATGACGCCGCTACAGAAATGAGAAGACCTGCGTCTGCCAGCTCACTGCGGGGTTATCTGAAATGGGTTATCTGAAATCGATTCAGATCTAATTATCCCCAGCCAGGATAACTGGCTGCGTTCCATGGTACAAGAAGCCACCAACACGGCCGCAGCTTCCCCTGCTGAAGCGGCTGAAATTCAATTAAATAAATATTCAGCTAAAATCCCCAAATGGCAGCGACAGAAAAAATCACCAAACCAAAATCGGTCGAAAAGGAAACTCTCCAATGAGTTCCGTGAAAATGATGAAACCATGAACATCGCAGAAGAAGACAAAAACAATCAAGCAAAATTCACTGAGCACCGCTACTGGAAAGGACTCGGTGGTCACACCAAGAAATGGGGGCTCTGTTAACGCAGCAGAGCCTACATCACCGGAAATAGTGAATTGGACAGCGACAGCTAGCCCAAACAATAGCGTGACGTACGCCGATAAAGTAAAAGCCAAAACGCCCCCTAAGGTGACCAATAAAACCAAACCGCTGTGTTGTAATCAAACGCGTCCACCCCAAAACAGAAAAAAACTAGATTGATAAAGCCCTTCCAGGATGCTCATGGGAGAGACTAATCTCCAAAGCCACGGGCAACCATACTTGGAAAATAAAAGTAAAATGCCCTAATAGAGCAACGAAATTAAATCTGATAAGCAAAGGAGTAATTATCAACCGCAAAAAATACGAAACCGAGGAATATCGTGTTCTTCCGCAACCCGTTCAGTGTCACAAGTGTCAGAAATTTGGGCACTTGTCACACAAATGCAACGGGGAGCAACGATGTATGAAATGCAGTGACAAACACATCGCGAAGGCATGTAGTGCTACAACTCTGAAATGCCCCAATTGCGGTGGTCAACACCCCAGCAACTGCCGGGGGGTAGCCACTTCAAAAAAGTTAAAACAAACATCCAGCTTAAAGCTCTAAATGTAAGTAATGTTGAGAACTCATCTTCCCCTTATTCCACATGTACTCTAATGGCTGGCTCTTTTTTCAGCATAATGAAGAAACACATGGAGACCAGTCTTTCGGGCGTTTGCAAAGAGATTAGTAAAACAGCCTCTAAGTTATATAATACTCAAATATCTCACACGCTATTAGAAGCGGCCATCAACAAAATATAATTATGTAACAATATTACAAATAGTAACTGAACTTAAATAAACTTAGTACAGTTATTCCTAAACCATTCATGGATACACTAAAATAGTCCAGTGGAATGCTCGAAGCGTTAATCAGAAAAACTTGCAAATGTCACATTATTTAAAAAATACGGACGTAATTGGAATTAGCAAAACATGGCTTAAACCAAACAAAAAATTCTCGTTATGTGGTTTTGATATTATTAGTAGAGATCGCCCTGTCCAAAAAGGTGGCGGTGTCGCTCTGCTAATAAGGCAGGAGTTTAAATACAAAACAATACCATGCGACCACCTCAGTGCTGAAGTGATTGAAGCTTAAACTGAACTTGACCACAAACACGTGGCCATCATATCATATTATAACAAGCCGCAAGCAACAGTAGACAGTAAAGTATTTGAATTCTTTACCAAAAAGTACAAGCACTGCATATTCTTGGGTGATTTCAATTCCAAACACCAGGTATTCAGTTGTCATAAGACTGAGCCTAATGGTGTCGCCCTTTTCAACATCATTGAAGAACTCGATCTATTTGTGGTAAATAACGATCAAGACGTAACATACATAAGCAACAACCCACTCCATCAATCAGATATCCTAGACTTGATTATCACCAGCAAATCACTAACCAGCCAAATGCAAGACATATTTGTAGGGGATGATGAGCTAGGTAGTAATCACCTGCCGGTTCATGCCACTTTGAAATGTAATACTGGTCCCGCAAGGTACCCTCCCGTGAATAGGAGGAACCTATCAAAAATTGACTGGAACCTCTTCAGAAACATTATCAAAGTAAAAATAAAGGCAAATGACCCCTTAAATGCTTGTGAACTAGAAAAAACCTGCACCCATCTTAACGGGGTTATCAACAGTACACTAGATGAAATTTGTCCCAAGCAAACAGTAAAGACGCGGATAAACAGAATAACCCAAACAACTCTTCAAATAATCAAACAAAAAAGAAAAGCCTTCCGGGCTTACCAATCAGAGAATGATCAAATGAAAAGAGCAGAACTTAAAACCGCATATAATCACCTACATGGAAAAGTAAAAAAGGCCAAATCTAACGACAATCGCGTGAGATGGGAAAAAGCAACAGAAAACCTAAATGGGCTGAGAGAACCTAAGAGGTTCTGGGATACATTTAAAACTCTTACTGGCCAAAATAGCAAAAGTGCCAATAATAATGCGCTGAAGACTAGGGACGGAACTATGGCCATGGACGACAAGGCAAAGGCCAGTGCTTTTGCCGAACTTCTAAAGAAAGCACATCGTCCACAAGAACGGAACAGATATGACAACGATTTTACGGTAAAAATAAATAAATTTATCCAAGATAACAATTCAATTTTCAATGAACCAAACTTCGACCACAGGCATGAAGACGGGGACGACCATGAATTAACCGAACCAATAAGCGCAGAAGAGGTCATGGGTATAATCAGAAAATGCAAGTCATCTTCATCCCCAGGAGAAGACGAAGTCTCTTACAAAATAATGAAACAGTGCCCCAACATCTTCTACTGCAGACTTACCAAACTCCTATACTGCTGTCTCTCCTGTGGGTACTTCCCAAAATGCTGGAAAGTGGCCACAGGAGTCATGATACCTAAACCCGACAAAGACCTTACCAACCCTTCTAACTACTGCCCAATCAGCTTGCTTAGCTGTGTTGGAAAAAATATTGAGTGGATTCTCACTACGAGACTTCGCAGCTATCTCGAATCAATCAACTTTTTCAACAAATGGCAAAGAGGCTAGAGGAGTCAGAAAGAGTGAATCAAACACGTATATAGACTGGTCGATTATATGAAAACAGCATTTAGTCAAAACGAAATCGGAACAGCGCTTTTCTTGCATGTAGAAAAAGCGTTTGACTCGGTATGGTACAATGGCATGAGATATAAACTAGCGAAATTGGGATTACCCACTAAAATTCTGGGGATCATATCATCATTTCTAACTGACCAAAAAATCAAGGTGAGGGTTAATCACGAGGTGTCAGAAGAAGTAATACTCGAAGCGGGAACACCACAAGGGTCAGTTCTAAGTCCACTTCTTTTCATAATATATGTGAATGACATTGAAAAAGTAGGGAAAAACTGTGTTGAACTATCGCAGTTCTCAGATGACAAAGGCATTTGGACGGCCAGCAAGTCCCGATACATAATTAAAAATTGTCCAAAGGATACCATTCGCGATCTTGAGAGCTGGTGCGCACTGTGGGGCATCAAACTCATTGCCTCTAAAACTCAAAAAGTTACGTTCTTCAAGAAGCAAAGGAAAAAACCAGTCCCCAGTATCGATCTCCAGTTATACGATCACAAATTAGAAGCAAACAAAGAGGCCAAATTTGGTGGATTTATCCTAGATAGCAATCTCAGTCTAAACAGTCACGTAAACTCCATTACGGTTAGAGCTACTAAACGTATCAATTTTCTGAAGATGATCAGAGGTAGAAATTGGGGAGCAAACAAAGATGTGCTTCTCAAGCTCTACAAAACATTTATACGTCCGGTACTAGACCTGAGCAAAACCAACATTCAGAAGCTACAGAGGGTTCAAAATTATGCCCTGCATGTGGCACTATGCAAACCCAAATGGACACCGATAAAGGAACTTCACGAGCTAGCAAAAATAGAAACTACTGATACGCGATTAAAAGACCTACAAAACCAAACCCTCAACAAACTCCAAGATAGTGAATTAATGGTTGAGCTGAACGAACACCAATCCCTTAACAGAAAAGCAAAATAAGTTTCCAGAAAATAACAAAAAAAAAAACAAAAAAAATTATACAATATAACTAAATTGCGTGGAGTCAGTGAGGATTGCCTCGCTACTCATTGAGAACCTTAGGATAGAGTCTGTGAGGACTGCCTCGCAACTCTGCTGAAGCATGATTGAAATGCGTTCAATAAGATCTATATAACAAAACCCTCCACATACTCCAGATAGTGAATCAATGGTGAAGCTGAATGAACACCGAACCCTTAACAGAAAAACAAAATAAGCCACAGTAAATTAAAATTACTCAATTGAATTAAACCGCGTGGAGTCAGTGAGGATTGCCTCACTACTCATTGAGATCTTTAGGATTGAGTCTGTGAGGATTGCCTCGCAACTCTGCGTGTCGGGAGTGGGCTCCGAAGAAACACACCCCTTACTCCATCCATAGCAATAATCACACAACAGTCACAATATACAATATACAATAGAGGATACCTATCTTTCTCTCTACCTTTAACTTTTCTAATCGAACATTCTCAAATTTTCTTGCAACAATCTTATCAAGAAGACGCATGAAAATGGTAGACAAAGCGTAGGAGGAACTGGTGCAACCTACCTTTCTGCAACATACACAAGAAACCACCAAACACCAGGCAAGGATTGAAACAAGCTTGTCTGGCTCGGGACGAGTGTACATTGTATATAAATAAACATCTGAATAAAGATTTAACAGCCCTTTTAAGGGCTTGAGGGTGTGTGTCTGTGAGAGGGTGTTTTTTTTTTCTTTTTGTTTTTTTGGGAGGGGGGGGGTTGGTTTTTTTTTGTTGTTTTTTTCGGGGAAGGGGGGGAGGTGGGGGGGGAGGTCATTTGGAATTCCCGAAGGATAACCAGATACCTCATAATCACATACGGCATCCTATCTCCCAGAAGGCTTGATGGATGACTCCCATTTTTTCAAACTCCACTCCTTTTTTGTAACCGCTATGGTCATATACCGGGGCCGCTACCAAACCGGCGTTGCTGTTTGGTTTTCTTTTCTTTCTTCCCTTAAATTTGCCATCGCACAACATTATATTCTGGCTCGCCACCATGGTGGGACTCAAACCTCTACCATCGCCGAGTTGGAACAGAATAGAGCCGACTCTCTAATAGTCTTAATGGCATTGAGGGATTGAGTATTGACAATCTATCACTCCAACGTAAACTACTGGGAATTCTAACCGCATGCATACCCCCCCCCCCACCCCCCCCACCCTCAGACCCCATTTGAGGCAATAGGAAAGCTAGGCCTGTGTGATCCAGATAAAATAAAATAAGGTTAACCGGGTCGCAAGGGATTTGTAAATCCCACATCGTCCCTGTGCGCCTTTGGCACGCTGAAACCTTTCATTCATTCTTTACTATACAGTAATTGAGGGCTTGCCCCAAACCGTCCTTGCGCACCTTTGGCGCACTAAAACCATTCTTCTTTCTTTTTATTCATTCTCTTCTTAATCATGGAGCTCATTAAAAATAATAAAGGTGGTCAAAAGTTATCATATGATGGCTACATGTATACCAAGAAAAGTGCAAACAAGACAAAAATTATATTGGAATGCAGTAATCAAACATCATTTTCTTGTAAAGGAAGGTTGACAACTGATTTAGAGGTACGCTTAATTCACATTTTGTAGACAGCCATGTATAGCACTAAGCTTGATGCTGGATCCATTTACGCTAATCTGTTCAGTTTTACTGGTTTGTTTGTTTGTTGGTGGTTGACGTCACATATTTATGCACCATGGCTAATCGTGACACAACATGGAGATGAAGTCAAGTGTAGTCAATCGTTGATCTGCATGTTGCCCATTTTAGAGGACTTTCACCCCAAGCATTGGTGACTGGGTCCTATTTTACTAGTAAATCGGAACTGGTTTACCACAGTAAACAAGTGCTGCTTACTTCCCGGGGTTCCCACGGGGAAGTTTTACTGGTATCTACTTTTTTGTGAAAATAAATATAGTACAATACAATAATACAATATAAGTACAATACACTTTTTTGCTTCCAAAACATAGGTTGTAAAAATTTAACAAAGTACAAAATAGGCCCCTAAGGGTTAAAGGTAACAGACTTTCCTCATCAACAAGATTTTTTTTTTTAACCTTTTACCTAACGCTAGTAGAAGACGACAGTTGTAAAAGAATTTCTCTTGTTACTAAAATTTTTCATTTTTTGCTTTCAAAACATAGGTTATGGCCCTCACTGGAACGAGCGCGAAATTGAACTTTAAGTACCAATTCCCATTTATTTTTATTTATTTTTACTTCCCAGGGTTTCCACTGTTATTCTTGTTGATGAAGGTTATAATATCAGGTTTTAACCCTTTACCTAACGCTAGACGACACTCGTAAAAAAAATTCTTGTATAACTAAAAAATTTCATTTTTTGCTTCCAAAACATTGGTTATGACCCCTGATCGGAATGGGTGTGACTCGCTCGTCCCAATGAGGGGTCATAACCTATGTTTTGGAAGCAACAAATGAAAATAGAACTAGAGGTACTGTGAGCAAACTCACAAAGTGATACCCCCCCACGCCTGAAATGTATAAGTTAGATTATCTCCCCTTGGAAATGTCAGAACGGAATTATATTGCTTCATGCACATCTTCATATGGAGTTCTTCCATTGTGTAAAGTTTCATGAAAATTCTTCAAATGGTTTAGGAGGAGTTGTGCTTACAAGGATGGACAGACGGTATAAGTTAGATTATCTCCCCTTGGAAATGTCAGAATGGAATTATATTGCTTCATGCACATCTTCATATGGAGTTCTTCCATTGTGTAAAGTTTCATGAAAATTCTTCAAATGGTTTAGGAGGAGTTGTGCTTACAAGGATGGACAGACGGTATAAGTTAGATTATCTCCCCTTGGAAATGTCAGAATGGAATTATATTGCTTCATGCACATCTTCATATGGAGTTCTTCCATTGTGTAAAGTTTCATGAAAATTCTTTAAACGGTTTAGGAGGAGTTGCGCTTATAAGGATGGACAGATGGTATAAATTAGATTATCTCCCCTTGGAAATGTCAGAACGGAATTATATTGCTTCATGCACATCTGCATATGGAGTTCTTCCATTGTGTAAAGTTTCATGAAAATTCTTCAAACGGTTTAGGAGGAGTTGCGCTTACAAGGATGGACAGACGGACAGACGGACAGACAGGGTGATTCCTATATGCCCCCCCAAACTTTGTTTGCGGGGGGTATAAAAATGAAAGTGTCAATGACACTGTAGCTTAACTTGTGTGTTGTGTTTGATGAAAAGGATAATGTTCAATGTTTATGAGAGGATTATGAAATAAGAGAAGAATTGTGATAATTGGGAATATGTTAATTTCTGTTCCCTGTGTGCTACGTTTATGATAAAAATAATATGAGGTGTACACTGTACTAAAGAGCTGAGGGGTGGGTTAATATGACCTCACAGTTAACGTATATCAACAAAA
Source organism: Pictodentalium vernedei (assembly GCA_031216915.1). Classification (NCBI taxonomy): domain Eukaryota; kingdom Metazoa; phylum Mollusca; class Scaphopoda; order Dentaliida; family Dentaliidae; genus Pictodentalium; species Pictodentalium vernedei. The sequence continues at coordinate 565,950,272 of CM062296.1, forward strand.
GTTACCAAGTTACAGTGAAATTATTCCAAAACGAGTCATCCTATCAAGTTACATTAAAATCCCCTCATAAATATGGCCTGTAGACTGTGGTAAAGGTTTTCGGGCTTCGAGCCCCTGTAGCCGTCAGTTTCCCAATAGCGTCCAAAGGGGACGTTCTCATCTAGACATTATATGAAGTCAATCTACCAAGTTACAATGAAATCCCATAATAAATATGACCTGCAGACTGTGCTAAAGGTTTTTGGGCTTTGGGCTCTGGCAGCCATCATGGTTGAATGATCGCAACCAAAAGGGCACATTCTCATCTGGACACTATTTGGAGTCATCCTACCAAGCTACAATGAAATCCCTTCATAATTATGACCTGTAGACTGTTCTAAAGGTTTTCAGGCTTTGGGCCCCTGAAGCCGTCACAGTTGCCCAATCGTGTCCAAAAGGGGACGTTCTCATCTAGACATTATATGAAGTCAACCTACCAAGTTACAATGAAATCCCTTCATAAATATGACCTGTAGACTGTGCTAAAGGTTTTCAGGCTTCGGGCTCGGGCAGCCATCATGGTTGAATGATCGCAACCAAAGGGGACAATCTCATCTGGGCATCATCTGGAGTGATCCTGCGAAGTTACAATGAAATCCCTTCATAAATATGACCTGTAGACTGTACTCAAGGTTTTCGGGCTTCGGGCACCTGTAGCCATCACAGTTGACCAATCACGACCAAAAGGGGATGTCATCATCTAGGCATTATATGGAGTCAACCGAACAGGTTACAATGAAATCCTTCTATAAATATAACCTTTTGCCTATGCTAAAGGTTTTTGGGCTCGGGCACCAATCAAGGCTGAATGATCACGGCCAAAATGGGACGTTCTCATCTAGACATTATTTGGAGTCATCCTACCAAGTTACAATGAAATCCCCTCATAAATATGACCTGTAGACTGTGCTCAAGGTTTTCGGGCTTCGGGCACCTTTAGCCGTCACAGTAGCCCAATCATGACCAAAAGGGGATGTTCTCATCTAGACATTATATGAAGTTAACCTTCCAAGTTACAATGAAATCCCTTCATAAATATCACCTGTAGACTGTGCTAAAGGTTTTCGGGCTTCGGGCTCGGGCAGCCAATAAGGATAAATGATCGCAACCATAGGGGACAATCTCATCTGGGCATCATCTGGAGTGATCCTAAGAAGTTACAATGAAATCCCTTCATAAATATGACCTGTAGACTGTGCTCAAGGTTTCGGGCTTTGGGCACTAGTAGCCATCACAACTGACCAATCACGACCAAAAGGGAATGTCATCATCTAGGCATTACATGGAGTCAACCTAACAGGTTACAATGAAATCCTTCCATAAATATGACCTTTTGCCTATGCTAAAGATTTTTGGGCTCGGGCACCCATCAAGGCTGCATGATCGCGATCAAAATGGGACGTTCTCATCTAGACGTTATTTGGAGTCATCCTACCAAGTTACAATGAAATCCCTTCATAAATATGACCTCTAGACTGTGCTAAAGGTTTTCAGGCTTTGGACCCCTGTAGCCGTCACAGTTGCCCAATCATGCCCAAAAGGTGACTTTCTCATCTAGACATTGTATGAAGTCAACCCACCAAGTTACAGTGAAATTCCTCAATAAATATGACCTGTAGACTGTGGTAAAGGTTTTCGGGTTTGGGGCTCGGGCAGTCGTCACAGTTGGCAGATCATGCCCAAATGGGGAAATTCTCATCTAAACATCATAAGGAGTCATCCTACCAAGTTACAATGAAATCCCTCCACATTAAACATGACCTGCAGACTGTGCTAAAAGTTTTTGGGTTTCGGGCTTGGGCAGCCATCACGGTTGATAGATCATACCCAAAAGGGGACGTTCTCATTATACAGAGGCATCCTACCAAGTTACAATGAAATCTCTTCATAAATACGACCTGTAGACTGTGCTAATGGTTTTCAGGTTTTGGGCTCGGGCAGCCATACCGGTTGCCCGATCGCGACCAAAAGGGGACGTTCTCATCTAGACATGACCCCAAACCTGCATATGAAATTTCGTGACGATCAGACAAGAACTGCGGGGTGTTACCCATGCTAAAGGAAAATGTGAACAGACGTCACAGACTCACAGACTTCCGCACGCGTGATGGCAATAGCTTATCTTGATTATGTCAAGTTAAGCTAAAAATTTAATGGAGATTTTCGTGTATAGCGCTGACTGGTTTTATCTGTTACGTTAGGTAAAGGGTTAATGCAATTATGAAAATCTTTGTTGTTTACATATATTTGAAGTGCTTATGCTCTGTTCATATGTGATTGTGCTGATCATTGTTATTCTTGTTTCATTGAACCCAATCATATATATTTGTGCTGATGAAGTTCATTCTTGCCATTGTAATTGTACATAGAACTAGACTTTATGATTCTGGAGAATCATGGCTTTTCCCGATTAGATGCCATGATTTTTCATGCCCCCCACAGTGTCTGATGAATTGTTTTTAACTGTCTCACTGAAGTTCCTTTATTGATGTTATGTGAAAGGTGAGTATAGTAGTCTCAACTGACTCGGTTTGGGTTTGATAAAAAAATGTTTAGGTAAAACCCTTCATTAATGGTAGAATGGGTTAATATCAATATCAATGTTTCTCTATCAGTTTTGCGTCCAGAAAAAGAAGTTACGTTTCTCAGTGGCATTTCCATTTGATGTTGTTGGTGTCCAAAAACAGACTATTTCCTCAATTTTTTTTACATTTAGCTGACCATGAAGGGTTAACAAATGCCTACCAGAATAACTGATCCATGCAACTGGTCATATGACACCAAGACCTATCAACGGCCATTTTCTCTTGAAAGCCCCACAAAATGTTTGTAGAAATCCAGGGAAAACGATTTTTTAAGCTTTTGATGGGTATCCCTGTTAACCTCCCCAACAGGGGTTAACGCTTGGCCTTTTTGAATACCTTTATTACTTACAAAAATGGTCCTCTGTGAATTCCACTTCAAACAAAGGAGATTATGTTTATCTCTCATGTATACATTAGGTGCTGTGCGTGTCTGAAAACAGTCCCATGTTAACAACATTACGATGCTTGGCAGCTTGTAGATGGTTAAAAAATGCTCACCGGAGTATTTTGTCCATGCAACTTGTAATGTCACATAAAGACCTACGAATAGTCAATTTGTCTTGAAACCCTACAAGTTACCGTTAGGGAAATTCACAGAAAATGGGAATTTAAAGCTTTCATGGGATATCTCTCTTTAGTCTGCCCAAAATGGGTTAAGACGTTGACTTTTGAATACCCTTACTACTTACAAAAATGTTTCCGTATAAATTGTACGCGCGATAAAAGAAGGCACTTTTCTTTGTGGTGTACCCTTTGGGTGCTGTTGGTGTGCAAAAACAGCCCATTTTATCACAATTTTGACCTTCAGCAGCCCGGGGAGGGTTAACTAATGCTGACCGGAATATTTTGTTCATGCGACTTGTAATGTCACACCAAGACCTGCAAATAGCCGATTTTTCTTGAAAACCTACAAGATGTTGTTAGAGAAATCCACAGAAAAGGGTATTTTAAGATTTTAATGGGTATCTCTCTTTAACCAGCCCAAAATGGGTTAAGACGTCAAATTTTGAATACCCATACCACTTTCAAAAATATTTTCCGATCAATTTTGCGTCCGATAAATGAAGGTCCCTTTCTCTGTGGTATATCGTTTGGGTGCTGTTGGTGTCTAAAAACAGCCCATTTTATCACAATTTTTACGTTTAGCAGCTCGGGGAGGGTTAACTAATGCTGACTGGAATATTTTATCCATGCAACTTGTAATGTCACAGCAAGACCTGATAGTGACCAATTTTTCTTGAAAATCTACAAGACTCGTTTAGAGAAATCCACGGAAAACATGAAGTTTTGAGCCTTTTTGGGGTATTGCTGTTTAACCAGCCCAAAACGGGTTAACACTTGGTTTTCTGAACACCCTTATTACTTACAAAAATGATCCTCGGTGAATTCCACTTCCAATAAAGGAAGTTATGTTTACCTCTCGGGTATCGTTTGGGTGCTGTGGGGGTCTGAAACCAGCCCATTTCATCAAAATTTCAATGTTTGGCAGCCTGTGGAGGGTTACCATATGCATCGCCTAATATGTCGTGTGTATCAAAGGTTGTGTCATTGGCAGGTCTAGTAATTATGAATATTTTAAAAAAATCCTAAAGACGTGTTTCGAGAAAGTGCCGATAAACTCCAATTTTGTAAGTTTTTTACCAATTCTGGCGAAATAAGGGTTAAATCGAAAATTCCGCTTAGGTACATTTTTAGATTTTTTGCCACTCTATGCGTGTGCCAAATTGTGTGAAAATCGGTTCGAAAATGGCTTCTGAATCATACGGACAAAAATGTGTGGAAAAAAAAAAAAAAAAAAAAAAAAAATAATAATCCGTAGAAAAACAATAGTCTTTTCCAGAGGGAAAAGCCTAATAATCCGTAGAAAAACAATAGTCTTTTCCAGAGGGAAAAGCCTAAAAGTGTAGGTTTTACCCTGTTTTGTACTGTTATATGGAGAACGTATTAATAAACAGAATATATTATTATTTACCTTTTGTTATATAATGTGACCATATTCATATTTTTGAAAAACTACCTTTGTATGGTATAAAATCGTTCGACCCTTAGGGTTTTTTTTCCTGGGGTTTTTTCCCAGGTTTTTTTCCTGGGGGGGGGGGGGGGGGGGGGGGGGGGGGGGGGGTTCCTAGGTTTTTTTTTTTCCTATCTTCCTTCCGAAGGATCAATTCCTACTTCAACATACCCCAAATAGTTTTATTTTTTCTGCACAAATAACAGGATTTATTATTTGATTTTTTTTAGTTCTGTCCACTAACTTTTGAACAACCATCCAGAATTATGACAACTCTGAGATAATTCACCGGCAGATAAAATGGATCAAAATTGAAAAACAATGTCTGAAATTTTTCTAGGGGGGTGAAAATGTTTCCAGAGGGGTGGGGTGGGGGGGGGGGTGCTGCCCCCTTGACACCCCTATCCCCCCCACCCCCACCCCCCCTGCGCTTGCAGGTCTGGTGCTAACTGGAAGAACATTTGTATCATTGGCCCGTGCCGATGCGTGTTAATGGAATTTACCTATTGGAGTTCATCATATTACGGGAGACACAGATTACTACTAAACCACCACAGAAGGATGTTTTCCACCCAGCAATTATGTTCAGGTTTAAGGGATCTGCAGAAGGCAGTGCCAGCGGGATTGGAAAGATTGGCAGCGGTGCCAAAACTTTTACTCATAAATGTAAGTTTCAGTCGGGTGTGAAATGCACCACACAACCGATGGTGTAGAAATCGCATTAGGGGGTTAACCTCCCCCTCCACCCGAAAAGTAGATTGCAAATGAATCCCCCAAAAAGTCACCAGAGAGCTCTGTTTGATAGTAAATTAAAAAATTCCCCAACCCCTGGTATGCTTGCCTTTGTCATCTGCCTGGCGTACCCCTGTTACGCCTTTTTCATCAAAGTAGAACCACTTCTTAAAAATATCTTATGACCCCTTGACTCCAGATTGAGGAAGGTCTATTTGGATGGCGTTTATCTGCTTTAAAATGACTACTGAAGGATTTCCAGAGATTTATGCAAAAAAAATGGATATTCAGCATGCAGTTATAACCCTTTTGCCCCAGTTAGGATGAGGGTCAACTTTAGTGTTGAAAAAATGAGCCGACTAGTCATTGTCGACTCTGGATTCGAGTACTCTGTCCGACGTAGGGTCTACTGAGGAAGGATTAAACCGATTGTCAGTTGATCTATTCAGCATGTGAAATCAACAACAGACTTTGAGATCACAGTAGACATGAAAGTTGTGTTTTACATTGGCTCCTTTGAACTCCCTGACAGTGGTCACACTGCACGTGCCTCAATACTGTTAACAGTAGTTATTTGGACTATTTGTCTCCATACAATAATTTTTTTCAGAGAGAGATCGCAATGTTCTTTAATTTATTACTTATCAACCGGCATCAATAAAGTGCACACTCAACATTGTGTTAACATCTGAATCAAAACAACATCGGTATGCACACCTATATGTTCAGAGATGTGGAGCTGAAATTTGGTGATTCGGGGGTATTTTTATTAGGACTAACTTGACGGTTGAATTCTAAGCACCAGGTACATAGTTATTTTAACCCTACAATTAATCAACCTTTCATACAACGTCAGGCTGCCTTTAAAGATATCAAGTTGAAATTTGTCACCTGAGGTAATTTTACCAGAAAGGGACATGTGCTGGGTCCCTACTGTGTTTGATCCTTAATGGTAAAACCTCTAACAACAGTAAATCTAGGGTCCGAAGAGCTAGTGGAATAATTTATTTATTTATTTGTTTTTTACGTTTTCTGGAAGCATTTTTGTGCACCTTTTAACTCGTTTATTTGGAGGTTGACCTCCAGCTTCCGGTAAGAGTTCTAAATAGTGATGAACCGATTATCAAAACTTGCTATCAAACGATTACCTGTTATTTCCCTGCCGATTATGCCGATTCCGATGGCTGAAGTAGGACACTGAAGAAAATCTGTTGGTGCCTGTTATACTACAGAATTTCCTTGATAAATCATCAATTACGAAAGCTTAATACCACATAAGTTCTCAGCGTATGCATATTTAGTGCTGGGCAATATTAGCCCAAAATAATATTTGCAAGTTGGTTGGGGTGTGGGGAAAAGATTGTTATTAATGATACAATCACACAATATTGTTCTCGTGAAGATTGTGTTTTATTCCGGTAAGTAGTGTTAATATGGTTTTGTGTAAGGATACAATACAGTTGGCTGTATTAACCAGGAAAATACTGAGCACACATACTTTGTGTCTTAAATGAATAATAATTTTGATGTTAATGTGTATTGTGAAGTCATATGATGCATGGTTTACACGTTTGCCAGACTATATTATTCAATGTTCTTTTTTCAACGTGTTACCTTCCTTGATGTGTTTCTCTAATGTTTACATGGGACTCTACAATCTGCAGGAAATGGTGGTGATCTCGTATTGATTGCAGTTGGTAAATTCTGTAATATCTCTGCTCTGCAAATCCCTAAATTTTCTGCTATGCACTACACACATTTTTAATGGGGAAAACTTTATTGAAATGGCCAGATATCAAAGGGACTTTTAATAGTCAGTGTTAAATATAGAATAAATGGAAACTGCCGGTTGTCATAATCGGCTGATGCTCCATAAGTGGCCGGTTCCGATTGCTGATTTTGATTATCGGTTCAACCCTAGTTCTAAACAGACTTGTGCTTTGTCTTCCTTCAGATGGGCAGGTCAAAATCTAAATGCACTTGCAATGGGTCCAATAGGCTTTTCACCATTAAAAATACAGAAATTAACTAAAAATTTAATGGGTCCAATAGGCTTTTCACCATTAAAAATACAGAAATTAACTAAAAATTTATTTAGGGCTTTTCTCCTAACCCTGCAAAAATGGCTCAGGGCTTTTCTCTGCAAAAGTAAGTTTAGGGTTTTTCTCCTTAGGCTTTTCTCCATCTGGGCTTTTCTCCATCCATCATGACATCATGTAAGGCTCAGTGAAATCAATATTAGGCTCTGCAGTATTGGCTGACATGACGCCATACCTGGCAAGTAAAACGTTCAGCAACTCATGATCTGTCAACACCACCAGTCATGGTCATGCATTGTAAAATTTCATCTATTTATCAAATGCAGTTCCTTAGCTGAAATGGAACTTGCCACTTGTTCCACATTTATTACTGTCTGATATATTTATTTCTGCAGATAATTTTGAAAGTTTGAGTTTCCAAAATCGGTTTTCAAATTCTCAGTTGAAGTCCAATGGAAATTTAGGGTTACAATGAACTAAATGAGCAACTTTTACTAATAAAAATTTTTAGGGTCAGCATACTTGTTTTTCTACATTAAAATGAGTTTTGAGGGATTTCAAGTGATTTGAAATGGATTGAATGGATTTTTTCATTTAATGTTGTGTTAACCCTTCATCCAGGACAATATTGGTATGCACACCTAATAGTCAGAGATATGGGGCTGAAATTTGTAGTACAATTCCTTCAAAGGGCTAAATGTTTTTGTACGCCGGGAAAAGCCAGTGATTCTACAGAATCACTCCTCAAGTTTTTTTACGATTTTCACAGAATTTTGCACATGCATAGAGGGGCACAAAATCTAAAAATGTACTAAAGCGGAGTTTTCGATTTTGCCCTTCCTTTGCCAAAATTGGCAAAAAACTGTCAAAATTTGGGTTTATCATCACTTTCTCAAACGTGTCCTGCAGATTTTTTTTTAAACATTCTAGACTTGTCTGCGACACTACAGTTGACATGCAACAGATATTGGGCTCAGCATTTGTTAACCCTTTGCAGGCTGCCAAACATCGACATTTTGATAAAATGGCACATTTTTGGGCACACACAGAACCCAACGGGTACATGAGAGATAAAACATAACTTCCTTTATTGGAAGTGGAATTCACTGAGGATCATTTTTGATGAAGGTTAAACAGTGATACCCATCAAAAGCTTACAAAAATTCATGTTTTCTGTTTGTATTTCTCTAAAAACATCTTGTAGATTTTCAAGAAAAATTGGCTATTCGCAGGTCTTGGTGCGGCATTACAAGTTGCATGGACAAAATATTCTGGTAAGTATTTGTTAAACCGTCCACAGGCTGCTAAACATAAAACTTTTCGGATATAAACAGCACCCACAATTTTCCTGTAGTAAGGGTATTCAAACAAGAGGCCCCAAGGAGCCTTAATCGCTCACCGGCCAAAGTGGTTCAAAGAAGTATTTGGGGTCACATTCAGTTAGACATGCTTCATCAACACTACAAAGGAATGAAGTCATGAGAGACAAATTTTATGGAACTAGGGACATGGCTTGAACGAACTTGAATCTTACCCCCCTAAGGATGCTGCATACCAAATATCAAAAGCATTCATCTGCTGGATCTGAAGAAGATTTTTAAAGAAAATTCCTCATTTTGAACTAAGTTATCATTCAGGCTCCCACAGTGAGCCCAAATATGAACCCAGGAACTTGGCTTGAACAAACTTGAATCTCACCCCCTAAGGATGCTGCATGCCAAATATCAAAACATTCCGACTGCTGAATCTGAAGAAGAAGATTTTTAAAGAAAAATTCCTCATATTGGCCAAGTTATAATTCGGGCTCCCACAGGGAGCCTAAATATGGACCCAGGGACTTGGCTTTAACAAACTTGAATCTCACCCCCCTAAGGATGCTACACACCACATAGCAAAACATTCCAACTGCTGGATCTGAAGAAGAAGATTTTTAAAGAAAATTCCTCGTTTCGAACTAAGTTACAATTCAAGCTCCCACAGTGAGCCCAAATATTCACCGACTGCTGGATCTGAAGATGAAGATTTTTAAAGAAAATTCTTCATTTTGAACTAAGTTATAATTCGGGCTACTACAGTGAGCCCAAATATGAACCCAGGGACTTGGCTTGAACAAACTTGAATCTCACTCCCCTAAGCATGCTGCATACCCAATATCAAAAGATTCTGCCTGCTGGATCTTGAGAAGATTTTTTTAGAAATTTGCCTGAAATGCACTAAGTTCGAATTCGAGCTTCTATAGTGAGCCCAAATATAAATCCAGGGGGCCGATTTGAACAAACTTGAATCAGACCCACCCCACAATGTTGCATACCAAATATCAAAAGATTCTGCCTGCTGGATCTGGAGAAGAAGATTTTTTAAGAAATTTGCCTGAAATGCACTAAGTTTGAATTTAGGCTTCTATACTGAGCCCAAATATGAATCCATTGGGCCGTTTTGAACAAACTTGAATCAGATCCACCCAATAATGTTGTATACAAAATATCAAATGATTCTGCCCACTTGTGCGGGAGAAGAAGATTTTTTAGTAATTTCTCTAATATACATAGGGTGCTGAGTTATGCCCCCTATGGAGCCCCAAGTGGGCATGTCCATTCCATTTGAACAAACTTGAATTGACATATGGTAATGAACATCCATACCAAGTTCCGAGCAAATCGACCTAGCGGTTTCAGAGGAGAAATCATTTGAAAAATGTTCACGACGCCGGACGGACGACGACAAGTGATAAGTTTAGCTCCCTTCAGTGAGCTAAAAACCAAGCCTTAACCCTGTTTTGACAGATTGAAGACAGACAGCCCTTAAGTACTTAAAATGCACATTTTCTGTGGATTTCTTCAAGTGGTTCTTATAGATTTTCAAGAAATAAATAGACTCTTGAGAAAAATTATTCCGGCAAGTGTACTTTAGTGATACAGTTAAAAACAATTCATTAGACACTCTAGGGTCATGAAAAATCATGGAATCCCATCTGGAAAAGCCTATTTTAGATTTGTGTTTTTTATTGAGTAATGAAGTTTATTAACTCATTTTGATTGTTTGAGTTCAGGTGGGATCTGTCAAACAAGATATAGTTGGTTCAATTTTTAGTTCTACAATCACTGAAGATTGTTTATCACTGAAGAGATTTCCAGGTCAAAAAGGAGAACTGAGGTAGATTTTCAACAGAGGTGCCTGAAAAAGAGGGTTTTTTAATAGCCTGTCCATGAATTTTTTTTTTACGAATGTTGTCATCTAGTTGCATTAAGTAAAAGGTATAAGTAAGTAAAAATAAACTAACCTGGACATTTCCAATCTTCTCACTATTTGTTCATAATGTCTTTGCTCCTGTGTTTGATTTACTGCAATCATGCATCCATATAAACACAGACCGGCCACAAAACTAAAATGTAGGAGAAAAATGGTGATAAATATGACAAGGAGTGTCATTGCCCAGGGTTCTGCCAAGCAAGGGGAGCAAATCCCAGTGGGTGAGCTTTAACCATTTGATTTGTTCAAAAGCATACTCTTTGATACGAGTTCACAGTTAAATTTCCTCACCAGATAATTCACTTCTATTGCAATAATTAGACTGTGAACAAAAGTACGGAAGCGTCCTAGCACCAACGAGAAAAAAAAAATAAATCGTATAAATTACGATTTACTAAACCATAATTACGATTTATTAAACCGTAATTACGGTTTATTAAATCGTAATTATGATTTAGATAAACCATAATTATGATTTAGATAAACCGTAATTACGATTTAATAAACCGTAATTACGATTTAGATAAACCATAATTATGAATTAATAAACCGTAATTACGATTTACTAAACAGTAATTATGATTTACTAAACCATAATTATGATTTAATAAACCATAATTACGATTTAATAAACTGTAATTACGATTTAGATAAACCGTAATTACAATTTAGCTAAATCGTAATTACGGTTTAGTAAATCGTAAATACGCTTTAATTTTTTTTTTAACAAAGCCACACTAATATAGATGTCTAGACACATCAGTTTGGATGGCGTGTTACAAATTTTTAACATGGCACCCCCCCCCCCCCAATTTTTTTAGCACGATAACCAACACCCCTGCTGCCCGTGGGGGAGGGGGGGGGGGGGCTATACACTAAGGATATACGCCAGTGTTTAACAATTTATAAACATCAGTTTGAATGGCGCCTTTACAAATTTTTAACGTGGTAACTGCACCCACACCTCCCACCCATTTCCACAAGGCAAGTTAGAAGGGTTATGCACAGATACTATGGATAGACACCAATGTTTAATCATTTGTAACAAAACCACACTGACATGGATGTCTGGACACATCAGCCTGGATGACACTGTAAAACAGTTGTAAACACCGTGATGACCCCCCCCCCCCCCCCCCCCTCCCCCCCATCCGATAGGCCTAACGAGTCAACTATTTTTCGGTCCAATCTCCGTTTTTCACACTTCCGAGTCCAGTCATTTGGGCTATGTTATGTAGAAACTTATCAATCGGTATGCACTTTTTAGTGAGTTGCGCATCGGTTTTCTTAATCCAAAACATAAAAAATATTTATTTCTTGATAGTTATTTGGTTTCAATCTTGAAAATAGGCTACCCGTTGATACCAAATTACAACTAATTAGTAGGTCTACATCCCAGACCTCCTGTTTACTCGTAAAACAATAAAATAGTTTTGGTAGGCCCAGGTGTCTGTGTCGATATACACTTTTTAGTGCCCCCTTCCAATGATATGCACATGCATCTGCCTGTGCTGTGATTCACTTATCAAAAGTCACCTGAGAGATATTAACTCACCATGTTTGTTACGAAAGGGGGTGGGGGAATGGACGCACACTCCTTACAATGGAAAAGGCCTTCTTATCACCCGTTTCAGCCTTTTGGATGGCCGATGACTTCCGGTAGGTTGGTCACCCATTTCGGTAGCTTGATCACATGTTTCCGTCTGTATTAGTCGTGTTTCTGTCCATTTTGGTAATTCGACACACCCATCGAGGGCAGAGTTATTTTTCTATGAAGTAAGACGGATGGTATAGCAACAGATGACTTTTGGTTCGACTACTGAAGACAGGAGGCATAACAGGGGGCCCGGGGGTTCTCTCAGCACCCTCGCAACGATTTTCAGCACTGGAATGATGTATTCTTGTAGCTTTTAGCCTAACTGGCAGCTCCTTCTTTGTTCTATGATTACGGGTTAACCGAGGATCAGCACTTTCGCCCCCCCCCCCACCCCTCCCCCTTACTCACCCTCGTTGGCAAGGACAAGGAGGCGACAGCCCTGTCACCACACAGTTTGGAATATGGACAGGGTTTGCTATTCCGAAGGTTTGCTATTCCGAAAGTGAAAGTTCGCTGTTCCAAAAGTTCACCTATATTGCAATAACGACGGCTATTACTCCAAAGCACGTCTTTTTTCAATTTATTATGCTCTACGAACTATTATTCAATAAATATCATTCTAATGTTAATGGTTAACAAAAGTTAGTTTAAAGAAAAATATGTAGGGGAAAGTGGTCAAAAACGGTCCCCCGAGATAAAACGAGCAACCGAGCAAACTGCCATACAGACAATGCAGGGGGAGCAACTCTTATTGTTTTGAAAGAAAAACACCCATGCGTATCACCATGAAGTTTTGGAGCACTGTTATTTAAAAATTTAGAAACATTTAATTCTTATAGCATTTTTCTTATTTGTTCCACCTAGCATTTTTCTTATTTGTTCCACCAACAACTCAAAGCTCATTTTGTAATGTGATGTTCTAGAAATTGTGTCACTACAAAACCAAATTAAGCTGCTTACTTTCGAAATAAAATAATACGCCTTTGGGTGTGTGTATTGAAAGTTTTAAACCTGGTGGTTCACTGGAAGTGGCGTGTTCCGAGTAAAAAAAATACCGCCGTAAAATCAACACAGGGATGTGACAGATGTCTGAGAGCACTTGCTTCTGTGTGTAGTGGTGATGTGGGACTCAATCGAGTCCCAACATGCATAAAGTACTACATAAAGGTGAGAACCCCCCCCCCCCCACCCACACACCGAGGGGATGCCCTCCCCCCCCCCATGATGGTATGCCCCCCCCCCCCCCCTCCGGATATATTATTTTTATTCACATGCCGCGAGTGCGTTTTTATGTGGAATAAGATGACTGAAATAAAATGTATACAATCCTGAAAGTGACTGCAACAAAAAGACCCATGTGACTTGCTAACCCCAGTGGCCCATTTTATCCATACCCGTGGGGTAAAACAGGCCAGGGCGGGGGAGGGGGGGGGGATCAGTTAGAGTCATGTATCAGAATTTATAGCGAGTTCTACTATAACTGGTATGTTACATATTGGAAATGAACCAGTGGTGAATTGTATTACACTTAAAACTCCTATATTTTTCAGTCTTTTTTTCTTCTATTTTTTAAAGATTTCCTCATTAAGGGGGCCGTTTTAGACCACTTTCCTCTACATTTGATTTGTATGCTATATACATTCCCACCATTCCCATTGTCATGTCCGTTATGAAGTAGTGGAATCAGTGTCCGAGGTTATAGAATTCTTCATAGGCCAATTCTTCATAGGCTCCAGCATGACCGACTCCAATTATCATAATTTTAATACGTGTGAAAGATATTTTATATGGGAGTAAAACGGTACTAAAACCCCCAAAATAATGACCTTAACTTGGCCATTCTAGTCAGAGATATGGGTGTTTCAAGGGGTGGGGGTCCTTATTAAAACTACTGTGTGTAGTTATCTATGTCGTAATAATGTTCAGATAAAATCGTAATCATATTGGTAAATCGTAATTACGGTTTATGTAAACCGTAATTACGATTTATTAAATCGTAATTACGGTTTAGCAAACCGGTAATTACGGTTTATTAAATCATAATTACGGTTTAGTAAATGGTAACTATGGTTTAGTAAGTAGTAATTACGGTTTATTAATTCGTAATTAAGGTTTATCTAAATCGTAATTATGGTTTATTAAATTGTAATTATGGTTTATTAAATCGTAATTACGGTTTATCTAAATCGTAATTACGGTTTATTAAATCGTAATTATGGTTTATTAAATCATAATTACGGTTTAATAAATCGTAATTACGGTTTAGTAAATCATAATTACAATTTAATTTTTTTTCTCGTTGGCGCTAGGACACTTCCATACAAAAGTGAATGAAATATTAAATCTAAATTATTTTTCACAGTATTTGAAGAAAGTTTTACCTTTTTTCAGATCACCAATTGTTTTTCTAAACAAGAGGCCACACTGAGCCTGAAGTATTCACATGAGAAAGTTGTTGAAAGATGGATTTAAGGTCACAATCAGCATCTATAACTAGTCAACACTAGAAACAAGAAGTCATTTAATTATTTATAACTCTGTTGTCCATGTCAGATGATATGAATGCCTGGATTTCCAATAATGGTAAAAGGGTCATTTTAAATCCCTATTGTCCAGCATTTTCAGGTTAGAAAACCCCACGGTGAACTGAGTGAATTTCTTCTTTTGCAGTTACTCTGTCTACATCAACAGGTGCTTCAATGTTCAAAAACATTTACTTTCCGCAAGTTTGGTTGAACTGTAATAAATATAACTAAACTTTTCTCCTGGAAACAAACATTTGCCATTTTTAGTATGTGATCTTGACCTTTGTTCACTGCAAAGTCAATATAGGATTCTTTCTCTAACATAGGGGCACCTAATTTTTAAATGTGGTGATTGTGTGACAAATAAAACAATTCTGACAAAGTTCCATTTATAGCATCATTCGTGCTACCTTTGACCTTGTGGCCACCACATCCAAAATCAATAGGGTTCTTCACTGTTCTTCTTTTTCTGCAAGATTGATTGAGCTGTGCAAAAGACAACTAAAGTTAATGCCCAGAAGCAAAAAAGGGCTATTTTTACCAAGAGTGACCTTGACCTTTGATTGACAAACTTGAATATCGACAAGTTTCTTCCCTACCCAAGAGGATACCAACCATGTCTATTTTGGCACCTAATTAAACAGAACTAAATTTTTTGCCTTCCTAGAAATCCAGATGCCTGTGCACCTGCCTTCATCAAACTATTACACAAGTTTGACTCCATCACAACTTGATTAAAAATTTCACCCAACTGGTAAGGGGTTGGTGAGTGGATCGTTAGTGGATGGGGTTGGGGGTTGACTGTTGGGTTCATTTTTGTTTTATTGCATGAACTTACTGGAAATTCTTTCAAAAATCAATAAAAGCAAAAATGAACAAGAGGCCCAAAGGGGCCTTAATCGCTCACCTGACAAAGTGGTTCAAAGAAGTATGTGGAGTCACATTCAGTTAGTCATGGTTCATCAACACTACAGAGGAATGAAGTCATGAAAGGAAATAGAGAGCCCAAATATTAAGCCAGGGACTCAAATTGAACAAACTTGAATCTGATCGCCCAGAGATGTTATATACCAAATATAAAAGAATTTTGACTGGTGGATCTGAAGAAGAAAATTTTTAAAGAAATGCCCTCACATTTCACTAAGTTAAACTTTGGGCTCCAATAGAGAGCCAAAATATTAACCCACGGACCCGATTTGAACAAACTTGAATCTGATACACCAAGAGCTGTTGTATACCAAATATGAAAGGATTCTGACTGGTGGATCTGAAGAAGAAGATTTTTAATGAAATTCCCTCATATTGCATCAAGTTCAAATTCAGGCTCCCATAAGTAGCCCAAAAAATAACCCAGGGGCTCGATTTGAACAAACTTGAATCTGACTACTCTATAGATGTTGTATACCCAATAGGAAAGGATTCTGACTGGTGGATCTGAAGAAGATTTTTAAAGAAATTCCCTCATAATGAAACTAAGTTAAACTTTGGAATCTGATAGAGACCCCAAATATTTACTCAGGGACCCAATATGAACAAACTTGAATCTGACCCTCCTAGAGATGTTGTATATGAAAGCATTCTGACTGGTGGGTCTAAAGAAGATTTAAAAAAAAAATGTCCTCATATTGCACTAAGTTAATATTCAGGCTTCCATAGCAATCTTAAATATAAACCCCATAGGGAGCTCAAATATCAACCTACAGATCTGATTTAAAACTTTAATATGACCCCTCTAGAGATATTGTGTACCAAAAGATTCTAATTGGTGGTTCTGGAGAAGAAGACTTTTAAAGAAATTATCTCATATTGCACTAAGTTAAAATTCAGGCTCCAATAGATACTCCAATATACCCAGGGACCCGAATTGAACAAACTTGAATCTGACCCTCCTAGAGATGTTGAATACCAAATATGAAAGCATTCTGACTGGTGGATCTGAAGAAGAAGATTTTTAAAGAAATTTCCTCATATTGCACAAGATAAAATTCGGGCTCCCATAGGGAGCCTAAACATGAGCCCAAGGACTCAATTTGAACAAACTTGCATCTGACCTCCCCAGAGATGGTTTATACCAAATATCAGAAGATTCTAATTGATGCTTCTGGAGAAGAAGATTTTTTTTAATTTTGGAAAACAATTGATGGGTGCCATCAGAGTAATGCCCCTTGTGGTGCCCCATGTGGGGGTGGCAATTTTACTTGAAGAAACATGAACTGACATATAATAAGGAACATGCATATCAAATTTGGTTCAATTTGGTCCATTGGTTTATGAGAAGTTGATAATGTAAAGTTCACGCTGGAAGGACGAGGGACGGATGGACAGACAACAGACAAAAAGTGATCACTTAAGCTCCCCCTGGTTTTCAGTCAGGTGAGCTAAAAATACAAATTCACCCAATTAAGAGCCCACCTACCCTCACTTCAAGTGATTTTATGAAGAAGAAAAAATACACACAACTGCACAGTTTTTGGGGAGTTTGGGCAGTTGAGTGAATTTTTTTTTTACAAGGAAATCACTCAAAATCCTTCAAAAGGCATTTTAAAGCCAGAAATGTAAAAATTTATACCAAATTTTATTTCTTATATACTTACGAAAGTAACACAACTGTCTATTCCTCATCTTGTATCTCCAATCAAAATTAGTAATTTTGAAGGCTCCCCAAGAGTAAAAAAACCTTTAGGGAGCTGAAAAATGTCAAAAGACAAAAAATGGCCAAACCATACCGATCAGGGACCAAAAGTACTTGGTGCACTAAACTTGGTGTCCATAATTACTGCTTGAACAGTCACCCATTGTCATTTTCCCGCCAAGAAATGTGCAATTCAATTTCTGAATTTATTTCATAAACATATGCATGTATATTTGTGAGGGGGGAGAAGGCAGATCTAATTGATGGGTGGACCTGATTTTGTATTACTTTGGTGAGTATAATAAGAAATAAAGTTTGGTATAAAATTATAATTTCTTCAAATCTTACCAAAGTAACACAACTGCCAAATGAACAATAGGTGGATGGTGTAGACAAATATGTATACTGTGTCTGAAATATAATATCACTAGAGGCCATTATACAATCTTGTGATAATGAAGACACTCTAATGAGAACTGTATAAGAATATTCAGCATTTTCGGAGAACAGGACTTAGAAAGAAAATGTTGAAAATAATAACATAAACATGAACATATAAACAAACTCAGAACACAACATAATAATAATGCAATGTTAACGCCTAGAATCCACCACAGTGCTCTCTGACTTACATTATTACCCTGTATCATAGGTGTATACACCCTTGGATCATTCCATGACATTCTCCATTCAACTCAACGGAGCATACTGCCGGTGCTCCACAGATGGCATGCAAGGCAAGCGCCTCCACAGGCCCCTATTTTACACCTAGGTATGGTGAAGATTGCGTAGTACTGGTGAACCTTCCCAACGTGCACAGCTGGCATGAGATTCAATGTCGCAGAGTTATACACTCAAATTTCGCTGATCGCACACCCGGCACTACTATGGAAACACCCGAACCAATATCGCTCAGCGGTCACCCATCCAAGGATTAACTGGGCTTGACGTTGCTTAACTTCGGTCTCGCATCACCAGTGCTCCCCAACATATATACACCTGGAACTTAATTAAGCACCCCATTTTTTTGTAGTGTTAATAGAAACTGTCATTACTTTCATGCTATCTTTCATTTGGCCAAAAGTGATTGTTTGTGGAAAGAATGGTCTACTGACAAATGAAAGACAACACAATGATGAAAAAATGCAGTATTTTAATGGCGCTGATTACAAATATTTGTCACTACTGTTTTTGATGGAAAAATGTTCTCTCGACAAGTATGGTGCTGGAATGGTCCACGATGAAACAATTCTGGTAATTACGGACAAAGAATGTAACTTGTGATCTCCTGAATACAATAGCAGTGTCTGAAGTCAGTAGCGAGTTTATCCACCACGTGCCCAGATGACAGCCTGAACCCTCCTCCTAATGCTACCAGTGAGCCTTCTGATACGGTCCAGAGGCAACTGCTGCCACTCACCATGAAATGCAGTTTCCAAATCGGCTAAATTATGTACAGGTGGATGGATCCCTTGCTTGTACACAATTGTAGGCCAAGGCAGAGTTGTAATAGCGTTGCTCTGAAGGAATGCTCTCACAGCATGGGAATGATGTGGCCTTGCATTGCATTGTCGTCCATGAATAGAGGGTGAGTAGCCAACGGGTGGTTGTCAAAATGAGGTACAACAACCAGATTGAGAATGTCCCGGATGTACTGATGACCATTGAGATTCCCACATACAGTCACCATATCAAGTTTACAATCATGAGAGAGGCATCCCCAGATCATTACTGATCCTCCACCATAAGGAATAGTAGGTCTGATGTTCCTGGGCATGTAAGCAGTAGTTCTATGCCTCCACACTCTCATGCGACCATCTGTGATGTAAAGCAGGAACCTACTCTCGTCTGACCAATGGACTCTCCTTCACATCCTGCGATTCCAATGTTGTCGTGCCATACACCTCTCCAAACATCGTATTTGATACTGATCAGACAGAGCTGGATGCTTGATAACCCTTCTGGACCTCATACCCAGTGCTTTGAGATGGTTTCAGACAGTTCTGTTGCACAAATGTCTGTTGGGGAGCCAAAGACATTTCAAAACCCCACCTGAAGCAAAGGGTTCATGCCTAACGAGACATGCCAGACTCCGGTCTTCCCAAGGAGAGGTCTTTTGGGGTTGTCCAGGTCTTGGTCGATCCTTAACATCATTGGTTTGCTGATGTTTTCGGACAAGTCTGCTGATGACGGAATGACTATAACCAAGTTGCCTTCATATAGCTTTGAATGACATGCCTGTTGCATGCATGCCAACGATTTGCCATCTTAGTACCTCTGATAGTCTTCCCCTTGTCATGTCAACATTTATTGATAAAAGAAGTGACAAATTTTCTTGTTTTATACCCAGATATTGCATGTGGATAAGTGTTTTTTGTGACATTTGTGGGAAGCATGCTTCACGTGGACAAGGGGATGTGTTTGGGGCACGCTATCAACCAGAAACACCATGTTTCACTAGATGAAATGTACTGCAAGACATAGCAATCATTAAAACATAATAATCAGTAACACCAACTTCCCTGTCATGAAACATTTCAGGGGTGATTAATTAAGTTCCAGGTGTACAGTACAATATTCACATGTGTTATTCAATCCCATAATTTGAAGAATTACTCTCTTCAGCAATAAAGCAAGGCGGGCTTCAATGTACAGTACCTCAAGAACATTCTGTAAGGGAAACAGGTTGAAAGTAACCTTAAAATACAAGCTTCCTGAAAACAACACCAAGATCTCTGAGGATCAAAACATACATTCGATTTTCTGGTCTGAGTCTGATACATAACAATAAATCGAATGAGGAAGCTAATAACAAGGCGTACAAGGAAAACATGCTGAAGCCTAGGTTACCATTTCCACCAAGCAACATAATTGCGATTCATCTATCCCTTGATGTAGGCTGCCACATCCTACGAAAACACACCTGATGTGGTCACGAGTAACCTTAATCTTTCATACTGAAATAAATACACCTGCAGAAGACAAAAAAGGGGAAAGAATAAAACATGGAAGATAAAAGATAATGCATATAGGTCTCCAGACTGTTCCTGAAAGTCTCTGAGATAAAAGGAGGAAAAGGTTGTGTGATTCCTCCAGTAAGCTGCATTCATGAGGTCACTAATAGATACTGAGTTAGCGTATGCCCTGGAAGTAGCCAGGGCTCTAACTTCAAGGGCAGTAATGCTGTTTGGAATTCTATCCACTGGTGTTAAGGGGACATCTAACGTAAATTTGGTCAATTTTCAGATAATTTTCTCCAAAGTCCAGAGAAGGTCAGAAAGGAATAAACCCAATACATTATATATCAATTTCTTTGGAATGAAACATAGATTTTGTGGAAACTAATATTTGCCCTGGAACCGTTACCATGTGGCATAAGTACGAGATCAGATTTTATACAATAAAATACCTTAAATTTATTGAATAGTTAAAATTCTGCAATCCTTCTAGTACAGACTCGGAGAAATCTTTTTATCATTCTTGCAAGGAACGGACCACAAGACCAATTGTAATTCAGAATGTCTACATTTCAAAAGGACTGCCAGTTTTCTTGTTTGTTTACCTTTTATGAAGTTACCAAGGGTCAATTCCACACAGTTCAGAACAAGTATGGAGTCATGAGAGAGTGCATCAATGAATGAAAGTGTCAATGACACTGTAGCTCAACTTGTCAAGACAAAGACATGTACATGTATAGTATGTGACACAGCAATGACAAACATCTAGGTAATGACCTCATAACAAAGGTACATATAAAGTATTGTAACGGTCTGTACATATATACTGACAGTTGCCTGTAACAAATGTATAGGTAAAGTATTGTAAAGGTGGGTGACAGTCAGATGCTAAACTAGAAAAAAATCTTTGAGTCCCAGAGTAGGTCTGACTGAACCCCAAAATATTTGTTCTCATAGCACAGTGATAACAAAGGCACCCCAAAACACACTCGTTCCTGTCCCAAGGTGAAGACAAAAGTACCCAAGAAGTTTTGTGAAGATCAGTTCATAAATACGAGCTGTATAGAACTTGAGACAAAAAACTGATTGGACCTAATTTCGGTACAAAATGGCCATTGGCAGCCATCTTGAATTTTGGACCGTACCCAGAAACACTCATTCTCATCCCAAGGTGATAACAAAGGTACCCAGGAAGTTTTGTGAAGATCGGTTCATAAATACAGCCTCTACCCTGACCATATTGACATGTGAGCTTACATTGTGTAAGTAGCACTGAATAAATCAAAGTTCATCTAATTTGCATAATTTCTGCACGAAAAAAAACCCCTTAGAATATGTGATGTATTCCATGTTACTAAACATTCATACAAAAATTTATTCAAATCAGAACTTTCATACAGAAGTTCTGTACAAAAGACTGATTGCACTAATTTTGGTACAAAATGGCTGCTGGTGGCCATCTTGAATTTCGGACCACACCCCAAAACACTCGCTCTCATCCCACGGTGATAACAAAGGTACCCAAGAAGTTTCGTAAAGATTGGTTCATAAATATGGCCTCTAGTCTGAGCTGTATAGAAGTTGTGTACAAAAAACTGATTAGACCTAATTTTGGTACAAAATGGCCACTGGCAGCCATCTTGAATTTTAGACCGCACCCAGAAACAATCGTTCTGGTCCCAAGGTGATAACAAAGGTACCCAAGACATTTCGTGAAGATCAGTTCATAAATACAGACTCTAGTCTGAGCCATATTGACATGTGTACTTACTGTGTGTAAGTCGGACTGAAAAAATCAAAGTTCATCTAATTTGCATAATTTCTGCACGAGAAAAAAACCCGTATTATATGTGATGTATCCCATGGTACTAAACATTTACACAAAAAATTATTCAAATCAGCGCTTTCATATGGAAGTTCTGTGCAAAAATCTGATTGCACCTAATTTTTTACAAAATGGCTGCCATCGGCCATCTTGAATTTCGGACCGCACCCAAAAACACTCGTTCTCGTCCCACGGTCATACCAAAGGTACCCAAGAAGTTTCGTAAAGATCGGTTCATAAATACGGCCTCTAGCCCGAGCCGTATTGGCATTTGCACTTACAGTGCTGAAAGTAACCCCAAAAAACATCAAAATTAGTCTAATTTGCACAATTTACGCACGAGAAAAAAACCTGTATTATATGTGATGTATCCCATGGTACTAAACATTCATACAAAAAATTATTCAAATCAGAGCTTTCATATGGAAGTTCTGTACAAAAAACAGATTTCTGCATCGTCGGTACAAAATGCCGGCTGGCAGCCATCTTGAATTTTGGACCGCACCCAAAAAACACTCGTTCTCGTCCCACGGTCATAACAAAGGTACCCAAGAAGTTTCGTAAAGATCGGTTCATAAATACGGCCTCTAGCCCGAGCCGTATCCAATTGTTGACGTACGGACAGACGGACAACGGGCCATGACAAAAGCTCAAATTTGACTTCGCCAAAGTTGAGCTAAAAATGAAGAATGTCCAATGTGGCTTTTGTGAGTCTGCTGTGACCATACCCCCCCCTCCCCTCCCCCCCCCCCCCCCCCCCCCCCCCCCCCACACACACACACACACAATCCTGTGCCATTTTGCATGAGCATGAGATCTGTATCAAATTGGTAAAATACGATGAGATTGATACACCATAAAAGGGTAAACTGCCAACTTCCTCATTTAGTATTATATGTGTCCATTTCTGGGGTTGCATGAGCAATGACAGCTGCCAAGAGTGTCATTTGAATGTTCAAGTGTGGCCAAACCAACCAAAAGTGACCTGTCCTGCGTGCAGAATACTTTCACCAATCGGCAACATTTAGTTAGAAACCCTGGCTTCCAATTCATTTATGTACATGATTTGGTATGCTTCATTTGTTTTGGAACTATCAGACTTTTGTAGTTGCTGTTTGGGTTGGCTTGACTGTTGTTTTCTCGTAAGATTGAAGAACATTAATAACTGATCTGCTTAACAATAGTAATTTTATAGGCGGAGGGTTATCAGCCTGAACAATATCGGAATTGTGTTGGTTATTAAATTATTTATCTAAACACTTATGACACAATGTGGTCTCATTTCGGTAATTTGTGTGAAATTTTTGTCCGCCTAGCAGATATTTTCTCTTTCTGTCAACACACATAGATTTTCACAACCTTTTGGAGCTAACAACGCTCAAAATCGACGTTGATCCATCTTATACACAATGCGGTCGCGCGAGGGAAATGTTTAAATTTACGATGGTACGACATTCTGCTATATTTGGTGAACAGGAAGAAACCTTTCTGATAATTCTCCTTGACATTGGTCTTCGTTTTTCGTAGCAGACTTCAAGCCTTCTTTACGTCACTAATATAGTTCGGCGACAGTAAAATTATTTTTTCGTAAATATACAATTGTGAGGACTGTGGTGTATGTTGATGTGAGTATATTTTTGTTTTTAAATATAATTTTCCACTTTTATGTTTTGATCATCGTCACCAACCAAATAATAGTAGTTCGAATTGGTGGCGTATTAATCCCTTGCTGACACTTGTGCCATATTGTACAGTTTCTGATCTCAACAGCGCTACTATGGACTGTATCTCGCACTTATCACATTGTCAGTTGAATATTTTCCTATGAATGTGTCGTGAGTTGTACATGACATCGCATCCCAGATTAAAAAACAGCAGTGAAATGTCTGAAGATTTCAGATCGTTGGAAATCAAATCATTTCCTAACTTTGCCCAAAACCCATGTGATCATAACAACCAGCTTGTCATTCGAACACAATCTCTAGTTTGTGGTCATCCATTTTCCCCTGAGCGTTCTCACCACGTTGGTGATGAAATGATAAATATGCTTTCTCCGAGGATGGAGTCTTTTATTTACACCTCAGTCATTCGAATTACCGATCTGACGGTTACTTATGCGGCTTGCAATTTCTTTGTCATCAAAAGCAAAAAAATGTTAAAAATTTTGAAAAGTGGATAAAGTCGGGTTTTGTATACTTTTGTCATTATTTTGGTATATAATATGTCGTTATTCACCGCTTTAATTTGTATTTAGGGCATTGTGGATATTTTTTTTAAAATGCCCAAAGTTACGTTGGATGACCCCTTAAACATAACAAACTGGAACCAGCAGACATAGATAGAGTGTGGAGAGATATCCTTTCTACCAGGAATGAAGGAAAGGAAAAATCTATTTCTACCTTTCCTAATGAATTTACTTCAGTCAACATAGACCCTAATAGCTCGAACTGGACACAAGAGAGGTCTATTCCCGGAATGATCCTTAGGAGGTAAAGCCCTAATATGAATGGGTTTAGGGGCAACATCATCAAAGTAGCATTGGTAATATAAGTGACTGTATGCCCCATGTTAAAAAAAAATTGTGGTTCAATAGATAGGGTAAACTCACAAACCCTTCTTGCAGAGACGAAGATGAGAAGGAAAGCCATCTTGTACGTCAAAAACTTCACATCAGCATCTGCTAAAGGCTCAAAAGTACTTTGCTGAGGCAAAAGAGAACCCAAGACAAGTTCCATTTAGATCTGATTCTGAGAGTCTTAGGTCTTTTCAGAGTAAAATGTTTCAAAAGATTACCCCAAAATGGGTCTTAGCCGATATGAGAGTTCCTGGCAAAACAAAGTTTTCGACAACATAGAATGGTGGCCCTTAATAGTAATAGGTTGGAGTCCTTTAGTGTCAAATAAATAAACTATGAAATCAGCCAGTTGAGCTATGGAAGGATGTTTGAAACTAATGTGATTACTTAGACACCAATGATAGACACCAATGAGTAAAAACATCTCACTCAGCATTGAATGCTAAGGCTGTGAAGAGCCTCCTGGGTGCAGAAATGCACTCCAATGCTCTTCTAGAAAAACCTCTTTCCCTGAGATAGGACCTGATAAACGACAAAAGGGTGAACGCGCAATTGTCTAGTAAGGAGCAGAAATCTCCAAGGCTTGCCCTGATGGCAGAGATCTGCACAAAGAGGTAATTGTACTGGAACGTTTTATATAGAAGGAGCTATATCTGATTGACCCAAATCTTTTGGGGCTGACAGCGGAACAATCAGGAGAATATCACAATGCAAGTCTTGAATCTTGTTAAGAATGCACTGTATAATTGGTGTCGGTGGAAAGGCATAGCCATTTATCCCATTCTAGTTGAGAGACAGATCATCAACTGCATAGGCAAGAGGGTCTGGGCAGGCAAAATCAATGTGTCTAGTCTCTTGTTCCATCTAGTCACAAACATATCTATGTGGAGAGTGCCCAACTTGAGACAAAGAGACCTGAATTCTTCTCTGTTCAATGTCCACTCAGACGGAAAAATCTTGCCTTTGCCGGATAGAGCATCGGCTAACACGTTGAGATGACCTGAAATGTGACTGACAAGTATGTGTATGTGATTTGAAGCAGATCTCTCGTCAGACGATACATAGGAATGGAGTGAGTGCCTCCCTGATTCCTTATGCAAGCTATGACTGTCGAATTGTCAGACATGATCCTGTGACCATATAACTTGCGATTGAAGGGTCACAGAATTCAGTATAGCTGAATTCTGTGAATCCTACAGTTGGTGGATCCTATAGTTGAGGGTTGGTCAATTAGTAAGAATTACAATAACTTGTTCATTGCAAATAATGTGCAATAAAATACAAATTTGAAAGTTTTGACACCTTTTGTGTTTAATTTTATTACATTTTTACTGTTGTCAAAATGAACCCCAGTCAGTAGGATTTGCAGGTGAAATATGTTGGTAGGATGACCGTTAACCGCTTTAGACAGTAATTGTGAGTTGATAGTCGTAAAAGAATTGTCCAAAAGAGAAGACTGAAGTGGTCTGACTTGAAAGAAGGGCTGAAGGTTAGTTGAAGCAGATCTCCTTTCTACAGTAGAGAGGTGACAGGAAGAGGATGGTAAAGATTGAGTCTTTACTCCAGGAACATGCTCATAAATAAAGTCTAATACCTGCGCATATTCAGAATTATGAGCTGAATCCAATTCCTTGTCAACGTACTTGTCACCATCAAATCCCTCATCAGTGGTGACTAAGTCTATGTCCTGACTGACAGCTTGATAAATGGCGGCAGACGTATAAGAGTCAGAAGTATGGTGATCTCGGTTCTGTTTATGCACATGAGCAGGCAAATGTTCAGCTGGGCACTTCTGTGGTAGGTAGAAACTCCATAAATGTAGTGAATGCCATTGCTAACTGTTTAACCCTTTACCCAACGTAACGTCCCAAACCGGAAAGCACTATTACAAAAATTCGCCAATTAATTTCATTATTTTTTCATTTTTTATCTCAAAAACATAGGTTATGTCCCCTCGTTGGAACAAGCTTATCTGAAAGTACAAATCATCAATTCTTATTATACTTACTAAAGTAACACAAGTGCCTATTCTTCTTCCACCTATTGTCCAATTCCCGCTGGTCATGTACAAAGACGATTTTCAAGACAATGACACATGTATACATGTGAGTGAGGAGGCAAAAACATATAAATGCCAGTTATATCGCAAAGAAGGCAATATTCTTGTGTTTCTTTGGTAAGTATAATATAATAAAAAACAAGAGCCACCAATGGGCCTTAAATGATCACTATTAAATTGTTTAAAGATGGATTTATGGTCACATACATCATCCAGATTTAATATAGTTAATCTAATTTAGCGAGGGAGTGAGTGGGGGGGGGGGGGGGGGGGGGGAGAAGGGTCTGTTGGGTGAATTGAGGGTTTGGGGGGGGGGGGGGGGTGAGTAAAATCACTCAAACCCCTTCAAAACTCATTTTGTAGCAATTACAAAAAATTCAACCAGTTGATCCACCCCTCAACCCCTAGCCCCTACCAAGGGAGAAAGTGGATTTTTTTTAATCAATCAAAATCCTCCTAATCTTCTTATCAAGCCAAAAAATTTGGTCCTATGGACCCTACTCCATTCCCAAGGCCTCAAATGGACTCGTGGAACCCCATGTGACAAACATTAATCTTATGTACTATTTACATCTAACTCAAGTTTACCAGCTCAGTCCTTCATTGGCTCAGTTCATTGTTCAAACAAAAAGTAAATTCTCCGTCGAGTTCTATACAAACTTTAATCTAGGAGTCATAGTAATGGTACCAAATATCAAAAGATTCTTCCTGGTGGGTCAGAAGATGATCTTTGAAGAATATTCCTTATGCAGCACTAAGTTTTTTTTTAAATTCAAGTTTCCATAAGGAGTCCAAATATGAGCCCAGAGATGTAATTTGAACAAACTTGAATCTCACCACACTAAGGGTGTCAATATTTCTTATTTTATGATAAATTAGAAAGACACAACACCCTCCATAATTGAGCATAATAACATTCATGTTCTCTATTAACATCCAGTATAACCCTTTACACTAATTATTTTTAAAGTAAGCCAATAAATAAAGTTAGTCCAGAGAATTGAGACTCTTTATACTCTTTTAAAAGTGTCCGAGGATTGTATATTAACGCCCGTTTGACACGTGACATATACAAATGCTTCACACCGAGCTACACTTTAAAAATATGACATGAATGAATTTTTAAACATTAACTTTACACTTTACAACCATCCCAGTAACGACTCAGAATTACTGACTCTGGAGGAGGTATCCCCTTGCTTTTCACTATAAAGCAGGTGACCTAAGGGAACACCCAACCCCCCCCCCCACCTTCCCCTTGCCCTGGGTCAAATAGCCCAGAGCGAAGAGGGTAGCAGAACGGAGTCACTGCCGGAACAGAAAGCCTGCATAACTATAGTTGCAACTGTTTAGTGGACGACATTCTGAGTAACAGATAATGGACCTAAACAATGCAGGTCTCCAGAAATGGACTCAATATTTCTGAGATAAAAATTTGTGAATGTAGATGGCTGAGACCAATATGCAGCCTTCATTAAATCTGTAATAGCAACACTATTTGCGTAAGCCCAAGATGTAGAAAGAGCTCTTACTTCATGAGCCGAAATCTTAAGCACAGACTGCTGAGTTGAAGATAGATTATCATAAGCAGTACGGATAGTTAATTGAATCCATCTAGCAATAGAATGGACCGTAATGTCCTTTCTATTAGGCATCAGAGACAGAAAGATGCATTTTCGTCCCTTTCTGATAAACTGAGATCTTTGTTTATAAATATGTAAAGCTCTAACCGGACAGAGTAAAGGCCTATGCCCGTCTGAAGACGGAAGGGCCTTAATAACAATAGGTTCCGGATATTTATTAGGAGCCTGATTCTTAGCCAAAAATCCAACATTAGTAGTAAAGGTAATAGTGTTCCCGACACTACGATAGTGAGAATCGTCCACCGATAGTGCATGAAGCTCACTGACTCTTCTAGCAGAAGAGAAAGCTAAGAGAAATGCTGTCTTATAAGACAAGAATTTGAAATCTACTGTCTCAAGAGGCTCAAATGGCTTTTCTTTTAGTTTAAGAAGAACCCAAGCTAAATTCCATTTAGGAATTAATCTAAGGGTTCTAGGTCTATTTATCGAGAAGTTTCTAACTAATTTAGATAAAGAGACATTAGATCCAATTTGTAAACTATCATGGTGTGCATAGGTATCAGATAACATAGACCTATAACCTTTAATAGTAACAGGCTGCAGTTTGATCTCGTCAAACAAGTATACTAGAAAGTTTGCAATGTCTGGTATGGAGGGATAAAAAATATCAACAGAATGATCCCTACACCAACGACGAAAGACCTTCCACTTAGCCGCATAGTTTAGCGAAGGGGAGGTCCTCCTACAGTTAGAAATCGCATCCACTGCTCGTCCTGTAAAATGCTTGCCGTGCAAGAAGGACCGCACAACGGAAATACGTGAAATAGGTGAAGTTTTCGTGGTAAGTCCCACAGCAGACACCTGTGTAGATTTATCCACGGTCTCTGTGGAGACAGAGATGCTACCAACAGAATTTTGCATTGTGATTGTTTTATCTTTAGCAATATTTGCTGAATCAACGGCGCTGGAGGATACGCATATCCTATCATTCCGTCCCACGAGATCGATAGGGCGTCTACTGCATATGCTCGGGGATCCGGACATGGTGACACATACGTCTGCAACTGATTGTTGAGTTGTGTCGCAAATAAGTCTATCATTGGCCGCTCCCATTGGTAGCAAATCTGATTGAATACCTGTTTGTTGAGAGTCCATTCTGACGGCAACAAGCGACCCTTCCGTGAAAGGGAGTCTGCTAATACATTCAGACGACCCGGAATATGACGGACTGAAAGCAGAACTTGGTGTTCTAGAACAAACAGAAGGATTCTTTCCGTTAAATTGAATAACAGAACGGAATGAGTGCCTCCCTGGTTCCGGATATACACTACTACTGTCGTATTGTCGGACAGGATTTGGACATGTGCTATCTGAATAATGTTCATCCAATGACGTAGTGCAAGCCAAATTGACATCATTTCCTTGATGTTTATGTGCTTGCCTAGAAACTGCGGATCCCAAAGACCCTGGCACTTCGAATCCGTTGGGATCAATGTTGCACCCCAACCTGTTTGACTGGCATCCGTCATAATCGTAAAACTCGGATCCAGCAACTGCAGTGGAACTCCCTGAGTCAACCACTGAATGTTTGCCCAAGTCTGAATCTCTTGTTTCACTTGATTTGACAAGAGAACGTCTATATCGAGCGAATGAATCTTTACACTCCAATTCTGAGTCAAGAAAATTTGGAGAGGACGAGTGCGTAACCGCCCCATCGGAATGAGATCCGCAGTGGCTCCGCACAGACCTATCAGTCTCATGAACTCTCTCGCTGTGACTTTGTCTGAGTGAAGACAATAGCGAGCTTAACAACTGATTAATTTCGCTCTGGTTAACGGCAGACGAATGAGATTGTTGTGCGTCTCGAAGCTCATTCCCAGATGAGTGAATGACTTGGACGGCACCAGATCCGACTTCTCCTTGTTTATTATAAAACCGAGACGTCGGAGTAATAGAAGCAGATTCTGCACATCGTTCTGAAGCGTTGACTCATTGCCGTACCTCTGAAGAATGTCGTCCAGGTAGGCCGACGTTACCGCAGACGAATGAGCTCGGAAATGTATCATTACCGAGTTCATTATTCGAGTGAAAGCCCAGGGCACTAGGTTCAAACTGAAGCACATCGCTCGGAACTGATATACAACTCCTAGGACTGCGAAGTGTAGATACTTTCTGAATGTCGGATGTACCATGACGTGAAAGTACGCATCTTTGAGATCTATGCTTGTAGCATAGTCGTTCACCCGAATACTCGCTCTGACTGATCGAATTGTCTCCATATAGAACTTCGGAGCGATGATCAGCTTGTTTATCCAGCTCAGATCTATGACTGGATGGAACGAGCCGTCTGGTTTCGGAACCAGAAACAGATGGCTGTAGAAACCCGGTGATTCCTGGTCTTCTACGACCTCTACCACGTTCTTCGTCAGAAGAGACTGTACTTCTGATAAAGGAGCATCTCTTTTCTGCAGATTTGACGGAAGCTGAGTCCATTTTGGACTTCGAGTTAATGGAGGCTTTCGTTTGAAGGATATTCTTAGTCCTTCCGAAATTACCCCTCGGACCCAGGGGTCGTCCGTAATTGACGCCCACTTGTTTATAAAACTTGATAATCTTCCGCCTACCTACCGGAACACGATAGAGGTTCAAACCATCACCTCCTGGACCTGCGAGGCTTGCGGAAGGAGAAACTACGTCCTCCATGACCCGCACCTCGTCCCGTCGACCTTGGGACGTCTGACCAGTTGTCTCGGCCAGAATAATGTCCCGTACATGAGTCGCTGCCTTGACGGTCTCTAGAATAAGACCTAGAGGACGTATAAGAACCTCTATAGGAACTTCTCTTGGGCATACTTGTCCCAGAAGTGCCTGTCTTACTCTTTTCTGCTGTATCCGACTTTTTGGAAACGGATTTGAATAGCAGAGAATCCGAAGCTTTCTTAGTTATCTTATCATAGATTGCTGAAAGCTTGCCGTCGAAGAGAAGCTCTCCGGAGACCGAAGCGACTCTGAGAGTTCTTCACCTTACTATCCACGCGCGTGTATGTAGCTAGGGCTGCGTCACGTCTAACCAACTCCAGGTTTGCCACTGAAAGGGTGGAGTTATACGTGGAATAAGCTACTGCCCTTGAAAGAAGTCTTAATGAGGATTGTATATCCTGGAATTCTTTCCCTTGAAGACGTAATGATAACGCCTTAGTAAGGTGGTCTGCGTATGATAAAGCGTCTAAGTTAACTCTGTTAGACATTATTGTCGTTTCCAACTTCGTGGTTGGAATTGACATAGACGACGGTATAGACAATTCCAAGTCTTCAGGCTCGTCGTCTAGACGCAGAGGAACTCTCGGTATGCCCTGTCCTGCCGTTTCGAATTTATTCCTTGAATTGATGAAAGGCAGATTTAGAGCATTTGCGGACAAGAAACCAGACTTGCCTGTTTTGGTAGCAAGCTTATATATAGCGTCGTTCAATAATTTGAATGTTCTTGTGACATTATTGGACTGTGTCGGAAACTCAGGGACGATGTCCCTGAAACGATCAAAAAATTCCCCGTCCAATGATGCTATCAGTCTCTTATCCGGTATCACAGCATTCTGGTCCGACGGAACAACCTCTGGAAGATAATGCCGGATGAAATCTACGGCAGCTTTATGTTGTTCCAAAAGGGAAAGCTCCAAATCCTCCGAATCCCTTTCGTCCTGTCGGACCCTATGAAGTTCTTGGTCATCCGTACCTGATGCTTCAGTGGAGCGTACTGACCAAGCGTCGTCGGATAATTCCTGATCCGACAGAGATTCTGTCGTTTGCTGGGATGCTGCGATAAGTTGTGCTATTTGGGATAGCATGTCCGTCACTGAGGCCTGTGGAGTAGCGGTCTTACGTTGCTTTGCCGCTGGAAGCTCCGTGTACGTTGACTCCTGCATACTTCTCTTATGCGAACGTCCTGAGTCTACAGGCCTCGTGTCCCTGGCTACCGGATGGCGTGACCTGGTCGCCATGGAATCCCTGATTGGCGAAGCTGGCTGGATATCCGTGGTCACGTAGCCAAGGTGCGGTCGTGTGCGCTGCCGTGAGGATGAGGAAGCCTTATCGACAGTCTCTCCGGACTGTCTATATAACGGAGCGTCCTGAGCGGCGGACGTATGCTCCGAATGCGAAACGTTTTGTACCACAACATCTGGTCCCAGATGTTGTTGTACGAGAGAGGGACCTCTCTCGCTCGCAGCCTGGATGGACCTGGACGAGCTAGGAACCGGACTAATAGGCTTCCTCCGTTCTCTCCTCTGATCCGTCGTCACTGGGTGTGCACTTTGTCTATTTATAGTGCTCGCATCGACCAAATCTCCTTCCTGGACCGCAACGGACAAACCCGGCTGCCAAACCATTCGATGAATGGACGCTACACTGGGCGAGCTAGCGGACGCCAATGCCGTCGATCCTACTAGGGACCTCTTAGGCAATTGACGTATTTCCATGAGCACTTTTGCCTCTAGCTCTTCATTTAACTGTGACGACGGAGGCACACTTTTGGAAGACATCACGGAAACATCACCCTGTTCTTGTTCCTCTGAAATAGAGATTGATAAACTAGAGTGACTCTGCGGAGAAAGGACCAGCATGGCCTTTTCACCGCTAACAACATACCGTGACACACGTTTCCAATGTTTGTCATCCCAATTGACACATACTGAACAGGAGTTAGTGCGAGTACACTGACTACAATTAATACAATGATTATGAAAGTCAGAGGAAGATTTCCTCTTATTACAATTTGAACAATATCCTTTCATTGTGAAAAGAATACAAAATGTCCTAGTACTCGCACCAAGTCCTGAAAACAAAGATACATAATAACATGATCCATCAACATAGAAAAAATAATTGAAATCAAAAAAAATTTTTTTTTAAATATTTTTTTCAGAAAAGCCCAAGTTTCTGAAAAGTAACGTTGAGCCCCAATGGATCACAAGAAGCCTAAGTGTGGACAAAAATTTTTAAAATATTTTAAAAAATTAATGCAACACTTACATATAATAATAATGCATCTTGTTATGATTAAGCTAATACAAAGACAAGAAATCCCCCTCCACAGAGACTGTTGTCAATGTAAACAAGAAGTGTATAAACACCAGAAACATGACTCCAGGCACTGATAACCATGGCCCGAAATCAGTTACCAATAACACACTATCTGATGCAAAACAGAGACTTCCAGGGAAGAAACTGCAGAACATCAGATGGTAGATGCAGAACACTATGCCTAAACACCCATGGGTGAGGACGTAAACATGGGGAAAAGAACAGTATTCATTCTGTTACCCAGCTAAAACTCCCAAGAAATTTTAGTAATAATATTACAAAAAATATGCCAAAAGCAAGGGAGAATAGCAAGGGGGCACTTAAAGGAAAGGGAGAGAGGAAACACTGAACAAGCCGTGTAACTTTATAGCAAGAATGACAACAACAGGCCCATGCCTCGAGATTAGGCAACATAACATAATTTCGTAAAAAAATTTTAAGTTACAGCCCTGATTATTTCCTGCCACTCATTTTTCCTCTCCTCCTTCTATTTCCTCTTTAGATCCACCATTTCTCTAATATTTATGTGTCTGGCATCATTTAAACTGAGATTTACAAGCACAAATATCAGTCAGATGTGAACTGATGAAGGGCCAAAGAATGATAATTGGCGCCAATTTCGAGACCTCCTTGACACTGCGCATGCGCAGTGGAGGGAAAGTATTTAGGACATGATTTTTTCGGTTTTAGATGCAAATTTTGGGGATTGGGGGGCAAAATTTGTGTTTGGCCCTAGATTTTTAAGAGTTAGCACCAGCTATGTCTGGGTCATTGGTACAGTATAAAAATGTACACTGTACTAAAGAATTGAGGGGTAGATTAATGTGGCCCTCACAGTTAATGTATGTGGCCTTCACAGTTAATGTATGTCAACCAAAGTTACCAAGTTACAGTGAAATTATTCCAAAACGAGTCATCCTATCAGGTTACAATGAAATCCCTTCATAAATAAGGCCTGTAGACTGTGCTAAAGGTTTTCGGGCCTGTGTAGCGATCACGGTGGAAATCCCTCCATATTAAATATGACCTGTAGCTTCTGCTAAAAGTTTTTGGGTTTCGGGCTTGGGCAGCCATCACGGTGGGCCAGATCATGACCAAAAGGGGACATTCTCATCTAGATATTATACAGCGTCATCCTACCAAGTCACCATGAAATCCCTTCATAAATACGACATGTAGACTGTGCTAAAGGTTTTCGGGTTTTGGGCTCGGGCAGCCATCATGGCTGAATGATCGTGACCAAAAGGGGACGTTCTCATCTAGACATTATCTGGAGTCATCCTACCAAGTTATGATGAAATCCCTTCATAAATATGACCGGTAGACTGTGCTAAAGGTTTTCAGGCTTCGGGCTCCTGCAGTCATTACAGCTGACCAGTCGCGACGAAAAGTGGACATTCTCATCTTGACATTATATGGAATCATCCTATCAAGTTATAATGAAATCCCTCCATAAATATGACCTCTAGACTGTGCTAACGGTTTTTGGGTTTTGAGTTTGGGCAGTCGTCACAGTTGACAGAACACGACCAAATGGGGAAGTTCTCATCTTGACATCATATGGAGTCATCCTACCAAATTACAATGAAATCCCTCCATATTAAATATGACCTGTAGACTGTGCTAAAAGTTTTGGGGTTTCGGGCTTGGGCAGCCATCACAGTTGACAGATCACGACCAAAAGGGATGTTCTCATCTAGATATTATACAGAGTCATCCTACCAAGTTACCATGATATCTCTTCATAAATACAACCTGTAGACTGTGCTAAAGGTTTTGGGGTTTTGGGCTCGGGCAGCCATCACGGTTGACCGATTGCAACCAAAAGGGGACGTTCTCATCTAGACATGACCTCAAACAAACCTGCATATGAAATTTCATGACGATTGGACAAAAACTACGAGGTGGAGCCTGTGCTGAAGGAAAATGCTAACAAACTTCTGCATGCATGACGGCAATAGCTTATCTTGACTTTGTCAAGTTAAGCTAAAAATAGGGTCAGTAGGTCGGAAAAACGTTTTATTTTTAGTTATTTTTTTTCCCCAGAATGCAGTTCCATTAACTCAGTTTATAACTTTTGTAACACAAAATATGCCTCTTTGTAGTGCTGTGTGGTTTTACGGTATATCGACTAAAGTCAGTAAAATTGTCAATACCGTCACCGATACTGTCGAATTAAATCATAATCGGTACCTGGAAAAATTGATTTTATTCCGGTAAAGCGGTATGTAAATTTCAACTTGCTTCAATATCACGGTTTACAAGAAGTGATTTTACTTCACTAGTGTGGATTAATGTTAGTGTAAATTTGGGTCTTTTCCCTTTTTACCGCCCCCTCTGCCCACACAGACCGTGAAACATTTCTCTATTACTTTTCTTCATCAACTGTTCAAGTGTTTTTTCTCAACAGTGACCATTATTATACAAGTGATTGAATACTGTTTACCTCGATTTTGTAACAAGACACATGGACTGTATTCCAGTAAGCATGCATCGTCAATTGCATTGTATATTTCGACCAATGGCATGCCTGCTATTTAAAACCTGGAAATTTTCCTTGGGAAATGCCAAGGAATTCCCTGTAAATTGACACTTGTACTTTAAAGTGATTGACTGTTTGCACACGCCGACGACACGATAGCATCATACCTTCGAAATAGTGTGCTCAAAAGTGTTTCATACAAGACCAGCGCAGGGAACTTTATTGTCTTCAAACAAACAAAAGGAAGTCATGTGTGCTTTCTTAGCCAAGACAGATATGATGTTACTTAACCAGCCCATTACCACAATCACTTATAAAGGCAATTTATTTCAAGTGCTGAGGTGTGCTAATTTTAACACACTTTGACCTTGTGATTATTTATTGGTGTTTAAGGTCACATATTTTTGCACAATAGCTAATCATGACCACTGACCTTGTGATAAAGTGAGGCATGTGAATGCATAATTCAGAATAAGAGGACTGCTGAATATTATATTATGAAGAAGTTCAGTGGCTCGATAGGCTTTTATATAAAATAGGGTTTCTTTTTTTATAAAATCTTAATGTTTTGATGATCAATAGGTGTGGCATGATATATAGTGGCAAAAATGCCTCCATTTTTTTCACTTTTTTTGCCATTTCAATAAAATACTTGGATTCGGCGGTTTGAAATAGGGTCGGCCGGGTTTGCAGAAACAAACACATACATTTTTTAGGCCTAAGAATTTATTTCTGAGACAATAATTAAACATAACTAGAGATGGCCCGCAATACCCCCAGCATGGCATACCACCTAGTGTGGGTGAAGAGGCATTCAAATTTTGTAAGTAAAAAAAATCCAACATGGCCACCAGTCAGGCATCTTGAATCCAATCGGGAAAACAATTATGTTACGCACTGCTCCTCATCATGACAGAGTCATCCTGCCAAGTTACAACGAAATCCCATCATAAATACAACCTGTAGACCATGCTAAAGGTTTTTGGGCCAGCACAGCCATCGTGGTTGACCGATCGTGACCAAAAGGGGATGTTCTCATCCAGACATTATACAGTCATCCTACCAAGTTACAATAAAATCCCTTCATAAATATGACCTTTAGACTGTGCTAAAGTTTTTCGGGTTTCAGGCTAGTGTAGCCATCATGGTTGACCGATCACAACCAAAAGGGGACATTCTCATCTAAACATGACCTCGAACCTGCATATGAAATTTCGTGATGATGGAACAAGAACTTTGGGGTGATGCCTGTGCTAAAGAAAATGTGAACAGACTGACAGACTCACATACTTCCGCAAGATGATGGCAATAGCTTATTTTGACTTTGTCAAGTTAAGCTAATAACAAGATAGCTATTGGAAGGGAGTGGCAGTGTCTTCAAGTTCTTCGAACTGAGAGATTCTGGCAGCTAACGGCACCACAAGATGGTCTGCCAAAGAGAGAATATATGAAAGTTCTCTGGAAAGGTCTGTTAGCGTTTCGCTGGTTAATACATGAACGTTCGCTGGTTAATACATGAATGCTAATGAATCTAGGGATTGGAATTTACAGAGCAGAAGCATCTTCATCAAGAGGGAGTGGAGAGGATGACTAAAAAACTATCAGAACAATCATACCTTTTGCACCATTTTGGAGGAAGAGTAGAGTCAGTATGGTTGAAAAAGGCAGATTCTGATTCTTTAGCAGGTAGTTGATCATTGATGGTTGAAAAAGTGTCATGAGCTAAGAAGATTGCAATGGTCTTGAAAGAGAAGACTGTAAAAGGCATAGAGACAGATCTTCTCTCCACCGTAAACATATTACGAGATGATAAAGGAACTGATTCCAGTTTAACCTCAGGTACATGTTCAAAAATAAAATCTAACGAACACACTAGGGCCCTGCGAAGCTTCGAGTATTTGATTCGATGTCAACATCCCTTTGGTATTCGTATATCGATCTCGAATAGTTTGCCGATTCGTTAGTCAAACGAAACTTCGCGGAAAACGAATCAGTGTTCGACACTGTCGACATCGGTTGAAATAAGGAGCGAACTCTTCTAATTTTAATGTTTCTATCAGGAAAATAGTCAAATTCATTGCAAAATTCTGTCGTTTCACTTTCAGTTTCAGATTCCCAGAAAACCACACACCGCTAATTTGCTATTTATAGATTTCTAGGAATTTGTGTGAGAGTTATTGGTGGAATCCCGTTTGCTCAGCGGCTCTGTCGTTCGTTTAGTCTTGTACTTTATTAGAAGTGTGGTAATAGAGATCATCATGGCTACTAGCAGTAGAAAGCAAGTTTAGCAACCATCTTCTCATTCTTCTGTTATACGAGAATACTTTTCAGTGAAGTTTGATGAAAAGGCTAAAAAAGACTGCTTTGTTTGTAATGCCTGCTACTCAAGTTTAACAAAACAGGCAAGTGGTACGACATCACATCTTTGGGTACACCTGGAACGAAAACATTTGTCTCTCCATCAGCAAGCGCGACAAAAGTTTAATGAATCAAAGGCATCAAAGGGAGTGACACAGACACACAGTGCATCGGCTAGTGGTTCTACTTCCTCTGCAAAAGGAACCCTTCAAACAAGTCTCGGTTCCTTTGCCTTTGCCCGTCGTGAAATAAACAGCAACGTTAGAAAGAAATATGACAATGCCGTACTTCGATTCATCGTCTCCGACAGCCGACCATTCAAACTGTCAGCTGGTGTGGGATTCTGACACCTATGTATGGTTCTTACCGTTGGTATCTACACCCCACCCCACCCAACGACAATGACCCGGAAATTAGGAGACCTTAAAACCGAGTTGGAGGAAAAGTTGACAGCCAAAATAAAGTCTGAAAGTGGGAATAATCAAATAAATATAACATTTGATCATTGGAAAGCTGATAATAAAACCAACTACCTTGTCATAACTATCCATTATGTATCCATTGACTGGAAATTACACAGTATTTGTCTGTCAGTCATAAACCTTGAGGACAGAGATGCTGACCATACTGCCAAATGTACAGCTGATATAATATGTGAACAGCTGCTGGAATGAAATTTAGATGTCAGCAGCAAAATATTGTTTGCCACAACTGACACAACGAGTGTTATGCCAGCTACAGTTAGAATGCTCGATCTCAGATGATTCGGGTGTGCTGCCCATAAGTTACAATTGGCAATTAATGCAGCCCTTGATGTGCAGGCAATGATCAAGAAACTAATTTCCTTGGTGCACAGAAAGGCCAACTTCTTTAACTCGTCTAGTGTTGGACTACAGTGTTTGCACAAACACCAAAAGGAACAAGGCCTAGCAGAGAGTAACCCACGAGACGTTGTCACCAGATTCAATAGCACCTTCAAACTATTGGAGTGAACTGAAGCTGTGAATTGAAGCTAACACAACACCCATATCTCTTGCCTTGGTTGAGTGTCAAGCATGACGCAGGTGTGCAACGGGTCCACCTCAGTGTTTAATTTCAGCAATGGCTGACACCCTCACGTTTGCTATTCCCATACTCAGACCACCAGCAGAAGCTACTGGCATCTTAAGCACTGACAGCAGTGTGAGTCTGTCATTGATTGTTCCTTGTATTTCAATTTTAAAGGATCAGCTTCAGAAGATTGAGGCCAAAGGTGTGAAGGAATTCCAACAAGAGCTTGTCAAACAGATCTCGACTAGGTTTGATCCAAGTCTCCCAGAACTCCATGCTGCAACTCTGCTAGATCCACGATTCAAAAATACCATGAGTTCGGTTGAGTGTTTCGAGAATGCAAAGTTGTTGATTGAAGGAATTCTTACCCTTGAAGGCCCAACCATCAGTCAGCATGATATCTCCGAAGTGCAGAACGCAGGTGACAGTTCCACCAAGTTAGATAAGACACCACCTAAAATATCAAAATCAGACTCTAATACAAGTCTGAAGCAGCTGATGTTTTCTCGTGCGAGACAAGCTGAACAGCAGATTACTAGCCGTAAAGGATGTGGAATTTGAAACTTACACAACAAGACCTCTTCTTTCACAGGATGGTGAACCTTTGACATTTTGGTAGAGTTCCTCTTTGGAGTTCCCATTATTGTTCAGAGCTACAGGCTCTATTCTGTCAATTCAAGCCACTAATACCTCATCTGAACGTGTTAACTCCACTGCTGGTAATGTTCTGACTAGCAAAAGACTAAGTTTGTCGAATCAGAACGCATCTTTGTTGATCTGGACTAAGAAGAACGTAGATTTGTTGTTCTGAGATTCTAATTGTTTTGGTCTGTACTGTGTCCCAACGTTCAGCAGGGACCAACAATATAATATAAACCTTCTACAGTTGTAATTATCGGAATTGAAAATTTTATACTCTGCAGTAAATGGTCAAAATTGTTTGATAAATTGATAGTACATCAAGCAACGAGGCAGTTCACCCAAAGGTAAACTTCCATGTCACTTAGGGTACCAGCAAACAATTTCTACCATTTACTGTGGCACTTAAGATTTACAATTTCGGAAATTACTATTTAATTGAACCCAGGTTGTGATTTGTGAACTTGTTCCTTTTAGTTTTCAATTTCTTATCTGTACCTGTTATACATGTACATTTTGAGTTTTTAGAACGGGAAATTAAACGTTCATTTTGTGACTTTTGCAAATTGAATCTGTTTTAACTTGTAACCTGTTCATGACCCATCTATACAACCGAAATATCTAGCTGTGGGCCTAAGGCCCGCTCCTAGTCCCAGAATCTTCTAACACAATAATGGGGGCATGTCGCCTGGAGCACTCCCATTATTATGTTAGAAAATTGTGGGAGGAAAACCTCTTTAGTTTCTTTGCATTGTTCGGCGTTGGTACTTGGAAGTTGGAATGAAGAAAAAGCAATTTGTGTGAATGAGCACTGCGTCAATATTCAAGTTAACTAATGCAGAAACTAACACAGTTTAACGCCTTCGCTGCTTTTGATGTATACTGAGTTACTGAGTTGAGAACGGACCGAAATCTACAAGACCCGAATCCTGATAATACAAAAACAACCAAACATTACAATAATGAGGTTCCTATAAGATGTGCATGTATTTAGCCACCCAAACATACATGAAGTTAGCGGCTGTAGCCGACTTCAACCCATGGGAATTAATGTGCCACTTGTATTACATTTGTGCTTTTAATTCTCATGTTTCAATTTAATGGTTTGTCTCAAATGCCTCTGGGCAGTAACACCTTAATTTCTGTCCATATTTATGTCTTGAATTCATTGTCGGGCCAAGTGAACATCTGAATGGCCATTCAACGAGAAAGAAAATTAAAACAACGCCAAGTTGTCAAGTTATGTCAGTGCTTTCCGGACATTTCTGCACAAGATAATGCCAGTTATAGTTACTTCT
The DNA here is from genome assembly GCA_031216915.1 of Pictodentalium vernedei. Lineage (NCBI taxonomy): Eukaryota > Metazoa > Mollusca > Scaphopoda > Dentaliida > Dentaliidae > Pictodentalium > Pictodentalium vernedei. The sequence goes on from CM062296.1 coordinate 565,991,586, forward strand.
CGAGTTTATCCTGATTCGATTCGAGATTCGATTCGATGTCGACATGAGTCCCAATTCGATTCGAGATTCAATTCGAACATAAATTTCTCGATTCGCAGGGCCCTAGAACACGCATAACCAGAAGTATGTAAATTGCCATATTGTTCAGCAAAATATTCTTCACGATTAGTGTCTTTGTTAAATGTAAGATAATGAGAATCATGACTTATGACAAGACTGAATCATGGAGGTTGCCATATCAGAGAGAGAAAGTCATGCCTCTGTTTAGGTGCAGGTGCAATGGAGTGTTCTGCATAATAGAAACAGACTCTGCTATGGGAGACTTGAAAGAAAGAGAATGGGAAGCATCAGTGAAAGGATTCCATTCCATAAGAGTATCATGAGATCGTACAGATCTGTCTAGATAAAGAAAAGATCCCAAATCACTCCTGTAGACCAATGGCTAACACTCAACAAAATGTGAAGAATCATAAATATCGCTAGCAGGATACTGATCAGAATCAGAGTGGCGTGATCTGATATAGTGTGCAAAATTATCTCGACGTCCTGACCCATACAGAGGGGTAGACAATGTGCCAGATTCCACTGACTAAGCAGGGTAAGAAGTATGGAAAGGGCCAAGACAAGGAGCAACCCGACTGTTACCTGCACTCACCTTAAGCTATGTGTATTAGTACATCCGGTAGTGAGTGCTTCAGATGAATAACACGATTGACCAGGAAAACTTACATCATACTGAGGTTGACGAAAGCCAGTAGAGCCTACCACCCTACCTGCAGACTGGCTCTCCTATATATTCCTGCAACTATTAACCTCAGTATGTGAGCGTATGGTTGTGTCGCTAGATGCGGAAGGAGATTGTCTATAGCGAACACCCCCATGTGGTAAGTCCTTACCAGATGTAACACTCACGTTTTTAATCTGTAGACTCTTGACCCAAGGTTGTTAGGCTCTCATTTTCAGCGATCCCCGATGTCAAAATGCCAGTTGAGGACCTGGAATGAATGACATCATTGGCTGTCAAGCCTACTTCGATAGTGCCGCAGAGCCATTATGGAGGTGTTTCGCACCAGGCAGCACTATCTATCTTTCATGAGTAGTTGGGAGACTATTAATGCTAATGAACCTTATAAGGCATTGGAATTTACAGAGAAGAAGCATTTTCATCAAGAGGGAGTGGAGAAGATGACAAGAACTTACTAGATATGATATGGAGGTGATCAGACTCAGATCGAGAGCCATTCAAATAAGGCCTGTGGGACCCTCCTGACTCTGATCTGGCAGCACTATCCTTTATATACTGTCTCATAGGTAGCCCTTAAACCTTTATACCTGATTACCTGCAGGTAATTCACCAATGACAGAACTGCAACATTATCTTATCCTGTAACAATAAAACTGTTATTATCATGAGCAATACAATCAATGACAGGAGGTGGGGGCAATGTTGGAGGAACCGGCAGTGCCTTGTGATCCTTTTTTAGAATTACATTTAAGAAAGGACTTCACTTTGGACCACATCTTTTTAGTCCAAAAGCAGCAAACAGCGCAAAGAAAATCTGGAAGGCTTCCGTTGCAAGAAATACAGTCTGTATGGTTGTTATTGATGTGTTTCTTTAGCTGGCATCTATCACAGCTAGCAACAAGAGGCATCATAGACATGGGAACCTGAAAAATACAAACGGACAAGTTAGGTTCCACATGTGACAAAGATAAAGTGATAAGTAATCACTGAAAGCCAGGAAAAAAATAATTATAAATTGACCAACCAACAGATTAGGTGACAATATATAAATATGATAAGGCAGTATAGACGTAACCTAACACAATTACTTACCAGAAGTGGGAAACAAACTAACTTCTGGTGATGTGGTCCAGTGACTGAAACTTTCAGAGACCGGTAGTGGTCCAAAATAAGACATTTTCAAACCAAACCTAGTAGCAAAATGATTATGATTAAGTAACATATTAATACATATTAGAAAAATATAAAAACAGTAATCAATATATGTATGCTGAATACAAAATAAATATCAATATATTATGACTGGTGGATCTGAAGAAAAAGAAATTTAAAAGAATTTTCCTCATACTGCACAAATCTGAAATTTGGGTACCCATAAGGAGCGTAGGGAATGATTTGAACAAATTTAAATAAAACTCCCCTGAGGATGCTATAAAAACAAGAGAACCCAAGGGGTCTTAATCACTCACCAAACAAAGTGGTTCAGAAAAGTATTTTGGGTCACATTCAGTTAGTCATAGTTCATCAACACTACAGAGGACAGAGGAATGAAGTCATGACATTATTCATAACTTTGGTGTCCATGTCGGATGATTATTATCATTGGTCTTCATGACTCCTTCCAATTCTATTAGCTGTAGACAAGCACTTCCAAACTTCCAAAGGTTGTTATGTCACTGCAGCATCGCAGCTCCCCCTCCCAATAGAGAGCCCAAATATGAACCCAGGGACCCGATTTGAACAAACTTGAATCTTGTACACTAAGAGATGTTGTATACCAAATATCAAAAGATTCTAATAGATGGTTCTGGAGAAGAAGATTTTTAAAGAAATTCCCTCATATTGCACTAAATTAAAATCCGGACTTCAAAAAGTTGTTATGTCACTGCAGTCACTGCAATACCCGCCCCCCCCTCCCACTAGAGAGCCCAAATATTAACCCAGGGACTCGATTTGAACAAACTTAAATCTGGCCCTCCCAGATATGTTGTTATTCCAAATGTGACAGGATTCTGACTGGTGGATCAAAAGAAGATTTTTAATGAACTCTCCTCATATTGTACTACGTTAAAATTTGAGCTTCTTCCAATTCTATCAGCTGTAGACCACCACTGCCAAACTTCCAAAGGTTCTTATGTCACTGCAACCCCCCCCCCCCCCCCCCCCCAATAGAGAGCCCAAATATTAACCCAGGGGCCCGATTTGAACAAACTTGAATCTGAACCCCCATAGAGATGTTGTAAGCCAAATATCAAAAGATTTTAATAGATGGGTTTGGAGAAGATTTTTAAAGAAATTCCCTCATATTGCACTGAATTAAAATTTGGGTTCCCATAGGGAGCCCTAATATTAACTCAGGGACTCGATTTAAACAAACTTAAATTTGGCTCTCCAAGACATATTGTATACCAAATATGAAAGGATTCTGACTGGGGGATCTGAAGAAGATTTTTAACTTTTAACCCGCTGAGTATTTTATAGATATTTTTCGATCAAATCTAGTCATGCTTGCTTTAAAGCAGCCATGGCTAGATTTGATGAAAAATAAATCCAAATGTAACACAAGAAATCATTGGTGAAAAAATCCATTACATTTGCAGGGAGACAATATGATTAAATATGAACAAATTATACTAACATCAGATACAAGAGAAACTCTGTGCTGGGCAGAAATATCCGCCAGCAGCATGCAAAGAGTTAAAGAAATTCCCTCATATTGCACTACGTTAAAATTTGGACTCCCACAGGGAGCCCAAATATTAACTCAGGGACTTGATTTGAACAGACTTGAATCTGAGCTCCTTAGAGATGCTATATACCAAATATGAAAGGGTTCTGACTGGAGGATCTGAAGAAGATGATTTTTAAAGTAATTTCCTCATATTGCACAAAGCTAAAATTCGGGCTTCCATAGGGAGCCCAAATATTAACCCAGTGACTCGATTTGAACAAACTTGAATCAGACCTCCCTAGAGATATTGTATAGTAAATATGAAACCATTCTGACTGGTGGATCTGAAGAAGATTTTTAAAGAAATTTCCTCACAATGCACCAAGTTGAAATTTGGGCATCCACGGGGAACCCAAATATTAACCCAGGTACCCAATTTGAACAAACTTGAGACTGCCCCACCTGGAGATGCTGTATATCAAATATCAAAGGATTCTGACTGGTGAATCTGAAGAAAATTTTTAAAGAGATTCCCTCATATTTCCCGAAGTTGAAATTCGGGCTCCCAAATAATAACTCAGGGACACGATGTGAACAAAGTTCAACCTGACCCCCCTAGAGATGTTGTATACTGAATATGAAAGGTGAATCTGAAGAGGATTTTTTAAGATATTCCCTCATATTAATATGCTCTAAGTTAAACTTTGGGCTCCAATAGAGAGCCCAAATACTAACCCAGGGACCCAATTTGAACACAAACATGAATCTGATCCCTCCCCCCCCTCCCATATATTGTATACCAAATATGAAAGGATTCTAACTGGTGGATCTGACCCCTCTAGAGATGTTATATACCAAAAGATTCTAATTGATGGTTCTGGAGAAGAAGATTTTAATTTAGGAAAACAATTTATGGGTGCTATCAGATTAATGCCCCTTGTGGTTCCCCCTCTGGGTTTGGCAACTTTGTTTGAATAAACTTGAATTGCCATATAATAAACATGCACATCAAATTTGGTTCAATTCGGCCCAGTGGTTTATGAGAAGTTGATAATGTAATGTTCACATCAGACAGATGGACGGATGGATGGGCGGGCAGATGGATGGATGGATGATGGATGACAGACCAAAAGTGATCACTTAAGCTCCCCTTGACATTCAGTCAGGTGAGCTAAAAAAAATATCAAATGACTCAAGACTGACGGATCTGAAGAATTTTCCTCACATTTCACTAATTTAAAATTCTGGCTCACATAGAGAGACCAAATATTAACCCTGGGACTTAACTTAAACAACTTGAATCTGACCCCATTTAGGATCTTTACTAAACATCAAAAGATTCTGACAGGTGGTCCCAGAAAAGAAAGATTTTTTAAAAATGCCGATAGGATCAAAGTGGGTTTATTCATTATCAACTTATCATCGGGAAACCAATTGTTTACGATTTACTATGTGAATGGTCACTGTTACGCTGACCTTTGACCTAGTGCATCCAATATACATAGGGTTCTTCCTCTCACCAAGGCCAACCTACCTATGAAGTTTCATGAATGTGGGTCAAACCCTTATCAAGTTATCGTCCGGAAACAAATTGTTTTGAATACTATGTTCAGGGTCACTGTGACATTGACCTTTCACCTAGCAAGTCCAAAATAAATACGGTTCATCTCCTAACCAAGGCCAACCTACATATGAAGTTTCATGAATGTGGTTACAACCATAGTCAAGTTAACATCCGGAAACAAATTGTTTACGATTTAGTATGTTCAAGGTCACTGTGACCTTGACCATTGACCTAGAGAGTCCAAAATAAATAGGGCTCTTCCTCTCACCGAGGCCAACCTATCTGTGAAGTTTCTTGAATGTGGGTTGAACCATTATCAAGTTATCGTCAGGAAACCAATTGTTTACGAAAACCAACCTGCCTGCCTGCCTGCCCGCCCGCCCAACCGCCTTTCATCAAACTATAAGTCGAGTTTGACTTCGTTACAACTCGACTAAAAATAACAAAAACTTCTGGGTGCAAACTTGGTTCTATTTGATCCAGTAGTTTTTGAGAAGATGATAATGTTAAGTTAACAAAGGACGATGCCAAATGACAAATGATAAGTTAAGCTTCCACTGGTGAACTAAAAACAAAAAAAACTGAGGTGGCAAAGGTTTATTGAAAGGAGAGGAAGGGAACAAACATCAATGAAAGTGTCAACGGCACTGTAGCTCAACTTGACAAACATGAACTAGCAAATGATTTGAATTATTTATTTATTTAATGGGGTTTAATGACACTTTTGACAGCCAGGGTCACCTCATGTTGGACCGTTTTATGGGTGGAGGAAGCCGGAGTACCCGGAGAGAACCACTGAGCAATGGCGAGCAACATTCCAGCTCCAAGCAGGGCTAGCATTGGTTGAAGACAAGTGCACATTCGATGTGCAGTACGCCTTAGGACAGAAAACCACTGTGCCCCCCCCTCCCCCTCCCACTGGGCAATGAGGGTGAAGTGTCATGCCCAAGGACACAAATTGGTTGCCGCAGGTGGGATTCGAACCACAGACCTCTCGGCTTGCAGACTGCACCTCTACCTACTGAGCCACGAATTATGTAACTCATTCTCTCATTTATAACATATTGAATGTTTATTTCAGACTTTGCCAAGTTTCAAAACAATTCATTCATAAATATGCCAAGACAGTGCAAAAGGGATAAGTTGCTACACAAATGCACTAAGTTCAAAGGTTGGTGCTAACGACAACATTTTTTGATGGAAATAAAAGAAAACCAATAGCTCCCATCTAGAGGTCACACCAAGTTTCAACGCAATCTATACATAAATGCGCCCTATAGAGTGTGCCAAATGAATATGTTGATGCACAAATGCACCAGGCTCAAAGGCTGTTGCTGCGCAACATTTTTTTTGAGGAGCCTGAACCAAGTTTCAAAGCAATCCATTCATAAATGTGTCCTGTACGGCATGCCAAAGGAATATACTGATGCACAAATGCAAAAATTGAAAGGTCACTGCTGATGGCAACATTTTTTTGTGGAAATGGAATAAAATCGATAGATGACATCTGGAGGTTACCCCAAACATGCATTCTAACTTTCAAACTGATCCATTCACAAATTCACTCTGCAGGGCTTGCTAAGGGAAAATGTTGAAGCATAAATGAGATCAAAGGTCATTGCTAACGGCAACATTCAGCAATGTTTTTTGAGAAATGAAAGAAAATCAAAAGCTTCCATCTAGAGGTCAATTAGCCACAGCAATTAGCAATGCCATGGTAAATGCTGCAGTAGATTGATTTGGCTACAGCAGTCCAGTGAAATAACCAGAAAATTGAGATTCAAATTCCTGTGTACCTTTTGACCTGTTCTACACAATACCAAGCCTGTTAATTATTTTGTCCATCAGTTAAATTGCGAAAAAATGCTGATCAAAAATACATTAAAATACACACAGTAAAACTATAGATGAATGCAGGTGTTGCCTATACAACATAATTGATACTGACAGAGTCACAGAGAGCATGTGCCAGAGAATTATACAAAATATAAAATGTGGGTGATCAAAATCAATTTGTGACTTGGACAACTTGTCACAAATTGGTATCAATTTCACAGTGTTACAGTACTGTACAGCAGGTTTTAACCTGGTTATTTGCTTACTACTACAAAATCAGAAATAACTCACAGAATTGAAAGGGTGTGTACCGGTACATGTAGTCGATGAGAGTGTGTAGGAATCATTGAAGAAAGCAGCGGAAAGCAGCAGAACAGAGTTTAAAATAGCATTGTCGGGTCATGAGATGTCACCATGGTGTGACCATGTTTACAGCACTATTGAGATCGATCATCAGAGTAATCTTGTCAGTTTGAATGATGGTGAGTTGCATTTATTCGAGCCCCCCCCCCCCCCATGGGAACCCTGGGAAGTGAGGCAGTGCTTGTTTTCTGTGGTAAACAAGCTCTGTTTTACTGGTAAAATAGGGCCCAGTCCTCTAAAATAGGCAACATGGGGTATAAATGATTGACTAGCCTTGACTTTATCTCCATATTGTGGTCACGATTAGCCATTGTGCAGAAGTATGTGACCTTAAACACCAATAAATAAATAAATTTATTCGAGCCAGTTGTTGATTATATTCAGCAGATTTTGTGAATATAATCGCCTAAAAGCATGATGGTTTTCAACAATCAAGTAACCTAATTGTAAACTATCTTTCTCTTTGACGACAATATTAACAGAAAAAAAAAAAAAAAATGGTCAACAATTTTGGCAGACACGTTGACACTCATAGGCTCACCGCTGTGTCAGTGTGCCTCTGATACCGAACCACCTACAACCAGAATAAATGCCATTGTAGTGCCATGGCAAACTCATTTTGCCATGGCAGTATAGTGTCATGGCCAAAAAATGCTAATTTCAAGGGCTGTGTTTCAAAGCGATCAAATCATAAACATGAACTGTGTTCCAAAGGAAATTGTCGACAGACAAAATGGCAAAGTTGAAGGTCGTTGCTAATGGCAACATTTTTTGACAGAAATGGAAGAAAATCTATAGTTCTCATCTAGAAGTCACCCAAAACAAGCACACCAAGTTTCAAACCGATCCATTCATAAATGCACCCTGCGGAGCATGCCAAAGAAAAATGTTGATGCAAAAATGGAAAAGTTCAAAGATCATTGCTAATAGCAATGTTTCTCGATGGAAATGAAATAAAATCAATAGCTCGCATCTAAAGGTTGCTCCAAACCAGCACACCGAGTTTCAAAGCAATCGGATCATAAATGTGACCTGTGCAGTGTGCCAAAGGAAATTGTCAATGCACAAAAGGGGAAAGTTGAAGGTCAGTTTTTTGATGGAAATGAAAGATGCTCCCATCTGGAGGTCAACCTCCCAAAAAACATACCAAGTTTCGAAGTAATCCATTTATGAATATATCTTGTAGGGTGTGCCAAAGGAAAATGCTGATGCGCAAATGTACTAAGTTTGAAGGTTGTCGCTAACGGCAACATGTTTCAATGGAAATGGAAGAAAATTGATAGCGCCTATCCAGAGGTCACCCCGAACACGCATACCAAGTTTCAAACAGATCCAATGATAAATGAGACCTGTGCAGTGTGTCAAAGGAAATTGTCAATGTACAAAAAGCACAAGTTAAACATCATTGCTAATGGCAACATTTCTCAGCGGAAATGAAAGAAAATCAATAGCTCCCATCTAGAGGTCACCCCTAAACAAGCATACCAAGCTTCAAAGCAATCCATTCATGAATGCACCCTGCAGGGCATGCCAAAGGAAAAATTGATGCACAAATCCACAAAGATCAAAGGTAGTTGCTAACGGCGTTTTTTGATGGAAATGGAATATTGATAGCTCACACCTAAAGGTCTCCCCAAACAAGCATGCCAAGTCTAAAGCGAACTGATCATAAATGCGACCTGTGCAAAGTGCTAAGGGAAATTGTATACGTATGTACAACAATGCACGAATGCTACGCAAATTCCACTATAATATCTTTTTGGTATACATGGCATGGATTTTATTTTGTCTGTTTCTTCAACTTAAGCCATCCTCCAATTGAAAAAGTTCATGTTGGATGATTGCAGTATTAGAAATACAAAGAATCAGCCAAATGTGTCACACACTAGCAACCAGGTTTGTGAACATTCTGGGGGCTCTGCAACTCCCATAAATATTTCCCAGGATCTTGATTTTAATAAACCTCTGAATAATCTATTCAATGTGTAAAATGTCCAATATTAATACATCTGAGCAAGGGATTTGATAATAGATTTGAAAAGGCTTCTCCATTATCGAGTGTTAAAAATTTTGTAGCCCCCTAAATATGACCCCAGGGTTTAGACTTGAACAAACCTGTGAATCATCCATTTTTATATTATAAATATAATGGATGTTAAAAGAAGTGTTTTTCGAGAAGATTTTTTAATGTTTTTCCCATTACTGTGTGTAAAATATGATTACCAGTAACACCCATAAATGTGCTGCCAGGAATGCAGTTTTTTAATCATTCTTACACTGATGTTCTCTATCAAATGTGGTGGCACATAGAGCAGTGGTTTGGGAGAAGATTTTGAACTGTTTTTAAGGTTAACAACAATGTTAACATTTAGCACCCCATGATACCCATAAATATGACCTCATGGACTTGATTTGAAAAAAAAACAAGACTAATCCATACAAATATAGAATATGTTAAATATTAAAGCTTTGGGCCAATGATTTGGGATTAGAGTTTTAAAATGTTTTCTCTGTTACCCACAGTGTTAAAAATAAAAAGATGCACATCATCTTCATTTATTTTTTCTTTTATACTCCCCCACAGAAACAAACCAGACATTTCAAACAGACTATGTAAATGAATTTGTAAACACGACCATTTCGTGAACTTCTTACATGAAATAGCCATAATGCAGAAAGTAACCAGTGTTCCAGAATAGAATTGCCAATCAAAATTTTATTTTTATCCATTTTTTTGTACGAATGATGACTTCCATGATATGCCAAAAGATTACGAACTGAAAAGCGATACACAATGGACGTATTTTCGAATAGTCAAAAACAATGATTTTTGTTCTAGTATTCGAGCCATAGTTGGGGCATTTATTCACAGAAAGTTCTGAATGATATCTGGAAAGGTGTAAACAAAATTATTAATAATTAACAATCAGAAAAAATCTCCCCCCCCCCCCCCACGCCCAAAGGCTGAAATGTCCCTTCACTGAAATTAAAAATTTTTAGTAAATTTTGTTTCTTAACATATTTATTTTTTTATTTATTTATTTATTGGTGTTTAAGGTCACATACTTATGCACAATGGCTAATCGTGGCCGTGACAGTTTTACGGGTGGAGGAAGCCAGAGTACCCGGAGAGAACCACCGAGCAACGACGAGCAGCTGTCAGCTCTCCAACATCGTAACTCTGAACTCTGCACCGCAGCACAGGCAGGGTTAGATTGGTTGAAGACAGGCGCACCATCGACGTGCAGTACGCCTCAGTACACAGCGTCATCGTGCCCCCATGTAGGCAATCGGGGTGAAGTGTTTCTTAACATACCTACCACAATTGTTTACAATTGGCTGTAACGTAAGTGCAATCCCTACTTCGGAACTAACTCAAGCTAATAACTTTTCCAAATGAGTTGGAAAAGTGGAAGAGTGGAAAAGCACTATAAAAAGACTGAAAAGGGGTCGAGCGAGACCGGCGCTCGACATTACAGGTACTCTCTTTGGACACCTCTTGCATTTACCAAGTGCATGCGCAACAACCGTGACGTCAATTCCAAATTTCCACTAAAGAGAAGTTTGTGATTTAGCGGGGAGGCAATGATATCAAAAGATATCCCCTAGGAGGGTGGGCCTCTGGTAAACAATTGTTGTTGGTATGTTAAGAAACAAAATTTACTAAAAAATTTTAATTTCTTCTCAACCTACTCACAATTGTTTACAATTGGCTGAATAAACAATGGGAGGAGGTGAATCACATAACCAATACCAACAAGCGCAGCATAAAGAAATGCAAGGAGGGCAGAGAATGACAGTGAAACCTGTAAAGGAAGAAAGCGGGAAGGTGCTGAAAAAGAAGCTGAAACACCAACACCATAGTGTTGAAAAGAATGAAGCACCTGAAAAGAACAAGGCTGAGTGATGCACCAACCCGAAAATACATATTTAATGAGGGTGCACAACAGCCTGAGCAGCAATGAGAGGGCCTAAAGAAAAAAGGTCCGCAGATTGCTGCTGTAGGTGGCGGAGATAAAAGGAGAAGAATGTAGAAGCATTCCTCCAGTAAGCCGCATTCATAATGTCCCTGAGCGAAACAGAACTAAAGAATGCCCAGGAAGTAGAAATGGCACGAACCTCATGAGCATTAAATTGGTTCGAAACAAGATCCAAAGCAGACAAACTGGAATAAGCCAGCTTGATTGCGAGACATATCCATCTGGAAATAGAATGGGAAGAGATAGACTACCTCCCAGGAATGAGACACAGAAAGAATCTCTTCCGACCCCTCCAAATGAACTGTGTGCAATTAATGTAAGTCTTGATCACACGAACAGGACAAAGAAGAGGCCTCCGGCCATGGACAAAAGGAAGAGCCCAAATGCAGATGGGAGGAGGTACTGAATCAGGAAGTTGATTCTTGGCCAGAAAAGAGCAATCAGTAGTGAAGGTTACATTGTTAGCCTCATTTCTGAAGAAAGCTGAATCAACGGGAAGCACATGAAGCTCACTGACACGTATGGCAGAAGCAAACGCTAGAAGGAAAGAAGTCTTATATGTGAGAGAACGCATATCAGTCTCAGATAAAGGCTCGAACGGCATCCCCCTCCAAAAAATGTAACACCAACGCCAAGTTCCATTTGGGTGTAAGACGCAAAACTCGAGGCCTCTTCAGAGAAAAGTGCCGAATTAGTTTGGAGAGAAAGAGATTATGACCGATGCACCACTTTCCCACATAAGAGGAAGTTTCTGACAGCATAGACCTATAGCCCTTAATAGTAACAGACTGGAGGCCTTGGAGTCAAAAAGGTATACCAGAAAATCCGCAATTTGAGCGAATGATGGATTTTGGTAATCCTCATGTTCAGCTGCACACCAGCGGCAGAAAACTTTCCACTTAGCAGCATAAGTCATGCCAGTGAAATGTCGCCGTGATGCAGAAATGCACTCCAGTGTTCATCTCGAAAAACCTATGTCAGAGACAGGACCTGATTAAGCAGGCATGAAGGGACAGGCTCACCAGGTTGTTGTGATACTTTCTGGGCTGGCCCTGGGAAAGAAAGATCGCGGCATCGAGGTAGACGAATTGGCTGATCTGCTAACAGAGGCCTCAGCTGATTGATCCACACCCGCTGTGGAGACAGAGGAGCGATCAGAATGACCCTGCAACTGAAGCGTGAATCTTTGCCAACACCTGAGGAAGAATCAGTGCAGGAAGGTATAGCCGATCCAACCTGTCCAGTCCAGAGACAGAGCGTCTACTGCAAAGGGTAGTGGAGACAAAGATTCCAGCGAGTGGTGAAAAGGTCGACGAGAGGACGACTCCACTGCTCACAAATGGTCTGAAACACCAAACGATGCAGCATCCATTCAGTGGGAAGACACTGTCCCATTGGGACTGGGAGTCGGCTAGGATGTTGAGACATCCGGGAATGTGCCGAATGGCCACCAGAGTGTTTACATCCCACGCTAACAGCAGAAGAACCCGAGATAGCCGATACATGGGAATCGAATGCGTGCCCCCTTGATTCCGGATGTAGGCCACCACTGACGAATTGTCCAAAAGAAACAGGACTGTGTGATTCGACAGGTGAGAGATCCAATGCTGAAAACTCAACAGAAGAGTAAGGAGCTCCTTCTGGTTGATATGAAGGGCCACCTGCTCGCTGTCCCACTCGCCATGAGTAGACAGACCGAGAGGAGCCAACATCGCACCCCAGCCCCGATAGCTGGAATCCGCAGTAAGGATGCGTTCGACCGAAGGAAGATCCAACGGAACACCCTGAGTCAACCAGGGAACATCAGTCCAAGGGTGGAGGTAACAAAGCAAGGACCGAGGAATAGGAAGTTCCAGGTCCAGAGGATCCACATTTGGATGCCAATGATCCAACAGGAAGTGTTGGAGAGGTCGGGCAAACAAGCAACCCAGCGGAATGAGATCTGTCACCGAACCGCAAAGGCCCAGCATCCAAAGGAAAGTCCTGGCCGAGACTGAGGAGGATCGGAGCAGATCCCGAGTCCCGAGTCAAGGCGGAAAGGATTAACGCCCGAGCCTTGGGAATCGACACTACATTGTGAAAAGTGTCGAAAACCATTCCCAAATGATGAAATTGCTGAAAAGGAAGGAGATTGACTTCTCACAATTGACTCTGAAACCCAGCGACGCCAGCAGGCCAAGCAACCGTCGAACATTGGACTCCAGAACTGCAGCATTGTGGTGCCATTGGAGGATGTCGTCCAGGTAAGCTGATGAAGTCACAGCCGACTGAGTACAATGAAAAGAAATCACATGTGACATCAGTCGGGTGAAGGCCCAAGGAGCCAGGTTTAAACCAAACGGTAGAGCTTTGAATTGAAAGACACGATCCCGAAACGAGAACCGAAGGTATTTCCGTGATGCCAGGTGAATGGGCATATGGAAATAGGCATCCTTCAGGTCGATACTGGCTGCAAAATCGCCCTGAAAGTCTCCATGCTGAAACGAGGTGCTATGATGGACTCGTTCAGGATACTCAGATGACAGGACGAAACTGGCCATTTTTCTTTGACACCACACCAAGAAAAGCTTCGAGTAGAACCCTGGCTGGAGAAAGGGTGTTCTTGGCACCAAGAAAAGCCTCGAGTAGAACCCTGGCAGGAGAAAGGGTGTTCCTAACCACCTCGATTGCCCCTTTGGAGAGGAGATTGTCGATCTCCTGCACCAGAAGGTCCCGATGCTGAGGATCGGAAGGGACCCGAGTCTGGAGGGTCTCCCGAGAATAAACAGGGGTGCCGACGGAAGGACAGTTGCAGATCTGACTGGATGACGTTGAAGACCCAAGGGTCCGACGTTATCTCCATCCAATGGTCGAAAAACAGCAACAGCCTTCCCCCGACTGGAGGCAAATCAAGGTGAGGACCTTCACTTGCGGCCTCGAAGAGGCCCCCGAGAGGAGAAAGCACCCCCTCGGGAAGCAAGTTCTGAGACTTTCCTCCCTGAGGCTGCCAGCAAGCTTGGCCGCATCAGCGTTTCTTCTGAGCAGAAGGAGCGGACGGAAACGAAGGCATGGCTGACGCAGCTGGGTGCTTTGTGGGCCTCAAACGACCACCACCCGCAGAAGCAGGTTGGTCCAGTTGCCGTAACAAAAGCTGGTTCTTCGAATGACAAAGAACCTCATCACAGACAGCCCCCACGGAACCATGGAACAGCTGAGGTCCAACCAAAGAGACAGACCTCAGAACAGCACGCTGTTCAGAAGGAAGGGATGGAGAAGTGTCCAACAATGCATCGCGGTGTGGAAGCTCCAAATTAGCCATGTTGCAGGCGTGAGCGTGTGTCAGGTTCATAAGAGCCTGAGACAAAACATGCAAAGGCACCTGAGCATCATCAAACTCCCCTGGCGGAAAATAGGAAGCCAGGGCAGCGACGACGTGGTCTGCAAGAGACAACATGCCCAGCATCTCTCGGGACAGGCCCACCATAGATTCAACTACCGACATCGGGAGAACTGCCGACTTAGGCTTAGTTAACCCGAGGGAAGAAGAATCCTCATCCACAGTAGTCAACCCTTGGAAGACTGGTAGACAGACGGATTCATAGACACGAAACCGCAATGGAGGCAGAAATGCATCAGATCATGAAAAGAAAGAACCCTTTAGGGCCTTGGAATGCATTTTGGCATCCATGCCCTGGAAGGACTCAAGAACCTGAGCCGATTGCAGAGGGTGCAAAACCCCAGAGCTAGAAGGCTTGACAGGGTTGCGGCGCTCCACAGAGGTCCGCGGCCGGTCGGTCACTGATTGCTGGTCTGAAGGCTGAATGTCTGGAAATAAGCCAAAAACAAAATCTAAAGCCTGCCCCAAGACTGACGAGGGGGGGGGGGGGGGGGGCATCGCCTTCAAGAAAATCGTCATCCTCTGTGGCAGAAGAGACGTAGCCCAGCTCGGGCTGACCAGTGGAAACCTCCTGTAAATGCTGAACAGCATCCAAAGGGGCAGGCAGGGAATCTCTGCGACTGACCAAAGGAGGTTGCGCCTCAGGAGGCACAGGGAAGCCAACTTGAGGGTTGCTAGAAAGCAACCAGGTGAGCACTAGAACGGCCTGCCTCAGCTCACCCTGCGAATCTGTCGGAGCAGCTGCACCTGATGGAGTGTCTTCCCAATGGACCCTTCTAGAAGAAGAACCCAAATCCTCAGAAGGGGCCGACAACGAACGTCGATCAGCAGACAGAGTGGGGAGATGGCGAGAAGACACCGGAGAACAGTCCCAAGAGTGACACCCAGGGGCATTCACTGACCTCTGCAAAACAGAAGGCCCTGCCTGCAAATCCTCTAGAGAGACTGACGGTGTACGTCGATTGGTAGCTGGACCTGGGACACAATGAGAAGACACCAGAGGATTGTCCCATGAATGACAGAAACCTGCCATTGGCCTCTGAGAGACCGAAGGCCCCAAATGCCCATCCTCTGAGACTGACGACAAGCATCGATCGACAGCCAGATTTGGGACACAGTGAGAAATCACTGGAGGAAGGTCCCAAGAGTGACAGCTAACAGGAGACGTCACTGGCCTCTGCTGAACAGAAGGCTCTGGTTGCAAATGTCCCAGCCCCATCCTGTTAATCGGCTCACCAGCAGGGGAAGGCGGAACAACAAACGATTCACCCGAGGAACAAGGAATCGCTGCCGAAGCGACCAAACGTCCCAACCGGCCAGGAGCAAACCTCGCCAGATGAGACGGGGCAGCCAGCAAACCCATACAGCTTCGCAGAGAAGTCAGGGAAGACTGGGAGCCCTGTGGCACACCCCCAGATACAGCCTCAGTCCCCCGAGACTGTATACCATCCCCGTAAGAGATGGCAGAAGCACTATCATGCAAAATAGGAGCAGCATGAATAAAAACCTCAGCAACTGCAGATGATGCAGGTGGTAAATCAGAGAGCGACCGAGCTGACCTCAGAAGAACTCTCAACGAAAACAGTCACCTCAAGGGTGACCACCGGAGCCAAAGGAAGGGAGACCGCAGTCCCCACTTCAGGTGTCCCAGCACCAGCACCGCCAACAGCTGCAGAGGAACTTTCTACCGAAAAAGGCTGCCCAACATCCTGCGTGACAGACTCACCACATGCACTCTCAGAAATATCTGAAGAGGCACGGCCACCTTTGCCCCGAGAATGAGGGGTTCTAGCTCTGGTTAGAACCATCTTGTTAACCCTTTACCTAACATGAAAAGCAGACGACACTTGCAAAAAAAATTCTTGAATAACTAAATTTTTTCATTTTTTGTCTCAAAAACATAGGTTATGACCCCTCATTGGAACGAGCTCAACGAGCTCGTTCCAACGAGGGGTCATAACCTATGTTTTTGAGACAAAAAATGAAAATATTTTGAAAATTAATTGGCGATTTTTGAGAATAGCGCTGGCCGGTTTTGGCCGTTACGTTGGGTAAAGGGTTAACGGAAGCCCAGAACTTGGAATACCAAACCCCACAAACACCACAGGGATGGGCCTGAGAACAATTGTTGCAGGTGACACAAGTACTGTGAACATCATCGACATGTTTCACCTGCATACAAGAAGGACAAGGGAGTGTTTTTGGCATTGTCCAAAATGGTGACAGAAGAATTTCTTGTGGGAAAAATCCCCCTAAATAATTCAAAGAATCAAGCTTCTCACCGGCGGAAAAACGATCAACGCAGGTCACGTCTTCGCATGCGGAAAAGGCAAGATACGCAAAGATAACACAAGCTAAAATGAGCATAAATATAACGAAAACAAAACAATTTCGAGCTTGAGTAAAGGATAGAATCCTAGAATGCACATATAACAATAATTGTAGCGAGTTATTCAAGTTGTTCTCGAAGAAACAAGCTGAGCAGCACGAGTCACAAAAATTCCGACCATGCACGATGGGGGAAAAAAAAAGAATTGACGTCACGGTTGTTGCACATGCGCTCGATAAATGCTAGAAGTGTGCAGAGAGAGTACCTGTAATGTCGAGCGCCGGTGTCGCTCGACCCCTTTTCGATCTTTTTATAGTGCTTTTGCACTCTTCCACTTTCCAACTCATTTGGAAAAGTTATTAGCTTGAGTTAGTTCTGAGTAGGTTGAGAAGAAATAGGTGCAGTTCAGGCCTGAGACTTTTCATCCTGTGATAAAATTTTCTTTTTCTCTTGGACAAATTTAATCATTCCCATTCCAAATCTCCTTCATCAGTGACAATCTACCACCATATAATCACACATGAATGAGTAGTTAATTGGTATGGGGAGGTATCAAACTACTGGGAACAACTGTCAAGTACGTAAAATCATCCAACTGGGCCTCAAATTCTAACCTGGTGGCCAAAACTGATACAAAGCTTAGAAAACCCGGAATATATCCAAACTTTGTAAAGAAAAACATTTAAACAGGGATGTGACTGGGATAACCTCAGAGAACTGGATCTAGTGGTGTCCATATAATATTTTTATGCTTTTACTGAAATACCATTTAAATAGTTCAAAAAAAATTAAATATAATGTATTAGCATGGAGTAAGGGTGGGGTGGGAAGCATGAAATGTAAATTATCGATGTGTGGGCTGCACACACAAATCTTCCGGATAAGTTTGGCAATCTCCTTGACAGCTCACCAAAATCTCACTGACATTCATTTTCAGAGGTTAACAGATCCAGAAAAGATAACAAGAGGCCCCACGGGGCCTGAAGCACTCATCTTGTACAGAACACAATTTAAACAGAGTCCAAGAATGAGTCTACATTAAGCAAGCCATCTCCATAGGCTACACTGTCAATCCTTGAGTCTCTCAGGAGTGACAAAAATAATCTGGGCATCATGCCTTTTCTTCAGTTGATCATAAGTAAAATGTAGAGCTCCCCTATGAAGCCCCTTGATACAACCTATGTGGATTAATCTTAGTACCTCTAGAGGGTACTGAATACAAAATTTTTAATTCTTCAGCAAAATGGCCAATTCCAGCTCCCATAGAGAGCCCAAATATTAACCCAGGCTCTTGATTTGAACACAGTTAAATCTGACTTCCCTAGAGATGTTGTGTACCGAATATGAAAGCATTCTGACTGTTGGATCTGAAGAAGAGAAATTGTAAAGAAATTTCTTCGAATTGCACTAAGTTCAAATTTGGGCTACCATAGCGAGCCCAAATATTAACCTATGGATCCGATTTGAACATACTTGAATCTGACCCCCCTAGATATGTTGTATATCAAATGTGAAAGTATTCTGACAAGTGAATCTGAAGAAGATTTTTGAAGAAATTCCCTCATATTGTACTAAGTTAAATTTCATGTTCCCATATGGAACCCAAATATTAACCTAGGCACTCGAATTGAACAACCTGGTATCTGACCCCCCTAGAGATGTTATATACCAAATATAAAAGCATTCCGACTGGTGGATCTGAAGAAGAAGATTTTTAAAGAAATTTCCTCATATTGCACTAAGTAAAAATTTGGGCTACCATAGTGAGCCCAAATATATACCTAGGGATCTGATTTGAACAAACTTGAATCTGACCCCCCATAGAGATGTTGCATACCAAATATCAAAGCATTCTGACTGATGGATCTGAAGAAGATTTTTTTAAATTACCCTCCATATTGAACAAAGATAAAATTTGGGCTTCCGTAGGAAGCCCAAATATTAACCAGGGATTTGGTTTGAACAATCTACAATCTGACCCTCATAACAATGATGTATACCAAATATTAAAAGATTCTGACTGGTGGTTCTGAAGAAGAAGATTTTTAAAGAATATTCCCCATATTACCCTATGTTAAAACTGCGGGCTCCTGTAGAGAGCCCAAATATGAACCAATGAGCTTTATTTCAACAAACTTTTATCTGACCCCCCCCCCCCCCCCCCCCCCCCCCCTCCGAATGCTGTATACCAAATATGAAAAGATTCTGATGATTGGTTCTGGAGAAAAGATTTTTTTAAATTTTTGCAAATATGCTGACTCAGCATTTTTTCGATGCCCATTACAGAACGCCCTAACATAAACGATGGCATTTTTTTACGTCTCAAAATTGAGATAAACGCATAAAAAACAGATTTTTTTCCCAAACAAAATACTTTCAGCCTAAATTTTTTTCTTCTTCTTAAAACGCATAAAAAACGATAAAACTAAATTTCTGGATTTTGGTCCAAAATTTCCTAAGTCAAATCCGGACCCCAAAGTTTCGGTGTAAAAAAAAAATGTTTTTTTGTCTTAAAATTGACAGAAACGCATAAAAAACAAAAACAAAAAATTACGGATTTTGGTCCAAAATTTTCGAAGTCCCACCCGGACCCCAAATTTTCGGTGTAAAAAAAAAAAAAATTGTTTTTGTCTTAAAATTGACAGAAACGCATAAAAAACAAACAAAAAATTTCCAGATTTTGGTCCCAAATTTTCAAAGTCCTACCCGGAACCCAAATTTTCAGGGGGAAAAAAATAATTTTTTTTTGTCTTAAAATTGACCGAAACGCAAAAAAAACAAAAAAAAAAAAATTTCGGATTTTGGACCAAAATTTTCTAAGTCCCACCCGGACCCCAAATTTTCAGGGGAAAAAATTTTTTTTTTTTATTTTGTCTTAAAATTGATGGAAATGCATAAAAAAACAAAAAAATTTTTTTCAGATTTTGGTCCAAAATTTTCCAAGTCCCACACGGACCCCAAATTTTCAGGGGAAAAATTTTTTTTTTTTTTTTTTTTGTCTTAAAATTGACCAAAACGCAGAAAAAAAACCCCAAAAAATTTTTCCAATTTTTTACATTCAGCCTAAATTTTTTTCTTAAAACGCATAAAAAACGATAAAACTAAATTTCCAGATTTTGATCCAAAATTTCCTAAGTCCCACCCGGGCCCCAAATTTTCAGGGGGAAAAAATAATTTTTTTTTGTCTTAAAATTGACCGAAACGCAGAAAAAACAAAAAAAAAAATTCGGATTTTGGTCCAAAATTTTCTAAGTCCCACCCGGACCCCAAATTTTCGGTGTAAAAAAAAAAAAAATTTGTTTGTCTTAAAATTGACAGAAACGCATAAAAACAAACAAAAAATTTCCAGATTTTGGTCCCAAATTTTCAAAGTCCTACCCGGACCCCAAATTTTCAGGGGAAAAAAAAATATATGTTTTTTGGTCTTAAAATTGACGGAAACGCATAAAAAAAACAAAAAAAAAATTTTCGGATTTTGGACCAAAATTTTTTTTTTTTTTTTGTCTTAAAATTGACCGAAATGCAGAAAAAACGAAAAAAAAAAAAATTTCGGATTTTGGTCCAAAATTTTTTTTAAGTCCCACCCAGACCCCAAATTTTCAGGGAAAAAAAATTTTTTTTTTTTTTTTGTCTTAAAATTGATGGAAATGCATAAAAAAACAAAAAAAATTTTTTCAGATTTTGGTCCAAAATTTCCTAAGTCCCACCCGGCCCCCAAATTTTCAGGGGAAAAAAAATAATTTTTTTTTTTTTTTTTATCTTAAAATTGACCGAAACGCAGAAAAAACGAGAAAAAAAAAATTTCGGATTTTGGTCCAAAATTTTTTTTCAAGTCCCATCCAGACCTCAAATTTTCAGGGGAAAAAATTTTTTTTTTTTTTTTGTCTTAAAATTGATGGAAATGCATAAAAAAACAAAAAAATTTTTTTCAGATTTTGGTCCAAAATTTTCTAAGTCCCACCCGGACCCCAAATTTTCAGGGGGAAAAAAATTTTTTTTTTTTTTTTTTTTTGTCTTAAAATTGACCAAAACGCAGAAAAAAAACCCCAAAAAATTTTTCCGATTTTTTACATTCAGCCTAAATTTTTTTCTTCTTAAAACGCATAAAAAACGATAAAACTAAATTTCCAGATTTTGATCCAAAATTTCCTAAGTCCAACCCGGACCCCAAATTTTCGGTGTAAAAAAAAAATGTTTTTTTGTCTTAAAATTGACAGAAATGCATAAAAAACAAAAACAAAAAATTACGGATTTTGGTCCAAAATTTTTGAAGTCCCACCCGGACCCCAAATTTTCAGGGGAAAAATTTTTTTTTTTTTTTTTTGTCTTAAAATTGACCGAAACGCAGAAAAAACAAAAAAATATTTTCGGATTTTGGTCCAAAATTTCGAGGTCCGCAACGGGACCCCAAATTTTCAGCCTAAATATGAACCCAGGGATTTGGCTTCAACAAACTTGAATCTCACCCCACTAAGGATGCTGCATACCAAATATCAAAACATTCTTATTGCTAGATCTGAAGAAGAAGATTTTTCAAAAATACTCCTCATACTGCACTAATTTAAACATTTGGGCTCCCACAGAGAGCCCAAATATCGACCCAGGCAACTGATTTCAATAAACATGTGAAACAATCTTACAAAGATGTTATATGTGAAATTTGAAAGCTTTTGGAGCAGTGGATTCGGAGAAAAGTAGTCTTATGTTTTTCCCATTACCCACGGTGTTAAAAAATGCTGACTCAGCACTTTTTCAAAGTCCCCAAAAAGTACCCCATGATAAAACCGATGGCAATTTTTTTTGATCATTCCATTCTGTTGGTCCTAAGGAAGCTTCACAACAAATAAGAATTCTCAGTGCCGTGTAGTTTTGGAGATATGGGCGTTTTCATTTTTTTCTATTTTTAGCTCCTGTGGTTCCCACTGGGCTATGGGGAAAAAAAATTCTGCATAAATTAGGTACTTATGACCCAATAAGCACTCATGTAAAATTTGGTTCAAATCGGCCTAGCGGTTTGGAAAATAGAAATTTGGGGCGGGGCCAAAATTTTTGCCCCTCCTTTAACATCGTCAAATATAGCCCTTCCAACTTCTCTTGAACAAACTTGAGTCTACACCTCAAAAGGAAGCTGCATACCAAATATCAAGTCTCTGCTATTGCTGGTTCTTGAGAAGAAGATTTTTTAAGAATTAGAGCATTTTTGCCTCATCCCTCTGCTCAATGTGAGCCGAAACCTAATTTGACAAAAAATCAAAATGCACTTATATAACCCCTACTCACATGAAATTTCATTAATATGCGGCCAGTGGTTTGGGAGAACAAGCCCAATCACCACCTTCACGATGGACGCTGGACGACGGACGACGGACGAAAAGTGATCAGAATAGCTCACCCTGACTTTCAGTCAGGTGAGCTAAAGATGGTGTTGACGGACGACGGACAACGGACGGAGAGCGATGAGATTAGCTCAGCTTGACTTTGTCTAGATGAGCTAATAAACCCAAATAGCTAACTCTAGATTTAATGCAGTCTATTCTGACAGCAACTATTACATTCTTTCTGGCTTTGGTTGCAATCATGTTTGATAAGGATAGACATTTAGATATTCATAGGCATTCTCTAGCTAAATATAACATCCCAAAATCCTTATATTTTCAAATGAAAGTGTCAATGACACTGTAGCTTAACTTGACTGTGTGTAGTGTTTGATGAAAAGGATAATGTTCAATGTTTATGAAAGAATTATGAAATAAGACAAACATTGTGATAATTGAGAATATGTTAATTTCTTTTCCCTGTATGCTATGTTTTCAATAAGAATAATTTGAGTGTATACTGTACTAAAGAATTAAGACCTGGGTTGATGTCACCCTAACAGTTAACGCATGTCAACCCAAGTTACCAAGTTACAGTACAATCATTCCAAAACAAGTCACCCTACCAAGTCACAATGAAATCCCTTCATAAATATAACTTGTAGACTTTGCTAAAGGAATCTAGGTCATGTGATGGTTCGGCGGTCATGGTTGCCTGATCATGACCAAAATAGGAGAGTCTCATCTAGATATCATACCAAGTTATCCTACCAAGATACAATGAAATCCCTTCATAAAAACAACCTGTAAGCAGTGCTAAATGAATCTAGGTCAAGTGACCACGCAGCGATAATGGCTGACCGATCATGACCAAAATACAACAGTCTCATCTAGACATCATACCAAGAAATCCTTCCAAGCTACAATGAAATTGCTTCATAAATATAAACTGTAGACTGTGCTAAACAAATGTAGGTCACGTGTCTGGGTGGCTGTCACAGTTGACCGATCACAGCCAAAATAAGACGTTCTCATCTAGACATTATACAGTGTGATCCTACCAAGTTGCAATAAAATCCTTTCATAAATACGACCTATAGACTGTACTAAAGGTTTTCGGACTTCGGGCCCATGTAGCCGTCATGGTTAACCAAGCATGAAGAAAAGGGGACATTCCCATCTAGACATTATACAGAGTCATCCTACCATGTTACAATGAAATCCCTTCATAAATATGACCTGTAGACTGTGCTAAAGGCTTTTAGGTTTCGGGCTCTCATAGCCGTCATGGTTGACCGATCATGACCAAAAGGGCATGTTCTCATCTAGACATTATATGAAGTCATCCAACCAAGTTACAATGAAATCCCTTCATAAATATGACAACCTGTAGACTGTGCTAAAGGTTTCCACACTCTCGCTGCAGTCACGGTTGATTGATCATGATCAAAAGGGGATATACTCATCTAGACATTATACAGAGTCATCCAACCAAGTTACAATGAAATCCTTTCATAAATACGACATTTAGACTGTGCTAAAGGTTTTTGGGTTTTGGGCTCTAGTAGCTGTCACGTTTGACCAATCATGACCAAAAGGGGACGTTCTCGTCTAGACATGACCTTGAACCTGCATAAGAAATTTTGGTATGATTGGACAAGAACTGTGGGGTGTAGCCTGTGCCAAAGAAAATGTGAAGAGACTCAGACTTCTGCACGAGTGATGGCAATAGCTAATCTTGACTTTGCCAAGTTAAGTTTAAAATGTGAACAAACATCGATTTAAATACATATTTGGAGATTGAAAGGCACAGCTTCACAGTATCACAACATTGCAAGAGATGATACAAAGAAAATTTTGTTAATACCGAACAATGATACAAAGCATGTTTCTTGATTTTTGTTCCTTGTGCAAATTTGGAAAGATGAATGTCCACATTATGTGGTTCTATCGATCTGTTATTAACCTGTGTTGGGCAGGATAGCAAACTTGTCTTTATATGCCACTAGAACTTAACACAGTTTGAAGGAGTCCTCGGGATGAAAATTGTGATCATCAAAAATGATTTTCCTGTACACAAACTGTCACAACTCAAATGAAATGTAAAAGGTAGTGTGAACTGTGAATTGAACAGTAGCAGATATCTCTAGCTTAAACTCTGCATCAATGAAATCTAATTATGTCAGAAAATTAAATAATTACCTTCAAATCAACAGCTGCCTTCCTCTTCTGAAACCAACAAACTGCTTTCCTTGCCTCAGAAAAACGACTTCTGGTAACTGATCCACAACCTCCCCTAGTGATTAATACAATTAATTATTATGACGAATGATGACTGTTTCAGGAATTTACCACGAAATGGGTGACACATGATTCTAATTTTCATAACACAATTTAGAAAGCACAATCCTGAACGAAATCAGTCTGCCTCCTTCCTGATCATGTCATATATTCTAATTTATGTTACTTCACCTGGATCCAGCATTTGAAGCCTTCCAAATCTAAAAATTTCAGAGAGCCGAAAAAACAGAATTCTTTACCGTGGGCCAAATGAAAGAATGTTTATTGATGGTATTGGAGGACACTTCCTTGGCTCTGTGCATGTGCAGATGCTATGTATGGAGGCCAATACAGGACTCTAGTTTTTCTGTTAGTCTGGTTTAATTTTTGGGGTGGGGGGGTGTTCTAAATTAAGTGTTTAGCCTGAATTCTATATAATAGAGTGCTAGCATGTCTGGGCTAGAGGTAGGGTGGATAAATAAATATTGTAACTCTCGATGACCTGTGTTCAGTGATCTCATATCAATGAAGAGTCATAAACTTCAAAACAAGCCAATAAAAGAATTAGCCCACAAAACTTACCCAAATACACTTCCAAAAAAACCACCGCCAATCATGCCTTTAATTCCCAGGTTTGTTTTCATCAATGCCCCAGTGACAGCTGTAAAGATAAATCAGAGAACATTAAACTTCCACATTCTTCATATTTCTCTGTACATTGTAAGTATAAATCAATGTTCTCTCAATACAACGGATTGCTGGAACGTCAGCAAAAAACACCTTCTTCCCCACCCCCAAAGATGGCATCAAGTCAATTACTGTAATAACTCCTTCCATTGATGTTTGATGACGTGAAGGCAGCGTAACAGTTTTGACATCAAACATGGTATTTACCAAGCATGAAAACTTGCAACACAATATCAATGTTCCAAACCGGGCATCTTTTTTTATCAACAGTACCTAAAATATGTTGGAAATATTCAATCTGTGTTGTCGCCAAAAATGTGCACATCATCAACATCAAAGTACATTCTTTAACTGGTTAAGTGCTGAAAGACCATATTTGAGCTTTACTCTAAAGTGCAGGTACTGCAACTCAAAGGCTTCAAACACTGTGAATGTCCTTCATATTATCACTGAATCTAAATTATTTAGTCTGTATGGATTTTCCTTGTTACAATTCATGGGAGAGTGCCTATAGGCACTCTCCCATAAACTGTTACAAGACAAAGACTTGTGAACAAAATGTGATGACTAAAAATAATTCAGCACTCTACCAGTTAAAAAGCAATTGGACATTATAAGGCATCAGAAAAATGAAAACCCTCAAGAAATCTTTTTCTTGTTGAGCATTGTTTATTTATAGCAATAGCTGCAAGATAGTGGCAGTTGAGTCAGTTTTCTATATGTGAGCAATATACATTTTAGCAATCCAGTTGTATGAGATGGAGAGTATAAATCTATAAAATACATGATATACTCACTTGATTACTTACAATAACATTGTAAACATTTGAAATACCAGTTCACCAGCATGCTAAGGCACACTGCACATCGATGATGCACTAGTCTTCAACCAATGCTAACCCTGCTTGTGCGGCGGAGTTAGTTCATTGGGGAGTATGATAGCTGTTTGTCATTGCTCAGTGATTCTCCCTGGGTACTCCGGCTTCCTCCACCCATAAAACTATCTGACACGAGGTGACCTGGCTGTCAAAAGTGTCGTTAAACTCCAATAAAAACAAGAGGCCCCATGGGGTCTAAAGCGCTCACCTTGAACAGAACTGGATATAAACTGAGGCCACGAATAAATCTACATTAAGCAATCAATCTCCAAAGGATCCATTGTCAATCCTTGAGCCCCTCAGTAGTTACAAAATAATCCAAGCATCATGCCTTTTCTTCAGTTAATCATAATGTAAAAAGTCGAGCTTCCCTATGGAGCCCCTTGATATACAACCATGTGGATTAATCTTAGTTACACACCTCTAGAGGGTACTTAATAAAAAATTTCTAATCCTTCAGCTACTTGGCTCCTTATAAAATTAACTTGGAATTATGTGTCTATTTTTAACACACACCGAATCCCAAAATAGCTAGGGTTAATTTTTTTCATATAAATCAAATATCTGTTTCCCACTTATGCTGCAGATCAAATTTTGTTAAATTCTGAGTAGTGAACCAGAGATGTTGTATACCAGATAATGAAAGGATTCTGACTGGTGGATGATCTGAAGAAGATTTTTCAAGAAATTTCCTAATATTGCACTAAGTTAAAATTTGGGCTACCATAGTGTGCCCAAATATTAACCCAGGGACCCAATTTGAACAAACTTGAATCTGTCCCCCTAGAGATATTGTAAACCAAATATGAAAGCATTCTGACTGGTGGATCTGAAGAAGATTTTTAAAGATTATCCCCAGGATTGCACTAAGTTAAAATTTGTGTTCCCATGGGGAGCCCAAATCTTAACCCCTGCACTCAAGTTGAAGAAACTTGAATCTGATCCCCCCTAGAGATGTTGTATACCAAATATGAAAGGATTCTGACTGGTGAATCTGTAGATGATTTTTAAAAAAATTTCCTCATATTGCACCATGTTAAAATTTGGGCTCCCTTAGGGAGCCCAAATATTAACCCTGGCTTTCGATTTAAACAAGCTTGAATCTGATTCCCCTAGAGATGTAGTATACCAAATATGAAGCAATTTGGATTGGTGGATCTGGAAAAGAAGATTTTTAAAGAAATTTCCTCATATTGCACTAAGTTAAAATTCGGGCTACCATAGGGAGCCCAAATATGAGACAAAGTTGAATTTAAACACCCCCCCCCCCCCCACCCCCTACAGATGATGTATACCAAATATGAAAGGATTCTGACTGGTGAATCTGAAGATGATTTTTAAAGAAATTTCCTCATATTGCACTAAGTTAAAATTTGGACTCAAATAGGGACTCCAAATATGAGCCCAGGGGCCCAGTTTGAAAAAACTTGAATTTGACCACCCTAGAGATGTTGAAAACCAAATATGAAACAATTCTGACTGCTGAATCTGAAGAAGATTTTTAAAGAAATTTCCTCATATTGCACTAAGTTAAAATTTTGGCTACCAAAGGGAGCCCAAATATCAACCCAGGCACTCAAATTGAACAAACTGGAATCTCAATCCCCTGGAGATGTTGTATTCCAAATATGAACAAATTCTGACCTGTGGATCTGACGAATATTGCACTAAATTAAAATCTGGGCTGCCATAGGGAGCACAAATATCAATTCAGGGTCCAGATTTGAAGAAACTTAAATCTGACCTCCCTAGAGATGTTGTATACCAAATCTGAAAGGAATATGACTAGTGGATCTGAAGAAGAAGATTTTAAAGAAATTTCATTATATTCCACTAAGTGGAAAGTTTGGGCTACAATAGAGAGCCTAAATATGAACCCAGAGACCCAATTTGAACAAACTTTAATCTGACCCCCCCCCCCCCCCCCCCCACCACTCCCACCCCCACCCAGAGATGTTATACGAAAGCATTCTGACTGGTGGGTCTGAAGAAGATTTTTAAAGATTATCCCCCATATTGCTAAATATTCAGGCTCCTGTATTGAGCTCATATATGAACCAAGGGGCTTCATTTTAACAAACTTAAATATCCCCGCCACCCCCCCCCCCCCCACCCCACCCCTTCATAACAATGATGTATACCAGACATCAAAAGATTCTGACTGGTCGTTTTGAAGATGAAGATTTTTAAAGAATATTCCCCATATTGCTCTAAGTTAAAAATTCAGGCTCCTGTATTGAGCCCAAGTATGAACAATAGGCTTTATTTTAACAAACTTGTACCTGACCCCCCCCCCCCCCCCCCCCCACCCACCCCTCCACCCCAATTGGATGATGTACACCAAATATCAACAGGTTCTGATCATTGGTTCTGGAGAAAATTTTTTTTTAAAATTTTTGCAAATATGCTGACACAACATATGGCAATTTGTTTTTTACCATTCAATTCTATGGGGCCTTGGGATGCTTCATACCAAATAACAGTTCTCTGTTCCGTGGGGTTTGGGAAATATTTGAGTTTGAAAATACTTCTATTTTTAGCTCCTGGGGTTCCCATGGGGACACTGGAGATTTTGTTTTGCGTGAATCAAGTACTTATGACCCAATACTATCAGAAACAAAAATTGGTTCAAATCGGACCATCGGTTCAGAAAATAGAAATTTTGGGCGGGGCCAAAAAACACTCACCCAGCTCAAGCTGAGACAAGACAGTCTAATGACATCCATATCCCCCGCTGACTTTTATGTTATAATAGGAATAATCTCATTATTGACCTGGACATGTATTTATACCCAATAATGCCACTCATCAAATATCATTTAATTTCTTTAATCGCAACTGAAGGTATCTTCCAAAAACTTGCAATTTTGATAAATTCAAAGTCGACAACTCCATAACTCTGGAAAAATTATTTTAATCAAAACTTCCTTATGCACATGTACACATCATACTCATACTGCAGACCATGTTTCATAAAAATCCAATGAAAAATGCAGGAGTTAAGGGGACAAGCATTTGCGATGGAAATTTTGCTATTTCCCAGGGCCGTAATCACGCAAAATTTGTCGCACCAAAAAAATTCTTGACCACCTGCACATCTACACTTGATACTGATACTTTAGACCAAGATTCGTAAAAATCCAATAAAAAAATGTAGGAGGAGTTAAACGGACAAACCTTTGTGATGGAAATTTTGCTATTTCCAGGGGCCATAACCACGCAAAATTTGTCGCATCGAAAAATTCCTGACCACATGCACATCTACACTTGATACTGATACTTCAGACACACTTGATACTGATACTTCCAATAAAAAAATGTAGGAGGAGTTAAGCGGACGAGCCTTTGTGATGGAAATTCTGCTATTTCCAATGTCCGTAACCAAACAAAAATTGTTTCATTGAAAATTCCTGACCACATGCACATCTACACTTGATACTAATACTTCAGACCAAGTTTCGTAAAAATCCAATGAAAAATGTAGGAGGAGTTAAGCGGACAAGCCTTTGTGATGGAAATTTTACAATTTCCAAGGACAGTAACCAAGCAAAATTCGTCGCATCAAAAATTCCTGACCACCTGCACATCTACACTTGATAATAATACTTCAGACCATGTTTCGTAAAAATCCACTGAAAACTGTAGGAGGAGTTAAGTGGATAAAGTTTGTGATGGATGAACAGACAGACTGATGGACTGACAGACTGGTGGACTGACAGACTGACGGATGAACACAATTTCCATATCCTGCTCATTACTTTGTCGGCAGGGCGTAATGAGTTTGTCAGTAAGTGATGGAGAGCAATTTGCCATGACACAACCAAAACCAATTTTTTTAGCCACTTGTTTCTGCTGGTCCTAGGAAAGCTTCTCAGGCAAAAATAAAGCTCTATTTTGTGAAGTCTTGAAAAAGAGCCCATATGAATTTTTTTTGTTTTTAGCTTCTGGGGTTCTACTCACCACCCCAAGAGGAGTAGCGACTTTTGGAGAAAAAATTCAGAGGAGTATACTCCACCAAGATGCTTTTCACCAAATTAGTTTAGATTTAGTCCAAAAGTTCTGAAGATGAAGACTGATGGAACACAAGGAAGATGATGATTCACCATTTTCCCATTACAAACAGTGTTAAATTGATCATACCCCTAAGGCATCTCTTGGCAAAACCAATAGCAATATTTTTCATCCATCTGATTCCATTGGTCCTGAGGAAGCTTCATAACAAATAACAGTATTCTGGACTGTGCAGTTTTGTAAATATGAATATTTGAATTTTTTTCCATTTTTAGCTCCTGGGGTTCCCACAGGGCTGCAAGAATATGGCCATATGGCAGCCAATGACAAAACTGGCAGCAATTCTTTTTGGTCCATCTGATTAAACTGGTCCTAATAAATCTGCATACCAAATAACAATATTCTGTTCTGTGCAGTTTTGTAAATATGGGCATTGAATTCTTATCTATGCATTCAATTTTTTCCTATTTTTAGTTCCTGAGGTTCTGAGCTCTTATCTAGAGGTCTCAACTAATGAGCACACCAAGTTCAAAAACAATCCTAAGATAAATGTGCCCTGTAGGCCATGTCAAAAACAAATGCCATAAATTCAAAGACTGTTGCAAACAGCAACAGTTTTTGATGAAAATGAAAAGAAAATTGATAGCTCCTATCTTTGTCACCCTGAATAAGCATACAAAGTTTCAAAACAACCTGATAATGAATGTGCCCTCTGAGACATGCCAAAGGAAGATGTTAATACACAAATGCACTAAGTTTGAAGGTCATTGCTTGTGGCAAAGTTTTTTTTCTTCTTCTTTTTTATGGAAATTCATAAATATACTCCGCAGAGAGCGCAAAAGGGATAAATTGCTGCACAAATGCACTAAGTTCAAAGGCTGGGGATAACAACAATAATTTTTTATGGAAATGAAAAAAAAATCAATAGCTGACATCCAGAGGTCACCCGGAACACACATACCAAGTTTCAAAGTGATCCAATCATAAATGTGCCCTGAAGGGTGTGCCCAAAGAAATATTGAGGTCTGACTAAACTAAGTTCAAAGGTCATTGCCAGCGGCAACATTTTTTGACAGAAATGGAAGAAAATCGATAGCTCCCATCTAGAGGTAGCCCCAAACAAGCATACCAAGTTTCAAACTGATCTGTTCATAAATGTGCCCTGTAGGGTGTGCCAAAGGGAAATATTGAGGTCTCACTAAACTAAGTTCAACTGGACATGGTCTGTCGCCAGGTATACCCTCACCATGGCATACCGCCTAGTGTGGGTGACTGAAAAGGGGCATTCAATTTTTCTAAGTAAAAAAAAAAATCAAATATGACCATCAGTCAGCCATATTGAATCCGATCAGGAAAAAGATTATGTCATGCACTGCTCCTCATCATGTTGATCATTTTGGTGAAGTTTCATGAAAATGTGACTAAAACTGTGGAAGTAGTTCGCTCCACAAGTATTTTGCAAAATCCAATATGGCCTCCAGTCGGCCATTTTGAATCCGATCTGGAAAAAATTTATGTTACGCACTGCTCCTCATAATGTTGATCAATTTATATTGAGTTTCATGAAAATGCAGCAAAAACTGTAGAAGTAGTTCACTCCACAAGTATTTTGCAAAATCCAATATGGCCATCAGTCGGCCATCTTGAATCCAATCTGGAAAAGAAATTATGTCACGCACTTTGATCATTTTTGTGAAGTTTCATGAAAATGCGACTAAAACTGTGGAAATAGTTCGCTCCCACAAGTTTAAATGAGCAATGGACTGACGACGACAGACCGACCGACCCGACAAGTTGACTCCAAAATACCCCCCCTAAACTTTGTTTTGTGGGGGTATAAAGAACATTGCCATCCGCAACATTTTTTGACAGAAATGGAAGAAAATTGATAGCTCCCATCAAGAGGTCACCCCCCCCCCCCAAACAAGCATGCCAGGTTTCAAAGCAATTCGATCATAAATGTGCCCTGTAGGGTGTGCCAAAGGGAAATATTGAGGCCTGACTAAACTAAGTTCTAAGAACATCGCAAGTGGCAACATTTATTGACAGAAATGGAAGAAAATCGATAGCTCCAATCTAGAGGTCACCCCAAACAAGCAAGCCAGGTTTCAAAGCAAGTCAAAAATGTACACTGCAGGGTGCGCCAAAGGGAAATATTGATGCATAACTGCACAAAGTTCATCGAAGGTCATTGGTAGCGGCAACATTTTTTGAAGAAAATTGAAGAAAATCGAGAACTCCCATCTAGAGGTCACCCCAAACAAGCATACCAAGTTTCAAAGTGATCTGATCATAAATGCGACCTATGCAGTATGCCAAAGGAAATTGAGGACATACGTATGTATGCCGATGGAGTGACGGCAATAGCTCAGCTTGACTTTGTCAAGTTGAGCTAAAAATGGGCTTCTGAATTTTTTCTATTTTTAGCTCCTGGGGTTCACATGGGGCCACAAAAAAATGTGGGCTCAAATCAAGTACTTATGACCCAATTATATGACATGCCAAATTTGGTTCAAATCAGCCCATCAGTTCATGAAACAGAAATTTGGAGTAGAGACCAACATTGGCATGCTACCACATTGGCATGCTACCACAGACTAATATTGACCTACCAAATTGCCTTGAACAAACTTTAATCTCCACCATCAAAGGATGTTCCAAACCAAACATCAAAGCATTCTCTGGTGGTTCATGAGAATTTCCCTTTCAAGGGAAGTAGGTAGATCAATATTTGGGCTCTCTGTGGGCACATTACCCATTTTGGGCTCTGCCAAAAATTTCTATTTCAAGAACCAATGGGCCGATTTGTTTATCTGCCAGGATACTAATTAGTCAGCACCACAAGAAATGTGAATCATCTCCTTCACATTCCTTCAGATCTAATTGGGAAAAAGCAATCAGGTAATCTTCCTATAATATATTAACAATCATCTACATGATGTTCCGACTTACAATCTCAAAGATAAATTCAAACACTTAACTGAAGTCTTAGTGACAGCAGCAGAGAAAAGTATTCCAAAATGAAGAAAACTTTCTGCCAAGAAAACCACTATTCCCTGGACAGCTGAAATACAAGATGTTTCACGTTCTGCAAAGATAGCTCTTTATAAATGGAAGAAGGCTGGAAGACCATCTGACTCTTCAAACCATCAATTAAAAATGAAGAAAATGACAGCAAAGACTTTGAAAAAGATCCAAAGAATACATAAAGCTAGAATGAAACAGAAAAAAGCTTTCAAGAATAATGAATGCCAAAAATGATAAAAAAAACTCTTCTACCATCTAATTAGATCTCAACGTAAATCGAGTTGTCTTGTTACGGAAGAACTTATAGTAGATGGGGAGTGCTTAACAAATCATGATGACATCAGAGAAGGCTGGGCACATTACTTACAGCAACTGGCTTACCCTCTTGAAGACAAAAAATTTAATGAAAAACACAGAAAATAAGTAGATAAAGACATCCAGCTGATACGAGATATTTGTTTGTCTGAAAATCAACCAATAGAGGAGGTATCATCAGAATGTATTGATGACATTATAAGAAAACTGCAAAATGGCAAAGCTCAAGACATCATGGGCTTACAAACTGAACATTTGAAATTTGGTGAACAAAAAGTGAGTAATTATATCAAAGAAATTATCAACATCAGCTTCCAGCAAAGAAGAATCCCAGACATTAAAATTTGGAATCATCACTCCTGTTCACAAGAAAAATGCAAAGAATTTACCAACAAATTATCGTGGTATCACTGTGACACCTATAATTATGAAAATAATGGAAAAGAGTTTAATACAAAGATCAGATCAGAAACTTGACAAAACACAATCCAGACTACAGAAACGGTTTACAACTGGATCATCTTTTGTGAATGCAGCACTTCTCATCACTGAAGTAATTACTGAAGCATGTGAGAATAAAAACCTCTTCATTTGGCTACTCTTGATGCACAGAAGGCAGTTGATGTTGTCCCTCACAATCCTCTTCTGAGAAAATTATACCTTGATGGCATCTCTGGAGATGAATGGCTCCTAACTGAACAGTTCTACAATGGAATGAAATCGCAATTCAGATGGAATGATAAATTGTCATCAGAACTAGCAATCCTACAAGGTGTTCAGCAAGGTGGAGTCCTGTCAGCACAGCACTAAAAGATAAAATAATAAATTTATTGAAAAAATTGGAAGAAAGATTCACAGGGAGAGGTGGGGGGGGGGGAATAGGTTCTACCTCCATTCCCCAGCCCACATGTGCTGATAATATTGCATTATTGAGCCACAACTCTGTAGAACTTCAGACTATGCTAAATGAAGTAGAAGATTACTCAAACACTGAAAGATATCGCAAAAATGCATCCAAAAGTGCCATCGTCTCTTATGAAACTACCCATAAATCCTCTAGTAACAACATATTTACATTTGAAGATGAAATAGTTCCAACTCCAGAAACTGTAACCCATGTGGGCATTAATAGGAACAATTGCAACAAATTAGATGTCGAAGGTAGAATTCAGAGAGGAAGAAAAACACTCTATGGGCTCCTGGGAGGATTGTATGGAAGAAATAGACTTTCTCCTCATATATCCATCCATTTATGGAGAACTTTTGTTTACCAATAATACCTCATGGGCTTGAAGTCACACACATCATGAAACATGAGCTTGAAGAAACAGAAATATTCCACAGGAAAACACTGAAGCTACTCCAGTCTTTACCCGTAAGAACTTCAAATGCTGCAGTTTACGCCATCTCAGGTCAACCACCAGCAGAGCTACTATTACACAAACAAATGCTAAATCTCCTGGGAAGAATTGCCAGATAAGAATCATCAATAGAAAATGAGATTGCAGTCAGACAACTCTCAACAAAATCTCTTGATTCAGGTAGCTGGTTCATCAAAGCAAGAAGACTTCTTTGGCAATACAAACTTCCATCAATTTTTGGTGTAATGACCAATCTAATGAATAAAGAATCATGGAAAAAACTTGTTAATGAGGCTGTAGACCGCTACTGTGAAAAGCAATTAGCAGATGAAAAAAGTTGCAAATTATCACTAATTTACTTGAACCCTGAGATGATGAAGATTGGTCATCCCCATCCTGTCTGGAAGACACTGAAGAACAACCAGCATTACATACGAAAATGTATCATCAAAGCCTGTCTACTTGCAGGAACTTACCTTCTACAAGAAAAAGCAGCCACCTTTTACAAGAACACATCATCAACCTGTCCGTTATGCAAAGAAGAGAATGAAACTACTGAACATTTCCTCAGTTGCTGCTCTACTGATCCTATAGTAAAGACAAGACAGACTGCATTGATGAAACTGAGGAATCTTATTTCTGATGACTTGTATCACCTTTGCAGCACTGAATCTGCTTTACTAACTCATAACTCAACTAACTCTAGACTTCACAATATTCCTGTCTGATACTTCTTCTTCATCTCAAGACTTACTCTACTCTTGAGCAGGGATTGTATATATAATCTTCATCAGATAAGATCAGCACAACTGATGAAGACTCGGAAGATGGAACTCTTTGATTAACATTCAACCAATCATTTTTTATACTTCAATCAATGTACATTCAATAATTCATATATGATCAACTTTACTCCAGGTAAAATTGGAGGTGCTGCAAAAAAATAACGCAGGAAATTCCAAAAGAACAGAACAGAACCGGTTATTGGTCCTGAAAAAACTTCATACCAAAAAACAATATTCTGGTGTGTGCAGTGTTTGAAATATAGGTGTTCGAATTTTTTTAATTTTGAGTCCGGCACAGATTAGTGGATTTTGGGTTGAACCTGGAAATTTTGGAGTGGACGCAATGTTTTTGGTGTTTCTAGGGTAAATTTTTGTGCTGAAATCGAATCCATTTGATATCAGTCTGTAAACTTTGGGGAATTTGAGTTATTTGCATTTTTTCAAAATGGCAGCCAAATTTTTCGGAACATTAAGAATGGACCATTTCTATGCTATTGTACTGTTATTTATAGGGTATATCATTGTGCTAAAATGAAATCAACCTACAGATTACACTAAATCCAAGGAATTCAAGATATTTGACCTTTGTAGGTATAAAGATGGCCACCAAAAATGGCTGGAAAATCAACCAATTTGTCGAGGAAATCATTTTCATAGCCAGCTGTGAGATAGTTTGGAGACTTAATTAGGAGATCAAGTCAGACAACCCATTTCTGGTATAGATTGTGTGCAAAACGTCAACTTATTCCAGTCCACTGAGTTCAGACATGGCACCTTTCATGTCCACTATTTTCATGAAAATCCAACCATCTTGCACAGAGTTCATTTCAATTGTTCGTCATCAGCATCATCATCTGAGCTGTCTTGTGACTCGACATTCCCCAAAGTCAGCTCACTATGACACGTGTGTGAATCACCTTTGCAATGACATAAATGGTGCATGGGATGTTCGCGGAGACACAAGTGCATCTCTTGGACAAAATACAAACGCACTTGACAAAATTCAATACCTGTCATGGAGCAGCATGTACAGACTCGGGAATACCTAGTAGCGTCAAAGTCTTAGATTTGTAATCAGTGGTCCATCCAAAATCAGATGGATCGAGTTTTGGTGGAATGCCCGAGCCACAAGTGTACCAGTGCATGGCTTGAAGGTGAGCCCTTTTAACATTCTCGTGGAATGACTCAGTTGTGGGTGGAAGGCTTGCTAACTTAGGGGCAGATAATCATGCTTTTGCTGTTTTGGATGTCCAGACATTGACCCTGGTTCGGTCATTTCTGTAACTGGATAACCATAACAAGCACTGAACAGGAGGGTACTTTGGACAAACACAGTGCCCATGTCTGCACGATGATCACAAAGCCCATCCAATGAGTAACCCTGCAGTCTCTTCAAAATACCTACTTTGCCCACACGGTGAAATTGTGCGACAGTGTCACAGCTCAATAGTGCATGCGCTGCAATGAGTTTTGGGACAATTGTGGCATTTTTCTTGCATGTTTCACCTTTGTCAATGACCTTTCTTTCCCCACTCATAGCTTCCATTGTCAATAAGCAGCTCATTTTGTTCTTCCAATAGAAGAAAGTTAGGAGGACAAACACGTCCGTGTCATCTGATATGACATTAATTCGGCAATTATCTTTGCATGATCTCTGTATGTAACTGACTTGTTGGAAAATGATAGCATCAGCCTCTTCTTGCTCGGTGTTTAACTCACAAATTTCTTGCACATCTCTTGACCTAATTTTTTTAGGTGTGTAACATTCACCTGTTATGACTAGTGTATTCGAGTGACCAATATTCGCGACGCATTCGATGATCTGTGAACATATGAGACTTATGAGTTGCTTTTTGTTTGTAGAATTCAACAGAATTCGACAGAACTACTTGCTTTGGTGGCAGTGGGATGTTACATGCCAGCTTGTGCTTTCTGGACATGCATTGCCATGCTCTGTGCAGGCAGACGACTTGATGTTAAAGTCAAAATACCTGTCAAAGACAAAATATACATTTGACATCATGAGGTGTGTCGTGATAAAATTAGAGAATGTTGTGGGCCAGTGCAGTACCCACATGATTGCACAGCCGTCGATCACAGTGCACTGTGGTACAGGTAACTTTCGTGAGGTTACTACACATGCATGCTTATTCTTCAGATCAGACTTGGATATGGCAATATGCAATGCATCCAATTCGAGGAACATAAAGGGAAAGGTGCAAGCTCGTATTTCAGTATATCCTTCACTGGCAAAGTTTGGCCAGAGGACTGGAGGGCAATGATTCTTGAATATATGAGAGAAGTGTCAACAAGTGATGTCTCTCCAACTTTGATTGAACGTTTGCTGGCAGCCATTGTAATTACTTTCTTACTCTGTGGATGGTAAAAACCATTTGGAAGAGTGAATTGAAAGTCTTCATATTGCTTTAATCCTATTTTATAGGCCCGATCAACATTTACAGAATCTCTGGATAGTTTGCCATCAAAAATGTTCACAATTTGTTCGGGATGCTCATCGGTGTCTGTTAGCAACATGCATGTGCTCAAGGCTGTCCGTATTTTATTATGATCAGCCAGGTCAGCTTTCATTCTTGAAGATGCCCCCTTTTTGTGAGCGAAAACAATGCTATCCTTCAGAAAGGGCGATAAAATTTCACAAAATTGCTCATTCTTAGTTTTCGCAAAATTTTGACGCAATTTTGAAAACAAGAGGCTCCAGGCGGCCTGAGGGCACTCACCTGACATGGTAGCCTAAATATCAACCCAGGGAATTGATTTCAACAAGTTGCATCTGCCCCTCCTAAGAAAAGCTTATACCAACTAGACTTTATGATTCTGGAGAATCATGGCTTTTCCCGATGAGATTCCATGATTTGTCATGACCCCACAGTGTATGATGAATTGCTTTTGACTGTCTCACTGAAGTTCCTTCACTGATGTCATGAAAAAGGTGAGTATAGAAGTCTCAAATGACTCAGCTTGATAAAAAAAAATTGTTTAGGTAAAAACCATCATTAACGGTGGAGAGGGGCAATATCAATATCGTCGTCCAACAAGTTAATGACCGACAAAAGGAGTTATGTTTGTTTGACACATACCCATTGAGTGCTGTATCTATTTGAAAATGGTCCGTTTTATTTCAAATGTATCCAAAATATTGATCTCTGGCAGTTTGTTAAGGGTTAACAAGTGCTAACAGGAATATTTATTCATTTCTTGAAGCTTGTAATTTCACACCAAAAACTGTGAATGGCCATTTTTACTTAAAAATCTACAAGATGTTTTCAGAGAAATCCAGGGAGAACATGAATTTTAAGCTGTTGATGGGTATAATTGTTTATCCAGCCCAAAACGGGTTAAGGGTTGTTTTTTTAATACGCTTATTTCTTATAAAAATAATTCTCAGTGAATTCTACTTCCACTTATGTTGATTTCTCCTCTTACCTTTGGGTGCTGCGGGTATGCAAACACAGCCCACTTTTTCAACATTTTGATGTTTGAGAACCAGCATAGGGTTAACAAATGCTTACTGGAATATTTTGTACATGCAATTTGTAATTCACACTAAGATCAGAGAATGGCCAATATTTCTTGAAAATCTACATGTTTTTAGAGAAATCCTCTCATAACATGAATTTTTAACCTTTCTGAGGGGTATCACCCTGTAACCAGCCCTAAACGGGTTAATGCTTGATTTTCTGAATACCTTCATTACTTACAAAAATGATCCTCGCTGAATCCCACTCCCAATGAAGGTGGTTGTGTTCATCTCGCAGGTACACATTGGGTGTAATGGGTGGCCAAGTACAGCCCATTTTCTCAAAATTTGCTGCCTCTGGAGGGTTAACAAACGCTTACCGGGATCTTTTGTTCATGCAACTTGTAATGTCACTCCAAGACCTGCAAATGGTCAATTTCTCTTGAATTCTTACCAGATTTTTTGGAGAAATCTACAGAAAATGGGAATTTTAAGCTTTTAGGGGGTACATCCCCTTAACCGGGAGAAAATGGGTTAAGACTTCAATTTTTGAATACCCTTACTACTTAGTAAAAATTTTCCCTATCAGTTTTGCGTACGGTAAAAGAAGTTATGTTTCTCTGCAGCATTCTCATTTGATGTTGTTGGTGTCCAAAAACAGACTATTTTATTCGAAATTTTGACATTTAGGAGCCCATGGAGGGTTAACAAATGCTTATCTGAATATTTTATCCATGCAACTGGTAATGTGACTCTAAGGCCTATCAACGACCATTTTCTCTTGAAACCCTACGAGACGTTTCTAAAGAAATTCAGGGAAAACATGATTTTTTAAGCTTTTGGTGGGTATTGCTATTAACCATCCCAAAAGGGGTTAATGCTTGTTTTTTTGAATACCCTTATTACTAACAAATTTGGTCCTCGGTGAATTCTACTTCCAACAAAGTAGATTATGTTTATCTCTCGGGTATGCATTGGGTGTTGTGTGCGCCTGAAAACGGCCTATTTCAACAAAATTACGATGCTTAGTAGCCTGTAGAGGGTTAATAAATGCTCACCGGAATATTTTGTCCATGCAACTTGTAATGTCACACAAGGACCTGCGAATAGTCAATTTTTCCTGAAAACCTACTAGTTGCTTTTAGAGAAATCCACAGAAAATGGGAATTTTAAGATTTTAAGGGGTATCTCTCTTTAACCAGCCCAAAATGGGTTAAGACTTCGACCTTTGAATACCCTTACCACTATCAAAAATGTTTCCCCATCAATTTTGCGTCCGATAAAAGAAGGAACCTTTCTCGGTGGTACACCAAGTGGGTGCTGTTGGCGTTCAAAAACAGCCCATTTTATCACAATTTTGAATTTTAGCAGCCCGTGGAGGGTTAACAAATGCTCACCGCAGTATTTTGCCAATGCAGCTTCTATTGTCACACCATGTGCTGGGTGTGACAAATTTTTCTTGAAAATCTACAAGACTCGTTTAGAGAAATCTACTGAAAACATGAATTTTTTAGCTTTATGGGGGTATTGCTGTTTAACCAGCCCAGAACGGGTTAACGCTTGGTTTTTTGAACACCCTTATTACTGACAAAAATGATCCTCGGTGAATTCCACTCCCAATAAAGGAAGTTATGTGTATCTATCGTGTATCGTTTGGGTGCTGTGGGGGCTCGAAAACAGCCCATTTCATCAAAATTTCGAAGTTTGGCAGCCTGTGGAGGGTTACCATATGCATCGCCTGATATGTCGTGTGTATCAAAGGGCGTGTCATGGACAGGTCTAGCAATGACGAATGTATAAAAAAAATCTACAAGACCTGATGAACTTTTCAACCTTAACTATTTGCGGCCTCGTGTTTCGCCAGCGAAAGGCCACTGCACGGTTACCAATATATTCAGGGACTGATTTTGCGAAAAAAACAATTATTCCGACTGTACCCACATGGGAACTCCTAAATCTGTAAGGGTTAAATTTTTAATAATAACGTATAAAACAGAAGTTGTCGTGCTACGCTTGCTGCATGCAGGCATAGAAAACATTCAGCGCTCAATGAATTAGGAATGGAGTAAATTGTCACTTAAACCAGCGAAATTCTGAAAAAAATGAGAGTTTTTTTTCGACGGCACCTACCTTTATGCATCCGAGACAGGGACTCCGTTAAACTTTACAGCAACCTTATAACAGAAAATATTCTTGGAATTGAACTGTGAATCCGAATTTCGAAAGCCTACAGAATGCAAATGGGTGGGTGGCGGGCATCATCACTGGATCTAATGTTGTATTTCATGTTTTCTTTATATTCTATTTATTTTTTTGATCTCTCTCTCTCTCTCTCTCTCTCAGTTTAATTTGTGTTTGTCTATAATGTTTATAATATTTTGATTTTGCTAGATTCTGTTATTTATGGAATACGTTCTGCCATATTGTAAATTATTAGTCACCGTACAAGGACGGAAGGGCTTCTAAGTGGTAAGCACTTGTCCTCCAATCCTGATTTGCCTTGTCAAATGGCAAATAAAATATGTTTAATCTAATCTAACAGTAGGGTGGGGGGGGGGGGGGAGGGGGGGGGGCATGTGTCCTAGGTAAAAAAACAGCAGGGTGCAGGTGTTCTAGGTAAAATAAACAGCATGGGGGGGGGGGGGGGGGGGGGGATGTCCCCGCTAATTAATTTTAATAGCAGGCAGTTGTTCATGGGGCAGGTGTCCTATCCCACTGGTACTTGGCCTTGATGGAAATAACATTTCAACAAGAAACAACGGGAAACTTATTTGCAATAAAGCTGCAAATACAAACTTGATAAAAAAAAAACAGCAGGAAGGGGGGGGGGTGCAGATGTCCCCGCTAATTAATTTTAATAACAGGCAGGTGTTCATGGGGCAGGTCCACTGCTCGGTGTTCCAAATTTTCTATGGTACTTGGCCTTGACGGAAACAACACTTCAACAAGAAACAACGGGAAACCTATTTGCAGTAAAGCTGCAAATATAAACATGATTTTAGGACCATTCCATGGACATTTTAAAGCCTACTGCGATATCAGCGTTTCTTACTCTCGTCCTTTCACCACGCCGCAGTATTTTACCCGAGTCGAGTTCTGACGTCATGCAAGTTTGACGGACATGCTTTCAATTTTGTTATTGACAACAACATATTTATAATTTCGTGCTTACTGATCCGAATTTTGAAAACGACACACACAATCGCGAAAGCATTTTCTGAAAAACACGATTCTGTAAAAGGTTTTAATGAAATTTGATTATTTTTTTTATTTTCTATTTCGATGGCTCTTGTCGAAAAGGTGCTAATCACTGATCGTCCCAAACGAGATCAAAGACACGCCGTAGTTTAATAACAGACAGAGAATCTTCTAAGAATATACATGCGCAATCCTAAAATGCAATAAATCAAGTGTTTTTTCACGTTTTATGAGAGAAATATGTCCAATTGTATTATTGAATCATTTTATGGTATATGTGGGTGAGAAATTTTCTATACGGACAAAATACAGGCTAAATAAAATATTTGCCATTATTTTCCGCAGACGTATTTTTGTCTTTGCTTCTTGGGGAAATTTCTTGCTGCTAAATACAACGAAGGTGTGTTATTTGATGTGGTCAGAACCGTCAGGTGGTCGGGTCCAAAACCGCACCTCGCAGAAGATGTAGTGGGGGGGGGTGTCGATTTTACAAGTAATGTAGGCAGCATACACGGCATGGGCTGTCTGTCTTTAATCCGACAAAACAGGGTTAAGGCTTGGTTTTTGAATACCCTTATTTATTTATTTATTTATTTATTTATTTATTGGTGTTTAAGGTCACATACTTCTGCACAATGGCTAATCGTGACCGTGACAGTTTTAGAGGTGGAGGAAGCCGGAGTACCCGGAGAGAACCACCAAGCATCGACGAGCAACTGTCAGCTCCTCAACATTCTCACTCTGTTCAGGCTCCGCTCAGGCAGGGTTACAGAGGTTGAAGACATGTGCACCATCGACGTGCAGTATGCCTTAGTACACGGGGACATCGTGCCCCTATGTCGGCAACCGGACCAAAGTGCCTTGCCCAAGGACACAACGTGAGTCGTCCCGGACGGGGATCGAACTCGGGACCTCTAGCATAGAAGTACAACAGTCTACCACTGAGCCACCGCGCACCCTTGAATACCCTTAATACTATCATACATTATCCCCCAGGAATTCTAAATCTGATAAAAGAGGTCATGTTTATCTATTGCATACCCATTTTGCTGCCCGAAAACAGCCGATTTTATTAAAATTTTGACGTTTAGCAGCCGGTAGAGGGATTAACAAACGACTAGCGGAATATTCTATCTATGCAATTTGTAAGACCTGCCAATGTCAAATTGTTCTTGAAAATCCCCAACAAGCAGTTAGCGAAATCCACGAAAATGTAAATTTTAAGCGTTTAAGGGGCATCTCTCCTTATCCAGTTCAAAATGGGTTAAGTTTCATTCTTTTAAATACCCTTACTACTTACAAACCTTAAACACCAATTAGATTCCATGATTTTTCTTGACCCCCACAGTGTCTGATGAATTGTTTTTAACTGTCTCACAAAAGTTCCTTCATTGATGTTATGAGAAAGGTGAGTATAGTAGTCTCAAATGATTCGGTTTGGTTTTGATAAAAAAATGTTTAAGTAAAACCCATCATTAATGGTAGAATGGGTTAATATCAATATCAATGTTTCCCTATCAGTTTTGCGTCCGGTAAAAGCCCATGAAGGGTTAACAAATGCCTACCAGAATAATTGATCCATGCAACTGGTCATATGACACCAAGACCTATCAACGGCCATTTTCTCTTGAAAACCCCACAAAATGTTTGTAAAGAAATCCAGGGAAAACGATTTTTAAGCTTTTGATGGGTATCCCTGTTAACCTCCCCAACAGGGGTTAACGCTTGGCTTTTTGAATACCTTTATTACTTACAAAAATGGTCCTCTGTGAATTCCACTTCAAACAAAGGAGATTATGTTTATCTCTCATGTATACATTAGGTGCTGTGCGTGTCTGAAAACAGTCCCATGTTAACAACATTACGATGCTTGGCAGCTTGTAGATGGTTAATGTCACATAAACACCTACGAATAGTCAATTTGTCTTGAAACCCTACAAATTTCCGTTAGGGAAATTCACAGAAAATGGGAATTTAAAGCTTTCAAGGGATATCTCTCTTTAGCCTGCCCAAAATGGGTTAAGACGTCGACTTTTGAATACCCTTACTACTTACAAAAATGTTTCCATATAAATTGTACGCACGATAAAAGAAGGAACTTTTCTTTGTGGTGTACCCTTTGGGTGCTGTTGGTGTGCAAAAACAGCCCATTTTATCGCAATTTTGACCTTCAGCAGCCCGGGGAGGGTTAACTAATGCTGACCGGAATATTTTGTTCATGCGACTTGTAATGTCACACCAAGACCTGCAAATAGCCGATTTTTCTTGAAAACCTACAAGATGTTGTTAGAGAAATCCACAGAAAACGGGTATTTTAAGATTTTAATGGGTATCTCTCTTTAACCAGCCCCAAATGGGTTAAGACGTCAAATTTTGAATACCCTTACCACTTTCAAAAATATTTTCCGATCAATTTTGCGTCCGATAAATGAAGGCCCCTTTCTCTGTGGTATATCG
The DNA here is from genome assembly GCA_031216915.1 of Pictodentalium vernedei. Lineage (NCBI taxonomy): Eukaryota > Metazoa > Mollusca > Scaphopoda > Dentaliida > Dentaliidae > Pictodentalium > Pictodentalium vernedei. The sequence goes on from CM062296.1 coordinate 566,036,242, forward strand.
TTTGGGTGCTGTTGGTGTCTAAAAACAGCCCATTTTATCACAATTTTTACGTTTAGCAGCTCGGGGAGGGTTAACTAATGCTGACCGGAATATTTTATCCATGCAACTTGTAATGTCACACCAAGACCTGAGAGTGACCAATTTTTCTTGAAAATCTACAAGACTCGTTTAGAGAAATCCACAGAAAACATGAAGTTTTGAGCTTTTTTGGGGTATTGCTGTTTAACCAGCCCAAAACGGGTTAACACTTGGTTTTCTGAACACCCTTATTACTTACAAAAATGATCCTCGGTGAATTCCACTTCCAATAAAGGAAGTTATGTTTACCACTCGGGTATCGTTTGGGTGTTGTGGGGGGGGGGGGTCTGAAACCGGCCCATTTCATCAAAATTTCGATGTTTTGGCCCCTCTATGCGTGTGCAAAATTTCGTGAAAATCGGTTCGAAAATGGCTTCTGAATCGTACGGACAAAATGTGTGGAAAAAAAACAAACAAAAAAACCCAAAAAAACCCCCCCCAAAAAAAAAAAAAAAAATAATAATCCGTAGAAAAACAATAGTCTTTTCCAGAGGGAAAAGCCTAAATATTCAATGATTCTGACCAGTGGATCTAAAAAAAAGGATTTTTAAAGAATATCCCTCATATTGAACTAAGTAATAATTTGGGTTCCCACAGGTAGGCCTGAAAATAAGCAGTCTAACATTTGCAGAATGAGGTCCCGAGAGGGTGAATTTGATGATGCTATTTCATACAGTGGGCCAATTTATCCTCTGGGTACCTCTTTCTGTTTAGTTTTGAGACTCTTTCAGATTGAGCTTCACAGAGGGTAAATTTAGTGAAGCTACCCTGCTGTGCAGGGTAGCATAACTAAATTCACCCTATGGGGACCTCATTTTGCAGATGACAGTCTGCTTATTTTCTGGCTTGTCCACAGGGAGCCCAAATATGAACCCAAGGACTTGGCTTGAGCAAACTTGAATCTCACCTCCAGTGGGATGTTGTATACCAAATATCAAAAGATTCTGACTGGTGGATGTGAAGAAGAAGATTTTTTAAGAATATTCCTCATATTGAACTAAGTTATAATTTGGGCTCCCACAGGGAGCCCAAATATCAACCCAGGGACTTGGCTTGAACAAACTTGAATCTTACCCCCCTAAGGATGCTGCATACCAAATATCAAAAGCATTCTGACTGCTGGATCTGAAGAAGATTTTTAAAGAAAATTCCTCATTTCGAACTAAGTTATAATTCGGACTCCATGCTGCATGCCAAATATCAAAACATTCCGACTGCTAGATCTGAAGAAGATTTTTTAAGAAAATTCCTCATTTTGAACTAAGTTACAATTCAAGCTCCCACAGTGAGCCCAAATATGAACCCAGCAACTTTGCCTAAACAAACTTGAATCTCACCCCCATAGGGATGCTGCATACCAAATATCAAAATATACTGATTGGTGGATCTGAAGAAGAAGATTTTTAAAGAATATTCCTCATACTGCACTAATTTGAACATTTGGGCTCCCATAGAGAGCCCAAATATGGATCCAGGGAATTGATTTCAACAAATATGTTAATCAATCTTCCAATGATGTTATATGTGAAATATGAAAGCCTTTGGACCAGTGGTTTGGGAGAAGAAGATTCTTTAATGTTTTCCCCATTACCCACAGTGTTAAAATATGCTGACTCAGCAAAGTACCCTATGATAAAACCGATAGCAATTTTTTTTTACCATTCCATTCTGTTGGTCCCAAGGAAGCTTCACACCAAATAAAAATTCTCAGTGCCGTGTAGTTTTGGAGATAGGGGCATTTGAATTTTTTTCTATTTTTAGCTCCTGCGGTCCCCATGGGGCGACGGAAAAATTTCTTTTGGCATAAATTAACTACTTATGTCCCAATAAAACCTATCAAATTTGGTTCAAATCAGCCGCTCAGTTTGGAAACTAGAAATTATGGGCAGGGCAAAAATTCTTGCCCCTCCCATAACGATGGCAGATATAGACCCTAGAACTTCTCTTGAACAAATCTGAGTCTACACCTCAAAAGGAAGCTGCACACCTTATATCAAGTCTCTGCTACTGCTGATTCATGAGAAGAAGATTTTTTAAGATTTAGGCTCACTTTTTGGGCATGGCCCTATCAAGGGGTGGGTCAACTTGATTTGAACAAATTTGAATTGACATGTGATAGAGAACATGCACACCAGATTTGGTTCAATTTGGTTGAGTAGTTTGTGAGAAGAAGTCGATACTGTAAAGTTAACGCCGGACGCTTGACGGACAGAAAGTGATTAGTAAAGCTCCCCTTGAGCTCCCCTCAAGTTCCCCAAAGTTTACAGACTGGCATCAAACGGATTCGAATTCAGCACAAAAAGTTACCCATGAAACGTCAAAAACAGTGCCTCCACACCAAAATCTCCAGGTTAGGCCCAGCCTCTGCCAGTTTATTTTAGCTCCTGGGGTTCACATGAGGCTGCAGAAAAAAAAAAATTGGGGCATAAATCAAGTACTTATGACCCAATTATACTAAGTGCCTAATTGGGTTCAAATAAGCCCATCAGTTCATGAAATAGAAATTTTGGATAGAGCCACAAATGGGCATGCTACAACAGAGCCCAAATATTAACCTACCAACTTCCCTTGAACAAACTTTAATCTCCACCACCAAAGGAAGTTCCATACCAAATATCAAAGCATTCATGAGAAGATTTTTAAGGATTTTTAGGCTTTTTGGGCATTAAGCGCAGCTCCAAAGGGAGTAGCAACTTTTAGGGAAAAAACTCAGAAGAGTATACTCCAACAATATGCTTTGTACCAAATTAGTTTAGATTTGGCCTAAAGGTTCTGAAGAAGAATACTTAGTTGATGGAGCACAAGAAAGATGACTCAGCATTTTTCCATTGCCAACAGTGTTAAAATGGGCACTCCACACGGCAACCAATGACAAAACAGACAGCAATTCTTGTTGGTCCATCTGATTACACTGGTTCTAAGAAATCTGCATACCAAAAAAAAATATTAAATATGCTCTGTGCAGTTTTGTAAATATGGGCATTTGAATTTTTTTCTATTTTAGGTTTCTGGGGTCCCACAGAAAAAAACATCTCGGGCATAAATCAAGTACTGTGATCCAATTATACATGAGAAATTTGGCTCAAATCAGCACATTGATTCTGGAAATAAAATGGGCATGCAACCACATAGAGCTCAAATATTGGCCTACAAACTTGTCTTAAACAAATGTTAATCTTCACCACCAAAGGAAGTTCAATACCAAATATGAAAGCATTCTTTCAGGTGGTTCATGAGAAGTTTTTATAGATTTTTAGGCTGTTTGTGCATTAACCCCAGCCCAAAGATGGCAGCAGCTCCATTGGAACAAAGTAAAAAAGGTATACTTCAAAGATGGTCTGTGCCATATATGTTTGAATTTGGCCCAGTGGTTTTGAAGAAGACAAGCTTCAAAGTTAACGACAGATACCAAGTGATGGCAAAAGCTCCTACTGACTTTCAGTCTGGTGAGCTAAATTCACCAGCAGTGCAGAAAAACGAAGAGTCAAAGCGGCATCTGCTTTCCAGCAAGAATTTCATTGGAAATTTGAAGTTCCATCAAGTTTTGTTTTTACCAGTATTATGCTCCATTCACACTAAAAATAAATGCCAAGTGTTGGCAAAAGAAAAGAAAATTATTTGTTTCACACATCATCTTTGTAAAATCATCCAAATAGAACTTTTCCACCACTGAGAAAATTACTACTTACATAATGGTAGTAGGCATGTTTTTGAAGGCTTTTTAACTTGTTTAACTGTTTGTATACTGCATTGAACACACATTCTCTCATAAATACAATAGGTCACATACTCAAAATAACATATGATACACAATGAAAACAAGAGGACTGCATTGCCAAGAGCTGCTAATCCCCCCGCACCCCAAATTGGGGAGAGGGAGCATAGGTGGGGGGTTTTCAGACATAAAATCACTCCAAATCCTGCCAATTTTCTGGCCTAACTGACCAGACAAGGGGAGGGAATGGGGGGAGGGGAGGGGGGGTTGGGTCATAGGAGTAAATTTTTTTTCTGCATAAAATCACTCTAAATCCTTGAAAATGCATTTTTGAGCAAAGAAAAAAAAGATCTAATTGACACAGGTGGTGGGGGGTTATAGGATTTGTAAAAATAAATGTTTCTGCACGTACGCACCCTACATCCTTCAAAATGTATTTAAGAACAAAGAAAAAAAATTACCCAATTCATGGTTCATACAACTTTTCAAGAAAAAATAGGCCAATGAAATCGTCAGATGTGTACCCATACGCGCAACTAGTAGAAAGCTGTATGACGGAGGGCCACCATGGATGCCCACATTATGTACACCATACAAGGTATGGGTACATATAGAAATGGATTGGAGGAGTGTCTAATTTGATGGATAAAGGGTTAATATCTCCGGATCAAATTATCAGATTTACATAAAAAACTACACAGCACAGCACACCAGTAACCTGAATAAATATATAAAGTAACATGACAATCGGATTGATATTTTTTGCGTTATCTCATGCCAAAGGGATTGGAGGAATTTTCAATTTGAAGGATAAAGGGTTAATATCTCGGGATCAAATTATCAGATTAACACCAAAAACTATACAGCTCAGCACATCAGTAACCTGAACACAATTATAAAGTAACTTGACAATCCAAGTAATATTTCTCAAGTTATCAAATGCCAAAGGGATTGGAGGAATTTTCAATTTGAAGGATAAAGGGTTAATATCTCAGGATCAAAATAACAGATTTACACCAAAAACTATACAGCTCGGCACATCAGTAACCTGAACACAAATATAAAGTAACTTGACAATCCAAGTAATATTTTTCAAGTTATCAAATGCCAAAGGGATTGGAGAAATTTTCAATTTGAAGGATAAAGGGTTAATATCTCGGGATCAAAATAACAGATTTACACCAAAACCTATACAGCTCGGTACATCAGTAACCTGAACACAAATATGAAGTAACTTGACAATCCAAGCAAAATTTTTCAAGTTATCGAATGCCAAAGGGATTGGAGGAATTTTCAATTTGAAGGATAAAGGGTTAATATCTCAGGATTAAATTATCAGATTTACACCAAAAACTATACAACTCGGCACATCAGTAACCTGAACACAAATATAAAGTAACTTGACAATCCAAGCAATATTTTTCAAGTTATCGAATGCCAAAGGGATTGGAGGAATTTTCAATTTGAAGGATAAAGGGTTAATATCTCAGGATTAAATTATCAGATTTACACCAAAAACTATACAGCTCGGCACATCTGTAACCTGAACACAAATATAAAGTAACTTGACACTCCAAGCAATACTTTTCAAGTTATCGAATGCCAAAGGGATTGGAGGAATTTTCAATTTGAAGGATAAAGGGTTAATATTGCAGGATCAAATTATCCGATTTGCACCAAAAACTATACAGCTCGGCACATCAGTAACCTGAACCCAAATATAAAGTAACTTGACAATCCAAGCAATATTTTTCAAGTTATCGAATGCCAAAGAAATGGATACGGACGCCAGATGGACAGATGGACGGACGGACGGACAGACGGATGGACAGATGGACAGACCGATGGACAAAGGATGGACGAACGACGGATGGTCACCCCAGATGCCGGCATTATGTGTACCATACATAGTATGGGTACACATAACTAGAGGGGGTATCAGTACCCCGTGGCTCACCAACAGGTGTCCAAAGAAAAGAGGTGGCTGGAGTAAAAAAAAAAAGTTCCAAACTTGCACACAAAAGTCCAAAATTAAAGAAAATAAGCAGCTAAAGGGTTAAATAATATAATAATAACCCCTAAGAAGCATGCTAACATAAAATAGGAACCATGGCAATATGCTACAAGGTAAGTCTCCACTTTGAAAAAAAGAAAGACAAACCTCAAAACCTGCACATAAAAGTAAAAAAAGTATCACATTTGTTTCAAAGGGTTAAAATTTAGAAAAATACCCTGAAAATATTACAATAACCAGCGTGGCAATATGCCAGTGAGATAAAACTCCACTTAAAAAAAATATCAAAACCTGCACACAAAAGTACAAACCTGCAAAGAAAAGAACAAAATTAAAGTAAATAAGCAGCTAAAGGGTTAAATAATATAAAAATAGCCCAAGAAGCATCCTAACATAAAATAGGAAACATGGCAATATGCTACAAGGTAAGTCACCACTTGGAAGAAAAGAAAGACAAACCTCAAAACCTGCACATAAAAGTAAAAAAAAGTATCATATTTGTTTCAAGGGGTTAAAATTGAGAAAAACACCCTGTCACAGTAACACAATGGCAATATGACAGTGATGGGAAAGTCTACTTGAAAAATATCCACTTGGAAGAAAAGAAAGACAAACCTCAAAACCTGCACATAAAAGTATCACATTTTTTCAAAGGGTTAAAATTTAGAGAAATACCCTGAAAATGTTACAGTAACCACCATGGCAATATGCCAGAGAGGTAAAACTCCACTTAAAAAAAAAATCAAAACCTGCACACAAAAGTACAAAACCTGCACACAAAAGTCCAAAATTAAAGTAAATAAGCAGCTAAAGGGTTAAATAATATAATAATAGCCCCAAGAAGCATCATAACATAAAATAAGAAGCATCCTAACATAAAATAGGAACCATGGCAATATGCTACAAGGTAAGTCATCACTTGGAAGAAAAGAAAGACAAACCTCAAAACCTTCACATAAAAGTAAAAAAACATCAAAACCTGCACACAAACATCAAAATAAGTCCAAAATTTGATTCAAAGGGTTAAAATTAAGACAAAATACCCTGGAAAAGAGTTAAATGTTATCGTGAAGCCCCACAGCAATATGCAAAGAAGAAAAACATTTTTTTAAAAGCACAAAAATCCAAACCTGTAAACAAAAGAAGTCCAAAATTGAAGTAATTATGCAGGAAAGGGGTTAAAGAATACAACGTAGCCTTAAGATGCATGTTTACATACAATAGAAAGCATGGACATATGCTACAAGGTAAATCTACACTTGGAAGAAAGGAAAAAAAATACATGAAAACCTGCACGCAAACATCAAAATAAGTCTAAAAATCTATTCAAAGGGTTAAAATTTAAAAAAAAAATGCACTGGAATGATATCAATGTTATAATAACCACCACTGCAATATGCAGTGAGGTCAACCTCACTTGAAATTGTTTTTTTTATCACAACCTGTACATAAAAGTAAGAAGCTGTAAGCCTAAGTCCAAAAGCTGTACATAAAAGTCCAAAATTGAAGTAATTCAGCAGGAAAAGGGTTAAATAATACAAACATAGCCCTAAGATGCATGTTTACATATAATAGAAAGCATGGACATATGCTGCAAGGTAAATCTCCACTTGGAAGAAAGGAAAAAAAAAAACATCAAAACCTGTACGCAAACATCAAAATAAGTCTAAAATTTGATTCAAAGGGTTAAAATTAAGACAAAATACCCTGGAAAAGAGTTAAATGTTATAGTGAACCACCATAGCAATATGCAGAAACTCTACACTTGGAAGAACGGAAAAAAAAAACCCATGAAAACCTGCACGCAAACGTCAAAATAAGTCTAAAAATCTATTCAAAGGGTTAAAAATTTATTAAAAATGCACTGGAAAGATACCAATGTTATAATAACCACCACTGCAATATGCAGTGAGGTCAACCTCACTTGAAATTGTTTTTTTTTATCACAACCTGTACATAAAAGTAAGAAGCTGTAAGCCTAAGTCCAATAGCTGTACATAAAAGTCCAAAATTGAAGTAATTCAGCAGGAAAAGGGTTAAATAATACAAACATAGCCCTAAGATGCATGTTTACATACAATAGAAAGCATGGACATATGCTGCAAGGTAAATCTCCACTTGGAAGAAAGGAAAAAAAAACATCAAAACCTGCACGCAAACATCAAAATAAGTCTAAAATTTGATTCAAAGGGTTAAAATTAAGACAAAATACCCTGGAAAAGAGTTAAATGTTATAGTGAACCACCATAGCAATATGCAGAAGCTAAAAAAAAAATTTAAAAAGCCAAAAAATCAAAACCTGTACACAAAAGTTCAAAATATTTGAGAGCGGACGCCGACGGCGACATGAGGACTATGCCATAGGCTCACACAACTAACGTTGGTGAGCCAAAAATGATTTTTTCAAGAGTTTTTCAAGACCAAAATATCAGATTTTCAAGGGCTCAAAAAATCTTCATTAAACCTACCTTGAATACTGGATCCTCAAACAGCACAGATTAATGACCAGTTATACTCTCAGTTAATATCTTTTTAAAATGTGTTGCAATTCCAAAAACAGTATGCCATTTTTGGTGATTTGGAATTGTGTGCAAAGTCCATAGTACTTCAGCCTTAAATGTTTAATTTTTCAAAACGGATGGCATAATTGAAGACTGCTCTAATATTTCAGACTCCGCACCAACTGGTGCGAACTGCGATAACATTTCTGTCCTTTTCACGAAGCTCCAAATAATGGTCGGCTGAACTGCCGTTACATTTAAAGATGTGTGTTTCTGGCTGCACTCATGAGATTTCGGTGCATATTCACCCATTTCCGAAAGATTAATGATTTCTTTACACGTACAACAAAAAGCTGCATGCACAATTTGCTTCAATTTCACCCACTTGTACTTATTCACCCATGATGGATTGTAAACACACTTTACCATTATGGTGGTGAACATGTGAAGGGAGATTACCGGAAGAATGTTGGCATTCTGTTCCACCATTGTTTTGCTCGGCCCGAACCGACCCATCTAAATGAAAGTGTCAATGACACTGTAGCTCAACTGTGAATATGACAGGAATTAGTATTTGCTGTGACCAGGTCAACAATAATGAATATGACAGGAATCAGTATTTGTTGTGACCAAGTCAACAATAATGAATAAGAGAAAAAGAGTAATTCGCATAATATATGCATGAGAAAAAAAAATGTAATATATGTGATGTATTCCATGTTACTAAATATTCGTACAAAAATTTATCCATATCAGATCTTTCATATAGAAGTTCTGTACAAAAAACTGATTGCACCTAATTTCGGTACAAAATGGCCACCAGTGGCCATCTTGAATTTCGGACCGGACCCCAAAACACTCGTTCTCGTTCCACAGTGATAACAAAGATATCCAAGAAGTTTCATAAAGATCGGCCTCTAGCCCGAGCTGTATTAAGTAACACTAAATAGATCAAAAGTTAGTCTAATTGGCATAATTTATGCACGAGAAAAAAACCTGTATTATATGTGATGTATTCCATGGTACTAAACATTCACACAAATAAAAGTGTCAATGACACTGTAGCTTAACTTGTGTGTTGTGTTTGATGAAAAGGATAATGTTCAATGTTTATGAAAGGATTATGAAATAAGACAAGAATTGTGATAATTGGGAATATGTTCATTTCTGTTCCCTGTATGCTATGTTTATGATAAAAATAATATGAGGTGTACACTGTACTAAAGATCTGCGGGGTGGGTTAATATGACCTCACAGTTAATATATGTGGCCCTCATAGTTAACGTATATCAACAAAAGTTACCAAGTTACAGTGAAATTATTCCAAAATGAGTCATCCTATCAAGTTACACACTTGCCTAATGGTGTCCAAAAGGGGCTGTTCTCATCTTGACATTACATGAAGTCAACCTACCAAGTTACAATGAAATCCCTTCATAAATATGATCTGAAGACTGTGCTAAAGGATTTCGGGCTTCAGGCTTGGGCAGCCATCATAGTTGAATGACCGCAACCAAAAAGGAACATTCTCATCAGGACATCATCTGGAGTGATCCTATGAAGTTACAATGAAATCCCTTCATAAATATGACCTGTAGACTGTGCTCAAGATTTTCGGGCTTCAGGCACCTGTAGCCATCACAGCTGACCAACCACGACCAAAAGGGGATGTCATCATCTAGGCATTATAATGGAGTCAACCTAACAAGTTACAATGAAATCCTTCCATAAATATGACCTACAGACATGCTAAAGGTTTTTGGGCTTGGGCAGCCATCAAGGCTGAATGATCGTGACCAAAAGGGGACGTTCTCATCTGGACACTATTTGGAGTCATCCTATCAAGCTGCAATAAAATCCCTTCATAATTACGACCTGTAGACTGTTCTAAAGGTTTTCGGGCTTTGGGCCCCAGAAGCCGTCACAGTTGCCCAATCGTGTCCAAAAGGGGACATTCTCATCTAGATATTATATGAAGTCAACCTACCAAGTTACAATGAAATCCCTTCACAAATATGACCTGAAGACTGTGCTAAAGGTTTTCGGGCTTCGGGCTCGGGCAGCCATCATGGTTGAATGATCGCAATCTCATCTGGGCATCATCTGGAGTGATCCTGTGAAGTTACAATGAAATCCCTTCATAAATATGACCTGTAGACTGTGCTCAAGGTTTTCGGGCTTCGGGCACCTGTAGCCATCACAGTTGACCAATCACGACCAAAAGGGGATGTCATCATCTAGGCATTATATGGAGTCAACCTAACAATGTTACAATGAAATCCTTCTATAAATATAACCTTTTGCCTATGCTAAAGGTTTTTGGACTCAGGCACCCATCAAGGCTGAATGATCACGGCCAAAATGGGACATTCTCATCTAGACATTATTTGGAGTCAACCTACCAAGTTACAATGAAATCCCTTCATAAATGTGACCTGTAGACAGTGCTCAAGGTTTTCGGGCTTCGGGCACCTTTAGCCGTCAAAGTTGCCCAGTCATGTCCAAAAGGGGACGTTCTCATCTAGACATTATATGAAGTCAACCTACCAAGTTACAATGAAATCCCTTCATAAATGTGACCTGTAGACAGTGCTCAAGGTTTTCGGGCTTCGGGCACCTTTAGCCGTCAAAGTTGCCCAGTCATGTCCAAAAGGGGACGTTCTCATCTAGACATTATATGAAGTCAACCTACCAAGTTACAATGAAATCCCTTCATAAATGTGACCTGTAGACAGTGCTCAAGGTTTTCGGGCTTCGGGCACCTTTAGCCGTCAAAGTTGCCCAGTCATGTCCAAAAGGGGACGTTCTCATCTAGACATTATATGAAGTCAACCTACCAAGTTACAATGAAATCCCTTCATAAATATGACCTGTAGACTGTGCTTAAGGTTTTCGGGCTTTGGGCTCGGCAGCCATCATGGTTGAATGATTGCAACCAAAGGGGACAATCTCATCTGGGCATCATCTGGAGTGATCCTATAAAGTTACAATGAAATCCCTTCATAAATATGACCTGTAGACTGTGCTCAAGGTTTTTGGGCTTCGGGCACTTGTAGCCATCATACTGACCAATCACGACCAAAAGGGGATGTCATCATCTAGGCATTATATGGAGTCAACCTAATAGGTTACAATGAAATCCTTCCATAAATATGACCTTTTACCTATGCTAAAGGTTTTTTTTTGGGCTCGGGCATCCATAAAGGCTGAATGATCGCGATCAAAAGGGGACGTTCTCATCTAGACATTATTTGGAGTCATCCTACCAAGTTACAATGAAATCCCCTCATAAATATGACCTGTAGACTGTGCTAAAGGTTTTCGGGCTTCGGGCACCTTTAGCCGTCACAGTTGCTCAATCATGTCCAAAAGGGGACGTTCTCATCTAGACATTATATGAAGTTAACCTACCAAGTTACAATGAAATCCCTTCATAAATATGACCTGTAGACTGTGCTAAAGGTTTTCGGGCTTCGGGCTCGAGCAGCCATCATGGGGGAATGATCGCAACCATAGGGGACAATCTCATCTGAGCATCATCTGGAGTGATCCTAAGAAGTTACAATGAAATCCCTTCATAAATATGACCTGTAGACTGTGCTCAAGGTTTTCGGGCTTCGGGCACTTGTAGCCATCACAACTGACCAATCACGACCGAAAGGGGATGTCATCATCTAGGCATTATATGGAGTCAGCCTAATAGGTTACAATGAAATCCTTCCATAAATATGACCTTTTGCCTATGCTAAAGGTTTTTGGGCTCGGGCACCCATCAAGGCTGCATGATCTCGATCAAATTGGGACCTTCTCATCTAGACATTATTTGGAGTCATCCTGTCAAGATACAATGAAATCCCTTCATAAATATGACCTCCAGACTGTGCTAAAGGTTTTCGGGCTTCGGACTCCTGTAGCCGTCACAGTTGCCCAATCACGTCCAAAAGGGGTCTTTCTCATGTAGACATTGTATGAAGTCAACCCACCAAGTTACAATGAAATTCCTCAATAAATATGACCTGTAGACTGTGCTAAATGTTTTTGGGTTTTGGGCTCGGGCAGTCGTCACGGTTGGCAGATCATGCCCAAATGGGGAAATTCTCATCTAGACATCATAAGGAGTCATCCTACCAAGTTACAATGAAATCCCTCCACATTAAACATGACCTGCAGACTGTGCAAAAAGTTTTTGGGTTTCAGGCTTGGGCAGCCATCACGGTTGATAGATCATGCCCAAAAGGGGACGTTCTGATCTAGGAATTATACAGAGGCATCCTACCAATTTACAATGAAATCCCTTCATAAATACGACCTGTAGACTGTGCTAATGGTTTTTGGGTTTTGGGCTCGGGCAGCCATATCGGTTGCCCGATCGCGACCAAAAGGGGATGTTCTCATCTAGACATGACCCCAAATCTGCATATGAAATTTCGTGACGATCAGACAAGAACTGCGGGGTGTAGCCCGTGCTAAAGGAAAATGTGAACAGACATCACAGACTCACAGACTAACAGACTCACAGACTAACAGACTTCCGCACGCGTGATGGCAATAGCTTATCTTGACTATGTCAAGTTAAGCTAAAAATTATTCAAATCAGTGCTTTCATATGGAAGTTCTGTGCAAAAATCTGATTGCACCTAATTTTGTACAAAATGACTGCCAGCGACCATCTTGAATTTCAGACCGGACCCAAAGACATTTGTTCTCATCCCACGGTGATAACAAAGGTACCCAAGCAGTTTCGTAAAGATCGGTTCATAAATACGGCCTTTAGCCCGAGCAGTATTGGCATTTGCACTTACAGTGCTGAAAGTAACACTAAATAACACAAAGTTAGTCTAATTTGCTTAATTTACGCATGAGAAAACAAACGTACTATATGTGATGTGTCTCATGGTACTAAACATTCATACAAAAAATTATTCAAATCAGAGCTTTCATATGGAAGTTCTGCACAAAAATCTGATTGCACCTAATTTTGTACAAAATGTCTGCCAGCGGCCATCTTGAATTTCCGATCGGACCCCAAAACACTCGTTCTCGTCCCACGGTGATAACAAAGGTACCCAAGAAGTTTCGTAAAGATCGGTTCATAAATACAGCCTCTAGCAAGAGGCATGAGGATGGCGCGACAAGCAAGCTGTTAGCATTACGTCCTGACCGTATGACTGGAAACTGTTGAAAATTCAAGAGCTTTTCAAGACTTTCCCCCAACATTCATGGCTTTCTCAAGAGTCAATCTCAAATTCAAGGGTTTTTCAAGGCAGATGCCATTTTCAAGGCTTTTTCAAGAGTTGTGCAAACCATGCTAATTTGGCATGGGGGAGGAGGGGGGGGGGGGGGGAGTAGGGGTCATAGGAGTAAAAACATTTTTCTACAAGTATGCACTCTAAATCCTTCAAAATGCTTTTGGAGGAAGGAAATAAAATTTGCATAATTTGCCACCGGAGGGAAAAGGGGTGATCAAAGGAGTAAAAACATTTTTTTGCATGTACGCATTCTAAATCCTTCAAAATGCTTTTGGAGCAAAGAAAAATAATTTGCCACCAGACGGGGAAGGGGGTGGGGGGGAGCAAAGGAGTAAGAACATTTTTCTGCATATACGCACTCTAAATTCTTCAAAATGCATTTTGGTAGAAAGAAAAAAAAATTGAAAATGCCTAATTGGCCCGGGAGGAGGGGGAGGGGGGGGGGGGGGGGGGGGCAGGGCAATAACTCCGACAATTTTCATTGAATAATGGTGGTCATCAAACTTGAGGTAGACATTGTTCCTAAAAAGTTATAAATCAATGACAAAAATTGATATTTGGTTACTAATGTTGAAGTTATTCCACACACAAGCATTACACGATATTTTTTAACAAAGGGCAATAACTCTCATAATTTTCATTCAATAACTCTGGTCATCGAACTTAATGTAGACATTGTTGCTATAGACATATATCAAAAAGAAATGAAATCTGGTTTATATTTTTAAAGTTATGCCATAAACAAGCATTACACTATATTTTTTATTAAACAAAAGGCAATAACTCCAATAATTTTCATCTGATATCGCTGGTCATCGAACTTGATGTAGACATTGTTACTATAGAGACATTTACCGAAAAGAATGGAAATTTGTTAACTACTGTTCAAGTTATACCATAAACAAGCATTACACGATATTTCTTATTAAACAAAGGGCAATAACTCCCATAATTTTCATCAGATATCGCTGATCATTGAACTTAACATAGACATTGTTGCTACAGAAACATACATGAAAAGAATTGAAATCCGTGAACTATTGTTCAAGTTATGCCGTAAACAAGATTTACAGAATATTTCTATAACAAAGGGCAATAACTCCCATAATTTTCAAGAGATACTGGTGGTCATCAAACTTGATGTAGACATTGTTGCTATAGAGACATACATCAAAAAGAACTGAAATCCTTAACTATTGTTCAAGTTATGCCATAAACAAAGTTTGGACGGACAGACGTACAGACATATGGACAGATGGACGGAGCTTTATGCTATATCCCTCTCTTGCGGGGGGATAATAATGGTCAGCTGGAGTTTGTAGAACTTGATTTCAGACACTATTTATCACAGTATTTGGAAGCACAGGTTAAAAGTATTGCATGTTTCTATGCTACCTGGATTGTTCATTTGTTGAATAAGAAGTTCTTGAGTGTTAAACCATTCAGAATACAATTGCACCAGCCCATGAGGTATTACTTGAATGGTTTCAAACTAACTTTCGCATGAAAGCTACACTTGCACTACAGCATCACTTCAAATCCATTATACAGGACAAAGTCTGGATCGTCTACAAAATGCACTGCGGCCCAATGACCATCACAACCACTATCTGGACTATCATTCTGTGGATCCTCAATATGGCCAAGGAAGCTTATACTTGCCCAAAAAAGAAAGTGTGCATTGCAGAAATTGATCACACTCCAAAAAAATAATTTTGTAGGTGTAAAGAGTGTTAACCTGTTCATGAATAAGTTATATTGAACACAAAAACAGCTTTCCCCGTTAAAATTGCATTAACGTTAAATGACGTGATGCATGTTTGTGAAAAGGCATGTTTTGCACGTGGAGAGTCTGAAAATTCATGCAGCAGTGTGAATCCTTGGGTATTTAAACACTAAAGTAAGGCCTTCCTATCGTTCACATTCAAACTTGCGCTGCTGTTAAAACGACTCCACATTAGCATGCCAAGATTGACAATGAATCATCGTCTCCTCGCCCTGGGTATGATTAGAGCTGGCAGAACAGACAGAGAGGTTGCCCAGCATTTGAACTGCCACCATAACACTGCAGACAGGCTAGTCCATCGACATGCACAACATGATGACGAGACCAACCCCGCTCCGGGAGACCCCAAGTTACCACCCCTGCACAAGATCGGTATATCCGTGTCGGCCATCTCCGGAACCGGCAACAAACAGCAATGACGACAGCCATGAACATCCCTAACCTGAGACGGATACATCCTCAAACAGTAATCAACCGGCTGAGAGAATACGGCTTACGTCCTTGAAGACCTGCAATTCGTCCAATTTTGACGTTATGTCATCGTCGTGCTCGACTGCAGTGGTGTAGAGTAGGGTTAGGGTTAGGGTTAGCCTAACCTAACCCTAACTAACCTAACCATAACCCTAACCCTACCTAACCCTAACCTAACCCCACCCTAACCACTTCCATGCTAACTTGTTCGCTTCCATGTGGCGTAGATGCACAGCAGTAGTCGATGCAGACGGAGGTCATACCAGATATTGAGTGTGTGACTTTTGTGTTTGACCCTTAGTATCTTTAACTCTCCATGGCACCAAGAGTATTCATCGTAGCGTAATGAAATTTCTCGTGTTGATCACAAATTGATTCATCTGTGATTGAATAAAATTTCCATGAATGAAAATGATATATATCTTTTTTTAGTGTTATTTTTTAGCATGAACACTTTCTTTTTTGGGAGAGTATAGTAAAAACCATACTTTACTAACCAAACCGAACTGAACGCAAATATTAATTACACCACACTTACAAGCACCCGTATGTACATCACCAAGCATTGGCGATTGTGTGCCCATCCCATCAACATACCCAAGAGTACAAAATCAATACATGTACTATTCAAGTACAAATTATTTTGCTCCAAAATTGACTGCCACGTACCCGTAAGGGAACAATATTACACATAGTGCTGTAGGCATAATATCACACATACACAAAGAACGAGAACAATTTTACATATCTCTGCTAAATCAGCATTATCATGGAAAATACCAAACCATTTTTCTGGCTAACCATTTTTCTGGTTCAAACACATGCTAAATTTGCACATAATTACACAATTGAAGTGTAAGTAGTTGAACATCAAAAGTATTTACCAGCACTGATTAATATATATGTATAATAACAAATACACAACCATGATGTTCCCAAATTTTAAAAATGAAATTTCAATGAAAACACCAACCTCTAAATCAGGTGTGGTTATCCTGTAAATGATACAATAGCTTGTTGTTACAAGCAGGCTACCAATAGCAATGGTTTCAGGCATGCAATATGCACCTGCAATCATCAGGTAATATGCTTTAATATACAAGAGCCAGTCCAGAAGAAACGTAGAGCACATACTACCCAGGTCGATGGAGCATCACAATTGACAAACACACCTGACCACACAACAATTTACAAAACTACAAGGATGAGTTGACACATACCTCTGGCACAAAACTACATTAACCCCTTTCCAGTATGGATTTCAAGGCAGCAAACAGTATAGTCCCAAAAATGACAACAAAACTACAGGTATCGTAACATGCTCACCAGAGAAATTTTTTAAAGAAGGATTTTATAAGCATCTATGTCTAGTAAACACCACAGAGGAATGGAGCCATGTAATATTCCACGGGGGCGTGGTGATGCTGTTTACTAAGGCATAATGCACATCATTGGGGCACCTGTCTTCAACCAATGCCAACCCTGCTTGTGTGGAGTTAGTACGTTGGGGAGTCTGGCAGTTGCTTGCCATTGCTCAGTGGTTCTCTCAAGGTACTCTGGCTTCCTCCACCTGTAAAACTGTCCAACACAAGATAACCCTGGCTGTTGAAAGTGTTGTTAAACTGCAATAAATGAATAAATAAATGTTACTATTCAAAACTGTTGTCTAGTAAGAAGATTTTTTTCTGGTATCAATATGTTACCACACAAATAATGCCCAGAATTCCTATAATGGAAAATAGGGAGCCCAAATATTAACCTAGGGACTTAACTTAAACAAACCTGAATGGATAAATCCCCCCCCCCTCCACCCCCCCCCCACCACACCCCCCCCCCCCCCCCCCATCAGAATACTGACCATTGGATCTGAAGAAGTAGATTTTCAAACATTATAATTCATATTGGACAAAATTAAAGAGCCCAAATATTAAACCGGGGACTTGATTTTTAAAACCTGTATCCTACTCCCCTAAGGATGGTGCATGCCATATTCAAAAGATTCTGATTGGGGGTTCTTGAGAAGAAGATTTTTAAAGCATAGTCCTCATATTGCACCAAGTTAAAATTCAGGCTCTCACAGAGAGTACAAGTATTAACCAATGGGTTTGTTTTGAACTAAGTTGAATCTGTCCACTGTAAGGATTCTGAATACCATATATTAAAACATTCTGACTAGTGGTTCTGGAGAAGAAGGGTTTTAAAGATTATTCCTCATATTGCAAATATTAACACATGGAAAGGGTTTGAACTTACTTTAATCTGACTCCCATGAAGATAGTGCATACCATATATCTGAAGATTCTGAATGGGAGTTTGTGAGAAGATTTTTAAAGAATATTCCTCATATAGAACAAAGTTAAAATTTGAGCTCCAATAGTCAAAACCCTCAAATACTAAACAAGAGACTTGATTTGAACAAACTTAAAAATGCCCCCCTTAAGGATGCTGTACCCCAAACATCAGAAGATTTTGACTGGGTCTGAAGAAGATTTTTAAAGATTATTCTTCATATTGCATGAAGTTACAATTCAGGCTCCAAAAAAGAGCCATCACAGAGAACCCAATTATTAACCGATGGGCTTGATTTGAACAAACTTAAATCCAATCCGTGTCCAGATTCTGTATACCATAGATCAAAAGATTCTGACTGGTGGATCTGAAAAAGATTTTCAAAAGATTATTCCACATATTGAACTAAGTCACAATTCTATGCTCCAACAAGGTGCCCAATTATTAACCGATAAACTTGGGCTCCCATGGAGAGCTCAATTATTACCTGATGGGCTTGATTTGAACAAACCTGAAATCACCCCCTTCATGATTCTGTATACCATGTATCAAAAGATTCTGTTGGGTGGTTCTGGAGAAAAAGAGTTTTAAAGATTATTCCTCATACTGGACTAAATTAAAATTTGGGCCCCAATAGGAAGCCCAAATATTAACACAGGGACTCGGTTTGAATAAACTTAGACTTGATGTCCCTGAGCATGCAGTATACCAAATATCAAAAGATTCTGACTGGTGGACATAAAGAAGTAGATATTTAAAAATTATTCCTTACATTGCACTTAGTTAAAATTCAGGTCACCCCCCCCCCCCCCCCCACTCCCGGGCACCTCATAGGGAGCCCAAATATTAACTGGGAAGTGGGGGGGGGGGGGGGACTTGGGTTGAACAAACGTGAATCTGCCCCCTTTAACAATGATCTGTACTAAATTTTAAAAGATTCTGACTGGTGGTTCTGAAGAAGAGTCTTTAGAGAGTACTTCTCATGTTGCACCAAGTTAAAAATATACACCTGGAACTTAATTAAGCGGCCCGTTTTTTGCAGTTGTGTTAATAGAAACTGTCATTACTTTCATGCTATCTTTCAGATGGCCAAAAGTGATAGTTTGTGGAAAGAATAGTCTATTGACAAATGAAAGACAACACAATGATGACAATCTACAGTATTTTAATGGCGCTAATTACACATATCTGTCACTAATATTTTTGATAGAACAATGTTCTCTCAACGAGTATGGTGCTGAACAGTCCATGATGAAACAATACCGGTAATTACTGACAAAAAATGTAACTAGTGATCTACGGAACACAATAGCAGTGTCTGACGTCAATAGCGAGTGTATCCACTACGTGCCCGGATGACAGCCTGAACCCTCCTCCTAATGCTACCAGTGAGCCTTCTGATACGGTCCAGAGGCAACTGCTGCCACTCCTCATGCAATGCAGCTTCCAAATCGGCCAAATTCTGTACAGGTAGATCCCTTGCTTGCACACGTCCAAGAAAGTCCCTGATGTGTTCTAAGGGATTCAAATCAGGGCTCATTGTAGGTGAAGGTAGTGTTGTAATAGCATTGTTCTGAAGGAATGCTATCACAGTATGGGAACGATGTGGCCTTGCATTGTCATCCATGAATACAGGGCAAGTAGCAACGGGTAGTTGTCAAAATGAGGCACGACAACCAGATTGAGAATGTCCCGGATGTACTGATGACCAATGAGATTCCCATGTACAGTAACCATATCAAGCTTACAATCATGAGAGAGGCATCCTCAGATCATTTAAGGAACAGTAGGACTGATGTTTCTGGGCACGTAAGCAGTATTTCTATGCCTCCACACTCTCATGCGACCGTCTGTGACGTGAAGCAGGAACCTAGTCTCGCCTGACCAATGGACTCTCCTCCATATTCTGAGATTCCAATGTTGTCGTGCCATACACCACTCCAAACATCATCTTTGATACTGATCGGACAGAGCTGGATGCTTGATGACCCTTCTGGATCTCATACCCAGTGCTTTGAGACAGTTTCTGACAGTCCTGTTGCACAAATGCCTGTTGGGGAGCCAAAGGTGTTTCAAAACCCCACTTGAAGCAACAGGTTCATGCCTAACTAGGCACGCCATGCTCCGATCTTCCCGAGGAGAGGTCTTTTGTCCAGGCCTTGGTTGGTCCTTAACATCATTGGTTTGTTGATGTTTTCAGAAAAGTCTGCTGATGACAGAATAACTATAGCCAAGTTGCCTTCCAATAGCTTTGAATGACATGCCTGTTGCATGCATGCCAATGTTTGCCATCTTAGTACCTCTGAGTCTCCTCCCTGCCATGTCAACATTTTCTTTTGATAAAAGAAGTGACAAATTTTCTTGTTTCATCCCCAGATATTACATGTGGATGATAGTGTTTTTTGTGACATTCGTGGAAAGCATGTTTCACGTGGATGAGGGGATGTGTTTGGGGTATGCTATTAATCAGAAACATCATGTTTCACTAGATGAAATGTACTGCAAGACATAGCAATTATTAAAACATAATAATCAGTAACACCAATTTCACTGTCATGAAATATTTCAGGGGGTGCTTAATTAAGTTCCAGGTGTATATAAAAATATGAACAGAGGCACTTAATTTTAACATCTGGTATCTGACCCAGCAATGGATGCTGTATACTAAATATCGAAAGATTTTAATCAATGGTTCTGAAGATTTTATTAATTTTTGCAAATATGCTGACTCAGTATTTCTTTGATTTCTTCTACAGTATGCTATGACACAACCGATGGCAGTTTTTCACCATTTCATTCTACTGGTCTTCAGGATGCTTCATACCAAATAACAGATTTCTGTTCCTTGCAGTTTACGAAATATGGGCGGTTTTTTTTAAATATTTTTATTTTTAGCTCCCCTGGGTGTCCCACAGGGACACAGGAATTCTTTTTTTTTTTTTTGCATGAATCAAGTTCTTATGACTCAATAATACCACATACCAAATTTGGTTCAAATTTGGCCTAAACTTCTGCCACTCCCATTACAAATCAAATATGCACCATGGGCTTCGTTTGAACAAATTTGATTCTAAACCTCAAAAGGAGCTAAGTACCAAATATCAAGTCATTGTGCCTACTGGTTCATGAAAGGAAGATTTTTTTTCAATTTTGGAGCATTTTCCCCCACTCCCTCCCTATGGGGCTGGGCAAGTTGATTTGTAAAAATAAAATGTGATGTCAGAACAAACAATCACCTCAAAGTTAACTGAAATCGGTTTAGCGGTTTTGGAGGAGAAGTCATAAACACCATGTTCATGGACAACAGACGATGGACAGTGAGTGATTGCAATAGATCAGGCGAGCTAAAAACTACAGGAGTACACCTCATTGTCCATTTCCTGCCCGAAATGTGCAGAAAGCTTCAATACCTTATTTTGGAAATTGAATATGCATGTATATGTGTGCAGTTAAAAATAATTTTGTGTGGCAATATTTTTACTGGGAGGGACATGTTTATGTTGGTGTGGTAGGTATACTACAAATAAAAGTTGGGAGCAAATTTTAATTTCTCCGTTCAATAAACTACACCAACACAATATGCCAAATGGATAATGGGAAGGAGGTTTACCTATATATGGCATAGTAAGAGGTAGTAGTTGTTGGTGATAAAGAAAGTTGTAATTATTAACCAAGAATCTGTTGGTATGCTGAATATTTAGAAATTATTTATGACTAAATAAGGACAAGTGAAAGAACGCATATAACATACAATATAATTGCACAAGTTATCCAACTCATAATTAATAAACATACAACTTGAGTGCACAAAGTGAAAAGCCTTAGATGTCAAGCCGAAAAGCTTGAGATAAATCCATAAGATGGGTTGATACAAGATGGTCCAACACAAAAGATTCGGTTTTCTAATGGGGCTAGCATATTATGTTAACAAAGGCATAATCGGGAGCAGAGACATAGAGCATATTTTAAATTTTAATATGCATAGAGCATACAGATAATAAAACACAAGGAAATAACCTTCTGAGTGGGTATATAGTCACTGTTAAATAAAGTGTTAGATAGATATACTATTCGGTAAATTGACTGAATCAGATTTATTAATTATATCTTAGCACATCATATAAAAACCTGTAGAAGCTGGTAGAAGACAAAATATGTTAAAATAATGCATGTAGTTGACCGGGAATATAGAAGAACTTAAGGCCCTAACTTTGTGTATTTACGAATGTATTGAATATACTACCCATCAAAATTCTCTAAGCAGTGTGGATAGTTTATGAATTAAACATAAGAAAATAGCGGAGAGATATCTTTCTGCCCAGTAGCAGGAAATAGAAATATCTTTCTACCTTTCCAACTGAAGAACATATTAGAATACCAACATCCAAAAGGAGGGGTTCAGAAAGCAAGGAGGAAATTATCATGGAAGGAATTTTAGAGGAAGAATACGATCCAATAAAAGAACCTCCTTGCACCCCGCCCTCTGCCCCCACCCCCCACACTCTTTTTGCTTTCTGAAAGTCTTCATCGACATCCTGGACAAAAGGAAGAACAGGGAGGACACATGTTCAATAGTAATATATAGTCAACACCAATTTAGAAAATTACATAAAAATTGGTGACAGGGGAAAGGTGTAGTTATCTATCCCAAGCCAGTCAATCAACAAAACATTGGCAGAATAGGTAAACTGATCCAGGAGTGGTGGCCCCACATTAAATATTGAAGTGGAGAACATTTATGTGTGGCGTTCCCAATATTATTTATTTATTTATTGGTGTTTAAGGTCACATAAGAAGAGGTTAAAACAAAGCATAATATGGGCAGACTATGCCTCTGAATGAGAAAAGAACTTACTTTCTCTCCACTGTTAGACACTGTTAGAAGTCGAAAATGGAAGCAAGCATTGTATAAAGTTATGCTAGAGATGCATCTTCTTGTTAACATTGCTCCTAATGGATCTCATATTGAAAAGAAGTTGTTATATGGAAATATTAAAAGTCTCAAGACTGGGAATGTATGAGCTGTTTGTTTGCTTTTGGAACTTAGAGGAGATTGCTGTGCTACAGCACTGGTAAATCAAGATTGAAAGTGGCCTCATTCATTTCCTTATGAGAAGGGATAGCTATCTCAGGGTAAAACAGTGAAGCCTGAAGCAGACTGTGGTAAAATAATACAGGATCAGATTGTAAGAAGGTAGAATTTTGGAGGATGATGAATCTGTGAACTATCTGACAGAAATGATATCCTGGTAAAATTAAGACCATGATGATGGAAACTGTGCAATCTGAACTTCCACAGTAAGCAGGTCACGGTGAAAACAATTAAAAAGTCCCTAGACAAGGCTCAGTGAGTAGAAAAAGTACCTTCCTTCCTAGAGTCTGATAATGAAAGTGTCAATGACGTTGTAGCCCAACTTGACAAACTTGAACTAGCAAATGATTTGAATTATGTAACTCATTCTCTCATCTATAACATATTGTTCTAATGCCATAAAGTGTAACCTACATTCTTGAATGATGATTTCATACTCTGCCAAGTTTCAAAACAATCCATTCATAAATATACCCTGGAGGGTATGCAAAAGGACTAAGTTGCTTCACAAATCCATTAAGTTCAAAAGTTGGTGCTAAGACAACGTTTTTTGACGGAAATGAAAGAAAATCAATAGTTCCCATCTAGAAGTCACCCCGACATGCATACCAAGTTTCAAAGCAATCTATTTATAGATGTTCCCTATAGAGTATGCCAAATGAAATTGTTGAAGCACAAATGCTCCAAGTTCAAAAGCTGTGGTTACGGCAATGTTTTTTTGATGAACTTGAACCAAGTTTCAAAGCAATTCATTCATAAATGTGCCCTGTAGGGCATGTACAAAATGGATAAGTTGAACGTTGTTGTTATTACAACAATGGAAATGAAGGAAAATTGATAGCTCCCATCTGAAGGTCACCCCAAATAAGCATACCCAGTTTTAAAGCAATCCATTTATAAATGTGCCCTGTAGGGCATGCCACAGGAATATATTGAACAAATTAACTAAATTCAAAGGTCATTGCCAACGGCAACAAGTTTGGACGGACATCTAGTGGTCACCCTAAACAAACATACCAAGTTTCAATGCGATCCGACCATAACAAACATACCAAGTTTCAAAGCGATCCGATCATAAACAAACATACCAAGTTTTAAAGCGATCCAATCAAACACCTTGAATAAGGTGTAGCCAGAAATCTCCTTTGGATAGGAGAACATCTATAGTAAAGTAATGACGATATTCTTAAAATTGGACAATGCTGTGTCAAATTAAGAATCTGATTGTCTCAGAAACTAACCAAGAGACTGAATAAGAATAGCTACTCGGATCATGGAAATCAGTGCAATGAGCAGTAGGATTGTATCAGAGAAGTTGAAAAAAGTGGATAATGGAGTATCTGGTGAATGGTGCAAAGAACTCTTAGTGTAATCATCAGATGGTGACATATGCAACAGCGGGATATGAACTCACACCACAGCAGTTTGCACTAATGAACACAATATCTTACTAAGCAACTGTCACATTTGGATACAGAAGTCTGTACAGGGGCATCTGAAAAGAGTTCCAAAGAAGACACCGAGTCATCCACATAATTCACACCCAGGACTCTTGAGGCAAGAACTACTACTAGATGGTCCGATCTGAAGATCGAACATCGTATCCAGAAAGAGACATCGGGTAGTCTCTGAAGTCTTTAAAAGGCACAACTTCGGGATAAACATTTGTGGCTGGGTCATTGTCCATTTATATACAACATAGACTCTCCCCCCAAAAACATCAATAAATAGACACTCTTTACAAGAGGCCTCTCAGCCTAGACAGCTCTGCCCAGAGTCACTACTTTTAGGGGAAACTAAATACATGACAAGAATTCAAGTGTTACTGCTTGTGACCTTAAGGTTGCTGTCTGTGACCTTGACCTTGAAAATATGACATTGAATCAAGGTCGCAACATACCTTTGAGTCACAAGCAATATACCAAGTGTAAGTAAGATCTGTCAAACATACCAAGTTACATGGGCCAGACAAGGGCTGTATAACAATATCAAAGTTTTGCTGCCTGTGACCTTGACCTTGATATGAACTTGGATAAAAGTCCTGATACCCATTTCAGTTATGAGCAATAATTGTACCCATTATAAAAAGGATCTGCCAATGAGATCAAATTATATGGACTGGACAAAAAGTGAAAAAAATATTGAAGTTTTCTTGACTGTGACCTTGACCATGAGAATATGACCTTGGGTCAAGATCATGACACACTCTTTGGTTATGGTGAGGATCTGTGTCATGTACGAATAAGATCAGTCTTATGGATCGGATTATAGAGACAGGACAAGAGCAATAAAGCAATATTCAAATATTATTTTTGACCTTGACCTTGATATGGCCTTGGGTCAAGGTCACAACACACTATTCAGCCATAGACAATATTTGTTTGAGGTATGAATAAGATCTGCCAATTAGATCAAATTATATGGACCGGACAAAAAGTGAAAAAAATATTGAAGTTTTCTTGAATGTGACCTTGACCATGAGAATATGACCTTGGGTCAAAATCACGACACAACCTTTGGTTACGATCAGCAACTGTGTCAAGTATAAACAAGATCAATCATGTGGATCAGATTACAAAGACCATACAAGGGCAATATAGCAATATCCAACTAATATTTTTTGCGACCTTGACTGTGACCTTCACCTTGAGGGAAGAGACCTTATTATGATTGATGGCACACTGTCTAGTGACAATACATACGGTTACAAAATATTCAATGGTTAAGAAATTATGGCCCGGACAAACAAAATGGTAAAATATTGAAAATATTGAAATTTTTTTTTAATGTGACCCTGACCATGAGAATATAACTTTGGGTCAAGATCATGACACAACCTTTGGTTATGGACAGCAATTGAGTCAAGTATAAACAAGATCAATCATATGGATCAGATTATAGACCGGACAAGGGAAATACAGCAATATCCAAATATTAGTTTTGCGACCTTGACCTTCACCTTGAGGGTAGAGACCTCATTATGACTGATGGCACACTGTCTAGTGACAATGCATATAGTCATGAAGTTTTGATAAAAAATATTCAGTGGTTAAGAAATTCTTGCCAAGACAAACAAAATGTTGACGGACGGACGGACAGACGGACGGACGGATGGACGGACAAACAGGCGAATGATACATTGAGCAAATTTTTTGGTCCAAATCATTGTGGGGTTATAGTTTTTCTGTATAGTGCCCCTCTGTGGGGTTATTTACTTGTACAAGCTTAAACTGTGAGTATTTTCGTTCAATTATTTGGAAATTTCAAAAATAACACTGTGGGGGGTTAAATCCAAAAAATGAGATCTAACCCCCTAGAGGTGATTAAAACTGATAAAAATCAAATGTATTGTGGGGTTAACCACACAATACAGAAAAAAAACCATAATACATTACCCGTACTTGCAAGTGACCTCACAATGTACCTCCGCTAAGAGCGGATGGATGGACGGATCAACGTATGAATGGATGGACGGACAGATGGATGGATGGACAGATGATCCATAGAAAATCCGGCATTAAATACAAAGTCTGGGTGATATTTTTTCTGAATATACATCGAAAAAAAATATTTCTTTCGAATATACATAGGTGAAAAACCATCCAAATATTAGCGTTCCAAGGTAAAAAAAAAACCTGTGTTATGAGCAGTTGTTTGATGTTTTAGGGCTGGAGGTATGTTGATGTAGTTGAAGACCTCTCTTGCCTTAATGTGCATTCATGAGTGTGAACGTTCATCCCGAAAGGAACGTTCAGCAAGTAATAAAATCTCAGTTATGGAAACTAAGCTAGAGAGTCTTGGATATCTGTACATGTATAATGTTTACATCAAGATTGCTGATCTATCTTCTGCAGATGAAAGTAAATGAAAAAAAGGAGAAAACTCCTCTCCAAACTGATTAGAGACAGACATCAAGATGCTCATCAAAGCAGCTTTGGTAATAATTGTATTCACCTTCATAGCAGTCAGGGTCAAATGAAAGGAGGAGCCTTCTTCTACTTCAGATCTTACGTCGAGACATGATTTCTTTTTGCTGAGAGGAATCCAGGCTTTGTAAAGTGTATCTGGATTCCGCCAGAGCTTTTAAATATTAACCTTGTAAAAGCGAAGATTGGGGTAGCTGATAAGGATCTGCTTATGTCGATCCATAAGAATTTCCTGTGAAGCAAAATCTGCCCTTCATAAATCAGAGATTTTGCCAAGATGTTGCTCTATTTGTTCCATACTAGTCATAGTTAAGATAGGATCTTGATCAAAAAGGTAGATCCATGACCTCTGCTATCAAGCAAAATCTAGGCTTTTCTTCTTTTCTTGGGAGTGTAGATAGATTCCGTTGGCATGTAGAACATCATCTTATACAGTAGTCACAGTCAAGAGAGACAATATGGTTCTAGTTGTATTGATCTGGGACTACTTACAGACAAGTGAAATCTGATCTTTGTAGAAGTCTTGTATTGTTAACTTTCATGTTAGTCACGGCAGAGATATAATGATGGTCTTCTTAATCTGACAATGAATTCAATCCATGACTACTAACAGTCAGGCAGAATCTATGTCCTCGCACCCTGAGCTGACATTATCAACAGTAAAATATTGTTGCTGTTGTACTGTCGACATCATGGTAGACGCAGCTGAAATAGGATCATGATCTAGTATAGCTGAGACTGATTTTGATCCATGACTACTGCTGCCACTGCACGAAAGTGGGATAAAATACTGCTGGAGTTGTTGTGGGTTGAATATGATAGCTGTACCAGTTATCAACATGATCCAACTGTGTATAAGTAACTAGAAGCAATAGTAGTGTTGAAACGATTACTCAACCAGTCATTGTCGACGCTGATATAGCCCAACATCGACTCTGGATTTCCACGTCGACTAGTCGGAACATGTATTATTTCCTATCAAAACATTACAATGTAACAAATTCCAATGCAAGGTTTACTGAGGAAGAGTTAAAACAAGTATGATTGTCAGTTGATTGTTCAAAGAGTGACGTCAACAACAATAATAATGAGATAACTGACACAGACTTTGAGATCAAAGTAGACGTAAAAGTTAACTGTGTTGAGTTGGCTCCTTTGAACTCACTGACAGTGGTTGTACTGTATATAGTATATTGTCATGTCAAACAAGAGCAAGGTGAAGCGTGGCATATGCCCCTGTGTGGTGTCATAAAAGGGTAAGTAAGTCTCTCGGGGCATAACCAAAATCAAAAGGAAGCTTCCTCTAGACACCAACAATGCATCACAAAAAAATAAAATTGATTTGAATCAGTATTCATAAGTTATTAGACAGAAACCAAATGCAAGATGGCCACCATGGCAGTAATATTGAATTGGTTATGTGATATAAAATTGAAAGGAAGCTCCCTCTAGACACCAATAATGTACAACCAAAAAATTAAACTGATTCGAGTCAGTATTTATTAGTTATTGGACGGAAACCAAATTCAAGATCTCTACCACGGAAACCATAATGAATTGGCCATTGGCGGCCATCTTGGTTCACTTGACTGGTCTAACATTGAAGGGAAGCTTCCTGTAGACAGCAACAATGCATAATTCAAAAAGAAAAATGATTCAAGTCAGCATTTATTAGTTATTGGTCAGAAACCAAATATGGCGACCATGGCAGTCATATTGAATTGGCTAGCTCATCCAAAAACTGGTCCAACATTGAAAGGAAGCTTTCTCTAGATACCAGCAATGCATACTTCAAAAACAAAAATGATTCAAGTCAACATCCATTAGTTGTTGGACGGAAACCAAATTCAATAATGGGGGGCATGGCCGCCATATTGAATTGGTTGAATTGGCAAGCTGATCCAAAATCAAAAGGAAGCTTCTCTAGACACAAATAATGCATAACCAAACTAGACATCACACCAAAGCTATATACGAAATTCAAAAAATAGCAGGTGAGAGATGCGGCCTCTAGGGTGTGCTAATGGAATTGCTGACAATTTATATCCAAAACCAAGATGGCTGATGGTGGCCATGTTTTTCAACAAAATTTATAAATATTCGATAGCTCCTATCCAGACATCACACCAAAGCTACATATGGAATTTGAAAAAGATCAGGTGAGAAATGCAGCCTGTAGGGTGTGCAAATAGAGTTGTTCACAATTTATATGCCAAAAATCTAAGATCGCCACTGGCGGCCATGTTTTTCAACAAAACTCAAAAAGATTTGACAGCTCCCATCTAGACATCACACCAAAGCCACATATGAAATTTGAAAAAGATTGAGTTAGAGATGTGGCCTGTATGGTGTGCTAATGGAATTATTGACAATTTATATGCCAAATCTAAGATGGCCATGGTGGCCATGTTTTTCAATGAAATTCAGAAAAATTTGATAGCTCCCATCTAGACGTTTCTCCAAATCTATATATGAAATTTGGGACTGTTCGGGTGAGAGCTGCAGCTTGTAGGTTGTGCTAAAGGAATTGTTGGACAGTTTATATCCAAATCCAAGATGGCCAGGCCATGTTTTTCCATGAAATTCCAAAAAAAATCGATAGCACCCATCTAGACATTCCCCCAAAGCCACATATGAAATTTGGAACTGATTGGGTGAGAGCTGTGGCCTGTAAGGTGTGCAAAATTGAAAGGAAGCTTCCTTTGGACACCAACAATGCATAATTAAAAAATAAAAATGATTTGAGTCAGCATTCATTAATTATTGGATGGAAACCAAATTCAATATGGTTGCCATGGCAGCCATATTGAATTGGCTAGCTGGACCAAGATCGAAAGACAGCATTGTCTGGTCTCCACAAGTAACCCCTAAAATAATGATTTGATCAAATAAGTGGTTCTTTAGTTATTTGATGGAAACCAAAAGTTAACGGACGGATGCCGGACGATGGACACTGGATGGACATGGTGAAAACATAATGCTCCCGAGAGAATCTCTGGGGGGCATAAAAATCATTCCCCATGACCTCCTGGATTGACAAAACAATAACACTGCTCAAAGAATGCAGTTCCTGTCCATTTCAGAAGTGTTTGGAAAACCCCGAGTTAACACTAATGAGTTAACACAAAAATAGGGCTGATTTTGTTTTTGACAACACAACATTGCATTGAGTACATAACATTAAAGAATAAATATAATGTGTTCAGCCAGTAGTCTGCAGTATGATTTCATGATGCAAACATCACTACACAGTAGGAAAATAAAATGGAGAACAAAAAACTAAAATAAAATCTTTTTTCACTGGCAGATGATTGTTGTCACAGACACATTTTCAGTTTGCAAAATTCATTGTTTAATTCAGTTTCCTGTATTCCAGTAAACACTGGAGAAGCACATCAATGGAGATAAAAAGTTGTAAAGTGAACATTACATTTGCCATGCCAATCTATCTGTGGACCATGCACGAACTCAAGTTCACAACGCACATGTTAAATCACAATTATTATTAAATTGAGATACAAGTATATATGCTCAGCATATTTCTGATTAATTAGGCTAAGTCTATTGCATTATGTACACTAAACTGTATTAACACTATTTAACAGAATATACACAACCTTCATAAGAGAACAATATCGTGTAATCACAATGTTCTTTCCCCAAAATGGCGATTATTATTTTGGCTAATATCACCCAGCACTATATAGAAAGATTCCAATGCCATTTAATTTATTAGTCATCAACCGGCATCAGTAAAGTGCACAAGTGGAGAAAAATATTTAATTGTTATGTAAATCTTAGCGGCAGAAAGTGTGGTGCCGACGTGTGGACTTCAACTCGACTTTTGGGTGTCGACTAATCGATTCCAGAATCCCAGAGTCATTTCAACACTAATCAGTAGCGTGTCAAGTAAAATGGCTTAATCTTCTTGTTGAGATCTAGTTGGTGCACACCATGAATAAGATATAAAATGTCTATGCATTAATGGAACTAAGAAAAATAGACACAGAAGCATTAATGTTAAGGCAGTACCCTTCTTCTAGCTGACTAGAGAAACTGCAAGAAAAGATGTATCTGATGGTTCTATCTGGCAATCACTGTGTAGGTTCAGAATTGCTAGCTAC
Organism: Pictodentalium vernedei; assembly: GCA_031216915.1. Lineage (NCBI taxonomy): Eukaryota > Metazoa > Mollusca > Scaphopoda > Dentaliida > Dentaliidae > Pictodentalium > Pictodentalium vernedei. The sequence continues at coordinate 566,067,487 of CM062296.1, forward strand.
TGATTGGAATTTGAACTTTCCTGCGATGTGCAGGGTTGAGGGCACCACATGGTAATGGCCCGTTTTGTAGGATAAGACATTTGATAAGAAAGGGACAGAGCAGCCATTAGGCTCGCCTGCAAGTTTCAGGTATGGCATCTGACTGTGGTGTAAGATAAGAGGGGCACCAGTGGCCCATATCACTGTGAAGCATAGCCCCTCTAAGGGCAAGTCAGAAAATAAGCAGACTGTCATCTGCAAAATGAGGTACCCAGAGGGTGAATTTAGTGATGCTACCCTGCACAGCAGGGTAGCATCACTAAATTTACCCTCTGTGAACCTCACTCTGAATCAGGGTCTCAAAACTAAGCAGAAAGAGGTACCCAGAGGATAAATTGGTCCATTGTATGGGATAACATTATCAAATTGACCCTCTGGGGACCTCATTCTGCAAATGTCAGACAGCTTATTTTCAGGCCTGTCTAGGCACTGGAGGTAGTGTGGTAAAATGAACAAGTGGTTAGTGGATTCTATTAGTTTCGTATGTGACTGGGCCAAGTAGAAGTTTGTCCGCTGTCGTGCATGACCGAAAGTATGGAATCGATGCCCCAAGGGTACTACTTCCATAGGAGGTAATTGTGCTCGGTTTTGAATATGTGGTCGCCGTAGAGAGACTTTAGATCAGCCTATAGTAGCTCAAAGGTTCAGGACTCAGAATTGAAAATAGTGCTTCCTGCGGGGTGCAGGGGTCTGATTCATACGGTTTATAGCGATGGGCTGGACGCCCGTGAGTACTTCCATAGGAGGTAACTGTGATAAGAAAAGGATATAGCAGCAACTGAGTTTGCCCGCAAACTTCAGGTAAAATTTCTGACGGATGGGCAAGACTGGAGCCCTGGTATCCCATATCAGATTGAACCGGTGGTAGGTGGTTTCTATTGGTTCGTGCGTGGGTGGGCCCACGTAGACTGTTGTCAATTATCTTGCATGACAGTATAGCACACCCCTCCCCCATATAGAAGGAGGGTGGAGGGGTGTGTGTGGTTCATACAAAGAATCGTGTTTGTAATTGGGCAGGGACCCCATGGATACTACTTCATAAGATACACCTGCGGCGGCTGTTAATGTGTGGTCACCACAGACAGGCCTTATGTCAGCCCTTGAGAGGTTGAGGGCTCATGGTTCAGAATTAGTTTAATGCCACCCTGCATTGTGCAGGGTTGTGGGCTCTTACACAGCAAAGGCCCATATTAAAGAAAAATAGGCCAATAAAATCGTCAGATGTGTACCCATAGCGCAACTAGTAGAAAGCTGTATGACGGAGGGCCACCACGGATGCTGACATTATGTACACCATACAAGGTATGGGTACATATAGAAATGGATTGGAGGAGTGTCTAATTTGATGGATAAAGGGTTAATATCTCCGGATCAAATTATCAGATTTACATAAAAAAACTATACAGCACAGCACATCAGTAACCTGAATAAATATATAAAGAAACAATCGGATTGATCTTTTTTGAGTTATCTCATGCCAAAGGAATTGGAGTAATTTTCAATTTGAAGGATAAAGGGTTAATATCTCCGGATCAAATTATCAGATTAACACCAAAAACTATACAGCTCAGCACATCAGTAACCTGAACACAATTATAAAGTAACTTAACAATCCAAGCAATATTTTTCAAGTTATCGAATGCCATAGGGATTGGAGGAATTTTTAATTTGAGGGATAAAGGGTTAATATCTCAAGATTAAATTATCAGATTGACACCAAAAACTATACAGCTCGGCACATCAGTAACCTGAACACAAATATAAAGTAACTTGACAATCCAAGCAATATTTTTCAAGTTATCGAATGCCAAAGGGATTGGAGGAATTTTCAATGTGAAGGATAAAGGGTTAATATCTCAGGATCAAAATAACAGATTTACACCAAAAACTATACAGCTTGGCACATCAGTAACCTGAACACAAATATAAAGTAACTAGACAATCCAAGTAATATTTTTCAAGTTATCGAATGCCAAAGGGATTGGAGGAATTTTCAATTTGAAGGATAAAGGGTTAATATCTCGTGATCAAATCATCAGATTTACACCAAAAACTATACAGCTTGGCACATCAGTAACCTGAACACAAATATAAAGTAACTAGACAATCCAAGAAATATTTTTCAAGTTATCGAATGCCAAAGGGATTGGAGGAATTTTCAATTTGAGGGATAAAGGGTTAATATCTCAGGATCAAATCTTCAGATTTACACCAAAAACTATACAGCTCGGCACATCAGTAACCTGAACACAAATATAAAGTAACTAGACAATCCAAGAAATATTTTTCAAGTTATCGAATGCCAAAGGGATTGGAGGAATTTTCAATTTGAGGGATAAAGGGTTAATATCTCAGGATCAAATCTTCAGATTTACACCAAAAACTATACAGCTCGGCACATCAGTAACCTGAACACAAATATAAAGTAACTTGACAATCCAAGCAATATTTTTCAAGTTATCGAATGCCAAAGAAATGGATACGGACGCCAGACGGACAAACAAAGGATGGACGAACGACAGATGGTCACCCCGGATGCCGGCATTATGTGTACCATACATAGTATGGGTACACATAAAAAGTGAGAATGTCCTCTTTAATTAGTTATGTAGGTGAGCAGTTTTTGTGAGAACTCTGCACCTTGGGGGGGGGGGGGGGGGGGTTATAGGTTGGACCTATGCTCCTGAGGAGCTTGTTTTTTTTTAAGTTACACAGTATTTGTATAAGCAGTACTCTTTTGAATATTGTGGTGGCCCTGAAAAGAGCCGTTAGTGGGCATAGTTAAGTTCTACAGCCAGGATTCCTGTTTATTGGCAGGAGAGTTGTCTGTTGGCTGCGTCACTGCCGGTGATTCATCCCCTGTCTTGGTGGCTTCTTGAAGTAATTGCCTGGCAACTAACAAGGAGATTTTTGCAGCCATGTCTGCTATCTTCTGATCATCGCTAGAACCAGTATTGAAGTCAATTGGGTCCTTGGCGGCCCACTGATTTATGTGCATGATTGCGTCTTTGGCTACTAAATCTTCTAATTGGAGAGCAAGTTCCTTCTGCTGTGGGATGCCCGAAGTTATGGGTGGACGTATAGTATAAGTCCACTCCGGTGACTGGAGATGGGTTATCCAGTCCTGTGCATGCTTGGATCTCTGTTCTTTCAAGGCCTCTACCCTGGGTTTGGAACTATCCAAGGGAGGCATGCTAAGTTTTGGGTGCCAAGATGGCTGGTACTGTCTCAATGAAAAGCTGATCTGCGAGAAGATCTGATTGGATGCATGGTCAAAGCAGTTACGGATGCCAGCCCCCTGTGGCAGGGTATAAATAAATCCAGGGCGGACGTGATAGAGGGAATGCTCCCATTAGTGTGGGTGAATGAGCACAGCTGTGATAGTAAACACTGCCACAGGTAGTGCTTCCATTACAAACTACTTCCGCTTTTCAAAGGCACAGATGTCATTGAGAACATCACTGGTAAATAGTTACCTTGAGTTACAAATGTTTGTGGTTTGTGTCAAGGTCATCAGGAAAAGAGACTCACACGGACGTCGTTGAGAACGTCACAGGTAAATTGTTATCTTGAGGTACGAATGTTCGTGTCAAGGTCATCAAGAACAGAGATCAGTGATCATTATGAGTATACCATGGGTACATGGTGGGGGACCTGTACAGTTCAGGGTGGACGTACCCCCGAATGGATCAGCACTCATGAGAGTGGGCTGACAAGAAAAGGACATAGCAGCAACTAAGTTCGCCAGAAAGCTTCAGGTAAAATGTCTGACTGAGGTGCTTGACAAGAGGGGCTCTGGTAGCCCTTATCATATTGAACCGGTGGTTGGTGGTTTCTATTAGTTTGTACGTGGGTGGCCCACGTAGACTGTTGTCAATAATTATGCATGACAGTATAACCCGCCCCTCCCCATTATATAGAAGGAGGATAGAGGGGTATGTGTGGTTCGTAGGTATAATCTTGTTTGTAATTGGGCGGACATATCATCAGACCTTGACAAGCTAGCTCTCCAAACCACTCAGCATTTGACACAACTCCAAGACACAATACTGAAATCGTATCTCAGACCTAGAAGTCGAGATATCTGAGTACCTCAACAACCTGCTTCCTCCTGATATCACTGAGCAGGAGCAACCTGCCTTCCTTGAGCTCTTCCATACTTCTATGAAGTGCATCTCCAGTGCTGACCTCACCAAATATCGGCTATCTGATCCACAGCATTATAAAGAAACCAGGGCATGAGCACAACAGCAGCTGCCACTGTATCCCCAAAAACACACATGGGGCCATAATCCTCTCACCGAGTGGAAATTCCACTGACCAATTAGGGACACACCTCCCGAAGCGCCCACACCAGGTAACAGTATCAATGGATACCCACTAAACCTTAGCTGATTCAGTTCTGAGTGCACCTAAGCATCGGAAGTTCGAATGACCAACATTTTCCGCCTGAGTACAACATCTCGGGGCAGTACACATCCGACATCTGCGACCCCTCCCAGGGCTATCCTCCCTGTCATGCATATGGCAGAGCATAGTACCAGACATGCAGGGCCACCATACCAAAGGCAGATTCTACACCTTGCCTACCCGTGAACATTACCACCTCTGCCGTACTCAGGACGCTTAGGACCCCTTGTAGTAGCCAACTACCATGGTCACAGGTCACTATGCCAAAGGAATCTTGGCCTCTCCACCCGACTACTGACCATGGGTCCAATGATGATGTGAATAATACTATCGGTATTGTCACAGATATACAACCTCGGCTCGGTCCATTACAAACCACTGAGCCCACTGACATGTCCACTCACTTCGGTCCTAGGGACCATATCTGGACTTTGGGGTTCCACTTCAATCCCTCGTCATCGGAGCTTGACCCTGCTTCCTCCATTGGAACCAGCGGTTGTCTCACAACTACGTCATCAGAGAGCATAAGGTTCCCCTGTCACTTCTGATGACCTGGAAACTTTGTCCAGTTCTACTGAACCTGATACTTCGGACAAAGGCACCTCACCTGGATGTGCCAGACGGCTCTTCCCATCCTCCTTCCCTACGTACACAAACCATGGCCCACCCATGTGTTAGTACCACCTATCCTGGCAAAACTTCCCCCGAGTTTGCCCATAAATGTACCAGAGAAGGCTGCACAACCTAACCAGGATACTCAACAATAAACAAACCTAACTAGGCCGATGTGCTCCGACTAGTGTAGATCACTCTTCCAAAATCCACTGTCCACTTCAACGATGTCGTGCAGCTAGCTCATGAGCCACTCTACATGTCAAACACACCCAGGGATGGTACACATGGCGATAAATGAAACGACAGTCTCACCTCACCGAATTGGCTGACAAGGCTAGCAAACATATTACTAACCTATCAACTTACACCTTCAGTACACGAGAAGATTGTACTGGGCAAGGGATTGAAATTTATACCAATGCCTCAAAAACCAACCAGGTCCTTCCTAACTGAAGACATCCAGTTGCTTCATAATAGAATGTATCTTCGAGTCAAATATGCTGACCAACAGCAGCAGTTCATTACCCATTTCATAAAAAGACCAATACCGCTCCAACCACCTGTCACAATGTTTCAGTGTAAACATACTTATCCAAAGCCAAAATGGAACTCCAACACTGTCTTAAACCTTCACGATTACGCCACTGCCAGGATAATATGACCAGGCCGGAACACATTGCGCTCACCACACTCTGACGGAATCACGACATTGTCATTAAACAGTCAGATAAGAGCAAATCAACTGTTCTCCTCGACCACACAACCTATGTGTCTGAGGGCCTCCAGCAACTCACCTCGGCCCTCCATTATCAGCCATTCCCCCATGATATAACACCATGCACAGCATGTCAAATCCATAATCACTTGGAACAGATGTACAACAACCATGTGACTGACTACAAAATGTACAGATCGCTCAAACCTCACACAAATAGTACACGACAGCCTGTCCTCTATCTTCTACCAAAAATACATAAGGATCTGCCCACCACAGGTAGACCTATCATAGCCAGCTGCAGTAGCCCCACCTCTTCCATCTCTGGGCTACTGGACTTCTTCCTGGTTCCCATTGTGAAGAAACAACATACATACAGGACACTGCTCACTTTATCCAACTCATTGAGGAGGCACCTATCCCTCCCAACTCCCTCCTTGTCTCTGCTAATATTGCCAATATGTACACTAACATATCACACGAGGAGGCACTGGCCACAGTTGAATCGGCTCTAACCGAGTACCAGAACCTCTCTTGTCTCATACAAAGACCATCAACTGCATATCTATTAACTCTCCTACAGCTTATCCTTAAGCTTCCAATTTAATGGACAGGCATACATACAGACTTTGGGAGCAGCCATGGGCAGTAAAGCTAGTCCCAAAATAGCCGACATTTCGGCCCACGCCTGGGAGACCAAACTCCTTTCGAGTGTCCTGATCTTGAATACAAAGACACACCAAGCATCTGACCATCACATACAACTGCTATGTATACCACTACTATTGTCGTGCTGATACAGTTACATATGGAAGTAGTACCCAAGGGTGTCCAGCCCTTAGCTATAAGCCATATGAATCACACCCCTGCACACCGCAGGAAGTGCTATTTTCAATTCTGAGCCCTGAACATTCAACCTACTAAGAGCTATTCTAAGGTCTATCTACGATGTCCATATATTTAAAACCAACCACAGTTTCCTCCTATGGAAGTAGTATGCACAGGCATCCAGCCCTAATCTACAAACCATACCTAAGAATCAAACAAAACCAAGCCACCTCACATCCAAGGAGGAATAGAGGGCAAAATGAAGCAACTACTCTCAAAATATACCAGTATCACAACTTGCTTTAATTACCATACGGTCACAAAACATCTCATAAATAATTGTTGTTGTTTGTTGTTGTTTGAGATGCTTATACAAACACCTCACCTCCACCTTTGTTGGTACGATCTGGTGTTTACGAAAACAAAACTATCAGTTTACGAAGACAGACCTCCATTGTCAATACCTGTGATGTTGATTCGTTCCAATTACCAATCACATCCTTTCAAGACATCATGTGCAAACCTGCTTAAACTCTCATAACATTCCGATAATCATTTCCAACAAGACAGTGATACACTTCAGTCTGTTTAACGACAGCCATTTTGAAATATTCTTTTCACGCTAATATCAAGCTCGTGATTTACCAGTTTGTGATTCTTACACATTTTTTATACCACCTCACTGTGTAACACTCTTGTATATACACATAATCTTTATCCGCACAGGTATTTATTCCTAGCCAACGGTCTCGTTTCATAATATTTGCTCTCACCTTTTAATTTGTCCTTTTTATTGCAACCATACAACCATATCCGAACGTGTTACTTGCAGACCCAGCTGGTGCAACCCATACTTGTGTCACCCTGACAAGGTCGCATTTTACATTTACATGATTCATTCTACCTTCCTGGTAGAATATACACTGGTGACCCACACCAGTTCGCCACGTCGACCCACATCGACAAAGGACACTTTCTCAAAAGCATTACTGAGCTCACATACTCAGCTATTGGCACTCGCCGTGCAACACACTTGTATATACACATAATCTTTATCCGTACAGGTAGTTATTCTGAGTCAACGCTTTGCTTTCGTTATTTTCCCTTTCACCTTTTAATTTGTACTTTTTATGCCAGTCATACAACCATATTAGAACGTGTTACTTGCCAACCCAGCTGGTGCGACCCATACCTGTGTTAACAAGACACGGTCACATCTTACTTTCATACGATCCGCTCTACCTTCCTGGTAGAATATACACTGGTGACCCACACCAGTTTGCCATGTCAACCCACAATGGCAAAGGATACCTTCCCAAAAGCATTACTGAGCTCACATACACAGCACTTGGCACTCGGATTCGCACAGAACCATAATCACAAATAGAGTATTAACACTCTCAACACGCCTGGCTACCAAAGCTACAGCTCTTTATTGTGTTTGACAGTTCTCCGACGTCAACAACAACACCACCATAATAAAGTCAGGACAAATTCCGACTTTCACACTCATGACTGCCTTACCTAAGTCATGGTCACTATTAATCCTGACCAACAGGATTATATGTCGGATAACCGTAGAGACTTCCACCCACCTGGGTACAGTTTTGTAACATTACCACAAGGTCACTGAAATACAACAGATCTCTGTATTTGTTTGTTTGATAAGGCAGCACAGGCCGAAACCTGGGTTACACTTTGCGGAAGCTAATTTCGGACAAATATGAATAGAGGTTCACCTCACCTGCCTAACCTCTCCATCTCATCTCCACCATGGAGTTGTTACAACCTGAAACACACCGTAAGCTCAGACTACAGCTCAATAACACTGGGAGACTTGTGTTTCGGAAATCTGATGCACACTAATAAATATCGTATTTACAAACAATGCAATTCACAAAATGTCTTATCCTACAAAATGGGTCATCACCATGTGGAGCCCTCAACCCTGCACATCTCAGCAAGCACCATTGCTAATTCTGATGAGCCCTGAACCTTCAACCTTCTAGGAGCTGACCTGAGGACTATCTAAGGTGATCATACATTAATAACCTAGCACTCACGGGCGTCCAGCCCTTCGCTATAAACCATATAAATCAGACCCCTGCACCCCACAGGAAGAGCTATTTTCAATTCTGAGCCCTGAATCTTTGAGCTACTACGGGCTGATCTAAGGTTTATCTACGGCGAGCACACATTAAAAACTGACCACAATTATCTCCTATGGAAGTAGTACCCATGGGCGCCCAGTCTAACTTTCGGTCATGCACAATAGCGGACAAACTTCTATGTGGCCCAGCCATACACGAACTAATAGAATCCACTAACCACTTGTTCATTTTACCACACTACCTCCAGAGGGACTATGCTTCACAATGATACGGGCCACCGGTGCCCCTCTTATCTTACACCACAGTCAGGTGCCATACCTGAACTTACAGGTGAGCCTAATGGCTGCTTTCTTATCAACCCCCCTCCCCACCCAGTGGGGTAGGGTCGTTCACAGGAACGGTCTACCACATGAACAGGATATTTACAGCACCTCCCACCAATCTATATTAACCATAATAACTCATTGTTTTTACTGCCATTCCTTCTCGTGGAGCCTTCAAATCATCAAAGCAGTTTTGATATAATTCAATCTACGACTCTCTCACAGTGATTAATTTATGACATTACTGTACAAACACCTTGTTTCCACCTTAGTCTGTACAAGCTGTACGTGGTATTTGACAATTGTCTTACAAAAAACAAAACAATCAATTAACAAGGACACACCTCCATTCTCAGCCAATAGCTGTGATGTGTATTTGTTGCAGTGACCACTCACATCATCTCCTGAAATCACATGCTCACCTGCATGAAGCCTCGTACCATTCCGACAATCATTTCCAACAAGACTGTGATTGACTTCAGTTCATAATTGGCAGCCATTTTGAAATATTATTTTCATAACAATATCAAGCTTGTGAGTCACCAATTTGCAATCTTTACACATTGTTTATAAAACCGCATTCTGCAACACAACTGTATTTACACATTTTTCTTTTCCCGCACAGGTGGTTATTCCAACTCAACGCTTTGCTTTCATTATTTTCGCTTCCACTTTTAATCTTTATAATATTTATTCCAGCCAAACATTTATATATTCGGTTGTGTTGACTGCCGACCTGGCTAGTGCGACTCACTCCCGAGTCATCCTGACAGTCGCATTTTCACTTCACACGATTCATTCCACCTTCCTGGTGGTATATACACTGGTGACACACACCAGTTTGTACGTCAACCCACGACGTTAAAAGGATACCTTCCCAAAAGCTTTATTGAGCTAACAGTCTCAGCTCTTGGTGCTCGAATTGGTACCCAACAATCATCACAAATAGAGCTTTAACACTGTCAACACAGCTGGCTACCAAAGCTACAGATCTTCATTGTGTTTTAACAACAGTATAAACATAATAAAGTCATCACAATTTCCGACTTTCACACTCACAGCTATCTTACCTAAGTTGCTGTCACTATTAATCCTGACCAACCGGTTCACACTTCGGATAACCGTAGAGACTTCCACCCACCTGGGGCCGGTTTTGTAACAGTACTACTGAAATACAACAGATCTCTGTATTTGTTTGTTTGATAAGGCCGTGCAGGTCGAAAACCTTGGTTACACTTTGCGGAAGTTAATTCCGGACAAATACCAATAGAGGTCCACCTCACCTATCAATCTTTCCACCTCGCCTCCACAATGGAGTCGTTTCACCCTAAAACACACCGTAAGCTCCGACTATAACTCAGTAATACTCGGAGGCTCATGTTTTGGGAAGCTGATGCACACCACAAACGCCGCATTTAGCAACAATGCAACTCAATATATCTATACTTGTTAATGATAAAAAAAAAGCATTTTCCCAACAATTTTTACATATTCGAGCACTTGGTTAGCCATCTCCTGTGAACAGTCAGTAGGTTAGTCATTTTTGAAATTTTACACTCTGGACGAGCTAGCTCTCCAAACCACCCACCAATTGACACAACTTCTACAGACACAATACGGGAAGCGTATCTCTGACCTAGAAGGCAAGATATCGGAGTACCTCAATAACCCGTTTCCTCCTAATATCATTCAACAGGACCAACCTGCCTTTCTTGAGCTCTTCCATAACACCATTACACACTTCTCCAGAGTTGACCTCACCAAATATCGGCTAACCAACGCCCAGCATTATAGAGACCATGGCCACAGCTGTACCATCCCTTAACCAGGGTTTGAACACAATAGCAGCTACCACCGTATCCCTCGGAACACACAGGGGACCACAATCCACTCACAGAGTGGAAATTCCTCTGATCAATCGAGGACATGCCTCCCGAAGCACACTCACCAAGTAACTTTACCAATGGACACTCACCATACCTCTGCTGATTCACCTCCGAGCACACCCAAGTACCAGAAGTTAGGAATGACCAACATTCTGCCCTCCCCCCCCCCCCCCCCACCCCAGTACAACACACAACACCTCGAGCCAGTGCACATCAGATGTTTGAGGCCCAAGGCTACCTCCTTTGTCAAACATATGATAGGGCATAGTACTACGGCACGCGTGGATACCACAACAAAGGCAGTTCCAACACCTTGCCTACCTTTAAACACCTCCACCTCTGCTGTACTCAGTACACTTTTGACCTCTTGTAGTAGCCAACTGCCATGGTCACAAGTCACTATGCCGGAGGAATGTTGGCCTCTCAACCCGAACATTGACCACGAGTCCAATGGCGATACCAATGCCACTGTCTGTACTACCATGGATATACAGCCTGTATTAACCAACAATGAATCAGCTGGGCCCAGGCCACTGAAAACCACTCTGCCCACCGACAAGTCCACTCATGTCAGCCCTAGGAACCATACCTGCCCCTTGGAGTCCGACTTCGACCCCTCGTTGTCAGAGCATGACACCGGTTCCACCATTGGAACCACCAATTGTCCCACAACTACCTCATCCGACAGTATAAGGTTCTCCTATGTTACTTTGGATGAGCAGGGACCCTTTGTCCCTTTCTGCTGAACCTAACGCTTCGGACGCAGGCTTTCCCCTGCACTTGCCACCAGACTGGATGGTTCTTCCCGTCCTTCTTCCCCATGTACACAAACCATGGCCCAAACATGTGAGGGTAACACCTATCCTGGCAAAACATCAAACCTAACCAGGATAGTCGATACTAAACAAACATGACTAGGCCACTGTGCTCCTTCCAGTGAATCTCACTCTTCCACAATCCGTTGTCCATTCCGGCACTGCCGCATGACTAACAAAGTAGTCTGACATGACAAACACACCCGTAAGTGGCATACACAACGGCAGATGGAATGACAGTCTCGCCTCACGGTACTGGCTGACAAGGCTAGCAAACATATTACCAACCTATCAACTTACACCCTCAGTACACATGAGAAGATTGTACTGTGCAAGAAGTTAGGGGTACAACTCTAAGCCTCTCAACACTGACGATAAGGGTTCGATTCCAGGTGTATTCTTCTGGAATTTGTAATCCAAAATCATTATCTGGAAGAGTTACCAGTTACTTGGCGGGAGTCTCGTTGCTCATGGTAGATGACTCTCGCAGCCAATATAATCATTGTCAGACTCACCTTGTATGCAGACTAGAGCTGGGTCATTGTCGGTATTTTCAGTGCAGTTTCGGTCACCAAAAAAACGCATCGCATTAATTTGAAAACACCAACATTTTCAGTGGCAGGTAAAATCTGTTCTCCATTCCGCATTTTTATAGTTTTGATATTTAACAATGGCGGAACAAGCTAAAAGTCTGTGTGTTACAGAATTTTAACGAATCGAGAAAAAGAAATGCACATGTAAACTATCGTTGACAAGGCAAATAATTCATTGTCTTCGTAATCAGGCATAACTGACACATTCCAAATTCACTTTGAATAATATTAAATTTGCCAGTGTTTTATAAGTTCTTCCATTTTCCCAGGGCAGAAAAACAATCAAAGTAAAGTCCGCATTATCGCCCACCGGAAAGTTAAAACCCAACCTGAACTCTACAAATTTGAGAGTAATTTGAACTTTACAGTATACATCAATAAGCCAAACATTCTTTTCAGTTCTATTAATTTATCTTTGTCAAGGACTGATGACATTTCGACATTGTTCACACACTGCACTGGGTAAGCAAGTTTGCAAAATCAACCTAAATTCAATGAATAAACTTGTCCTGTTCCACCACCGATAACTGCATCGCAACCGCGGTTTTAAAAAACATCGACTTGAAAATTCACCACCGACACACCTCTAGTGCAGACTCTGCTTTTCCAATAAAACTGGGATAGTTGTGGTATAGCCTTAGTTGTTGAAAGCGATGTTAAACCCTAATCAAATTATCAAACAAATAAACAACTTAACAAAAAGTGTATGCTCATTATCAATCCAATTAGGTCATAATTGAAATCAAGTTAATAAGGTTAAAATGCACCATGTTAAGACATAAGTAAAATTAATATTCTCCACCTGATATCTAATACTAAATTAGGGCCTCGATGCTCTATCGGTTAGGGGTACAACTCAGAGCCGTCTAACCTTCCAGCACTGACGATGTGAGTTCGAATCCAGGTGTAGCCATCTGGACTTTGTTACTCTAAACTGTTATCTGGGAGAGTTGCCAGTTACTCGCCAATGGCCAGTGGTCTTGCCGCACACAGTAGATGACTCTCTCAGCCAATGAAATCACTGTCAGACAAGCCCTGTGTGTGGACTCTCCTCCGCCAATAAAACTGGTAGTGTTGTGATATAAGCCTGGCTCTTGAAAGCGGTGTTAAACACTAATCAAACAAACAAACAAATACTAAATTATTTTATCCATCTCAGATTTATTGTATATTCCATTTTGATAGAAACGGTTCCAAAAAGGGTTACTCAATGTTACCAAAGATTTATCTGTAATATCAGAGCTTTAGGGGCACTATATGCAGTACTAAATAAAGATGTCTGAAGATATACAGATATAGATTTTTCTACTAATGTTTTACCATCCACTTTTTCTTGGTATCTAGCACCTTTAACTGGACAAGTGACCCCAGAATGCTTGAGTCGATAATTATAACATGAATTCGGAATTTATTTTCCAGACCAACCCTCCCCCTCACGTTGGTACATCATATTTATTTATTTATTTATTTATTTATTTATTTATTTATTTATTTATTTATTTATCTATTTATTGGTACTTAAGGTCACATATTTCTGCACAATGGCTAATCGTGACCACGGTACATCATATAAAGACAAGGCTAATTACTTGAAACAACTAAAAGAGAATAGTTCCTAAGAGGCAATGATAATGTCTGCAAATGAAATAGTCTCAATTTATAAGCGTATGTTCAATACCTATGAGACAAAGTCCTCTGTCGACATTGTAGAATAGATATATTTCAACCAACTGAAGAAATACAAAGTCTAAGGAAATGTACTAAATGAGAAAGGTACACTTAGAACCCCTGTAGAGGTATACAATTGAGTTTTAATGAACTTGAGGTAAACTGAAATGCAGATAAACAGATTGCAATTGCATTAAAAATGGGTGACAAAATATGAGGATGTAAACATAATACTAAAACGTAATTTAACACAGGAGGCCCCAAGGGGCCTGAGGTGCTCACCTGACAAAGTTGTTTAAAAAAAGGATTTTATTAGCAACTATGGCCAGTAAGTAGTTAGCAACTATGGCCAGTAAGCACTAAAGAGGAAGGAAGTCATGTAACTTATGACTTTGTTGTGGAGTAAGATTATTTTTCTAGAAATGAGATGCTACCACACAAACAATGGCCAGATTTACAATAATGGAAAATAGGGGGTTATTTGGTATGAAGCCACCTTAGGACCAGTGGAATGGAATGGTAAAATGTATTGTAGAGGAAATCAAAAAATTGTTTAGTCAGCATATTTGCAAAAATTTTAAAAAATTGTCTTCTCCAGAAACACTGATCAGAATCCTTTGATATTTGCTTTACAGTATCCAAAGGGGGTTAGATACTATTTTGTTAAAATTAAGTCTTTCTGTTCATATCTGGGCTCAATACAGGAGCCTGAATTTTAACTTGGTTCAGTATGAGGAGTACGTATTAACTCTTTGAACCTGAGAGACCGCTTTTCTGGTCCAGGAACATGATACGTTATAATTTCATTAAGTTGGATAAGATAGTCCAAGCATCATGCCTATTCTTCAGTTAATCATAATGTACAAAGTGGAGCTCCCCTATGGAGTGCCCTGGTATACAACCATGTGGATTAATCTTAGTTACACACCTCTAGTGGGTACTTAATAAACATGGCTCCCTATAAAATTAACTTGGAATTATGTTTCTATTTTTAGCACACACTGAGTCCCACGACAGCTAGGGTTAATTTTTATATTTTAAATCAAATATCTATTTCCCACTTATGCTGCATATAAAATTTTGATAAAAACGGACTGAGAGTTCTGAGTAGTGAACTAGAGATGTTGTATACCAAATATGAAAGGATTCTGACTGTGGATCTGAAGAAGATTTTTAAAGAAATTTCCTTACATTGCACTAAGTTAAAATTTGGGCTACCATACGGAGCTCAAATATGAGCCCAGGGACCCAATGTGAACAAAAAAGAAACTTGAATCTGGACCCCTCCCCTCCCCCTAGAGATGTTGTATACCAAATATGAAATGATGTGGACTGGTGGACCTAAAAAAGAAGATATTTAAAGAAATTTCCTCGGTTTACACTAAGTTAAAATTCGTGCTCCTGTCTTGAGCCCAAATATAAACCCAGGCACTCGAATTGAACAAACTGGAGATGTTGTATACCAAATATGAAACCATTTGGATTGGTGGATCTGGAGAAGATCATTTTTAAAGAAATTCCCCCATATTGCACTAAATTAAAATTGGTACCAAATATGTAAGGATTCGGACTGGTGGATCTTGAGAAGAAATTTCATCATACTGCACTAAGTTAAAATTTAGGCTACAATAGAGAGGCCAAATATGAATCCAGAGACCCGATTTGAACATATCTGAATCTGACCCCCCTAGAGATGTTATATACCAATTATCAAAGCATTCTGACTGGTGCGTCTGAAGAAGAAGATTTTTAAAGATTATTCCCCATGTTGTCCGAAGATAAAAATCCGGGCTTCTGTATTGAGCCTAAATATGAACCGAGGGGCTTCATTTTAACAAACTTACATCTGACCCCCTATGGATGCTGTATACCAAATATCAAATGATTCTGATCATTGGTTCTGGAGAAAAAACTTTTTTAAATGTTTGCAAATATGCTGCCTCAGCATTTTTTCGATGCCCCCTACAGAACACCCTGTTACAACCAATGACATTTTCTTTTTACCAATCAGTTGTATGGGTCGTAAGGATGCTTCATACCATATAACAGTTCTCTGTTCAGTGGGGTTTGGAAAATATTGGAGTTTGAAAATATTTCTATTTTTAGCTCCTGAGGTTCCCACAGCGACACAGGAAAAAAATTTTTGCGTGCATCAAGTACTAATGACCCAATAATATCACAAACCAAATCTGGTTCAAATCGGACAATTGATTCAGAAAATAGAAATTTTGGGCGGGCCAAAAATCTTTCCCCTCCCATTACAAAGCCAAATATTACTTCACAAACTTCGTTTGAACAAATTTGAATCTACACCTCAAAAGGAAGCTCCATACCAAATATCAAGTCATTGTACCCACTGGTTCATGAGAAGAATTTTTTTTAATTTTGGAGTATTTTCCCCCACCCCCTCCCTATGGGGCTGGGCACGTTGAGTTGAACAAAAATGCAATGCCCCCTCAGCACCATCACTCACACAAACTTTCACTTGAATTGGCCCAGTGGTTTTGGAGGAGAAGCCCAAAATATGGTGTTGACGGATGGATGGAGAGCAATTAGATAAGCTCTGCTTGACTTCATCAAGGTGAGCTAAAAAAGCACAATGAAAGTGTCAGTCAATCAACATCTGAGTTTAACCTCCAAGTCCATTGGCTGAAACTCTCTTTTTCTTTGGCTTTGTGTGGATTTCTGTGGGATTTGAGAGTTATTACGGGTGGAAGCCCCATTTGGTGGAATTTCAGTAGCTTTCCACTTTTCACTTACTTACTCTATACAGAACAAAAAGCATAAGATACTGGCAGTCAAAGCTTGAAATAAGCTAATGCTTAGATTGTAAAAGCTATAGGATTTTTAGTAAACTTTTATTAATGAAATAAATCTTGAGGTTTTTGTATCAAAGCTTATCATTCACTCATTTATTGTTCCTTAAAAAAACTTTTCCAAATAGTATAAAAAAATAAAGTTACAGGGCAATGTTCTTGAATTCTAGATTAAATAAAAAAAATGGTTGACAAGCTTTAGAACAGATAGAACTACATTAAATAAACTGATGAACATTTTACAGTGCTTCAGCCTTGGTGTTGACAAGTCATGAATATTAATGAATTCATGTTGTGTATTGATACTGAAAGCCTCAAATCTTGGCTTATAGAATATTTGCCTTGAGGTTCGATTTTATTTATCAATGCGTAGACATGTTCATTGTTAGATTCACATCTATGGGGCATTTTATACTACTATCTTATTTTATGAGAATGGTACCATTTTTTATTCATTAGAAAATTCCCAATGGTAAGCCGCTCTATGGATAATTCATAAAATGAATGAATTATCTGATTTTCACAACACAGAAGAAAACAACTGGAAAATTCAAACTATATTGCAGTTAATACGGGTAACAAAAACTGAAAACAGAAGTACAGTAACACAAAGAAATGTTAATCAATTGACGTTTTAGAAGATTTTTATCAGTTTGATGTTTAATAAATATCAGCCATTTATTTTGTTGCATTTGTCATAATTTGGTAGTACAATGAAAAGTGTAAACGCAACCACTAACACCCCACAAAGTAGATCTGTTTCTCAGGCCATTTTTTGTAAAATTGCATATGGACGAATGTTTTTTCATTTTATTTTTTATTTCTGTAATTATTTCTTAGCCATCAAAAGTTCATGTTCTTGGTTTGTTTTATGTTTCAGGCCTAGTAATCTACAGGATAGCATGGATGTTGGTGTATTTCGTCCCTTGGGTGCAAGAAGGCTTTGCAATGCTAAAGCATTGCAAAGCCTTGTTGCACTCAAGGGACAAATTTATCATTTTTTAATTTTAACTTGGGTAAAATATTTTTATTTTTTTTAAGTTTGCATTAGTTATAAAGAGAGAGTATGCGGCAGCCAAAAGGACCATGCGGGAGGGCCTGAGAAACAGATTTTTAACTTTTTTAGGCCTAATTAAAATTGTCTTTTTTCAAGCTCCTGACTCTCAGGAAATTGCATTAATTCAAAACATGACTTAATACCGATGACCACATGGGGAAATTTTGTTTATTGAGTACCAGCTTCTGTTGAATTTATTTGTTAAAAATACTGACTTATTGCCAATGACTTACAACAGAATTCTGACTGTTTGTCTTATCCTTGGAGAAATAAGCTCTGCTCCTAAATCAGTGACACAGTAGAAGAAGAGTGTTATTAGAAAAGCCATCTACCCAGTACCTGAAACAGCTATCAACACCACTACAGTGCCCTATAGTAAGGAAGGGTTTTCACTCTTCAGACTACAGTTCAAATGCGATAATAATTTTAATAATATATCTTAGGCCATCTGCTGTTTTCACGATGTACTGAAAGCAGTAGGCTACAACTATCCTCATCAGTTATACAGCCCACAGAAACTATCCTCCATAGGGATGAGCCAATAAGAAGAGAGCCCTGTCATAGGAATGCCGATGGTTTGAATACTCAATCAGCCGATTGTTGATGGCAATGTCAGATGGTCAGTGTTACTGTTAAGGTGTTTCAGTGTTTGAGAATTCAAACTTCATAGTTTTTTTAATAATTTTTTTAAACCTAATTCATCAACAAGAATATGGAAAACATCACAAAGCAGTTTATGCTGATGTCAGTGAAATGTCTCAGTCCAGTCACGGCCAAAACATCCAAGTGGCAGAATTAAATACCAAGTTTCAAAGATTTATTTCCCGAAAAAGACAATTCTGCACACAACCTATCTTCTAAATACGTTAATCAGATTTTGTTCCAAATTTATTCCAAATTACTGCAATCATTTGAATCAGTATTTCATATGCAAATATTCTTTTTGCCCAAACGGAAAACAGACTGATATGTTTGCCGTTTTTGCTTACACACATTGACTGTACACAATTAGTAAAGGTAATTTATCATCAAATTCTAATGTCACTTTTATATAAAGTAAATTTTATTTTCTTACATATTATCGCTTCCAACGACTATCCTACATCCCCAACTCATGGGAAGCTTATGGAATTTAACAAGAGGCTCAATGGAGCCTAAGGCACAAACCTGACAAAGTTGTTTAAAGAAGGATTTAATCAGCATCTATGGTTTGTAAACACTACAGTGGAATGGACTCATGTAAACTATTCAAAACCCTGTTGTCCAGTAAGATGATTTTTTCTGGTATTGAGATGCTACCAAACAAATAATGCCCAATAGGAGCCCAAATATCAACCTAGGGACTTGACTTGGAACAAATTTGAACAGACTAAGCACCATCTCCACCCCCCCCCCCCCACCCCCACCCTACCCCTCCAAAATAAAACCCAAACAGGATTCTGACCATTGGATCTGAGGCAGCAGATTTTCAAATATTTTTCCTCATATTGGACTAAGTTAAAGAGCACAAATTTTAACCCAGGGACTTGATTTTTAAAACTTGTACCTGACTCCCCTAAGCATTGTGTATACAATATGTGAAAAGATTCTGATTGGAGGTTTGTGAGATGATTTTTAAGGAATGCTCCCCCCCCCCCCTCCCCCATAAGGATGCTGTATCCCAAACATCAAAAGATTCTGACCGATGGATTTGAAAAAGATTTTTTTTTAAAATTATTCCCCATATTGCACTAAGCTGAAATTCAGGCTCCCACAGAGAGCTCAATTATACATCAATGGGATTGATTTGGTCAAACGTGAATCCGACCTCTGTAAGGATTCTGTATACCATATATCAAAAGATTTTGACCAGTGGTTCTGTAGAAAAAGAGCTCTAAAGATTATTCCTCCAACTGGACTGTTAAATTTGAGCTCCAATAGGGAGCCTAAATAATAACACAGTGACTTGGTTTGAACAAACTTAGATCTGACCTCCCTGAGGTTGCTGATTACCAAAAATCAAAAGGTTCTGACTGGTGGAGCTGAAGAAGATTTTTTAAAGATTGTTCCCCATATTGCATGACACTAAAATCTGGGGTCGCATAGAGAGCTCAGTTATTAACTTGATATAAACAAACTTGAATATGATCTCTGTAAGGATACTGTATATCATATGTGAAAAGATTCTAATCAGTGGTTCTGGAAAAGAGAGTTTTAAAGATTATTCCTCATTCTGGACTAACTTAAAATATTAACCCAGGGACTTGATCTGAACAAACTTAGATCTAACCTCCCTTAGGATGCTGTATATCAAACATCAAAAGATTCTGACTGGCTGATCTGAAGAAGAAGATTTTTAAAGATTATCCCCCATATTGCACTATTCAGGCTCCAGTTGCGCATCCAAATATTTACACAGGGACTTGGTTTGAACAAACTTAGATGTGACCTCCTTAAGCATGCTATATACCAAACATTAAAAGAATCTGGGTGGTGGATCTGAAAACAAGAGGCTCAAGTGAGCCTAAAATGCTCACCTGGCTCAAGTTGTCAAAAGAGATGAGTGTATTAGTAAGTGACCAGCATACAGAGCCCAAATATTAACTCAGGGACTCAATTTGAACAAACTTGAATCAGACACCCCAAGAGATGTCTCACACCAAATATGAAAAGATTCTGACTGGTGGATCCGAAGAAGAGGATTTTTCAAGAAATTTTCTCACATTGCACTGAGTTAAACTATGGGTCCCAATAAAGAGCCCAAATATTAACCCAAGGGCCCGATTTGAACAAACTTAAATCTGACCCCCCTAGAGATGTTGTATACCAAATATGAAAATATTCTGACTGGTGGATGTGGAAATAGAAATTCCCTCATATAGTACTATTTTACAATTCAGGCTCCCATAGGGAGCATAAATATTACCCCAGGGGATTGATTTGAACAAACTTAAATCTAACCCCCAAAGAGATGTTGTACACCAAATGTCAAAAGAATCTGACTGGTGGATCTGAAGAAGATTTTAAAGATTATCCCCTATATTGCACTAAGTTAAAATTCGGACTTCCATAGGGAGCGGAAAATATTGACTCAGGGACTCGATTCGAACAAACTTGAATCTGACCCCCTAGAGATGTTGTATACCAAATATGAAAGGTTTCTGACTGGTGGATCTGAAGAAGAAGATTTTGAAAGAAAGTTATTTAAACTTTGGGCTCCAATAAAGAGCCCAAATATCAACCGAGGGATCCGATTTGAACAAACTTGAATCTGACCCCAAAAGAGATGTTGTATACCAAACATCAAAAGAATATGACTGGTGGATCTGAAGAAGATTTTTAAAGCTTGTTCCCCATATTGCCCTAAGTGAATTATTTGAGCTCCTGTTACCTGTATTTAGCCCAAATATTAACCGAGGGGCTTAATTTGGACACACTTGTATCTGACCTAATCCCCCCCCCCCCCCCCCCCCCCGACCCCCATGGACTATGGATGCTGTATACCAATTATCAAAAGATTCTGATCAGTGGTTCTAAAGAAAACAGCTTTTTTAATTTTTGCAAATATGCAGACTCAAAATTTTTTCGATGTCCCATACAGAACACCATGACACAACTGATGGCAATTTTCTTTTATGGTTCCATTCTACTGGTCCTAAGGATGCTTCATACCAAATAACAGTTCTCTGTTCCATGTGGTTTGGAAAATATGGGCATTTTAATTTTTTCTATATTCAGCCCCTGGGGTTCCCACAGGGCTGTAAACAAATTTTTTTTTTTTTTTTTGGGGGGGGGGGGGGGGGGGGCATCATTCAATTACTTAGGACACACTTATACTACATCCCAAATTTGGCTCAAATCGGCCCACTGGTTCTTGAATTACAAATTTTGGATGAAGCCCAAAATGGATATGCTCTCACAGAGAGCCCAAATATTGACCTACCAACTTCCCTTGACCAAACTTTAATCTTTAACACCAAAGGATGGTCCATACCAAATATCAAGGCATCAAGGCTTTTGGGGCATTAACCAGAGCCTGAAGATGGCAGCTACTTCATTTGAACAAAATAGAAAGGGTATACTCCATAGATGGTGAGCTAAAAAAGATTTTTAAAGATTATTCCTCATATTGGACTAAGATAAAATTCAGGCTCCCATATGCGAGCCCAATTATTAATTTATAGGCCTGATTTGAACAATCTTGAATCCAATCCCTGTAGTTAAAATTCAGGCTCCAATAGGAAGCCCAAATATTAATGCAGGGACTTGGTTTGAACAATTCAAATCGGAGCTCCGTAAGGATGCTGCACAGCAAATATCAAAAGATTCTGAAAGGTGGATCTGAAGAAGATTTCTCAAGAATAGTCCTCATATTGCACTAAGTTAAAATTAACAGGGAGCCCAAATATTAATTGGCGGACATGATTTGAACAATTGTGAATCTGGCCCCTGTAACGATTTTGTACACCAGATATTAAAAGTCTCTGACTGATGGTTCTGTAGAAGAAGATTCTTTAAAGTACTCCTCATATTGCACCAAATTAAAATTCTGGCTCCTGTATTGAGCCCAATTGTATGCTGAGGGGCTTAATTTTTACAAAATGGCATCTGACCCCCTTCTGATCAGTGGTTCTGAAGAAGATTTTTTGTGGTTTGGGAAATATGGGCATTTGAAAATATTTATATTTTTATCTCCTGGATTTCCTATGGAAATACAGGAATTTGTTGGGGTTTTTTGCTTGAATCAAGTACTTATAACTCAATAATACTACATACCAACTTTGGCTGAAATCGGATCAGTGGTTCAGAAAATAGAAATTTGGGGGAGCCCTGGCCAAAAATCTTGCCCCTCCCTTTTACAAAGGTAAATATTGCTCCATGAACATCATTTGAACAAACTTGATTCTACACATCAAAAGGAGACTCAGTACCTAATATCAAGTCATTGTACCCACTGGTTCATGAGAAGATTTTTTTTTTGTTGAACTTTGGGTCCCTTTCCCCACACCCTCCCAATGGGGCTGGGCCAGTTCATTTGGAGAAAAACAAAATGCGATATCAGAACAAACAATCACCTCAAATTTAACTGAAATCAGTTCAGCAGTTTTAGAGGAGAAGGTGCAAACATCATGTTCACGGGTGATGGATGATGGACGACAGATGATGAGTGATCAGTCAAGTGAGCTAAAAATGCAACACGAGGTAGTAATTTAAAAAAAAGTTTAAATTTGGGTGACTCTGCACAGAAATGGCATTCTAACATAAAAGATATTTCACATAATCACTAGATCAGTTGAAGGAGCAGGTTTCTGAATTCAAAGGGAACTGTGATAAAATGGCACTGCTGAGTCATTTTTCTATCCTACAACATCTTATTTGTTATTTCTAACCTAAAACAGCAGGTGTAAGGTCAATAAATCTAGGTGCAGCAGCATGATAATGTTGCAAATCTTTTCTTATTGACAATCGGCAACAAACTTATCTTACTGCTGATGTTTACCCTGATTTCTAATGGGTGAACCGATGATTGGATTTTGGATGATGGCCATTTGTATACCGATTAATCATCTCAATATTATTCTTCCACTAGTTTCCTCTCCTTTCTTCTTGGCAATTGAAGACAAACTGTCTTATTATAACTTACATGCCTTTTTACCCTATTTCAACAAGAGGCCTGCATCGCCAAGCAAAGCTAATGTCTACATACACCTCCCCCCCCCCCCCCCCCCCCCCAGTTGGGTGGGTTTATTCCCAGCATATGATCACTCTAAATTTGGCATAACACATCTTGGAACAAAACAAAAAAAAATGGTCTAACTGATTGGGGGTGGGGTGGTCATAGGAGTCAAATTATTATTCATTTTTTGTATAAAATCACTTGAAATCCTTCAAAATGCATTTTGGAGCAAGAAATTTTTTTACACTCATCTGGCCCCAGGGGTGGGTGGGTTAAGGGGCAATTTTAAATTTTTTTTTTTTTGCTTTCTGGTAAAATGCATCTTGGATCGATAAAAAATAGAGAAAAAAAAGTTTGAACGGATGGATGCATGGATGGATGGATGGATGGATGATGGATGGATGGATGGATGGATGGATGGAGGGAGGGAGGGAGGGAGGAGGCCTTTGCTGTATCCCTCCCTTGCGAGAGGATTATTATGATCCCCGATGAGTCTGGAAGTGGGATAGGGAAATCTCACCCGAGGGGCAAGATATTTTAACCAGATCCAAGGCTTGCCGAGGGTCTGGTTCAAATATCTTGATCCGAAGGTGAGATTTCCCCATTCCCACCTTCAGACTCATCAAGGATCATTTTTCTTCCCCCACACGAGGATTACGTCATTATAGATAATTGGCAAGTCATAGTCCTTTCGAAAAATGAAAGATCGTACAAAAGTTAGGTATATACCATAGGTATATACTAAAAAATTGATTTATAACACTGTCCATTAAGGGGTTAGTGAATTTGCGCATGTCAAACTCTAATGTAAAGGGCATTGTGAGATTATTGATCGATCGATAAATTCGTGCAGTGATATTATTAAATCTGCAGAGAAACATGGGGTTGAAACAAATCAACATTGTTGATTTTGAATGGCACGTGGATTACATGTGGGAAATCATGAAGCCATTTTGTTTATTTACAATTGTGCAGACGATGATGAAATAGTTCCGGCGACCAAATAAAATATGCAAATGAGTATGTCACGTGGGGTGGGTGGGATAGAAATATACCACCCTGCGGTCTCACCCGGGACACACGTATGTTTCACGTATAGTGGGGGGAGAAAAATATACCCCAAAAAATTGAAATGCGGTTACCAAGGTTTAAGTTATTCCATAAACAAGCATTACATGATATTTTTTAACAAAGGGCAATAACTCCCATAATTTTCATCAGATGTCAATGGTCATCGAACTTAACGTAGACATTACTGCTATAGACATGTATCGAAAAGAATTGAAATCTAGTTACTACCGGTATTGTTCAAGTTATGCAATAAACAACCATTACACAATATTTTTTAAACAAAGGGCAACAACTCCCATAATTTTCACCAGATATTGGTGGTCATCAAGCTTGACGCAGATATTGTTGTAAAAGAGACATATACCACAAACAATTGAAATCTGTCAACTATTGTTCAAGTTATACCATAAACACGTTTTACATGATACTTTTATAGCAAAGGGCCATAACTCCCATAATTTTCAAGAGATATCGGTGTTGAAGTTATGCCATAAACAAATTTTACTGGAATGATAGTTTTTAAACAAAGGGCAATAACTCCCATAATTTTCATCAGATATTGTGATCATCAAACATGAAGACATTGTCGCCATACAGACATACCAAAAAGAATTGAAAATCCATTAACTATTGTTCAAGTTATGCCATAAACAAAAGTTTTCAAGAGATATCAGTGGTCATCAAACTTGGCGTAGAATTGAAGTCTGTTAACTACTGTTCAAGTTATGCCATAAACAAAGTTTGGGCAGACAGGCAAATGGATGGATGGATGGACAGACAGATGGACAGAGGTCTTGCTATATCCCTCCCTTGGGGGGGGGAGGGGGGTGGATAATAAGTAACATCCTGTCTCCCATATCATCATTCCTTTCAACTGAACTCTTGAGTTTAATCATTCAACAAATTATTCTTTCTCATGATATCTGATTACCCTGAGGATAGGATCTTGTACATCAAGGACTCCGAGTGGTGGATCTGAATGAGAAGTATTTTCCTCATATTGCACTAAGTTAAAATTCTGTCCAAAGGTCAATCCAGGGTCTTGATTTGAACAAACATGAAACTGCTCCCTCCCAGGATGTTATATACCAACAGATTATGATGTGCCAAAATATTGGCAGCATTCTTTTGTGCTCTGTGATTTTCACCAAAATATCACTCTTACTGGAAATTTAATTTCATACAAGTTTTACATAACGATTATTCGAATGTCCTGAATTGCAACAAGAAATAATTTTTGAAAAACTTTACATGGATCATTTATTTAGCATTTGGACACTTTTATTGTCACTTTCAACAAGGGCAACAGAAAGTGTGAGTCACTGCCCCCGACCCATATCAAAGTTTGTAGTAACCTTGAAGGTATTGTGAGACAGAAAAATTTTCTAAGTGGAATAATTGAAAAGAGAAAAATTTTCCAAGTCATAAAAGGCCCATAACTCTGGGAAAAATTATTGGACAGAACCCGTTGCTTCTGCATATCCATTCCCCCATGCAGGTCTATCAGCATACCAAAGGAGATACAAATCTGAGTGATGGTTTTGAAATTACAATGCAAAACGTTTGTACGGACAGATGGACAGACAGACAGAGACAGACAGACAGACAGACAGACAGACAGACAGACAGACAGACAGACAGACAGACAGACAGACAGACAGACAGACAGACAGACAGAAAGCTTCACTAGAAACACCCGACTGCTACTTCGGAGGTCGGGGCATAACAACTGAAGACAATATTATTACAGTTCATAATCAGTCAAACATGTATGGTGTGAATATTCTATTTAGTGTTGTCCAGATCAATATGTGCAGGTAATTGATTCAACCACATCCAGTGACTCTCATCAATGATGCTTGGTTTATCACCCTGAAACCTTAAGCACTATGAATTCCAAACTAAACTGTTTCACTTTGGACAGTAGTCTATATATAATCGGCTACATGCACTAGGCATTTTTCTCCAATAAAGCATTGCAAAGCCTTCTTGCACTCAAGGGACAAATTCATCAATTTTTTTAACTTGGGTAAAATATCAGACATAAACCATTTAATTTTTATTTTTTTTTAAGTTTAAATTGGTTATAAAAAGAGAGCATGCGGCAGCCAAAAGGACCATGCGGGAGGGCCTGAGAAACAGATTTTTTATTTTTTTAGGCCTTATTTTTTTTATTTATTTTTTTTCACACATTTTTTCTGTACGATTCTGATGCCATTTTCGAACCGATTCTCACACAATTTTGCACACCCATAGAGGAGCACAATATCTAAAAGGTACAGAAGTGGAATTTTCAATTTAGCCCTTACTTCATGAATATTGGCAAAAAACTGTCAAAATTAGGGTTTATCGTCACTTTCTCAAATGTGTCTCGTAGATTTTTTTTTAAACATTCATCATTGTTAGACCTGACTGTGACACAACAATTGGTATACAAGAGGTATTAAGCAATGCATTTGTTAACCCTCCCCATGCTACCAAACATCAAAATTTTGATGAAATGGGCTGTTTTCGGGCCCTCACAGTACCCAAAGAGTACATGCAGGATGAACACAGCTTCCTTTATAGGAAGTGGAATTCATTAAGGATCATTTTTGTAAGTAATAAGGGTATTCAAAAAACCAAGTTTTAACCCATTTTGGGTTGGTTAAACAGCAATACCCCTCAAAAGCAAAAAAAAATCATGTGTTCTGTGGATGTCTCTAAACAAGTCTTGTAGATTTTCTAGAAAAATAGGCCAATCGCAGGTTTTGGTGTGACATTACAAGTTGCATGGATAGAATATTCCGCTAAGCATTTGTTAACC
Organism: Pictodentalium vernedei; assembly: GCA_031216915.1. Taxonomy (NCBI): domain Eukaryota; kingdom Metazoa; phylum Mollusca; class Scaphopoda; order Dentaliida; family Dentaliidae; genus Pictodentalium; species Pictodentalium vernedei. The sequence continues at coordinate 566,094,896 of CM062296.1, forward strand.
CCTCCACAGGCTGCTAAACGTCAAAATTTTGATAAAATTGGCTGTTTTTGGATACAATCAGCATTGAATGGGTATACAACAGATAAACATAACCTCTTTTATCGAATGCAGAACTCATGGTGAATAATTTTTATAAGTATTAAGGGTTTTAAAAAAACCAAGCCTTAACCCTGTTTTGCTGGATCAAAGAACGACAGCCCTTAAGAACTTAGAAGTTCACATTTTCGGTGGATTTCTTAAAGTGGTTCTTACAGATTTTCAAGAAAAAATAGACTCTTGAGAAGGATTATTCTCGCAAGCATTCATTAACCCTCCACAAGCTGCCACGCATCAAAATTTTAGATAAATTTGAGATATAATGGGTTGTTTGCAAATAGCCACAGAACTTAATGGGTATCTGGCAAACAAATATAACTTCTTTTGTCAGACGCAGAGTTCTCGGACACTGATATAAACCCTCTCCATCAATAATGATTTTAACCTAAACTTTCTTTTATCAAACTGGGTCATTTGAGACTATTATACCCAATTTTCTTAAGGCATCAATGAAGGTACTTTAGTGATACAGTTAAAAACAATTCTTCAGACACTCTGGGGTCATGGAAAATCATGGAATCTCGTCTGGAAAAGCCATGATTCTCCAGAATCATAAAGTCTAGTATGGTTTTGATATTTTTGATGCAGCATTATCAGGCCATTTTACAATCAAATTCCACGTAAACAAAAAAATGTTCTATTGGAAACTTCAGACTATTGATCCGGCTAAATTTTCTAGAGAATTTACTTCAGTAGCTTCTCACCCCTGTGTCCAGGAAGGGGTCAACATACTTGTTGATAATTTCCAAGAAATTTCCCAAACAATTACTGACTAACTTGCACATCTTCGTAGCAAAATATTCATGAGACGTGAACACTCACCATGGTACAATGATGCCTAGAATTACAATGGCGGGCATCCAAATTAACCATCCACATAGAGCTTTATGTCAATCAAAAGAATGCTGTGAATAAGTTAATAAGTACTGCAAAAAAAATTACTTCTCGAGCTTTATGTCAATCAAAAGAATGCTGTGAATAAGTTAATAAGTACTGCAAAAAAAATTACTTCTCGGCCATTGTTTCTGATAATACTAAGAGGCCAAATGTGCTGATAAAAGTTACTGATTAACTGTTGCATTGCAAGGCAAACCTTGCTCTCCCTAGGCACATTTGCAAAGAACTTTCCAATAAATTTTCAGCTTTCTTCACAGATAAAATTGATAACATCAGGTCTATGTTAACGGTGATAGTAGGTCCCAAATGCAGTGGACGATCTCCACCGACTCTTGTCTTTTTGTCATAGAAATGACCCATCTTGACTTATTTACACTGCTTCCGCCTGATCAACTTACATGGCTTGCTATGACATCTCCAATGAAACAGTGCCCCTTGGATGTTTTTCCAACAAAATTGTTCAAACAATAATGCCATGTCTATTGGAAATTGTGAATAATTCTTTGGTGTCCAGAGTATTTCCAATGACACACTACTTAAGAAGCCTGGACTCGACACAGAAATATGTAAAAACTATGACTCAGTTTCGAATCATTCATTTCTTTCTAAACTCATAGAGCAATTGTTGCTCTCCAAATCCCTAAACACTTGTCTCAATATGGTTTGGCCGAAAATTCCAATCTGTTTACACACCACAATGCAGTACGGAAACCACTCTCCTTCATGTTCAAAATGACATCTGTGTCTCCATGGATCAAACACAAGTCTCATGTTTGGTGTTACTTGACTTGAGTGCGGCTTTTGAACAATTGACCACGCCATACTCCTTAATCGACTTGAAAAAAGAATAGGCATTACTGGTACTGCTTTGGAGTGGTTTAAATCTCTAAGTGTAACTATCGATGGTTCTGTTTCAAAAGACATGCTTCTTAGGTTTGGTGTACCCCATGACTTTGTCCTTGGACCCTTTTCTCTATGTTATTTATGTCCTGGGTGATATTATCTGCAAAACATGGCCTTAGTTTTCAATTTTTCGCATATGACACCCAGCTGCATATAATATATCAAATTCAGAAATAGCTGATATCAAAGTCTGGGTGACTGCAAACTTCCTAAAACTAAATCCGGATAAAAACTGCAATTATTTACCTTGGACTACACCAACAACTATCAAAACTCACAAAACTCCATCTTATTTTTGAAGGTAGTATAGTTTCATAGTCCACCTCGATTTGCAACCTGGAATATTTCATGGCCAAAAAACAGAAAAACATATAAGTCAAGTAGGCAAGGCATCCTATTATCACTTTAGAAATACTGGCAGAGTGAGAAGTGCAATTGACTACGGGACAGCAAAGGAGCTTGTCCATGCATGTGTGACAAGTTACTTGGATTTCTGCAATTTGTTGCTTTTTAGATGAAGTCAAAATTTTATCAATAGACTTCAGGCCATAACAAAACTTTGTTGCAAGAATTGTTACTCACAATAAGAAATTCTGCCACATCACTCCAGTTCTGCAAGATCTTCACAGGTTGCCTGTCAGCGAGAGAACTGAATTCAAAAATCTCCCCCTAACCTACAAATCACACAACAACATTGCACCTTTATACCTATTGGGCTTGGTTAAATGTTATGCACCAACAAGATGTCTGAGATCAGTCACTGCAAACAAGCTTGTTCACATACCTGGACATCTGGTAACCGCAGGCAACAAGGCATTCTATATAGCTACACCACTTCTATGGAACAAACTCCCTGGTCATATCAAGAAGCCACAAAGCTTGGACTCCTTTAAAACCTTGCTTGGACTCCTTTAAAACCTTGCTTAGAACACTTCAGGCGAGTTTTTGATACAGGTAATTTCGCACTTTGCTAATTCCCCCCCCCCCCCCCCCCCACCCCCCCCCCAACAACCTCTCCTTTTTGAGTTTTTGTTGTGCACCATCCATGAACATCTACGGACAAAAAACATAAACTGGGCTTTTATTGTAAAGTCTGAGAGCACCATGTGGATTCAAAGCTCCAAACTGTATTATTTTTATACTTCCATGTTCATATGGAAGTGTATTGTATTTCTTATTGTTCCCTTTTATGATTATTATTCATCACCACCCCCTTAATCTCAGAAATGGCAAGGCCTACAGCCTTGAAATTAGCAGGGGTTGTAGCCCATATGGTGTTGGGCCAGCTGGGACTATTGTGAAATTTGTCCAACCTTGACCATCGCCACCAGTGCTCTTGGTCGGAAATCCTTGTTATCTCTACTCCTCCAGAACGGCTTGACATATCAAGTTCAGATTTTTCCCATATTTTCTCCTATATGTCTAGTATATTTAACCCAAAAATGTAAGGGGTGCGACTTCCAGTTTGGACAATCGGTAGGGGCCGGAAATTTGACGCTTTTTATCAAACAATCTTGTTATCGCTACTCCTCCACAACGCCTTGAGGTATCGAGTTCAGAATGGATGCATTATGTACACCTATACAAGGGGTAGATACAATACAACAAGAGGCCCTTGCCTTAATCGCTCACCTGACAAAGTGGTTAGAAGAATTATTTTGGGTCACATTCAGTTAGTCATGGTTCATCAACACTACAGAGGAAGACATGAATTTATTCGTAACTCTAGTGTCCATGTCAGATGATTATTATCATAGGTCTTTCAACTGCAGACAAGCACTGCTGAACTTCCAAGTGCTGTTATGTCACTGCAGTTTGAAAGGAAAATTTTATGGTTAAACACTAAGGAATGGATCTGAACCTCGAACCTAGCCTGTAGGGCTGGGCGGTTTTGTAATTTGCGTTTCGATTCGGTTTCAGTTTTGGTTTTGTTCAAAAACTCGGTTTTCGGTTCGGTTTTTGGTTCGGTTTTTCAAAATATATTGTAGAAATCTACATTTTAGAGGGTAATGTACACATAAAATGTGTCTGTATTTGTCATCCAAGTCATGAGGCTCCTATGGCATGTTGAGTCAGTCAGGTTACTCAGTGCTCACCACTTTTATCAGATAATGGACATATTTCCAGCCCTGTAGCACTAGTTGTGTGCATGTGCATGGATGGAACATGGATGGAACAAGCCATTTGATAACAGCAGTAGTGAAAGAGTTCATTTTTATTTTCAAGTTGAAATGATGGGGTCTTTTCATGAAAATAATAATGAACTGCAAGTATTTTCAATTGTAATCATGTCAGAGGCCAGCCTGAGGGGAATTTTAGGGAGAAGTCACTTCTCCCTCTCCGTCACTTCCTTCTCCCTCTCTGAAAAACAGGGAGAAGTGAGAGCTCTTCAGAGAGAAGTGCAATTTCTAAAGAAAGAAATGCTGAGAAGAGAATTTAATTTAATATTTCAAAATTTGTCAATAGACCTGTCAAACACTGAAAATCAAGTTAGTGGGCGACAGTGGAGGATCCATGGAGTATCCCTCCCCCAAATCCCACTTGCTCCTCCCATCCCCAAATTTTAACAGATTCTTTTTGATTTCCTGCCCTCAGTACAAGTACAGTACCCTCAATCCTGAGATCCCCCCCCCACCCCAAACTCTTCAGCAGCATGGTCCCCAGGATGTCAAACTTTGGCCCCCACCACCTTTGGGATCTGCCTTGTTCTGTTAGTGAGATTTGGACCCTTGTCAAGATGCAAAAATTTACAAGAAAAGCTACATTTTAGCAAGAATCAACATTTCCTTATTTTTTAAGGAGTCAATAAGCTCTCATCCTGGTTTTGATGCATAATATGCAATTGTTGTCCTTATTTCGGTAAATATCACATCATTTCAAAACAGACTGCCTCGGTTTCTTAATGGTTCCTGCATCAAATGACAGTGGATTAAAAAGGACACAAATCATATTTCTTGTGATTTTGATAACTATTATTGAAGTAAGTTGTGATATACGAATCACTTTTGTTGGTAACTCACTCCAATGTTTTCACAATATCTCTCCTAATTTCGACTGAGGAGGTTCATTTTTGCCTTTGATTTTGCCCAAACATAAAAATTGGGTGAAGTGAGCAGTGACAAGGTGAAGATATCGCTAACTTCACTTCACCCTGTTGGCTAATCCATGCACTGATTTCATTTCAGTCAAGCCAGGCGATTGATGTTTTTGAAAAGAGGCAGCTGTATAATGGGATTTTAAAGTTTGACACAATAGAATGACAAAAGTCCAAGAGGACCTATTTCCTGTGGCTATGTGCTTTGGTTGTTGATACAAGCCTGATCGGTTTCGTACTTATTTGTACTCATCAGAGGCAATAGGGAGAGGGCTCTTCCCCTTTTATATTGTGACGTTTTGCGGGTGACTGGTGTGCCTTTTTTGGCAGGTGACCTTAGTATTTGTGGTTGACACGTTACCAAATGCCTATGGGTGGCAGGTTACCCAACAAAATTTTTTTTAGGTTCTATTCTTTTATGGCAATTATTGGGTTAACGATGATCATGGAATGGTTATCCGTATTCATTTGGAATGATTGAAGATTGGGAGAAAACATGCAAAATATATTCTTGGAGTGTTAAAGCTTTTTTATGTAGAAAACAGCATAATGTCATTTTTGCGAAATGAGGTAAAAGTTTGGCATTTCTAATACTGTGAATATTCTCTTCTCTTGAAGGTTTTGCTGCATAGTGTGCATGTTAAGAATCCCACTTGTTTGCGGTTGATTCTTGTGTGGCGGATTCTGCCCTGTTTTGTTTTGTAAATCAAATTGCATTCTCTGCAAGGAAACATTGTGTTTTCTCATAAGCGAGTTTCGTAATGTATCCTCTCTTGATTAGGATGTTTGTTACGTCGTCTGTTACATTTGTATAGAACTATATTTTTCAGTTGAAAAAGGGGACATAATTCTGGCAAGTCCCAATTTGAACTTGACCTGTATTTTATGTTGAGACATCAACATACCAAACTATATTTGATTTGGTCAGCAACAACTAAAGTTATCATCGGGAAACCAAAATGAAAGTGATAATGACACTGAACATGACAAACTTGAAATGGTAAATTTGACGATCATTGGTTCCAATGTTATTTGGTGAAACTTCAACATAGCAGCATTGTGTGTGCACAACATCAGAGCAATTCATGCATTTTTAAATGTAAGGCTGGCTAAAGGAAGAATGTTGATACACAAATGCAGTAAGTTCGGAGGTCATTGTAAATGGCCACTTTTTTCACAGAAATGAATCTACATGTAGAGGTTTCGTCAAATGAGCACGCCAAGTCCAAAAACAATCCTACGATAAATGCGCCCTGTATGTCATGTCAAAAAAGAATGTAAATGCACAAATGCAATAGAATCAAAGATTATTAACAGCCACAGTTTTTTACAGAAATGAAAAGAAAATCAATAGCTCCTGTCTCTGTCACCCTGAATAAACATATGAAGTTTCAAAACAACCCGATAATGACGGTCATTGCTGATGGCAATGGTCTTTTATCTTTTTTATGGAAATTCATAAATATACTCTTTTTCAAGTTGAGCTAAAAAATGAATTTTCGAGGTCGAAAAAGGGGCTGCGCATAACTCTGGCAAAAATAGTCGCACTGCACCCCGATTTGAACTTGGCCTGTATTTTATGTTGATACACCTACACACCAAATTTCATTTGATTTGGTCAACTATAACTAAAAAACTATCGGGAAACCAAGAAAAATGAATTTTTGAAGTTGAAAAAGGGGCATAACTCTGGCAGAAATTGTCACACTGCACCTTGATTCAAACTTGACCTGTATTTTATGTTGATACACCAACATACCCAATTTCATTTGATTTGGCCTACTATAACTAAAGTTATCAACAGGTAACCAATGTGGGACGAACAGACAGGCACTGGCTATTTTAATAGTCCCCCGAAAATGACAAAAACTTTCAATAGTTACCTGCCATCAATTTAACAGGATATGATCTATTTTAATTTAACCATTTTATTGTTGACAAAAAACAGAACTGCCAATGTGCAGCATTATCTCTGACCATGAGACACTTTCAGAAGACGTGCCAGAAGTTGGCTAATTAACATAATTTACCAGTCATTTTTCCCATGTGAACTTTGAGGTTTCAAAACTCAATAAATTTTATGTTTACCTCCAATCTAATTTACTACACGCCATGTGCGGATGATTTGGGGTGAAAGATAATTTATATTACTTTTACACCATATATTGTGAATTACACCCAAACCAGCCTCCAACCAAACCGACCTCTACAATTTCGCCCATACCAGCCTCCACAATTTTACCCAAACTGGCCTCCGCATATTTTTAACCACACTCGCCTATTAGTAGCTTTTCATGACATTGTAGCAAAATTTAAATAATAAAAAGTTTGAGAGTAAATGTTGGCATACCTCCTTTTCCTAAAATTTTATCCACAATCCGGTACATAAAATCCAATAATTATCCATCTGAAAATCCCCAAAATGAAAAAAACAAAACTTGTCGTTTGCAAATCCTTAAAATTCCTGAATAGGTTACTGACACAGTGACAAGATTGTACTATCAAAACTGTGTGCCGATTGTTTATGCTTTTTCAAACAAGCTTTCCCAAAACAAACTGGTATTATTCAGACTGAATGCTGATTGGTTACTCTTTTTCAAAAATGCATTCCCAAAATTTTGATATGATCTGGCACCTCTGATTATCAAAACAAGATGTCAAGCAAAAATCGAACAAAATGGAACAAACAATTGCTTTTACTAGTCTAGATTTAGCGATTTTTTAAAAGTGTTCTCTGTGATTAATCTTAACAGGACTTCAAAGGGTGCTAGAAAACCACTGAAATCATAGATTCTGCCACAAACAATAGATCAAAATATTTTTTGTCTGTTTTTGTTCTTGTGACTTTTTACGATACAATAATGAAACAACAGGCCCCAAGTGGCTTAATCGCTCACCTGCCAAAGTGGTTCAAAGAAGTATTTGGGGTCACACTCAGTTAGACATGGTTCATCAACACTACAAATGAAAGAAGTCATGAAAGTAAAATTTTATGGAAAAACACTAAAGAATGGATTTGAACAAACCTGAACCTAACATACACCCTCCTGCCACCCCTTCACCCAGTGTGTGTGTGTGTGTGTGGGGGGGGGGGGGGGGTGGGCATGGTATGAAGGGGTACTTACCCCTCCACTTTTTTTCGCCAAGCATAGTAAAAAAATACTATCATTAGGCTTTCCCAAACCCAGTTTGGGAAAGACTATTGTTATTCTTCTTTTTCAAAAATTTTTCTTCTCTATTTTTTTTTTTTTTTTCCTCCCTGAATTTTGTCTGTTGCACTGCTCGAAAACAAGCTGTATGATTTTGACCAAATATGTGATGTCATAAAATCTAGTGAAATGCGGTATCGTCATATCTGTGAAAACGCGTGTTTTCAAAATATTCTGCCAAAACCTTCAAAACTTCACCATTTTTCGAATGTTTCAAAATTGTTTACAGTTATTTAGCTCAAATTTTCCACACATTTAGAGCATAATATGATACACCACAATCACCACTCAGATCTTTCAACCTTAACCCTCACTGACCAAAAATGACATGACTATAGAATTTTTCTTCAAAATTGACCAACTTCAAGGGCAAATTTCTCTAATAACAAGGTTGTTGTAACAATTATTTTGGTTTGGATAGATGCAACAATGATTGCGAAAGAAAGTTACTGTTTACTTTTTAATCTCAGATTTAACCCTCAAGCACAATGAGGGTGAGAATAAGAGTACCGTTTGAAAATGCCAAATTTAGACAACTTTGGTTGCTTTTTCCATCATTTTGGAAAAGGGTTAATTTCAAACACTTTTCGTGTACATATTCATAATTGACTACCGAGCATATTTGCTGTTGTAAGTTTAGTTGTAAAGTTTAACCCTATCCCATTCTGGTTGCATAAAAGTAGGTACCGTCCAAAAAAACCTCAATTTTTTTCAGAATTTGGTAAGTTTACGTGACAATTTACTCCATTTTTAATTGCTTGAGCTCTGAATGTTTTCTATAGCTGCTTGCAGCAGTCAAAGTAGGACAAATTTTGTTCTATATGTTATTATTAAAAATTTAACCCTTGGCAGATTTGAGACTTCCCATAAGGGTACTGTCGGAATATTTGTTATTTTCGCCAACTTCAAGAGCAAATTTTTCTAATTACAAAGTAGTTGTAATAATTATTTTGGTATTTCTAGATTCAACAATGATTGTGGAAGAAAGTTACTGTTTACTTCTTAATCTCAGATTTAACTCTCTAGCACAATGAGGGCGAGAATAAGAGTACCGTTTGAAAATGCCAAAATTAGCCATTTTTGGTTGCCTTTTCTATCATTTTGGAATGGGTTAATTTCAAACACTTTTCATGTACGTATTCACAATTGACTATCGAGCATATTTGCTGTCGTTAGTTTGGTTGTAAAGTTTAACCCTATCCCATTCTTGTTGCATAAAAGTAGGTACCGTCCAAAAAATTGCCAATTTTTTCAGAATTTGGTAAATTTAGGTGGCGATTTTCTCCATTTTTAATTGCTTGAGCTCTGAATGTTTTCTATAGCTGCTTGCAGCAGTCAAAGTATGACAAATTTTGTTCTGTATGTTATTATTAAAAGTTTAACCCTTGGCAGATTTGAGACTTCCCATAAAGGTACTGCAGAATAATTGTTATTTTCGCCAATGTTTACATGCACTTTCTCAGCACTGGAGCCATATTGTCTCAAAACCTTTTCCATGAGAGGATTGGGCCTTCATCCAAGAACAATTTTGCTGTTATATATTTTATTCAAAGTTTTAACCTTCACCCAGTTTTTGGGCCTTGAATTTTAGTGCCCTAAAATTCTTCATAAAATTGGCTAATTTGGAGCTCACTTTTTTTCCATTTTCGAAAGGAATATCGAATGAAAGTGTCAATGACACTGTAGCTCAACTTGTCAAGACAAAGACATGCACATGTATAGTATGTGACACAGCAATGACAAACATCTAGGTAATGACCTGATAACAAAGGTACATATAAAGTATTGTAATGGTCTGTACATAAATACTGACCGTTGCCTGTAACAAATGTATAGGTAAAGTATTGTAAAGGTGGGTGACAGTCAGATGCTAAACTAGAAAAGAAAACTTTGAGTCCCAGAGTGGGTCGGACTGAACCCCAAAATATTTGTTCTCATAGCACAGTGATAACAAAGGCACCCCAAAACACACTCGTTCCTGTCCCAAGGTGAAAACAAAGGTACCCAAGAAGTTTTGTGAAGATCAATTCATAAATACGAGCTGTATAGAACTTGTGACAAAAAACTGATTGGACCTAATTTTGGTACAAAATGGCCACTGGCAGCCATCTTGAATTTTGGACCGTACCCAGAAACACTCATTCTCGTCCCAAGGTGATAACAAAGGTACCCAAGAAGTTTTGTGAAGATCGGTTCATAAATACAGCCTCTACCCTGAGCCGTATTGACATGTGTGCTCACATTGTGCAAGTAGCACTGAATAAGTCAAAGTTCATCTAATTTGCATAATTTCTGCACGAAAAAAAACCCCTTAGAATATGTGATGTATTCCATGTTACTAAACATTCATAAAAAAATTTATTCAAATCCGAACTTTCATACAGAAGTTCTGTACAAAAGACTGATTGCACTAATTTTGGTACAAAATGGCTGCTGGTGGCCATCTTGAATTTCGGACCACACCCAAAAACACTCGCTCTCATCCCACGGTGATAACAAAGGTACCCAACAAGGTTCGTAAAGATCGGTTCATAAATACGGCCTCTAGCCTGAGCCGTATAGAAGTTGTGTACAAAAAACTGATTAGACCTAATTTCGGTACAAAATGGCCACTGGCAGCCATCTTGAATTTTAGACCGCACCCAGAAACACTCGTTCTCGTCCCAAGGTGATAACATGTCTGAGCCGTATTGACATGTGTACTTAATTTGTGTAAGTCGCACTGAAATATCAAAGTTCATCTAATTTGCATAATTTCTGCACGAGAAAAAAACCCGTATTATATGTGATGTATCCCATGGTACTAAACATTCACACAAAAAATTATTCAAATCAGCGCTTTCATATAGAAGTTCTGTGCAAAAATCTGATTGCACCTAATTTTGTACAAAATGGCTGCCATCGGCCATCTTGAATTTCGGACCGCACCCAAAAACACTCGTTCTCGTCCCACGGTCATACCAAAGGTACCCAAGAAGTTTCGTAAAGATTGGTTCATAAATACGGCCTCTAGCCCGAGCCGTATTGGCATTTGCACTTACAGTGCTGAAATTAACACCAAAAAACATCAAAATTAGTCTAATTTGCACAATTTACGCACGAGGAAAAAAAACCCCGTATTATATGTGATATACCCCATGGTACTAAACATTCATACAAAAAATTATTCAAGTCAGAGCTTTCATATGGAAGTTCTGTACAAAAAACAGATATCTGCATCATCGGTACAAAATGGCGGCTGGCAGCCATCTTGAATTTCGGACCGCACCCAAAAACACTCGTTCTCGTCCCACGGTCATAACAAAGGTACCCAAGAAGCTTCGTAAAGATCGGTTCATAAATACGACCTCTAGCCCGAGCCATAGCCAATTGTTGACGTACGGACAGACGGACAGATGGACGGACGGACAGACGGAAGGACGGACAGACGGACGACGGGCCATGACAATAGCTCAAATTTGACTTCGTCAAAGTTGAGCTAAATATGATTTACATGTTCGTATTTACAATTGCCTACCGAGCATATTTGCTGTTGTAAGTTTTGTTGTAAAGTTTAACCCTATGCTCGTTCTGTTTGCATAACGATAGGTGCAGTCCAAAAAAACTCTCGTTTTCAGAATTTGGTAAGTTTAAGTGACGATTTACTCCATTCCTGATTGATTGAGCACTGAACGTTTTCTATGGCTGTATGCAGCAGTCATACATAGTATGACAACTTTTGTTTTATATGTCATGTTTTATATGTCATTATTAAAAGTTTAACCGTTGGCAGATTCGAGACTGCCCATATGGGTATGGTCGGAATAATTTTAATTTTCATAAAATCACTGAATATTGATAAGCGTGCAGTGGTAGTTTGGAATAGAATATCCGAAAATGCTTTCGAAATTCAAATTCACAGTTCAATTCCAAGAATATTTTCTGTTATAAGGTTGCTGTAAAGTTTAACGCAATCCCTGTCTCAGATGCATAATGGTAGATGCTGTCGAAAAAAACTCATTTTTTCAGAATTTCGTAGGTTTAAGTGACAATTTACTCCATTCCTAATTCATTGAGCGCTGAATGTTTTCTATGCCTGCATGGAGCAAGCATAGCATGACCACTTCTGTTTTATACATCATTATCAAAAGTTTAACCCTTGGCATATTTAGGAGTTCACATGTGGGTATAGTCGGAATAATAGTTATTTTCGTAAAATCAATCCCTGAATATATTGGTAACCGTGCAATGGCCTTTCAGTGGTGCTACATGAAGCCGCAAATAGTTAAGGTTGAAAAGTTCATCAAATTGACAAATATAATACCTAACTCAGCCGGTGACAGGTAAATAATGAATGGAAAAGTCGTTGAGTTGAGAATAAAGCAGGGACGAATCGTGCCCTCGGTTTCCACCTGATCCACGGTATTTCCACGCGTTCTCGGCACTTGACAAAGATACTAAACTGTCGGGCAGGGACAGTAGGAAACATTCTGAGAATTTCAAGTTGCTGCCTTGCATGTTCGGGACATAATTGGAATATATCCAACATTGTATCTGCCGGATATATTCCAATTATGTCCCGATCACTTCAACCCGACTGTCCGCATGGGGGCACCATGACGCCGTGTACTACGGCATACTGCATGTCGATGGTGCGCATGTCTTCAACCAATCTAACCCTGCCTGTGCTACAGTGCGGAGGCACTATGTTGGGGAGCTGGCAGCTGCTCATCATTGCTCGGTGGTTCTCTCTGGGTACTCTGGCTTCCTCCACCCATACAACAGTCACCGACATAATATGACCTTGGCTGTTAATGTGTCGTTAAAACCTAATAAATAAATAAATCCAGTACCAGTTTTGCTCGTACAAATATTAGTACCGTCAGACAAAATTCATTTTCTGATTAATTTTGTACTTTTCTGTACTCACCTTCCCTGAGTAAGATTGGTATACCTTTTCAATCTCAGATTTAAACCTCAAGCACAATGAGAGTGAGAATAAGTATACCATTTGGAAATACCCAAATTATCCAACTTTGGTTACTCTCTACTATCATTTTGAAATGGGTTAATTTGAGACACTTTGCTTTGCTATATGCAGAGGTGTTTAATCAATAAATCCGGCTTTAGTTATGTTCTGGGACTTAATGAAACATGTGCTTTGGCCACTTAAAAATAGCACTGTCTGCAAAAAATGACTTTGAGTGAATACTCACTTGTCCAAAAACAAAAAGGAAAGAGCTCTTTGAGCTTTTCATAACTGCTTTCAAAAATCAATGGGGAACAAATTTTGTGTTATATGTTTTGGTGTTCCGTGTTATCCAACACCAGTTTGGCCATACAAATATGAATACCGCCAGGAAAGAAAGCACATTTTCTCAGTGGTAGACTGTTTGACTTCTATGATAGAGGTCCCGAGTTTGATCCCTATCTGGGACGACCCACGTAATGTCCTTGGGCAAGGCACTTTATCCCGGTTGCAAACATGGGGGCACAATGATGCCATGTACTAAGACATACTGCATGCCAATGGTGCACATGTCTTCAACCGCTGGTACCCTGCTTCAGCGGAGCTTGAACATAATTAGAATGTTGAGCTGACCGTTGCTCGTCAATGCTCGGTGGTTCTCTCTGGGTTCTCTCACTTCCCCCATCCGTAACACAGTCATGGTCACGATTAGCCATTGTGGATAAGTATGTGACCGTAAACACTAATAAACAAATACCGTCAGGAAAACCCTCTGTGAAATCCTTCTGTCAATAAATAGCAAAGTAGTAATGTAATGCAAGAAATATTAACAAGCTGTTCAACATCCCTTTAATCAACTCATTTTGACTTGAACTGTACCCATCACTGTGTATACTAGCTCTCTAGATGGTTTAAACCATATCAAATAAACAACTAATTTGTGTGTGACAGTAACTCATATTACATGTATTTCATTGTATCTGAAACAGATACATTGGGAAAATTGTGAAATCATGGAGTAGGAAGCTTACCCTCGTTTGTTGACAAATCCCACACATTCACAAACAGACAAAATGATAGAGAATAAATTAATTATTGATATTTAAGGTCACTTTCAGCATCTACAGCTATATCATGACCATAATATAGGTATTTATTCAAGTCCAGGTATTCATTGCATAGGCATACAGGGCTATTTTTTAAGGGGGGGGGGGATGAACCCTTTTAGCCCGAAAAAGTTGAATCTCAGGAGGAAATGCCAAATGTGGGTATTGGAGGGAGGGGGGGCTGTCTCCCTCCCATTGAGTACCCGGAGAGAACCACCAAGCAATGGCAAGCGATTCAGACTCCCCAACATAATAACTCCACAAAAGCAGGGTTAGCATTGGTTGAAGACAAGTGCACCCTCAAAGTACCCTTAGTACACATCGCCATCATGCCCCCCCCCCCCCCCCCCCCCCCCCCACGTTGAAAATTAAATTGGGATGAAGTGTCTTGCTCAAGGACACAATGTGGTTGCCACAGGCGGGATTTGAACTGAGGACTTCTTGGATTGCAACAATCATCTGTACCTTCTGAGCCACCGTGCTCCCGTAATATGCAGTAATAGAGCTCTTTATGTGTACTTGTGTGATTATAAATGAATAATATTTACGTGGATACGGTTCCACTGAATCAACATGTACAGTATAATGGTCAGTTTACTTGCAACTTCTAAGTGATGAGATAGGAAAACAACATTTTGTGTGAAAAACCAAAATGTTTTGTAATTTCTGGCAACTAAATTGTCCGAAATTTTCTGGCATATTGGCCGAAAAATCGACTCCTTCCTGACTCAGGGGTGAGTTGGGGCACAGTCCTTCATGAAACCCCGGCCCGTACTCCCATAATTCATATGTACTATTTTTTTCCAAAGCACAAAGGAGATTGCTTGTTTTGCTTTCTATGAAAATATTCTGTAATTATTGAAGAGCAAATTTTATGTTAAATGTTTTGGTGTCCAGCTGTATCTCAAATATCTGTTTTGGCTGCATAAAAAACTAGTAGCATCACAAAAACTTATTGATAGTTTTGTGTACGATACAGTTTGCCTTTTCACATTAAAAAGTTGGGAAAGCCTCTCTAGTTTTAATTTTTGTATTGAACGTTGTGGTGTAATGGTGGGTATGCTTAATTCCATATTCCCAAGTGCACTAAATCAAAAAAGTTTTTAAATTCTGTTTGTGTGTGCCCCCCCCCCCCCCCCCCCCCCCCCCCACACACATACACATTAGCTGAAAACAACAAACAAAGGTCAAGAGCCCAAATTGCAACAAGGCGTGCCGCATTCTAACGGTCTGAAACATACCGCTTAAGAATAGTCGAGGAATGCTAGAACAGAGAGCGTGCAATGCATCCGTTTGGAATGCAGCCTACTTTCATTTTCGATCTGAGTGTCGTTTGGTGCGAATTTCCAACAGCATTCTTCCGTTAAAATGTCACCATGTACGACGTTTTCTATAACTGAAAGACCTAACCAATAAGTTTCAAAAGGATAAAACTGTTTTAATTTAATTGTCTGAGAATGCTCCAGAGAACATCATTTACAACGTAAGTTTTAAAAATTTCTCAACTTCGGGAGGGGACACCCCTCCCGAAACACGCCCCGGCTCAGCACTGCATGCCAAGGCCTTCACCGCAAGGAAGGCAAAACCCGACTGTACCCCCTCACTTCTGTAACTCTGGCGCCGCCACTGCCTTCACCCCACCCATAGAAAACCCAAATATTAAGCCAGGGACTCAAATTGAACAAACTTGAATCTCACCCCCAATGGATGCTGAATACCATATATCAAAAGATTCTGACTGGTGGATGTGAAGAAGAAGATTTTTGAAGAATATTAATATTCCTCATCTTGAACTAAGTTGTAATTCAGGCTCCCAGAGGAAGCCCAAATATAAACCCAGGGACTTGGCTTGAACAAACAGAGCGCCCAAATATGGACCCAGGGAATTGATTTCAACAAATATGTGAATCAATCTTCCAAAGATGTTATATGTGAAATATGAAAGCTTTTGGAGCAGTGGTCTGGGAGAAGAAAATTCTTTAATGTTTTCCCCATTACCCAGTGTTAAAAAATGCTGACTCAGCACTTTTTCAAAGTCCCGAAAAAGTACCCTATGATAAAACTGATAGCAATTTGTTTGGACCATTCCATTCAGTTGGTCCTAAGGAAGCTGCACACCAAATAAAAATTCTCAGTGCTGTGTAGTTTTGGAGATATGGGCATTTAAATGTTTTTCTATTTTTAGCTCCTGCGGTTCCCATGGGGTGAGGGGAAATTTCTTTTTAGCATAAATTAACTACTTATGACCCAATAAGCCCTCATATCAAATTTGGTTCAAATCATCCTCTCAGTTTGTAAAATAGAAATTTTGGGTGGGGCAAAAATTCTTGTCCCTCCCATAACGACGGCAAATATAGCCCCTCGAACTTCTCTTGAAAAAATCTCAGTCTACACCTCAAAAGGAAGCTGCACACCAAACATCAAGTCTCTGCTACTGCTCGTTCATGAGAAGATTTTTTTTTAAGATTTAGGAACACTGAGGGGCAGGGCAACTTGATTTGAACAAACTTGAATTGACATATGATAGGGAGCATGCACACCAGATTTGGTACAATTTGGTCAAGTAGTTTGTGATAATGTCGATAATGTAAAGTTAACGCCAGGCGACGAGGTCGACGAGGACGGACGACGAACGGAAAGTGATTAGTAAAGCTTCCTTTTGAGCTTCGCTCAGGTGAGCTAAAAACTCCAAGACAAACTCTGGCAACTGTCGCAGTTTTAATTAGCAACAAGCCAAGACCAATACCGGGTCTGGTCCTGCGTCGCTGCATGCAATTGAATTGGCAAACAGGAAGTGGCTGCACGGCAGATCTGAAAATTGCATACGCGATACAACTGATCATTATCAGGCTCCAGATGAAATATAAAATGCCGATAGGATCACCGATCCAATGTCGTGTTGTGACAGCACAAAATTTCATGAATGTAGGTTGAACTACTATCAAGTTATCATCCGGAAAGGAATTGTTGCGATTTACTATGTTCAAGGTCACGTTGACCTTGACCTTTGACGTAGAGAGTCCAAAATCAATAGGGTTCTTCCCCTCACCAAGGCCAATCTACCTATGAAGTTTCATGAATGTGAGTTGAACCATTATCAAGTTATCATCCGGAAACCAATTGTTTAAGATTTACTACGTTCAAGGTCACTGTGACCTTGACCTTTGACGTAGCATGTCCAAAATCAATAGGGTTCTTCCTCCCACCAAGACCAACCTACGTATGAAGTTTAATGAAAGTGAGTTAAACCACTATCAAGTTATCATCCGGAAACCAATTGTTTACGACCGCCCGGACGCCCGCCCGCCCGCCCGCCCGCCATTCACCAAACTATAAGTCGAGTTTGACTTCGTCACAACTCGACTAAAAATCAATCCCTTGCATAGAAGCAGAGAAAAGTTTGCCGAAAAATTTCAATGTTCAGTGGGTACAGTAAAATTTCAAAGTATCGGCAAACAGGAAGTGGCTGCACGGCAGATCTGAAAATTTCTTACACGATACAACTCATCATTATGAAGCAGCAGACCAAATATAAAATCATTCCCTTTCATAGACGCCAAGAAAACCTTGACGGAAAAAGTGTTTCGGACAGACTGACAGACTGACGGAGTCAAGCGGTTACTAGACCTGCTCTGCCATTGGTGACGCAGGTAAAAATTAGATTGATCATTAAATTATTGTGTTAATAAATGTATGTCCATAATTTAAAAAGTTTGTGTTTTTCTTTTTCCTGTTTGTAAAATTCTTGGAGGCTGGTTTGGGTAAAACTGTGGCAGACGTTTAGGGTACAATTTCGGGGCAGGTTTGGGTAAAATGTACAGGCCGGTTTGGGTTCATTGGAGACCAGTTTGGGTAAAAATGTTGGAGGCCAGTTTGGTTGGAGGCCGGTTTAGGTGTATTGGTATATTGTCAGGTAACTTTCAATACCTATTTGGTTGAATAAGTGTGCCTGCGGGGGATCAGGAAGATTTGTCCCTGGGAAGATTCGGCCTTGGATTTTTCGGCCCTTGGAAGATTCAGCTGGGAAGATTCGGCCATGATGAATCGGCACCTGTACTCAATGACTGACTGCAAATGGGTCTGTTGTTCTGTCTGGGGGTTTGGCAACTGATATAATTGACAAGTGACAATTGACAACCGGTTTCAGTTAATTATTTATTAATTCTAATCACATTAGATAACAGTATTTCAATACAGGGATACATTGCGAGTTGAAGTATGTGGCTGAATTGAATGAATGAAAAGTTTCACTGTGCCAAAGGTGCACAGGGAAGATGTCGGATTTGAAATCCCTTGCGACCATAATAACTTTATTTACTTAAGAATCCTCGAGAGTCAAGGGCTAATAATCTTATTTGGTTTGAGTGTGTGTACTGGAAGTAAGGTACTGGGGTCAGACGTTCGAGAACCTCGAACTGGAAGATGACTAGGAATTGTGCAACTATGGTACAAGAATTCTGCTCTGTGTTTATTTAGAAACGTGGGCATATTTATAGTAAGCCTGGAACTGCAGTTTGATGGTTCTTTTAGAAAAAAAGAAAAAGAAACCCAAATAGTCGCTGGTTTGGGAGCAGCCCCCACCCCCCTATTCAACCCCAAAACAACAAGTGAAGTACCACCAAAACTAAACACAAACAAGCTTGGCAGAAACTTCCAAGAGTCAAGCAACAATAATAGAGATTTCTCTATAAAATACAACAACTAATGCATGTAGGTAATGAGAGAAACAACTTTCAAAGTACCGGCCGCCACAACTAAACAAACAAACTTGGCTGAAACTCCAAGTGCCAATAACAAGAACATTTCTCATCAGACAAAACAACTTCATTAATTATCACTTCAGTAGTACATTGCGAAAAAAAATATACTGAAGCTACCGTCAGTGCTAAAAAACCCAATTCCAATAGACAGGGAACAAGATGTTTCAAGTCAACTGATGGAATAGTTCTAGTCGTGAGTGGACACGTTTCGGTTTCTAATATTTTGAAATAAAATGCTGGACTTTTGGAGGATTATATTCAAACAAAAATGTAAGAAATTATTTTTTTCTTCAGAATATAGAAAAATTTTGATGAAAAATCATCACATAATTTTTTTATTTCCACAAAATATATAAAAGTTTTATCAAAAATCATTAAAAAATATTCAATTGATAACTTTGTAACTAAAGTGAATATAAATGTCCAAAAATTAAACTCAAAGTGTGAAGATTCAGCCGACTTCCAGGGCCGAATCTTCCCTGCTGAATCTTCCCAGGGTCGAATCTTCCCCGACCCACCTGAGGCTGTGCCCGGTTCATTAAATTTACTGAATGATTCTTGAATCGCACATGTGGATTCTTACGCAAGACTTTTTAATTTTTCATATTCCTTCTGGTGGTGGTTCTGTAGATATCTTTTAAGATATGAGAAATTCGCTACCACTATTTCAGGGGGATTTGTTGTTAATCCTCTCGAAGTAAGCATAAATGGCACAGCGTTTACCTTTGCCATACATTTTAGTCTTTGGCGTGCGGAATGCATGTGATTGAGAGGTCATAAACTTACCAATTCTGGGAAATTTGTTGAAACCGAAAGTCTCAGTTTTTTGTTAAGGCGGTGGTTCAGTTTTGGTTTAAAAAAAAAAATTAACAGAACCGAAAAAATAATGAACCGCCCTGCCCTACTAACCTGCTCCAACCCCCATAGAGAGCCCAAATTTTAAACCATGGACTTGAATTGAACAAACTTGAATATGATCCCCCTAAAGATGTTATATACCAAATATGAAAGGATTCTGACTGGTGATTTGAAGAAGATTTTTAAAGAAATATCCTCATCTTGCACTAAATTAAACTTCAAGATCCAATAGAGTCCCAATATTAACCCAGAGACCCGATTTGAACAAACTTCAATCTGATGGGCCCCAATCAATCCTCCACACCTCCCCCCCCCCCCCCCCCCCACACTCCTGTCCTTGATTTTGTATACCAAATATTTTAGCATTCTAACTGATCGTTCCGGAGAAGAAATTTTTTCAAATATGAACCCTCTGGCACGATTTGAACAAACTTGAATCTGCCCCCCCCCCCTGCCCCTACCTACCCCACCCCCCCCCCCCCCACTACTCATATTGCACAAAGTTAAACTTAGGACTCCAACAGAGAGCCCAAATATTAACTCAGGGACCTGATTTGAACAAACTTGAATCTGCCCCCTAGAGACGTTGTATATCAAATATGAAACCATTCTGACTGGTGGATCTGAAGAAGACAATTTATAATAAAAAAAATTCCTCATATTGCACTAAGTTAAAATTTGGGCTCCTACAGGGAAACCGAATATTAACTAAGTTAAAATTTTGGCACCTACAAGGAACCCAAATATTAACGCAGGGACTCGATTTGAACAAACCTAAATCTGACTCTAGAAATGTTGTATACCAAATATGAAATGATTCTAACTGGTGGATCTGAAGAAGATTTTTAAAGAAATATCCTCATATTGCACTAAGGTAAACTTTGGACTCCCACAGGGAGCCCAAATATTAACTCAGGGACTTGATTTGAACAACATAGAATCTCACAACCCTAGAGATGTTGTGTACCAAAGATGAAAAGATTCTGACCTGTGGATCTGAAGAAGATTTTTAAAGAAATTTCCTATTTTGCACTAAGTTAAAATTCTGACTCCCATGGGAAGCCCAAATATTGACTCAGGGAACCTATTTGAACAAACTTGAATCTCACCCCACCCCCCCCCCCCCCCTAAAGATGTTGAAAACCAAATATGAAAGGATTCTAACTGGTGGATCTGAAGAAGATTTTTAAAGAAACATCCTCATATTGCATTAAGTTAAACTTCGGGCCCCAAACGAGAGCCCAAATATTAACCCAGGGACCTGATTCGAACAAATTTGAATCAGCACCCCCACCCCCCCCCTCTCCAGAGATGTTGTATACTAAATATGAAAGCATTTTGACTGGTGGATCTGAAGAAGAATTTGAAGAAATTTCCTCATATTGCACTAAGTTAAACTTTGGGCTCCAATAAATATTAACCCAGGGACCTGATTTGAACAAACTTGAACCTGCCCCCCCCCCCCCCACCTCCCCCCCCCCCCCCTAAATATGAAAGCATTTTGACTGGTGGATCTGAAGAAGAATTTTAAAGAAATATCCTCATATTGCATCAAGTTAAACTTCGGGTTCCCACAGGGCGTGCAAATGTTGACTCAAGGACTCTATTTGAACAAACTTGAATCTGACCCCCCTAGAGATGTTGTATACTAAATATGAAAGGATTCTGACTGGTGGATCTGAAGAAGAAGATTTTTAAAGAAATTTCCTCATATTGGACAAAGGTAAAATTTCGGGCTCCCACAGGGAGCCCAAATATTAACTCAGAGACTCAATTTGAACAAACTTGAATCTGTTCCCCCACAGATGTTGTATACCAAATATCAGAAGATTCTGATTGATGGTTCTGGAGAAGATTTTTTTTTTTTAAATATATGGGTACTATCAGAGTTATGCCCCTTAAGGTGACCCATGTGTGTGTGGCAACTTTATTTGAACAAACTTGAATTGACATATGATAAGGAAGATGTACACCAGATTTGGTTCAATTTGGTCCAGTAGTTTGTGAGAAGTCGATAATGTAAAGTTAACACCAGATGACGGATGACGGACACCAGACGGACAGGCAGATGGATGGACAACAGACAAAAAGTGATCACTAAAGCTTCCACTAAGCTTTGCTCAGGTGAGCTAAAAATGAAGTGGATCAGACTTCTGGTTTAGGATATACTGTGGATTGAAGATTTTGACGAGCATTTTATGCTCTTCATATTAAGTATTTGTTATTGCTACTCCTCCGGAACGGCTTCACCTATCGAGTTCGGAGTTTTCCCGTTGCATGCACCTACATGTCTACTATATTTTTCACAAAATGGTAAGGGTCAGAGTTCCGGTTCGAGTGATGGATAGGGGTAAAAAATTTGAAGACGCTCTTTATCGAAAATTTTTGTTATCGAAAATTTTGGTTATAACTACTCCTCTACAACAGCTTGAGGTATCGAGTTGAGACTTGATGCATTATGTACGCCTATACAAGAGGTGAAAACAATGCAAAAATAGTGAGGTTCAGGAGATACTGTGGGTTGAAAAAACTTACCTTAGCATATGATGCTCTTCACATCACGTGTTTGTTATCGCCATTCCTCCAGAACGGCTTCACCTATCGAGTTCGGTCTTTTTTCGTTGCATGTGCCTACATGTCTAGTATATTCAGTCCCAAAATGGTAGGGTCCAAATTACAATTCGGAAGATCGGTAAGGGTAAAAAATTTGACAACGCCCTTTATGGAAAATTCTTGTTATCACTACTCCTCTAGAATGGCACGAGCAGGGACCAGCCTAGGGGGGAATTTTAGGGAGACTTCAAGTCTCCCTCCAGAAAAAATAGGGAGACTGCAGAGTCATGTAGGGAGACTTCATAGGCAAGTGGGGAAAATTAAGAATATTCATGTACCACCCCCGCTGCCCCTTCATATTTTCAATTTGTGGTCCTCCATTAACGTACAAATAATCCAGGTCCAGTTGTCTATGATGCATCTGTGCCAGGTTAAAAAGTTAAAAAATTTATAGTAATTTATATATTTTTTATACTTACCAATGACCCAGACATAGCTGGTGCTAACTCTTAAAATATAGGGCCAAACACAAATTTTGCCCCCCAATCCCCAAAATTTGCATCTAAAACTAAAGAAAAACATGTCCTGAGAGGCCCTCCACACTTCGCCCCTACTGCGCATGCGCAGTGTCAAGGACGTTCCGAAATTGGCGCCATTTATCATTCTAATAACCAGTGCCTGGTAAGCGCTATGTACTCAGCGGGGAGGCAAGAGTTCCCAACTCCTGGGAGGGCCATCCCCGTCTGGGTCATTGGTAAGTATAAAAAATATATAAATTACTATAAATTTTTTAACATTTTTATACTGTACCAATGACCCAGACATAGCTGAATAGTAAAAAGGCTGGAGGGCCAAGGACATAGAGCAAAATGGAATACGCTCAATAAAATAAAATAGAGTCATCCCCTGTAGGGAAAAGAAGTAATAGGCCTTACATGTATCTTTCTTATTTATGATAAATTAGAAAGATACAACACCTTCCAAAAATTGAGCTTCATACATCCATGTACTCTATTAATATCCAATAATCCTTATACTAATAATTTTTAAAGTAAGCCAATAATAAAGTAAGTCTAGAGAATAGAGACTCTTATACTCCTAAAAGTGTGTGAGAATTGCATAATCATGTCCGTTGACATATGCAATATTCAAAGGCTATACTTTAAAAACTAAGACTTGAATGAATTTTATAAACTTAAACTTCTCACTAAACAACCATCCCAATAACAGCTCAGAATTACTAACTCCGGAGGAGGTATCCCCTTGTTTTCATAGTAAAAAACAGGTGACCCAAGGGAACACCCTCCCCCCCCCCCTTTTTCTTGCCCTGGGTCAAATAGCCCAGAGCGAAGAGGGCAGCCGAACGGAGACACTGCCGAAACAGACAGCCTACCTAGCTATAGTAGCAACTGTTAAGTGAATGACATTCTGAGCAGTAGATAATAGACCTAACAATAGAGGCCTTCAGAAATGGACTCGATATTTCTGAGATAAAATTCATGAATGGATGGCTGAGCGCAATGAGCAGCCTTCAAAAATCTATAATAGCAACACTATTAAAGTAAGCCCAAGAAGTAGAAGAACTCTTACTTCATGAGCCGAAATCTTAAGCACAACTGCTAAGCCAATGATATACCATAAGCAGTACGCTAGTTAATAGAATCCATTAACAATAAAATGGAGCGTAACGTACTTCTACTAGACATCAAAGACAGAAGAAGCTTACGCCCTTGTAATAAACAGATATCTGTTTATAAATACATAAACTGTACCCGGAAAGAGTAAAGGCCTATGCCCATACGAAGACGGAAGGACCTTAAAATAATAGGTTCCGGATAATAGGAGCCTAACTCTTATGCAACAATCCAACCTAAATAGTAACGGAAGTATTGATTCCGAAACTATGAAAGTGAAAATCATCCATCGATAGTGCATGAAACTCACTGACTCTACAGTAAAAGAGAAACCAACAGAATTACTGTCTAAAAGGTCAGAATTTGAAAACTACTGTTTCCAGAGGCTCAAATGATTACTTAGCTAAATAAGAACCTGAAGTTAAAATCCATATAGGAATTTAATCTAAAGATTCTAAGTCTATTTATCAAAAAGTTACTAATTGACTTAGATAAAGAGACAAAAGACTCAATTGTAAACTATCGTAGAGTGCATAGGTATGAGGTAACATAAACCTATAACCTAAATAACAACAGGCTGCAGTAGATCTTGTGAAACAAGTATACAAAAAAAAATAGCAATGAGTAGTATGGAGGGATCAACCATATGAACATAATGATCCCTACACCACGACGGAAGAGCCTCCACTCTAGTCGCATAGAATAGCGAAGAAGAGGATCTCCTATAGTAAGAAATCGCGTCGAAAGCTCGTCCAGTACAGTGCTTACAATGCAATACGGACCACACAACGGAATACATGAAGGTTGCGACCTTGCTGGTTGTGATAAAGATGACACGATTTACCCAGTGAAAAAAGATCCTCACATAGAGGAAGATTTCACGTTAAGATCCACAGTAGACAAGAGAGTAAATTACTCATGATCTCTGTGAAGATAGAGATGCTATCAACAGAAATGTATTGTGGTTGTTTATCTTAGCAAAACCTGCTAAAAACAACAGCGCCGGAGGATACGCGTATCCTATCATTCCGTCCTATAGATCAATAGAGCGTTAACAGTATTAGCTCAGAGATCTGGACAAGCCAACACATACGTCTGCAATTGATTAGCCAGCTGTGTCATAAATAAAACATCATTGGGCGCTCCCAAAGATAGCAAATCTGATTAAATACTTGTTTGTTGAGAGTCCATTCTGACAGCAACAAGCGACCCGTAAGAGAACGGGAGTCCGATAAAACAATCAGACGACCCGGAATATGACGGACCAAAACTGAACTTGGTGTACTATAACCAACAGACGGATTCTTTCCATTAAATTGAATAACGGAAACGAAAGAGTGCCTCCCTGGACCCCGGCACTTCGAATCCGTAGGGATCAGAATATATCCCAATCTGTTTGACTGGCAACCGTCATAACAGCCACACTCGGGTCCGGCAACTGCGGCGGCACTCTCTGAGTCAACCACCGAATGTTTGCCCCAGTCTGAATCTCTTGTAACACTAGATAGACAAGAGAATGTATAAATCAAGCAATTCATGGATTGCCGGAAGTTGCCGTCGAAGAGAAGCTCCTCCGAGAACGAAGCGACTCTGAGAGAGTTCTTAACCTACTATCCACGCGTGGATGTAGCTAGGGCTGCCTCACGTCTAACCAACTCCAATCAGCCACTGAAGGGCGGAGTTATACGTGAACAAACTACTGCCCTCAAAAGAAATTACATTGAGAATAATATCCCGTAAATCTTTTCTTGAAGACGTAATGATAACGCCTCAGTAAGGCGGATTACGTATAATAAAGCGTCTAAGTTAAGTCTACTATACATAATGTCGTTCCCAACATTGAAATTGGAAAAGACATAAACGGTGAAAAGAATATATGCAGTCTTTAATCACACCGTCTAGACGCATATGAACTCTCGGTATGCCCTGCTCTGCCAAAATAAACTATATGTAAAAAAGATAAAATGGCAGAAATGAGCCACGCGGACAAGAAACTAAACTATCATGCTTAGTAGCAGGCTTGTATATATATATAAATATATAGCGTCGAAAAATAAAACACATGTTGTAATTACAATATTGGACTGCGTCGGTAAGTCAGGGACAAAGTCCCTGTACTGATCGAAAAATCCGAGTCCAATGACGCTATAAGTCTCTTATCCAAGATCGCAGCAATGAAGTCCGAAAAACAATCACTGGAAGAAATGCCAGAAGATATGAAAGGCATCTTCCGATACTACTAAAGGGAAAACTCGAAATCTTTCGAATCCCTTTCGCCATCCTGTCGGACCCTATAAAGCGTTCGGTCGTCCGTAGCTTGATGCAACCGCGGACCGCACCGACCCAGCGCCGTCGGATAATTCCTGATTCGACCGAGAAACCGTCAATTGCTGGGATGCTGCGAAACAACTGTGCTAACTCGGATAGCACGTCCGTCACTGAGGCCTGAGGAGCAGCGGTCTTACGATGCATTGCCGCAGGAAGCTCCGAGATCGTTACCCGCGTGCATACTTCCAATATGCGAGCGAACGGAGTGTATAGGCCTCGTGTCCCTTGGCTACCGGATGGCGCGACCTATTCGCTGTGGAATCACTGAATGCCGAAACTGATCGGATACTCGAGGTCACGTAGCCAATGTGCGGTCGTGTGCCCTGCTGTGAGGATGAGGAAGCATTAAAGACAGTCTCTCGGACTGTCAATATAACGGAGCGTCCCGAGCAACGGACATATGCTCCGAATGTAAAATATCTGAACCACAACATGCGGTCCCCTATGTTGTTGGCTTCCTCCGATCTGTCCTCAATCTGCCGTCACTGGGTGAGTACTAAAGTAAATAAAGTGCTCGCATCACCCAAATCTCCTTCCTAGACCGCAACGGACGAACCCGGCAGCCGAACCATTCGATGAATGTACGCTACACCGGGTGAGCTAGCGAATGTCACTCCGTAAGCGATAGACATATTCCATGAGCACTTATTGCCGCTAACTCTTCATTAACTATGACGACAGAGGCACACTTTTGAAAAACATCACCATAATTCTTCGAACAAGAAACTAGAAATGCTTGGATAGCAAGCATAAAATAATAATATATATAGCGTCGTTCAATAATTCGAAAGTTTGTGTGACATTATTGGACTATGTCGGAACTGAGGGACGATGTCCCTGAACCGAACCAAAAATTTCTAAGTCCACCGACGCTATCAGTTTCTTATCCGGCATCGCAGCATATGTTGTTCCGAAAGGGAAAGCTTGAAATCCACCGAATCCCTTTCGGTATCCCGTCGGACTGGATGAAACTTTCGGACGTCCGTACCCGCTTCCGCGGAGCGTCCCGACCCAGCATCGTCGGATAAAATATATGCGACAGATTCAGTTGATGCTGGGATGCTGCGATAAACTGTGCTATTAAGGAAAGCACGTCCGTTCCCGAGGCCTGTGCAGTAGCGGACTTACGATGCATTGCCGCTGGAAGCTCCGTGTACGTTGACTCCCGCATACTTCCTATGCGAACGTCCGGAGTCTGCAGGCCTCGGGTCCCCGGCTACCGACCCAGCGCTGTCGGATAATTCTCGATCCGACACCGTTTCTGTCGGCTGCTGGGATGCTGCGATAAGCTGTGCTATGTGCACAAGAATGTCCGGCGTCGAGACCTGCGGAGGCGCAGTCTATCGCTGCTTCGCCGAGGGCAGCTCCGCATCAGATGGCTCCCGCATACTTTTCCTATGCGAACGTCCGGAGTCCATCGGTCTCGAATCCCTGGCTGCCGGATGGTGTGACCTGGTCGCCGAAGAATCCTTGATCGGCGAAGCTGGTAATATATCGGCGGTCACGCAGCCAAGGTGCGGTCGTGTGCGCTGACGAGAAGAGGAAGCCTTAGCAGTCTCAGCGGACTGCCTATACAACGGAGCGTCCCGAGCGACGGACGTATGCTCCGCTAACGACACATTTGTACCACAACATCTGGGGCCAGATGTTGTTGAACGAGAGAGGGGCCTCTCTCGCTTGCCGTCCGGATGGACCGGAACGAGCTATGAACCGGACTAAAAGGCTTCCTCCGTTCTCCCTCCGATCCGCCGTCACTGGGTGTGCATTAAGTTAATTTTATAGTGCTCGCATCACCCCAAAATTCCTTCTAGACCGCAACGGACGAACCCGGCTGCCGAACCATTCGGTGAATGGACGCTACACCGGGCGAGCTAGCGGACGTCAAAGGCCGTCGAACCTACTAGGGTCCTCTTAGGCAATTGGCGTATTTACATGAGCACTTTTCCGCTAGCCCTTCATTAATTGTGACGACGGAGGCACACTGTTGGAAGACATCACAGATACATCACCCTAATCTTGATCGTCTGAAATAGAAATTGATAAAGTAGAGTGACCCTGCGGGGAAAGGACCGGAGTGTCCAAATCCCCAACAACATACCGTGACATACGCTTCCCATATTGTCATCAAAATCATACGATACAGAACCGGAGTTAATGCGAGTACACTGACCACATATAGAATGATAATAAGGTCAGAGGAAGACTTCCTCTTAAAACAATTGATAAATATCCTTTCAATGTGAAAAGAAAACAAGTCCTGGTACTCGCACTAATCCCTGGCAATCAAAATACATAATAATAATATGATCCATTAATATAGAAAAAATAATTGAAATCAAAATATTTTGAAAAAATATTTTTTCAGAACAGCCCAAGTTTCTGAAAAGTAACGTTGAGCCCCAATGGATCCCAAGCCTAAGTGTGGACAAAAATTTTAAAAATATTTTAAACAATTTATTCAACACTTACGAACAATAATAATGTATCTAGTTATGATTGAAATAACATAAAGATATTATATTTAGAAATCCCCCCCTCACACAGAGGGCTGTTGTAAATGTAAACAATGAGTGTAAAAACACTAAAATAAGACTCCAGGCACCCAGGCCCGAAATCAGTTACCAAAAATACACCATCTGATGCAAAACAGAGACTTCCAGGGAAGAAACTGCAGAACATCAGATGGTAGATGCAGAACACAACGCCTAACCACCCGTAGGTGAAGACGTAAACATGGGGAAAGAACAGAATTCATTCTGTTATTCAGCTAAACTCCCAAGAAAATTTTAGTAATAATAATTACAGAAATTATGCCAAAAGCATGGGAGAATAGCAAGGGGGACTTAAAGGACAGGGAGAGAGGAAAAACACTTGAAAAAACAGTGTAACTAAATAATCAGAATGACAACAAAATGGCTGCTGCCTTGAAAATAGGTAACTTAACATAATTTCATTAAAAAATTTTAAGTTACAGCCCTGATAATATTCTGTCACACATTCTTTTCCTCTCCTCCTTTTCTATCCTCCTTAGAATCACCATTTCACTAATATTTATGTGTCTGGCATCATTTAAACTGAGATTTAAAAGCACAAAGATCAGTCAGATGTTAACTGATGAAGGGCCAAACTTAGAATGATAAATGGCGCCAATTTCGGAACGTCCTTGACACTGCGCATGCGCAGTAGGGGCGAAGTGTGGAGGGCCTCTCAGGACATGTTTTTCTTTAGTTTTAGATGCAAATTTTGGGGATTGGGGGGCAAAATTTGTGTTTGGCCCTATATTTTAAGAGTTAGCACCAGCTATGTCTGGGTCATTGGTACAGTATAAAAATATCACAATGTAATTATTGACTGAAAATCCCCCACTGCTACCTTCTCCTTCATGACCCCTCACCTCTTCTTTGTGCCAATCCCCCATCACCCTCCTGTGGTTGCCTTTCAACAAAGTCTACTAAGCTAATAATTTACTAAGTCTGAAAGTGTGAACAGGACCAGATGTAAGAAGGTTGCTTGGGAGGTACTTTGTTAGTTAATAAACAAAATACATTCTTGGGTCGAGTATTTTGTAAAAGAAATGTCATTCCGCATCATTTTTATGGCATTCCGGTGTCATTCCGCGTCATTTCATGTCATTCTGATGTTTAGGAGGACCCTTTTTCAAGATCGTCCACATGCACACTTGTGTCCTGTACAAAGCTTTTCTTGACATCACTAAAGCTTTTTTTCATGTGTTTCAATTCCTTTCGTGTTTTTTCTGGGAATAGACAGCCCAACAGTTAACAGTCGTCAGCAAATCGAAATGAAAATAATGTGTTATAAAATACGTCCGTTGTGTATACATTTTCGGCATCCTAAGCGACGTAACCTACTTTCAAACTGGGTTGTTTTGTTGAGTCGCGTAAGTCACCTATTTTCGTTTCGACACTTGAAGCTCCGACTGGAACGCAACAAAATAGAAATAAAAAAATCCGCCAAAAGCGACAATGGACAATTGATTGTCGTGTGATTTCAAATAAATGGACGTTTATTTGACGAATTAAAATGCCCATTTATCACACTCGAGCACATTCGATTTTTGAAAATACTTGTTTTCATGTAAACCTCGCATCACTCAGTTCAGTTTTTTCTCATTTTGGCCAATTTTTAGAGGGCGACTTGTAATCGCCCTGACTATTTTTCTAGGCGACTTTGGGCTTAGAAGGGCGACATAATTGCCCTAGTCGCCCTCATGGCTGGCCCCTGGGCGCGAGGCATCGAGTTCGGACTTTATGCATCATACGAGAGGTAGATACAATGCAAAAATAGTGTGGTCAGACTTCCGGTTTGGGAGATACTGTGGGTTGAAAAATTTAACCTTAGTGTATAATGGTCTTTACATTTTTGTTATCGCTACTCCTCCGGAACGGCTTCACCCATCGAGTTCAAAGTTTTTTAGTTGTGCGTGCCTACATGTCTAGCATATTCAGTCCAAAAATGGTAGGGGTTCAACTTTCGGCTCAGGAGATCGGTGGGAGTCTAAAGTTGGACGACACCCTTTATGGCAACTTCTGGTTATCGCTACTCTTCCAGAATGGCTTGAGGTATTGATTCGGACTTTTTTGTATTATGTTTGCCTATGTGTGTTGTACATAACAGTCATACTAAACACTGAGGGATACCTCAGGTGAAGAATAATGAAAAATTTAAAGTAATTTCTATATTTTTTATACTTACCAATGGTCCAGACTCAGCTGGTGCAAACTCATTAATATCCAGGGCCAAACACAAATTTTGAACCCACCAACCCCCAAAATTTGCATACAAATCAGAAAATTTGAAGTCTTATCTGGACCTCCATACTTTTGTACTGTGCATGTGCGGTAACCAGAAAGACATCAAAATTGGCATCAAGCATCATTCTTTTTGTGACTGCTAAATGTTATAAATCAGTGGAGAGGTATTTGTGCCCACTCATGGGAGGGCCATCCCCGACTGGGCCATTGGTAAGTATAAAAAATATACAAATTACTTTAAATTTTTCATATTTTTATACTAGAACCAATGGCCCAGACTTAGCTGAATAGTAAAAAGGCTGGATGGCCTAGGACTTTAAAGGAACCAATAATAACTCTATTACTCCGACTGAAAGGAGGACTCCTATATGAGAATAGTAGATAAATGAGGAATTACATACCGTACCGACCCGTCAGTAAGCCGACTCTCGTGGATAAGCCCACCACCCAACTTTTTAGAAAACGTATTTTTTTGGGTATCACCCCAAAATAAGCCCAGCCCATATTTCTGGAATTAAAGTTTTGACTACCGGTACCTTTTTTTTTTTCTCAATTTAATATTTTCACATTTTCAGCTAAAAAAAATAAAATACCCAAACTACATGCTTTTGTCTTATTTATTATTGTCAGCTCTCATGTTTATCAACTTTATGTTGAAGACGAATGAGAAATTCCCAGTTCATAAATTATTAATGATAGTGTGTCCAGTGACCCAAATTGTTCATTTTTATTACTTTAGAAAATGAGTTGAGAAATTACCTGATGTGATCCCTGCAAAAATAGCTGCTCAAAAATAAATATGAATTAATACCCCCGAGTTGTAATATCCAGTTTGATCGGTGCTACATGAAAGGCTGTTTTAAAAACAAAACAAGGGAAAGCCATATTGTTTACAACAATGGGGATACATTATGTACACCAGGGCGGTCAGTTTAAATATAGTTTGTTTATTTCTGAAACTTGCCCAGGTGTTTTTATCAAATGCATTGTATGCTAAATATATTCTCATACTGTCGCGGTTATGTGAAATGAAAATAATATAAACTCGAAATATAATTTAAATAAAAACATGACCTCTCAAGAATAATTAACTTCAGCTGACCTATTATATATACTATTGTTAGGGTTCATACCAAATTTATCCATTTTGTGTAAAAATGAAAGTGTCAATGACACTGTAGCTCAACTTGTCAAGACAAACACATGCACATGTATAGTATGTGACACAGCAATGACAAACATCTAGGTAATGACCTGATAACAAAGGTATATATAAAGTATTTTAACGGTCTGTACATAAATACTGACCGTTGCCTGTAACAAATGTATAGGTAAAGTATTGTAAAGGTGGGTGACAGTCAGATGCTAAACTAGAAAAGAAAACTTTGAGTCCCAGAGTGGGTCTGACTGAACCCCAAAATATTTGTTCTCATAGCACAGTGATAACAAAGGCACCCCAAAACACACTCGTTCCTGTCCCAAGGTGAAAACAAAGGAACCCAAGAAGTTTTGTGAAGATCAGTTCATAAATACGAGCTGTATAGAACTTGTGACAAAAAACTGATTGGACCTAATTTTGGTACAAAATGGGCACTGGCAGCCATCTTGAATTTTGGACCGTACCCAGAAACACTCATTCTCGTCGCAAGGTGATAACAAAGGTACCCAAGAAGTTTTGTGAAGATCGGTTCATAAATACAGCCTCTACCCTGAGCCGTATTGACATGTGTGCTCACATTGTGTAAGTAGCACTGAATAAATCAAAGTTCATCTAATTTGCATAATTTCAGCACGAAAAAAAACCCCTTACAATATGTGATGTATTCCATGTTACTAAACATTCATACACAAATTTATTCAAATCAGAACTTTCATACAGAAGTTCTGTACAAAAGACTGACTGCACTAATTTTGGTACAAAATGGCTGCTGGTGGCCATCTTGAATTTCGGACCACACCCAAAAACACTCGCTCTCATCCCACGGTGATAACAAAGGTACCCAAGAAGTTTCGTAAAGATCGGTTCATAAATACCGACTCTAGTCTGAGCCGTATTGACATGTGTACTTACTGTGTGTAAGTCGCACTGAAAAAATCAAAGTTCATCTAATTTGCATAATTTCTGCACGAGAAAAAAACCCGTATTATATGTGATGTATCCCATGGTACTAAACATTCACACAAAAAATTATTCAAATCAGCTCTATCATATGGAAGTTCTGTGCCAAAATCTGATTGCACCTAATTTTGTACAAAATGGCTGCCATCGGCCATCTTGAATTTTGGACCGGACCCCAAAACACTCGTTCTCGTCCCACAGTGATACCAAAGGTACCCAAGAAGTTTCGTAAAGATCGGTTCATAAATACGGCCTGTAGCCCGAGCCGTATTGGCATTTGCACTTACAGTGCTGAAAGTAACACCAAAAAACATCAAAATTAGTCTAATTTGCACAATTTACACACGAGAGAAAAACCTGTATTATATGTGATGTATCCCATGGTACTAAACATTCACACAAAAAATTATTCAAATCAGAGCTTTCATATGGAAGTTCTGTACAAAAAACAGATTTCTGCATTATCGGTACAAAATGGCAGCTGGCAGCCACCTTGAATTTCGGACCGCACCCAAAAACACTCGTTCTCGTCCCACGGTCATAACAAAGGTACCCAAGAAGTTTCGTAAAGAACGGTTCATAAATACGGCCTCTAGCCCGAGCCATAGCAGCTTGGCACTTACAGCTCTGAAAGTAACACTAAATAAATCAAAGTCAGTCTAATTTGCATAATTTACGCACGAGAAAAAAACCCGTATTATATGTGATGTATCCCATGGTACTAAACATTTATACAAAACTTTATTCAAATCAGAACTTTCATACAGAAGTTCTGTACAAAAAACTGATTTTTGCATCATTGGTACAAAATGGCCGCTGGCAGCCATCTTGAATTTCGGACCACACCTAAAAACACTCGTTCCCGTCCCAGGGTCATAACAAAGGTACACAAGAAGTTTTGTAAAGATTGGTTCATAAATACGACCTCTAGCCCAAGCCATAGCTAATTGTTGACGTACGGACAGACGGACGACGGGCCATGACAATAGCTCAAATTTGACTTCGTCAAAGTTGAGCTAAAAATGGAATTGAAAGTTTGTTGAAAACTGAAAAAAATTCTGTTGTGAGATATCACAAGAATTAAGTTACCTCCCCTTACTTATATACGAACGGATTCGGTACATGTCCAGCTGTGTATTCTGTCATCATTTTGAACCAACAGTGTTTTCAACCCATTCCATCCATGTGCAGAATTCAGTTACCCCCTCCACATCTCCCCCCCCCCCCCCACCCTCACACACACACACTTTTACAGGCAGCAAATTAAAGGCAAGTGACAATGGTTCATGAATTTTTTTTTTTGCCTGTTGAATGAAAGAATCAATGAAGAAAAAACGTGAGGAAATTCTTTGTGACTATCTTGCAACATATTGGCCTGTACAGATAGGCAGGCCTGCCCGTTTGAGCACCCCCCCACCCTCCCCCACCCAGGCTCAGATGTCCCCTGTTCATCTTACTCTTGGAGAAGGTGAACGCCACAGGTTGGGAGGGGGGCTCAGACATCCCCTGTTCATCTTGCTAATTGATAATTTCTCGGGCGGTTATCCCACAACTTATTAGAAATGAAATAAATTGTGTGGTGACCGCAAGAAAAATTCTATTTTTTTTTCTTCTCTGGCAGTAACAGCAAGGTTCAGTGTCGAGACGTCAATAACTGGGGAATGGATAGTGCAGATAGTTATCCGGTGCTAACAATGTTGGCTGCGAACTGCCCTCTGTTCATCTTGCACTTGGAGAAAGTGAACGCAACAGAATTTACCGAGAAGCGATCCATCAATGCATACACATGTAAATGCTCACACGTGAATGGATTATTTTGTTTGTTTTTTTCACAATGGGAGTTATGAATACTGAGGGCACCTTCTCTTACGTGAGTAATACAAAACACAGTTCAAATATTTTTTAATAAACACAATTCAAAATGGAAATGCAACGACTGAACAAACATGTTTCCAGGTGAAAACTAACTGACCACGTGCATTTTTTACCTCGTTTGTTATAATTGACATTTTGTTGATATTTCGTGCTGATTTTGTTAATTTTTATTGAAATGTATTTTTGAATGATTGATGATTCCGATGGAAAAAAAACAATAAAACAAACACATAAAACTTTATGTACATTATTAATTTATTTAATATCAATGGGAACACAACATACACCGGCTGGTCAACTTTTCATTTTACATTCGGTCTCATTCATGGATAAGCTCACCCCCATTTTTTTTATCTATTTTTTTCACGCGCCCCCTGGGCTTACTAACGGGTTGGTACAGTATGCCTTTCTCTATAATAAAAGAGAAAGACATAACACCCACAGTTAAAAGGAGTAATATAAATAAATTCTCCATTTAATGCCAGCAAAATCCTTATGCTAATTCGGTGAAGGAAACCAATTATAAAGCTAATCCAGAGAATGAGATGCTTTATACTGAATTAAAAGTGTCCGCGGATTGTATATAAACCCTTGCATGACACATCACATATACATAATGCTCTGCATGGAGCTACACTTAAAAGAACAATACGCAATTAGGCAATATTGTTGCTTCACACCAAGCTACACATAAAACCACTCAGCACTGACTGTCGACTACTGTCCTTGGGAGAGACATTCCCTTGCTTATCCCTATAAAGCCAGATGATACTAAGGGAACACTGCCCCCCCCCCCCCCCACCCCTTCCCCTTGTTCTGAAGGAAGAATCCTCAGAACGAAAATGCCAGCGGACCAGCGTCAGTGCACGAGCAGACTGCCTATGATATCTGAAGATGTTACATTAATGGACGACATTCTGTGCAACAGAAAGAGGACCCAAGGATCGAAGGTCACCAGAAAGAGACACTAAGTTTCTAAGATAAAACTTGGTAAACGCAGAAGGTTGTGTCCAGTAAGCTGCTTTCATTAAAACAGTAATGGCAATACTATTGGAATAAGCCCAAGAAGAAGACAATGCTCTAACTTCGTGAGCCGAAATCTATTTTACAGAACGCTGTTCTGAAGAAAGAATCTGATAGGCAATATGTATTGCCAAATGAATGCAGATGGCAATCGAATTTACTGAAATATCTTCTGTTAGGAAAAAGAGAAAGAAACAAGAGCGAAATTTATAAATACGAAGCACTCTTACTGGACACAACACTGGTCTAAGGATGTCCGGAGATGGTAAAGCCTAATAACAATAGGCTCAGACCACCTATCCAGAATCAGGTTCTTAGCCAAGAATCCCACCTCCGTAGAAAGAGTAATAGTACTACCCACACTACGGACAGGAGAATCTTCTACTGATAAAGGATGAAGTTCACTCACTCCTCTAGCAGAAGCAAAGGCTAAGAGAAAGGCCGTTTATAAGTAAGATATTTAAATTCAACTTCATCTAACGGCTCAACGGAGCTTCCAGTAACTTTGCAGAACCCAAGCTAAATTCCATTTGGGAATTAATCTTAAGGTTCAAGATCTATTGATTGAGAAGTTTCTAACTAGCTTGGATAAAGAAAGATCTGATCCAATAGCCTAATGATCATGAAAAGCATATGAGACTGAAAACTTAGACCTATAGCCTTTAATAATAACAGGCTGCATTTTAATACGTCAAAAAGGTAGACCAAAAAATTGTCAATTTGAGATATAGATGGATTATAAATATCCGCCGACTGGTCCGCACACCAATGGAAGAAGATTCTCCACTTAGCCGCATAGTTAAATGAAGAGGCGGTCCTCCTGCAGTTAGAAGGAAAGGAATGAGTACCGCCCTGATTCCTGAGGTAAGCCACTACTGTGGAATTGTCCAACAAATCAGAACAAGGACGTTCCCTACGCGAACTATCCAATGCTGAGGGCTAGCCAAATGGACAACATCTCATTGATGTTTATGTGCTACTCCAGGAACCAAGAGTCCCAAAGACACTGACACTTAGATCTGCAGGAATCAGGGAGGCACCCCAACCCGACTGACGGGCATCTGCCATAATAGTGAAGACCGAATCCGGTATTTGAAGCGGAACTCACTGAATCAACCATAGAAGGTCGGCCCAAATCCTTTGTTTAACTAGGTCCGTTAAAACAATCTGACTTTCGAGCGAATTTGTTTGACGCTCCAGTTCTGAAAGCAAAAAATCTGGAGAGTACGCCGTGTGAAATCGACCTAGTGGAATCAGTTCTGCAGTCGCTCTCCACAGTCCCATCAATCTCATAAACTCCCTTGCTGAAACTGTAAGAGAATTTAGGAGAAAACGAGCATAACTGACCAGCTTTGCCCTGGTTTTGGGAAGACAGACCAGATTGCAGTGAATCTCATTCCGAAGAGAATGAAGGATATTGATGGAGCCAAATCCGACTTCTTTCGTTTACAATGAAACCTAGACATCGGAATAACAGAGGCAGACTCTGCACGTTTCTCTAAAGCATACTTTTGTTGCCGTATCTAGAAGAATGTCGTCCAGATAAGGCGACGTTATCACTGCCGAATAAGATCGGAAATAAGACATGTCTGAGTTCATAATCTGAGTGAATGCTAAAGGGTCCAGGTTCAGACTGAAACACATCGCTCTGAACTGGTAAACTTCACCTGTACGGCAGAACGAAGGTACTTCTGAATGCCGTATGGACCAAGACGTGAAAGTACGCGTCTTTAGGTCTATGCTTGCCACAAAGTCGATCACTCATGGGCTCGCTCTTACCGACCAGATAGTTTCATGTAAAACTTCGAAGCTATAATCAATTTGATTATCCAGCTCAAGTTTATAACTGATCGGAACGAGCTGTCTGGCATTGGCACAAAGAACAAATGACTGTAGAATCCCGAAAAATTGGAATTCTGTACAACCTCTATTGCCTCCTTCTAAAAGAGATTGAACTTCTAAAAGAAGAGACTCTCTCTTGAAGAAACTGCTGGAGATTTGTTCAACGCGGACGTATTGTACGGAGAGGCTTAGACCACTGATCTTCCATTATCTCTATCCAGTTGGATGTGAAATTCAAAAAACTTCTGCCAACTGGAGAGCAATAGAGGTCTAGAACATCACTAATAGGACTTCCGAGGCTTACGGGAAGAGAAACTACGTCCTCCCAAAGAACCTCCTCAAGCCGTCAGCTTAGAGGCGTCAGACTTATAGTCCTTACCAAACTTACGCCCCTTACCAGAGTCACTAGATTGACGGTTTCCCAAAATGCCATACAAAGGTTCTAGGACCACGCGAGGAACCCTTCTTCGACGACTGTGAAAAGGAGTCTCCTCGCCTACCATGTTAAGCTGACGACAGTTGCTGCGAAACTGATCTTAACAACAAGATGTTAGTTGCCTTTTGGTAGCTTCCTTGTACACAAAGGATAATTAGCCATAAAACAAGATTGACCAGAAATCGGCGCGACTCTGAGAGAACTTTTAACCTGATCGTCAATCAAGGTAGACGATGCTAAGGCTCCATCACGTCTAATCAACTCCAAATTAGCCAGTGATATGTGGCAAACATGATTGCTGTAGAAAGGACTCCGAGCGGCAGTAATGTCATCAAAATCCTTTCTGCTAAGATACTGAGTCAAAGCCCTAATCATATGGCCTGTGTATGACATAGCGTCCAGAACCGCACGACTAGAATCAATAGAAGATTCCAGAACATCAGAACGGACATAAAATGAATTGGGCAATGATATATCTAATTCCGATACCCGCTCATGCAACGCCTGAGGAGCTCTCTGAACTTTTTTCTCCTACCGTTTTCATAAAACATGATCCAGAAAACAGTAATTGTAGAGAAGCAGATGATAAGAAACCGCCTTTCTTATACTATTTGCTAGTCCAAGGGTGGTGTCGTTAAGCAGACCGAAGGCCTCCGACACCCGAGCAGAATGACCCGGGAAGGAAAGAACCTCCTCTTTCCTGCGCACGGTACCCTTATCCAGGGACGATAGCTGTTTTCGCTTAGTAAACACAGACTTTTCTGACCCAGATCACGCCGAGAATCCCATAAAGATATTTTCAGGCTTCTTCCCTTTTTGCCGTCATTGCTGGGTGAGCTTTTGTTTTTGAGGTGCTCCCTCTAACCACGACTACACTCTCCTCGACAACAATGGACCTACCTGGTGTCCCGGCTCCCACTAACTGAGGAACTGCTTCACCAGTCGGGCTATCTGCCTGCAGAGGATCAAGAGCACTAACTTGAAGCCTTAATCCCTGCTTAATAATCATGAGCACCTTGCAGCTAGCTTTGTTTGCTCAACAGAGCACGACGACGGCAGCACATAACGGACGGGTGTCGAAGTACCATCACTATGTTCTTGTTCCTCTGAAAAAGAGACTGAAAGACCAGAATCAGCCTGTGCTGAAAGCTCCGGCATCGGAACTTCACAGCTCACAAAGCAGGTTAACACCTTCCAACAATCGCATCCAATAGTACAAGTATTTGAAGGAGTGAAGTGACTATAGGCAAAACAGCAAGCATCTAAATCCGAGGCACATTTCCTGTACTTACACTTAGTGCAATATTTTTCATAGTAGATACAATAAATTACGAAGCCAAAATCATAAGTCTGCTGCACTCCCAAATAATAATACAGAAATTATACGTAGCAAGGATACATAACGTAAACAATCACAAACATTTTCAAAAAAGAAATAAAAAAAAAATAAAAATTCAAAAAATTTTGAAT
Organism: Pictodentalium vernedei; assembly: GCA_031216915.1. NCBI lineage: Eukaryota > Metazoa > Mollusca > Scaphopoda > Dentaliida > Dentaliidae > Pictodentalium > Pictodentalium vernedei. The sequence continues at coordinate 566,134,819 of CM062296.1, forward strand.
GAAGCCTAAGTACCCCAAGGGAACTAAGTGTGGACAAGCACTACATAATTCAAGCTAAACTACTAGAATACGGAATAATATGTATCCTAATAGAAAAACAATAACTGTGCTATACTAAACACAGAAATAATACGTATCCAAAACATTGTTAAACAGACAACAACGTTAAGAGAAAAAACTGAAATTAACCAAACAAACAGGCACAACAGAGGCCCGCAGTCAGTAACCGATCAACAACCACCTGATCAAAAGCTAGATCTTCATAGGAAGAAAAAAACAATGAATCTGATAGAAGATGCAAGACTACAAAACATCCTGAACACCAAACGAACAGGATGTAAACACAGGGGTAAAACGCAATACCCATTCCATAATACACATTAAACTCCCAAGAATTTTAATAAAAAATTCTCATTAAAAGGTCAAAAGAGGTTGGGAATCTAACAGGAGGGTTAAGGAGAGGAGAGGAAAGAGAAGTAACACTAACAAACAAACAGTGAAGTCATAGTAAAATTTACGACATTCAGGAGCGTATCCCAAAAATGGCAACATGAATATTTTTTTATAAAAATTATAAAGTTACAGCCCTGAACATCCAAAACCACTTTTGTTCACTACCAACATCCTGCTACACTGTTGATTCCATGAAAAATATCATTGATTTGTGTCTGGCATCTTCAGAATTTTGAATTAAAGCACAGGTGTCAGTTGAGATGTTTACTAACTTGAATGATGCTTTGTGCCAATTTCAGTGTCTTCCTGGTTACCGCACATGCGCAGTACAAAAGTATGGAGTTTGAATTTTCAGATTTGTATGCACATTTTGGGGTTGGGGGGTTTAAAATTTGTGTTTGGCCCTGGATATTAATGAGTTTGCAACTGCTAAGTCTGGGCCATTGGTTCTAGTATAAAATATATGGGTAGGAATGGGGTGAAAGGGTATGGGGTGGTATATTATGAGTATATAAATAGATTTAAGCGGTGTGTGCATGGTTTTAATGCTATATATGAGAATTATTACATTATTATGAGAAATATTACAGTGATCTGTGTTGTGATACTCAATTAGCGCATCCACACACCTATTAATTACCAAGCTACCTACTAAATACCAAAGGGCAGTTTTCGGAGACGGCTCGGTTTATATATCTTGCATTTACTCAAATAAATCAACAGTTGTATGACATATACTGTTTCAAAGGATTAAATTATATTTCTGCACATATATTTAAACCTTTTAAACGACCCTTACTTACATATTTTCCTTCACCTCGGTATCCCTTGATAACCCTTAGCATCCCTCGGCATTTAGCAGGACCCGTATATAATGTGCAAAATTGGTATGAGTCAGACTTATGGTTTGGGAGATCAGTAGGGGCCAAAAATTTGATGATGCTCTTCACCAAAAATTCTTCAGTTGCTATCGCTACTCCCCCAGAATGACTTGAGACTTGTATCAGTTACCAATGAATGTGTCAATGACACTGTGGCTCAACTTGTTAAGACATGTACATGTATGGTATGTGACACAGAAATGACAAACATCTAGGTAATGACCTGATAACAAAGGTACATATAAAGTATTATAACGGTCTGTACATAAATACTGAACGTAGCCTGTAAAAAACGTATAGGTAAAGTATTGTAAAGGTGGGCGACAGTCAGATGCTAAACGAGAAAAGAAATCTTTGAGTTCCAGAGTGGGTCTGACTGAACCCCAAAATATTTGTTCTCATAGCACAGTGATAACAAAGGCACCCAAAAACACTTGTTCCTGTCCCAAGGTGATAACAAAGGTACCCAAGAAGTTTCATGAAGATCGGTTCATAAATACGGCCTCTAGTCTGAGCTGTCTAGAAGTTGTGTACAAAAAACTGAATGGACCTAATTTCGATACAAAATGGCCACTGGCAGCCATCTTGAATTTTGGACCACACCCAGAAACATTCGTTCTCATCCCAAGGTGATAACAAAGGTACCCAAGAAATTTTGTGAAGATTGGTATAGCCTCCAGCCCTAGCCGTATTGACATGTGCACTTAGTGTATAAGTGGCACTGAATAAATCAAAGTTCATCTGATTTGCATAATTTCTGCACGAGAACAAAACCTGTTTTATATGTGATGTATTCCATGTTACTAAACATTCATACAAAAATTTATTCAAATCAGAACTTTCATACAGACGTTCTGAACAAAAACTGATTGCACTAATTTTGGTACAAAATGGCTGCTGGTGGCCATCTTGAATTTTGGACTGCACCCAAAAATACTCATTCTCGTCCCACAGTGATAACAAAGGTACCCAGGAAGTTTCGTAAAGATCGGTTCATAAATACGGACTCTAGCCAGAGCCGTATAGAAGTTGTGTACAAAAAACTTATTGGACCTAATTTTGGTATAAAATGGCCACTGGCAACCATCTTGAATTTTGGATCGCACCCAGAAACACTCGTTCTCGTCCCAAGGTGATGACAAAGGTACCCAAGAAGTTTCGTGAAGATCGGTTCATAAATACAGCCCCTAGCCCGAGCCGTATTGACATGTGCACTTACTGTGTATAAGTAGCACTGAATAAATCTAAGTTCATCTAATTTGCATAATTTCTGCATGAGAAAAAAAACTCTATTATATGTGATGTATTCCATTGTTACTAAACTTTCATACAAAAATGTATTCAAATCAGAACTTTCATACAGAAGTTCTGTACAAAAAACTGATTTCACTAATTAATGTACAAAATGGCTGCTGGTGGCCATCTTGAATTTTGGACCGGACCCCAAAACACTCGTTCTTGTCCCACGGTGATAACAAAGGTACTCAAGAAGTTTCGTAAAGATCGGTTCATAAATACAGCCTCTAGCCCGAGCTGTATTGGCATTTGCAGTTACAGTGCTGAAAGTGACAGTAAATAGATCAAAGTTAGTCTAAATGGCATAATTTATGCACGAGAAAAAAACCCAGTATTATATGTGATGTATCCCATGGTACTAAACATCCATACAAAAAAATTATTCAAATCAGCACTTTCATATGGAAGTTCTGCGCAAAAATCTGATTGCACCTAATTTTGTACAAAATGGCTGCCAGCGGCCATCTTGAAATTCAGACCCCAAAACACCCGTTCTCGTCCCACGGTGATAACAAAGGTACCCAAGAAGTTTTGTAAAGATCGGTTCATAAATACAACCTCTAGCCTGAGCCGTATTGGCATTTGCACTTACAGTGCTGAAAGTAACACTAAATAAATCAATGTTAGTCTAATTTGCATAATTTACACACGAGAAAAAAACCCATATTATATGTGAAGTGTCCCATGGTACTAAACATTCATACAAAAAATTATTCAAATCAGAGCTTTCATATAGAAGTTCTACGCAAAAATCTGATTGCACCTAATTTTGTACAAAATGGCTGCCAGCAGTCATCTTGAATTTCGTACTGGACCCCAAAACACTCGTTCTCATCCCACAGTGATATCAAAGGTACCCAAGAAGTTTCGAAAAGATCGGTTGATAAATACGGCCTCTAACCTGAGCCGTGTTGACGGCATGACAGACAGACAGACAGACAGACAGACAGACAGACAGACGGACAACAGGCCATGACAATACCTCAAATTTGGCATCGCCAAAGTTGAGCTAATAATCATAGGGGTCAGACTTTTGGTTCGGGAGATCGGTGGGAGTCCAAAATTTGACAATGACCATTATGGAAAATTCTTTTTATCACTACTCCGCCAGCTTGGCTTAGGTATCGAGTTCAGACTTATTTGTATTTTGTTTGCCTATGTTGGCGGTATATAACGGAAATACTAAACACCAAGATACCGAGGGATACCGATATGAAGAAAAATATGGGTTTAAATGGGGCAAAAAGGGTATGGTGTGGTGTATTATGAGTATATAAATAGATTTAAGCAGTGTGTGCATGCTTTTAATGCTATATTTGAGAATTATTACATTATTATGAGAAATATTACAGCGATCTGTTTTGTGATACTCAATTAGCACTTACGCACTTCATCCACAACCTGAGGTCATTTATTTAACATATTTTTGCACAATGCTAATCATGACCACAATATGAGTATCAACTCAAGAACAGGGGTCAGCGTTAATAAGCCATGTGGGCCATTTTACAGAGGGTTTGCACCTCCCAAGCATTGGTGAGTGGGTCCTATTTTACCAGTAAAACAGAGCCTATTTACCACAGTGAACAGGCACTGCTTCACTTCCCGGGTTTCCCTCGGGGGACACACTGAGGTAGCCTATTAATTACCAAGCTACCTACTAAGTACCGAGGGGTAGTTTTCGGTGATGTCTCGGTCTATACATCTTGCATTTACTTGAATAAAGCAATGGTTATATCACATATATTGCTTCAAAGGACTAAATTATATTTCTTCACATATATTTAAACCTTTCAAATGATCCTTACTTACTTATTTTCCTCCACCTTGGTACCCCTCAGCATTTAGTAGGACCTGTATATAATGTGCAAAAATGGTATGAGTCAGACTTGCAGTTCAGGAGATCAATAGGGGCCAAAAATTTGATGATGCTCAGCACCAACAAATTCTTCAGTTGTTATCGCTACTCATCCAGAATGACTTGAGACTTGTATCGAGTTCAGACTTTTTGCATTATATTTGCCTGTACATGGGGTAGATAATGTCCAAAAATGGTAGGGGTCAGATGTCTGGTTTGGGAGATTCTCCTAATGCACAAGCTAACATTGGAGAACATGGATGTATCGAAATTGCCAAGCAATTTCAATTTCATTCTAGTTATTATTTTTATTGTATATTGCATTAAGTTAAAAATTTAACACAGGGACCTGATTTGAACATACTTGAATCACCCCACCCCCTTCCCCTCCACCCCCAACCCAAAAATGTTATTTCCCAAATGTCAAAAGATTCTGATTAGTGATTCTGGATAAGAAATTGTTAATAAATTTGTGAAGAAAATTTTCTGGTGCTAACTTTTTTAATTTTTAAAAGAAAACTTCTGGTTTACACCCCTTGTGGTGTTCCCTGAGGGTTAGGAAACTATATTTGTACAACCTTGAATTGGCATATGATAGGGAACATGCATACCAAATTTCATTCATTTCAGTCCAGGAGTTTTTGAGAATCCAACAATGTCAAGTTCATGACATAATGGATGGTAGACAAAAGTGATCAGTAAAACTCTCTTCTCATGGTGAGATGTATGGCAGTGTTTACTCTTACTGTCACTGCTGCAATCATTTTGACTGAATGGGAATTTATCAGGGAAGGGAGTAGTAGTTTCTTTTTATTAACAATAAATGGGGAATCAAAGGATTGCCTGACGGCATTGGTCTGACTAGCATCCAAATGAATTATAATCGATCTGCATGACACATGTTACTGGAAAACATGGCACTGTGTAAAATCATTTAGAAGCTGAAACCATTCACAACATGCTTATCAGTTAGCTAATAGTCACAAACAATATTATTTTTCTCACTGCCATGTTAAAAATTGCTATTGCATTCTAAAATTATTTCTTTACGATTGTACACATCAGTTCTATGTTTCAGAAGAAAATAGAAAAAGCTGCATTGTACATCTTTCTGACTAACATGGCTGTTGCTTCATAACTATAAGAAGCCCCCTGCTAGGTGAATTTACCTGATGCAGCAGTATATTCCAAGGGACTACTTTTGTTTCTGTACACAGCTATAGTCTGAGATACTCCTCTGAAATATATAACAAATAAATACATGAAAAACGTCCCAAACAATGTTCACTCCAAATGAAACATGCCCCCACCTCCACAAGAAGTACTACCAACCACAAGTATGATCTGGTGCTATGTAATATAAGTTTCATCTTGAAATCTCATTACACTACTGTACTGACCTGTCAGTAAGCCCAGGGGGCACGTGAAAAAAATGTATAGCATAAGAATTTTGCTGGCATTAAATGGAGAATTTATTTATATTACTCCTTTTAATAGTGGGTGTTCTGTCTTTCTCTTTTATTATAGAGAAAGGCATACCATACCAACCCATTAGTAAGCCCAGGGGGCACATGAAAAAAATGGATAAAAAAAATGGGGGTGGGCTTACCCACGAATGAGACCGAATGTAAAATGAAAAGTTGACCAGCCAGGAATGATCTGTGTACAGGACAGTTGATCTTGTCGGTGTATGTTGTGTTCCCATTGATATTAAATAAATTAATAATGTACATAAAGTTTTATGTGTTTGTTTTATTCGTTTTGTTCCATCAGAATCACCAATCATTCAAAAATACATTTCAATAAAAAACAAGAGGCCCCACGGGGCCTGAAGCGCTCATCTTGTACAGAACACAATTTAAACAGAGTCCAAGAATGAGTCTACATTAAGCAAGCCATCTCCATAGGCTACACTGTCAATCCTTGAGTCCCTCAGGAGTGACAAAAATAATCTGGGCATCATGCCTTTTCTTCAGTTGATCATAAGTAAGTAAAATGTAGAGCTCTTCTATGAAGCCCCTTGATACAATCTATGTGGATTAATCTTAGTACCTCTAGAAGGTACTGAATACAAAATTTTTAATTCTTCAGCAAAATGGCCAATTCCGTCTCCAACAGAGAGCCCAAAAATTAACCCAGGCTCTTGATTTGAACACAGTTAAATCTGACTTCCCTAGAGATGTTGTGTACCGAATATGAAAGCATTCTGACTGTTGGATCTGAAGAAGAGAAATTGTAAAGAAATTTCTTCGAATTGCACTAAGTTCAAATTTGGGCTACCATAGCGAGCCCAAATATTGACCTATGGATCCGATTTGAACAAACTTGAATCTGACCCCCCTAGAGATGTTGTATACCAAATGTGAAAGCATTCTGACAAGTGAATCTGAAGAAGAAGATTTTTGAAGAAATTCCCTCATATTGTACTAAGTTAAATTTCATGTTCCCATATGGAGCCCAAATATTAACCTAGGCACTCGAATTGAACAACCTGGAATCTGACCCCCCTAGAGATGTTGTATACCAAATATAAAAGCATTCCGACTGGTGGATCTGAAGAAGAAGATTTTTAAAGAAATTTTCTCATATTGCACTAAGTAAAAATTTGGGCTACCATAGTGAGCCCAAATATATACCTAGGGATCTGATTTGAACAAACTTGAATCTGACCCCCATACAGATGTTGCATACCAAATATCAAAGCATTCTGACTGATGGATCTGAAGAAGATTTTTTTAAATTACCCTCCATATTGAACAAAGATAAAATTTGGGCTTCTGTAGGAAGCCCAAATATTAACCTAGGGACTTGGTTTGAACAATCTAGAATCTGACCTTCATAACAATGATGTATACCAAATATTAAAAGATTCTGACTGGTGGTTCTGAAGAAGAAGATTTTTAAAGAATATTCCCTATATTAATCTATGTTAAAACTTTGGGCTCCTGTAGAGAGCCCAAATATGAACCAATGAGCTTTATTTCAACAAATTTTTATCTGACCCCCCTATGAATGCTGTATACCAAATATCAAAAGATTCTGATGATTGGTTCTGGAGAAAAGATTTTTTTTAATTTTTGCAAATATGCTGACTCAGCATTTTTTCGATGCCCATTACAGAACACCCTAACATAACCGATGGCAATTTTTTTTTACCATTCAATTCTACTGGTCATAAGGATACTTCATACCAAATAACAGCTCTCTGTTCCATGGGGTTTGGGAAATATGGGCGTTTGAAAATATTTCTATTTTTAGCTCCCAGGGTTCCCATGGGGATGCGGGAATATTTTTTTTTGCATGGGTCAAGTACTTATGACCCAATACTACCACAAACCAAATTTGGTTCTTACCGGCCCATCGGTTCAGAAAATAGAAATTTTGGGCGGGGCCAAAAATCTTACCCCTCCTATTACAAAGCCAAATATTACTTCACAAACTTCGTTTGAACAAACTTGATTCTACACCTCATATGGAAGCTCCATAGCAAATATCAAGTCATTGTACACACTGGTTCTTGAGAAGAAGATTTTTAAAATATTTTGGAGCATTTTCCCCCACTCTCTCCCTATGGAGCTGGGCATGCTGAGTTGAACAAAAATGAAATGCCCCTTTGGGACCATCACTCACACAAACTTTCACTTGAATTGGCCCAGTGGCTTTGGAGGAGAAGACCAAAACATGGTGTTGACGGACGATGGACGGGAAGCGATGAGATTAGCTCAGCTTGACTTTGTCAAGATGAGCTAAAAAATCAAAATCAGCACGAAATATCAACAAAATGTCAATAACAAATGAGGTAAAAAATGCATGTGGTCAATTAGTTTTCACCTGGAAACATGTTTGTTCAGTCCTTACATTTCCAATTTGAATTGTGTTTATTAACAAAATATTTGAAGTGTGTTTTGTATTACTCACGTAAGAGAAGGTGCCCTCAGTATTCATAACTCCCATTGTGAAAAAAACAAACAAAATAATCCATTCACGTGTGAGCATTTACATGTGTATGCATCGGTGGATCACTTCTCGGTAAATTCTGTTGCGTTCACTTTCTCCAAGTGCAAGATGAACAGTTCGCAGCCAACATTGTTAGCACCGGATAACTATCTGCACTATCCATTCCCCAGTTATTGACGTCTCGACACTGAACCTGGCTGTTACTGCCAGAGAAGAAAAAAAAATAGAATTTTTCTTGCGGTCACCACACAATTTATAGCATTGGTAATAGGTTGAGGGATAACTGCCCCCAAAATTATCAATTTTTGCTTCTCGGACAATGACAGCCCACTCCCCCCCCCCCCCCCCCCCCAACTTGTGGTATTCACCTTCTCCAAGAGCAAGATGAACAGGAGATGTCTGAGCACACCCCCACCAACATGTGGTGTTCACTATCTGAAAGAGCAAGATGAACAGGAGACCTCTGAGCCCCCCCCCCCCCCAGGGGGAGGGGGCTCAGATGGGCAGTCCTGCCTATCTGTACAGGCCAATAAGTTGCAAGATAGTCACAAAGAATTTCCGCACGTTTTTTCGTAATTGATTCATTCAACAAGCAAAAAAAAAATTCATGAACCACTGTCACTTGCCCTTTATTTGCTGCCTGAAAATGTGTGTGGGGGAGAGGGGATGGGGGTGTATGGGAAACTGAATTCTGCACGTGGATGGAATGGGCGGAAAATACTGTTGGTTCAAAATGAAGACAAAATACACAGCTGGACATGTACCGAATCTGTTCATATTTAAGTAAGGGGAGGTAACTTAATTCTTGTGATATCTCACAACAGAATTTTTTTCAGTTTTCAACAAACTTTCAATTCCATTTTTTTTTTTACACAAAATGGATAAATTTGGTATGAACCAAGTGTAAAAAGTTATCAACTTCACATAATAAATTTAATATGCATGCTGATTCCTTCTTTGGACCTCTTTCTATGTCCTTGACCCTGGTAACCTGGTTTTGAATTTAAAATGTGAGATATAGTTTTACCTTGATTTCTAATTAAATGAAAAAGTTGCAGACCTGACACAAACTAGAGCAATGCCAAGGGTGGGATATACCCCCACCTGCAATGTCATGGATGGCATTACAGAAATGAAATATTTATTACTAGGTGATGGATGAAGGATGACAGACGACGGACCTTTGACATATTACAGACAATTGGGCATTATCATAATGAAAGTGTCAATGACACTGTAGCCTAACTTGTGTGTTGTGTTTGATGAAAAGGATAATGTTCAATGTTTATGAAAGTATTATGACATGAGACAAGAATTGTGATAATTGGGAACATATTCATTTCTGTTCCCTGTATGCTATGTTTTTGATGAATAATAATATGAGGTGCACATTGAACTAAAGAGCTGAGGGGTGGGTTAATATGACCTCACAGTTAATGTATGTGGCCCTCACAGTTAACGTATATCAACAAAAGTTACCAAGTTACAGTGAAATTATTCCAAAACGAGTCATCCTATCAAGTTACATTGAAATCCCTTCATAAATATGGCCTGTAGACTGTGCTAAAGGTTTTCGGGCTTCGGGCCCCTGTAGCTGTCAGTTTCCCAATTGCGTCCAAAGGGGATGTTCTAATCTAGACATTATATGAAGTCAACCTACCAAGTTACAATGAAAACCCTTCATAAATATCACCTGTAGACTGTGCTAAAGGTTTTTGGGCTTTGGGCTCAGGCAGACATCATGGTTGAATGATCGCAACCAAAAGTGGACATTCTGATCTGGGCATCATCTGAAGTGATCCTACGAAGTTACAATGAAATCCCTTCATAAATATGACCTGTAGACTGTGCTCAAGGTTTTCGGGCTTCGGGCCCCTGAAGTTGTCACAGTTGACCAAGCACGACCAAAAGGGGGTGTCATCATTTAGGCATTATATGGAGCCAAACTAACAGGTTACAATGAAATCCTTCCATAAATATGACCTATAGACTCTGCTAAAGGTTTTGGGGTTTTGGGCTCGGGCAGCCATCAAGGCTGAATGATCGCGACCAAAAGGGGACATTCACATCTAGACATAATTTGTAGTCAACCTACCAAGTTACAATGAAATCCCTTCATAAATATGGCCTGTAGACTGTGCTAAAGGTTTTTGGGCTTCGAGCCCCTGTAGCTGTCAGTTTCCCAATTGCGTCCAAAGGGGACCTTCTCATCTAGACATTATATGAAGTCAACCTACCAAGTTACAATGAAATCCCTTCATAAATATGACCTGTAGACTGTGCTAAAGGTTTTCAGGCTTTGGGCTCGGGCAGCCATTATGGTTGAATGATCGCAACCAAAAGGGAACATTCTCATCTGGGCATCATCTGGAGTGATCCTATAAAGTTATAATGAAATCCTTTCATAAATATGACCTGTAGACTGTGCTCAAGATTTTCGGGCTTCAGGCACCTGTAGCCATCACAGTTGGCCAATCATGACCAAAAGGGGATGTCATCATCTAGGCATTATATGGAGTCAACCTAACAAGTTACAATGAAATTCTTCCATAAATACGACCTATAGACTATGCTAAAGGTTTTGGGGCTCGGGCATCAAGGCTGAATGATCGCAACCAAAATGGGACGTTCTCATCTAGACATTATTTGGAGTCATCCTACCAAGTTACAATGAAATCCCTTCATAAATATGACCTGTAGACTGTGCTAAAGGTTTTCGGGCTTCAGGCCCCTGTAGCTGTCACAGTTGCCCAATCGTGTCCAAAAGGGGACATTCTAATCTAGACATTATATGAAGTCAAACCTACCAAGTCACAATGAAATCCCTTCATAAATATGACCTGTAGACCGTGCTAAAGGTATTTGGACTTTGGTCTTGGGCAGCCATCATGACTGAAAGATCGCAACCAAAAGGGGACATTCTCATCTGGGCATCATCTGGAGTGATCCTACGAAGTTACAATGAAATCCCTTCATAAATATGACCAGTAGACTGTGCTCAAGATTTTCAGGCTTCGGGCACCTGTAGCCATCACAGTTGACCAATCATGACCAAAAGGGGATGTCAACATCTCGGCATTATATGGAGTCAACCTAACAAGTTACAATGAAATCCTTCCATGAATACGACCTATAGACTATGCTAATGGTCTTTGGGCTCGGGCAGCCATAAAGACTGAATGATCACGACCAAAAGGGGATGTTCTCATCTAGACATTATATGAAGTCAACCTACCAAGTTACAATGAAAAATCCCTTCATAAATATGACCTGTAGGCTGTGCTAAAGGTTTTCGGGCTTCAGGCTCGGGCAGCCATCATGGTTGAATGATCGCAACCAAAGGGGACAATCTCATCTGGGCATTATGTGGAGTGATCCTACGAAGTTATAATGAAATCCCTTCATAAATATGACATGTGGACTGTGCTCAAGGTTTTCGGGCTTCGGGTACCTGTAGCCATCACAGTTGACCAATCACGAGCAAAAAGGGATGTCATCATTTAGGCATTATATGGAGTCAACCTAACAGGTTACAATGAAATCCTTCCATAAATGTGACCTTTTGCCTATGCTAAAGGTTTTTGGGCCCGGGCACCCATCAAAGGCTGAATGATCGCGATCAAAATGGGACTTTCTCATCTAGACATTATTTGGAGTCATCCTACCAAGTTACAATGAAATCCCTTCATAAATATGACCTGTAGACTGTGCTAAAGGTTTTCAGGCTTCGGGCCTCTGTAGCCGTCACAGTTGCCCAATCACGTCCAAAAGGGGACTTTCTCATCTAGACATTATATGAAGTCAACCCACCAAGTTACAATGAAATTCCTCAATAAATATGACCTGTAGACAGTGCTAAAGGTTTTCAGGTTTTGGGCTCGGGCAGTCGTCACGGCTGGAGGATCACGCCCAAATGGGGAAATTCTCATCTCGACATCATAAGGAGTCATCCTACCAAGTTACAATGAAATCCCTCCATATTAAACATGACCTGCAGACTGTGCTAAAAAATTTTGGGTTTTGGGCTTGGGTAGCCATCACTGTTGACAGATCATGCCCAAAAGGGGACGTTCTCATCTAGGCATTATACAGAGGCATCCTACCAAGTTACAATGAAATCCCTTCATAAATACGACCTGTAGACTGTGCTAATGGTTTTCAGGTTTTGGGCTCGGGCAGCCATACCGGTTGACCGATCGCGACCAAAAGGGGACGTTTTCATCTAGACATGACCCCAAACCTGTATATGAAATTTCGTGATGATCAAACAAGAACTGTGGGGTGTAGCCCATGCTAAAGGAAAATGTGAACAGACTCACAGACTCACAGACAAACAGACTTCCGCATGCGTGATGGCAATAGCTTATCTTGACTTTAGTTTAAACAATATTTATTTCTAAATGTACAAAAAACATTGTCAAGTTAAGCTAAAAACTATTTGGTGTCACCATATGGTGATACAAAAGGTACCCCTGCCAATTTACCAAATGTTAGAGTGACATGGTTTGATTTGAGATGATAATTTGGTGAAAAAATAAATTTCCGCAAACTTTATATATGTTGCACATCTCCAAGGCATGTGTAACTATATCCTAAAATTTCAACTCTCTACATTAGAAACTGAGGAAGGAGTTGATTATACCATGAAGGAAACCTTAATTAAAAAAACACTGGAAATTTTCAAAGTCAATAAAGGGAAAGAATTTTGTGAAAAATATTTCTCTGCAAACTTTAGAGATGTTGCATATCTTCAAGGCATGTATAAACACATCCTAAAGTTTCAACCCTTACATCACAAATTGAGGGAGGAGTTGATTACACCATGAAGGTACCCTCAATTAAAATACACTTGAAATTTTCTAAGTCGATAACGGGCAATAATTTTGTGAAAAAATACTTTTTCAGCAACCTTTATAGATGTTGCACATCTTCATTGTGTGCGTAACCATATCCTAAGGTTTCAAATCTCAACATTACAGACTGTGGAAGGAGTTGATTACACCATGAAGGTACCCTCAATAAGGTATCCTCAATTTAAACACAAGAGGCCTCAGGGGGCCTGAGGGCGCTCACCTGACATGGTAGTCTAAATATCAAAGCAGGGACTTGACTTGAATAAGCTGCATATGCCCCTCCTAAGAAAAGCATATACTATAGATGAAGAGATTGTGCCCACACAATACACAGAATTTTCCTTTTATTTTCAGTTCCTGCACTTTTACGTCCCAAAATTGAGATAAACGCATAAAAAACAGATTTTTTTTATTTTTGTTCGGAAATTTTCGAAGTCCCAAACAAAATATTTTCAGACTAAATTTGTTTTTTTCTTCTTCTTAAAATTGACCAAAACGCATAAAAAACAAAAAAACTAATTTCCAGATTTTGGTCCAAATTTTTTAAGTCCCACCCGGACCTCAAATTTTCAGCGTAAAAATTTATATTTTTCTGTCTTAAAATTGACCAAAAAGCCTAAAAACCAAAAAACCCATTTCTGGATTTTGGTCCAAAATTTCTAAGTCCCACCGGGCCCCCAAATTTTCAGTGTAAAAAGAAAAAAAAAATTTGTCTTAAAATTGACCGAAACGCATAAAAAAACAAAAAACTCATTTCCGGATTTTGGTCAAAAATTTCTGAGTCCTGACCAGGACACCAAATTTTCAGCCTAAATATGAACCCAGGGACTTGGCTTGAACAAACTTGAATCTCAACCCCCCCCCCCCCCCCCCTCCCAAGGATGCTGTATACCAAATATCAAAAGATTCTTATTGGTAAATCTGAACAAGATTTTTAAAGAATATTCCTTAAACTGCTCTAATTTAAACATTTGGGCTCCCATAGAGAGCCCAAATATGGACCCAGGGAATTGATTTCAATAAATATGTGAAACAATCTTCTAAAGATGTTATATGTGAAATTTGAAAGCTTTTAGAGCAGTGGTTTGGGAGAAAAGTACTCTTAAATGTTTTTCCCATTACCCAGTGTTAAAAAATGCTGACTCGGCACTTTTTTAAAGTCCCCAAAAAGTACCTCATGATAAAACCGATAGCAATTTTTTTTTACCATTCCATTCTGTTGGTCCTAAGGAAGCTTCACACCAAATAAGAATTCTCAGTGCCGTGTAGTTTTGGAGATATGGGCGTTTTAATTTTTTTCTATTTTTAGCTCCTGCAGTTCCCACTGGGCGACGGGAAAAAAAAAATTTGGGCACAAATTAAGTACTTATGACCCAAATAAGCCAGCATATCAAATTTGGTTCAAATCTGCCTCTCAGTTTGGAAAATAGAAATTTTGGGAGAGGCAAAAATTCTTGCCCCTCCCATAACGACGGCAAATAGAGGCCCACAAACTTCTCTTGAACAAATCTGAGTCTACACCTCAAAAGGAAGCTGCACACCGAATATCAAATCTCTGCTACTGCTGGTTCATAAGAAGAATATTTTTTAAGATTTAGGCACACTTTTTGGGCGTGGCCCTACCAAGGGGCGAGGCAACTTGGTTTGAACAAAATCAAATTGCGATGTTATAACAAACTATTATCTCAAATATCAATTAAATTGGTTCAGCGGTTTGGGAGGAGAAGACGCAAACACCATGTTCACGGACGACAGACGATGGACAACAGACGCTGGACGACGGACGGTGAGTGATCACTATAGCTCTCCTGACTGAAAGTCAGGTGAGCTAAAAAGGCTCCAAGGGGTCTGAGGCACTCATCTGAACATAGTTGTTTAAAGAAGGATTTAATTACAATCTATGGCTAGTTAACACTACAGAGGAATGAAGTTATTTAATTATTTATAACTCTATTGTCCAAGCCAGATTTTTTTCTATTATTGGGATGCTACCACAGAAATGATGCCAAGATTTTCAGTAATGCAAAACTTTGTGTTTGGTGTACAACAGTCTTCAAGTATGTTCAAGTTAAGCCCTAGTCCAAATATTAACCTTGGACTTAACTTGAACATACTTGAAGAATGTTGTATACCATGGGCGCAGATCATGGGGGGGATGGGGGGGGGGGGGGATGGGGGGGGGGGGACGTGTCCCCCCAGATCTCATCAAGGGGGGGACATGGTATGCCATGTCCCCCCCCCCCCCCCCCCCACCACTGGGGGGACATGGTATGACATGTCCCCCACTATGCTCCCCCACTGCTGCACCCTCTCATCAATTTTAATGCGAGATTCACTTCTGATACACGTTCAACTAGTCCAAACTTGGACCCACAGTTCGTAATATAATTTTGGGGTTGGTATGGCCTGTACTGTAGCCGTATCAACCACAAAAATTATATTACGGACTATGTCTGTGGGTCCATGTTTGGACTGACGTAACGTTCAACGAACAGTTGTTCAACACTGCGCCTTCAAATAAGTTGTTACTCAGCCAGACACAGCTGTGGGTTGCACGAATGCATAAGCAGCATAACTATTTGATATCGGAATATCAATGTTGCAGACAGAATTCTTATGCAGAGAGAGTAATAGGCCAGTACTGAGCTCGTGAAAATGTGCAAGACAGTATCGTCTGCTTTGTTTACATTTTGAAAACGAAATTTATCGATCGAATTCATTCAATTCACACGACTTGTTGATGACGTATGTGTCGGGCTGTTATTGGATCTGTTAATCCATTAACGGGCCCGACACATACGTCGTCGCTCCATCTGTTGGGCCCTTATGCTAATCCACCGCACAGTTGAATTGTGTTAATCTAATAGGGAACGCTCGGTAAAGCGGGAACAATTATGGTTAAGCATTTTGACAAAATTACAACAGGCTGTTGAAAAACATATTTTTTTCTACTAAATAATTAAGAGAAATTATACCCCAGAGGCCACCAGAATGCACCATTTGAAAGCGCAATTTAAAAATTTTCTTGGGGGGAGAACCCCCCAAAACCCCCCTCTGCCGGCTCGTGCCTGCGGCACTCGCTGCAGAGGCCTTCGGCACTTGCGCATCCCCCCCACTTTTGGGAAGAGATCTGCGCCCATGTTGTATACCAAATATCAAAAGATTCTGACTGGTGGTTCTGAGAGGAAGATTTGGAGAATATTACCAATTTTGCATTATGTTAAAATTTGCCCACCCCATCGGGAACACAAATATCAACCAAGGGACTTTATTTGAATAAACTGAATCTGAACCCTCTAAAGATGCTGAATACCAAATATCAAAAGATTCTGATTGTATCTCAAGAAGCTGATTTTTA
Organism: Pictodentalium vernedei; assembly: GCA_031216915.1. NCBI lineage: Eukaryota > Metazoa > Mollusca > Scaphopoda > Dentaliida > Dentaliidae > Pictodentalium > Pictodentalium vernedei. The sequence goes on from CM062296.1 coordinate 566,151,475, forward strand.
AAGATTATTCCTCATATTGGACTAAGTCAAAATTCAAGTGCCAAAAGGGAGCCCAAATATTAACCCAAAGACTTGATTTGAACAAACTTAGATCTGACTTCCATAAGGGTACTGTATACCCAATATCAGAGGATTTGGACTGGTGAATCTGAAGAAGAATATTTTCAAAATTATTCCTCATATTGCACTAAGTGAAAATTCAGGCTCCCTTTGCGAGCCCAATTATTAACTGGTAGACATGATTTAAACAAATTGAATCTACCTAGTGTTGTAATGGTTGGCACATTTTTGTAACCAGCTAATAGTCAGGCATAACTGGATTTCAACCAGATATCCGTTAATTTTAACCACTGGTATTATTGCATTGTCTACAACACAAAATCAGTAAGTAAAGGCAAGAAAACAGTTTAAAACACTGCCACCTGACTTCCGCAAAATGTAAACAAACAAACACCATCGAGTGCCAATGGGAATCGTCAATGTACAAACGGTTGTTAACAATTTATATGACTGCAATGGTCCCACATAATAGTGATGATACATCATAACTTTTGTCACCCTGCATTGCCTGGTCACAAAAATAGGCCTTGCCATTTGAAAATCACATGCGCATGACATGTGAAAATCACGGGCATGCGGCATATTGCACACCTGAAACAAAAATTGCATGTGCAGTTTGTTCCTACAGGGGACAAATGTCATTGATATTAGTTAAGAATTTTCCAACCAGTTTGTAAATTGTAGTTAGGCATAGTTATTATTTAACTGTATTAGCAAAGAGCCTCTTCTTACCTTGACTGGCTTGAATTTGATATTATCATCAGGTGAATATGAAATCCTAGTTTTTTGAGTATCTTTTTCACTGCTAAGACAAAAGTTATGAACAGTTTCATGTTTACACTTACCTATTCCTTGCAATATGAAATTTCTAGCGGGAATATGTAGCGAGTCACGAAAGTGGTGTGGTAAGAAATTATTATATGCTCCATTGACCAAAAGCCCCTCATTGTCCGACATAAACCATTAAAAAACAAATTTTAAAATGCTAGATTATAAAATAGTTTTTTTATGACATATGTTCATACTTTTAAACAGTTCAATAAAATCAAAACATGGTTTTTCTGAAACACGTTTGTAAAGTACCAAACAGTCAATTTACTCTGCGAGCACCTCTACTCACACTGACAGATTTTTTCAGCATTATAATCTGCAATTAACAACACATCATCAAAGAGAAGAATGTCAAATTTGTCTGTAGAAGACAATGTTACACTGACAGGCACATGCTCACTGCTGCCCATGCAGAAAACCTGCAGTGTACTTGACTGTTGGCAGTTTGAAACAAAGTAACAAACAATTATCCATGACTTGACTGCCCATGCGACCAAAATAACTATCATTCAACATTCCAATACCTTAACCCTTTTAAGTTACATCGAGTACAAATCATTGCAAATTGACAAATGTTTGGTAGCTCTGACAATACTTGTGTCAGCAAAAGAATTCTAATGTCTCGCGATCAAATACTATTTATTTTATATGGGCATTTGAAACTATTTCTGTTTTTAGCTCTGGGGGTTCCCACGGGGACACAGGCATTTTTTTTGCATGAATCAAGTACTTATGACTCATTAATACCACATACTAAATTTGGTTCAAATCACCGGTTCAGAAAATAGAAATTTTGGGCGGGGCCAAAAATCTTGTACCTCCCATTACAAAGGCAAAAATTGCTCCACGCACTTTGTTTGAACAAATTTGATTCACCACCTTGCTGGAATGAGCTCACCGAGCTCAGACTGAGGGGTCTTGACATAATTTTGGTTTTGAAATTTTTTTTTTTGTTTGAACAGCTCAATTTGTATATTAGACACGTGGATGAAACAGATTATTTAGGTAAAGGGTTAATTTGTATCATGAGCTAGTATAAAATCTTAGGAATGGGATAAACATTCATTACGTAGTTTGAGGGAAAAAAATTAAAAGAGAAAATGGCAAATATACTCACAGGAAACAAACAGAAAAAGCAGCTAAGCGTACACCCCACTTTGCTCCTGACTTAAAAGCACCAATCCATGTTTGATCACTAAGTGTTCTCTAGAAGTAAAATAAGGCAAAGTTTATTGTTTAGAAGAGTTTTGAATTAATTTTAGGAGAACGCATTTTTTCATCAATAGTAGTTTTCTTACGATTTTCTTACAGAGGACTGCAAAAAACCCCAGTAAGTTTCATTAAGTATATCACACCTTGATTGGCCGCCATTTGTGGAGACGATCTATGGGTGAATCTCTTTGCATGCTACTGGCAGATATTCCCGCCCAGGGCAGAATGTCTCTTGCCACTGAAATAAGGATAATTTGGGCACATTTAATCAAAATTTCCTCCAAAAAAGTTTAATGGACTTTTTCACCAATGATTTCTCGGGTAAAATTTAAATGAATTTTTCATCAAAACTAGTCATGGCTGCTCTCCAGCATCCATGACTAGGTTTGATGAGAAATACCTTGAAAATACTCAGCAGGTTAAGAGTTAACACTAAACATGGGTGTGCTGAAAGTGATTGATAAAATGTATTTGTTTACACTTAAATAAACACTGATCAACAAAAAATCACAAGTTTCTCCAATTTACTGGCAGAATCATTGAATTTTTTCTCCATTAACATGGTCTATCAATCACGCTTGGGTGACAAAACAATACCTTGGAATATGAAGTAATGATTTGTCGGTGTTGTTTTGTCAGATTTTACAGTAATATGTTATACAGAGCCACTTTTCATTAGTGCTGGGCGGTTTCCTAATTAAGCGTGTTATAGCCGATTATGAAAAAATTTAAATTTTATAGTAAATTTCCTTTCTTATCATACCTACCACAATTGTTTACTACAGGCTTGCACTACAGTGGAAGTCCCTAACTCGGAAAATATACTCTCTATTTTGATTTTTCCCAAGCGATTTGGGAAAGAAAAGTGGTGCAAAAGCACCAAGAAAAAATAAGCCAAAACTGGGTCGAGTGCTACCGGCACACACCCAGTAGGGGATGCTCTTCTCATTGTACAAATCCACGGCTTCTGGTACCAGTACGCAGACGTGTAACCAATGACTCATTCTTTTGAATCCGCCAACATTGGGAGTTATGTGATCAGCGGGTAGGAAGGATTCTTACCCGAATAAGACGATGGGATGACCTCCATGTAAACAACTGTGGTAGGTATATCAAGAAAGGAAATTTACTATAAAAGTTAAAAAATTTATAGTAATTTATATATCTTTTATACTTACCAATGACCCAGACATAGCTGGTGCTAACTCTTAAAAATCTAGGGCTAAACACAAATTTTGCCCCCCAATCCCCAAAATTTGCATCTAAAACCAAAGAAATCATGTCCTGAATGGCCCTCCATACTTCGCCTCTACTGCGCATGCGCAGTGTCAAGGACGTCCCGAAATTGGCGCCATTTATCATACTTACAATCAGTGCCTGGTCAGCGCTATGTACTCAGCGGGGAGGTATGAGTTCCCAACTCCTGGGAGGGCCATCCCCGTCTGGGTCATTGGTAAGTATAAAAAATATATAAATTACTATAAATTTTTTAACATTTTTATACTGTACCAATGACCCAGACATAGCTGAATAGTAAAAAGGCTGGAGGGCCTAGGACATAGAGGAAAATCCAATAAGCTCAACTATATAAAATAGAGTCATCCCCTCGAGGAGAAAAGGAGTATTAGGCTTTATATGTATCTTTCTTATTTATGATAAATTAGAAAGACACAACACCCTCCATAATTGGGCATCATAACATTCATGTTCTCTATTAACATCCAGTATAATCCTTATACTAATTATTTTTAAAGTAAGCCAATAAATAAAGTTAGTCCAGAGAATTGAGACTCTTTATACTCTTTTAAAAGTGTCCAAGGATTGTTAACGCCTGTTTGACACGTGAGATATTCAAATGCTATACTTTAAAACTATGACATGAATAAATTTTTAAAACATAAACTTTTCACTTTAAAACCATCCCAGTAACAGCTCAGAATTACTGACTCCGGAGGAAGTATCCCCTTGTTTTCATTATAAAACAGGTGACCCAAGGGAACACCCTCCCCCCCCCCCCCCCTTCCCCTTGCCCTGGGTCAAATAGCCCAGAGCGAAGAGGGCAACAGGACGGAGTCACTGCCGGAACAGAAAGCCTACATAACTATAGTTGCAACTGTTAAGTGAACGACATTCTGAGCAGCAGATAATGGACCTAAACAATGCAGGCCTCCAGAAATGGACTCAATATTTCTGAGATAAAAATTTGTGAATGTGGATGGCTGAGACCAATATGCAGCCTTCATTAAATCTGTAATAGCAACAATATTAGCAGAAGCCCAAGATGCAGAAAGAGCTATTACTTCATGAGCCGAAATCTTAAGCACAGACTGCTGAGTTAAAGATAGATTATCATAAGCAGTACCGATAGTTAATTGAATCCATCTAGCAATAGAATGGACCGTAATGTCCTTTCTATTAGGCATCAGAGACAGAAGAAGCTTTACGTCCTTACTGATAAACTGAGATCTGTTTATAAATACATAAAGCTCTAACCGGACAGAGTAAAGGCCTATGCCCGTTCGAAGATAGTAGGGCCTTAATAACAATAGGTTCCAGATATTTATTACGAGCCTAATTCTTAACCAAAAATCCAACATTAGTAGTAAAGGTAATAGTGTTCCCGATACTACGAAAGTGAGAATAGTCCACTGATAGTGCATGAAGCTCACTGACTCTTCAGCAGAAGAGAAAGCTAAGAGAATTGCTGTCTTAAAAGGCCAGAATTTGAAATCTACTGTCTCAAGAGGCTCAAATGGTTTTCTTTTAGTTAATAAGAACCCAAGCTAAATTCCATTTAGGAATTAATCTAAGGATTCTAGATCTATTTATCGAAAAGTTTCTAACTAACTTAGATAAAGAGACATTAGACTCAATTGTAAACTATCATGGTGTGCATAGGTATCAGATAACATAGACCTATAACCTTTAATAGTAACAGGCTGCAGTTGATCTCGTCAAACAAGTATACTAGATAGTTTGCAATGCCTGGTATGGAGGGATCAAAAATATCAACATAATGATCCCTACACCAACGACGGAAGACCTTCCACTTTAGCCGCATAGTATAGCGAAGAGGAGGTCCTCCTACAGTTAGAAATCGCATCCACTGCTCGTCCTGTACAATGTTTGCCGTGCAAGAAGGACCGCACAACGGAATACGTGAAGGTTGAGACCTTGCGGGTTGTGATGAAGTTGACACGATTTCCCCAGCGAAAGAAGATCCTCTCGTGGAGGAAGTTTTCGCGGTAAGTCCCACAGCAGACACCTGAGTAAATTTATCCACGGTCGCTGTGGAGACAGAGATGCTACCAACAGAATTGTATTGTGAATGTTTTATCTTAGCAATATTTGCTGAATGAACAGCGCTGGAGGATACGCATATCCTATCATTCCGTCCTACAAGATCGATAGAGCGTTAACTATATATGCTCAGGGATCCGGACATGGTGACACATACGTCTGCAAATGATTGTTGAGTTGTGTCGCAAATAAGTCTATCATTGACCGCTCCCATTGGTAGCAAATCTGATTGAATACCTGTTTGTTGAGAGTCTATTCCGACGGCAACAAGCGACCCTTTCGTGAAAGGGAGTCTGCTAATACAATCAGACGACCCGGAATATGACGGACCGAAGCAGAACTTGGTGTTCTAGAACAAACAGAAGGATTCTTTCCGTTAAATTGATTAACGGAACAGAATGAGTGCCTCCCTGGTTCCGGATATACGCAACTCTTGTCGTATTATCGGACAGGATTTGGATATGCGTTTCTGAATAAAGTTCATCCAATGACGTAGTGCAAGCCAAAATAACATCATTTCTTGGAAGTTTAAGTGCTTGCCTAGAAAACTACGGAACCCAAAGACCCTGGCACTTCGAATCATGTTGGAATCAATGTTGTACCCCAACCTGTTTGACTGGCATCCATCATAATCGTAAAACTCGGATCCGGCAACTGCCGTGGAACTCTCTGAGTCAACCATCGAATGTTTGCCCAAGTCTGAATCTCTTGTTACACTTGATTGACAAGAGAACGTGTATATCGAGCAATTCATAGATTGCCGAAAGGTTGCTGTCGAAGAGAAGCTTCTCAGAGACTAAAGCGACTCAGAGAGTTCTTCACCTTACTATCCACGCGCGTGGATGTAGCTAGGGCTGCGTCACGTCTAACCAACTCCAGGTTGCCACTGAAGGGCGGAGTTATACGTGGAAAAACTACTGCTCTTGAAAGAAATCTCATTGAGGATCATATCCTGGAATTCTTTCCCTTGAAGACGTAATGATAACGCCTCAGTAAGGTGGTCTACGTATGATAAAGCGTCTAAGTTAAGTCTGTTAGACATCATTGTCGTTTCCAACATCGTGGTTGGAATTGACATAGACAGCGATAAAGACAATACCCAGTCTTCAGCCTCGTCGTCTAGACGCCGAGGAACTCTCGGTATGCCCTGTCCTGCCATTTCAAATTTATTCCTAGAATTGATGAAAGGTAGATTTAGGGCATTTGCGGACAAGAAACTAGACTAGCCTGCTTATAAATAGCATCGTTCAATAAATCGAATGTTCTAGTGACATTATTGGACTTTGTAGGCAACTCAGGGACGATGTCCCTGAACCGATCAAAAACTCGGTGTCCAATGACGCTATTAGTCTCTTATCCAGCATCGCAGCATTTTAGTCCAACGGAACAACCTCTGGAAGATAATGCCGGAAGAAATGTATGGCTGCTTTTGTTGTTCCGAAAGGGAAAGCTCGAAATCGTCCGAATCCCTTTCGCCATCCTGTCGGACCCTATGAAGTGCTCGGCCGTCCGTACCTGATGCTTCAGCGGAGCAAACCGACCCAGCGTCGTCGGATTATTCCTGATCCGACAGAGATTCTGTCGTTTGCTGGGATGCTGCGATAAGTTGTGCTATTTTGGATAGCACGTCCGTCACTGAGGCCTGTGGAGAAGCGGTCTTACGATGCTTTGCCACTGGAAGCTCCGTGTACGTTACCCCGTGCATACTTCTATTATGCGAGCGACCGGAGTGTACAGGCCTCGTGTCCCTTGGCTACCGGATGGCGTGACCTGTTCGCCGTGGAATACCTGAATGACGAAGCTGGCCGGATACTCGAGGTCACGTAGCCAATGTGCGGTCGTGTGCGCTGCCGTGAGGATGAGGAAGCCTTATCGACAGTCTCTCGGACTGTCTATATAACGGAGCATCCCGAGCGGCGGACATATGCTCCGAATGCGAAACGTTTGTACCACAACATCTGGTCCCAGATGTTGTTGTACAAGAGAGGGACCTCTCTCGCTCACAGCCCGGACGGACCTGGACGAGCTAGGAACCGGACTAACAGGCTTCCTCCGATCTCTCTTCTGATCCGTCGTCACTGGGTGTGTACTATTGTCTATTATAGTGCTCGCATCACCCAAATCTCCTTCCTGGACCGCAACAGACGCGGTATTCTGGTCCAACGAAACAACCTCTAGAAGACAAAGCCGGATGACATGTACAGTAGCTTATGTTGTTCCGAAAGGGAAAGCCCGAAATCCTCCGAATCCCTTTCGCCATCCTGTCGGACCAGGGACCAGCCTAGGGGGGAATTTTAGGGAGACTTCAAGTCTCCCTCCAGAAAAAATAGGGAGACTGCAGAGTCATGTAGGGAGACTTCATAGGCAAGTGGGGAAAATTAAGAATATTCATGTACCACCCCCGCCGCCCCTTCATATTTTCAATTTATGGTCCTCCATTAACATACAAATAATCCAGGTCCAGTTGTCTATGACGCATCTGTGCCAGGTTAAAAAATCACAATGTAATTATTGACTGAAAATCCCCCACTGCTACCTTCTCCTTCATGACCCCTCACCTCTTCTTCGTGCCAATCCCCCATCACCCTCCTGTGGTTGCCTTTCAACAAAGTCTACTAAGCTAATAATTTTCTAAGTCTGAAAGTGTGAACAGGACCAGATGTAAGAAGGTTGCTTGGGAGGTACTTTGTTAGTTAATAAACAAAATACATTCTGGGGTCGAGTATTTTGTAAAAGAAATGTCATTCCGCATCATTTTTATGGCATTCCGGTGTCATTCCGCATCATTTCATGTCATTCCGATGTTTAGGAGGACCCTTTTTCAAGATCGTCCACATGCACACTTGTGTCCTGTACAAAGCTTTTCTTGACATCACTAAAGCTTTTTTTCATGTGTTTCAATTCCATTCGTGTTTTTCTGGGAATAGACAGCCCAACAGTTAACAGTCGTCAGCAAATCGAAATGATTATAATGTGTTATAAAATACGTCCGTTGTGTATACATTTTCGGCATCCTAAGCGACGTAACCTACTTTTCAAACTGGGTTGTTTTGTTGAGTCGCGTAAGTCACCTATTTTCGTTTCGACATTTGAAGCTCCGACTGGAACGCAACAAAATAGAAATAAAAAAATCCGCCAAAAGCGACAATGGACAATTGCTTGTCGTGTGATTTCAAATAAATGGACGTTTATTTGACGAATTAAAATGCCCATTTATCACACTCGAGCACATTCGATTTTTGAAAATACTCGTTTTCGTGTAAACCTCGCATCACTCAGTTCAGGCTTTTCTCATTTTGGCCAATTTTTAGAGGGCGACTTGTCATCGCCCCGACTATTTTTCTAGGCAACTTTGGGCTTAGAAGGGCGACTTAATCGCCCTAGTCGCCCTCACGGCTGGTCCCTGTGTCGGACCCTATGAAGTTTTCGGACGTCCGTACCTGATGCTTCAGCGGAGCGTACCGACCCAGCATCGTCGGATATTACATGATGCGACAGAGATTCTGTCGTCGCTGGGATGCTGCGATAAGTTGTGCTATTCGGGATAGCACGTCTGTCACTGAGGCCTGTGGAGTAGCGGTCTTACGATGCTTTGCCGCTGGAAGCTCCGTGTACGTTGACTCCTGCATACTTTTCTTATGCGAACATCCGGAGTCTACAGGCCTCGTGTCCCTGGCTACCGGATGGCGTGACCTGGTTGCCGTGGATTCTCTGATTGGCAAAGTTGGCTGGATATCCGAGGTCACGTAGCCAAGGTGTGGTCGTGTGTGCTGCCATGAGGATGAGGAAGCCTTACTGACAGTCTCTCCGGACTGTCTATATAACGGAGCGTCCCGAGCGGCGGACGTATGCTCCGAATGCGAAACATTTTGTACCACAACATCTGGGGCCAGATGTTGTTGTACGAGAGAGGGGCCTCTCTCGCTCGCAGCCTGGATGGACCTGGACGAGCTAGGAACCGGACTACGGTCTAATAGGCTTCCTCCGTTCTCTCCTCTGATCCGCCGTCACTGGGTGTGCACTTGGTTGATTTATAGTGCTCGCATCACCCAAAACTCCTTTCTGGACCGCAACGGACGAACCCGGCTGCCGAACCATTCGATGAATGGACGCTACACCGGGCGAGCTAGCGGACGTCAAAGGCCGTCGATCCTACTAGGGACCTCTTAGGCAATTGACGTATTTCCATGAGCACTTTACCGCGAGCTCTTCATTAATTGTGACGACGGAGGCACACATTTGGAAGACATCACGGATACATCACCCTGTTCTTGTTCGTCTGAAATAGAGATTGATAAACTAGAGTGACCCTGCGGAGAAAGGACCGGCATGGCCATTTCCCCGCTAACATACTGTGACACACGCTTCCCATGTTGTCATCGAAATTAACACATACTGAACAGGAGTTAGTGCGAGTACACTGACTACATTTATACAATGATTATGAAAGACAGAGGAAGATTTCCTCTTATTACAATTGAACAATATCCTTTCATTGTGAAAAGAATACAAAGTCCTAGTACTCGCACCAACCCCTGAAAACAAAACTACATAATAACATGATCCATTAACATAGAAAAAATAATTGAAATCAAAAAAATTTTTGAAAAAATATTTTTTCAGAAAAGCCCAAGTTTCTGAAAAGTAACGTTGAGCCCCAATGGATCCCAAGCCTAAGTGTGGACAAAAATTTTAAAATATTTTAAAAAATTAATGCAACACTTACGAATAATAATAATGTATCCAGTTATGGTTAAACTAACACAAAGACAAGAAATCCCCCTCCACAGAGGCTGTTGTCAATGTAAACAAGAAGTGTAAAATCACCAGAAACATGACTCCAGGCACTGATAACCCTGGCCCGAAATCAGTTATCAATAATACACTATCTGATGCAAAACAGAGACTTCCAGGGAAGAAACTGCAGAACATCAGATGGTAGATGCAGAACACTACGCCTAAACACCCATGGGTGAGGACGTAAACATGGGGAAAAGAACAGAATTCATTCTCTTACCCAGCTAAAACTCCCAAGAAATTTTAGTAATAATATTACAGAAAATATGCCAAAAGCAAGGGAGAATAGCAAGGGGGCACTTAAAGGAAAGGGAGAGAGGAAACACTGAACAAGCCGTGTAACTTTATAGCAAGAATGACCACAACAGGCCCATGCCTCGAAAATAGGTAACTTAACATAATTTCATTAAAAAATTTTAAGTTACAGCCCTGATTATTTTCTGTAACTCATTTTTCCTCTCCTCCTTCTATTTCCTCCTTAGATCCATCATTTCTCTAATATTTATGTGTCTGGCATCATTTAAACTGAGATTTACAAGCACAAAGATCAATCAGATGTTAACTGATGAAGGGGCCAAACAAAGAATGATAAATGGCGGCAATTTCGGGACGTCCTTGACACTGCGCATGCGCAGTAGAGGCGAAGTATGGAGGGCCATTCAGGACATGATTTCTTTGGTTTTAGATGCAAATTTTGGGGATTGGGGGGCAAAATTTGTGTTTGGCCCTAGATTTTTAAGAGTTAGCACCAGCTATGTCTGGGTCATTGGTACAGTATAAAAATTTGAAATTTCTTATCAACCTACCCTACAAATGTTTACTACAGGCTGAATAGACAACAGGAGGAGGGAATCACATAACCAACCCCCACATAACCTGACTGCACTGAAACCGTGGACAGAAGAAAAGTTCCCTAGGCCTATCAAACCACAGCATCACAAACATTAGTAAAAGACAATGAGAGATGAGGTGTATGGCTCTGCGTGATGCACAGACAGAAAGGACAGTAAAACAGCACAGGGCTGGAACTGACCTTGTAAGAAGCCAAATGGCCAGGGTAGACAACAGACTGAGCAGAAGAAAGAGGGCCCAAAGAAAAAAGGTCCTCAGACTGCTCCTGCAACTGACGCAGATAGAAGGAGAAAGTAGAAGCATTTCTCCAGTAGGCTGCCTGCATAACATCTGACAACTTGACGGAATTAGCATAAGCCCAGGAGGTAGACAAGGCAAGCATCTTGTGGGCAGAAATACAATTGGTAATACCTTTCATCAGTTGCTAGATGAGCGTAGGCCACGCGAATAGCAAGACAAATCCATCGAGAAATGGATTGAGGAGAAATCTTCTGTCAACTAGGAATAAGAGCCAGAAAGAATTGTTTCGTGCCTTTCCTAATGAACTGCATCCGGTTGAGATAAATGCGAAGTGCACGAACTGGACTTAGCAAAGGGCGATTACCCTCAGTAGAAGGAAGAGCCCTGATACAGATAGGGGGTGGAGTTGTTTCTGGTATCTGATTCTTTGCCAGAAAGGAGCAATCAGTGGTAAAAGTAACACTGTTGGCGGAGCTCCCGAAAAAGGCCGGATCAACCGAGAGGGCGTGAAGCTCACTAACCCATCTGGCTGAGGCAAAAGCCATCAGAAAAGCCGCCTTGTGAGAAAACGCATATCCACCTGGGATAAAGGTTCGAACGACAGTTCCCCCCCTCCCCCCCCCCCCCCCCCCCCAAGCAAAGCAGCACCCAAGAAAGATTCCATCTTGGTGTAAGCTGCAAAATCCTAGGTCTTTTCAAAGAAAGGTACCAAATAAGCTTGGAGAGGTATGGATTAGTGCCGATACGACACTTTACCACATACGAAAAGGTCTCCGAAAGCATGGACCTGTACCCTTTGATGGTAACAGGATGGAGACCCCGAGAATCAAACAGATATACCAGAAACTCCGCAATCTGTGTTATCGAAGGATTGGCATAATCAACAGAGTGATCAGCACACCATCGACAGAAGACCTTCCACTTAGCCGCATAGGATAAACCAGTGGAGTGCCGCCTTGAAGAAGAAATGCACTCCACTGTTCGTCTCGAAAACCCTCTATGGAGGAGACAGGAACTGACAAAAGATATGTGTGAAGGCACAACGAAGTCGGTTTGACATGAATCCTCCTCAGGTGACCTTGTCAAAGGACGCGATGTAGAGGGAGACCTGCCAGAACCACCGCCAACAGAGAGCGGAGCTGATTGATCCACACCCACTGAGGCGACAGTGTCTACCTGATGGTTCCAACGGGTCGCAAAAAGATCGATGAGGGGACGACCCCAGAGATTGCAAAGCGACTGGAACACTGCTTTGTGAAGCATCCACTTGGTGGAAATGACCCGTCGGGACAGGGAGTCGGCTAGGGTGTTCAGATGACCGAGAATGTGATGAACCACCACTCCAGCGTTGACATCCTCAGCGAGCAGTAGAAGAGCCTGAGCCAATTCGTACTTCGGAACCGAGTGCATGCCACCCTGGTTCCAAATGTAACTGACCACTGTTGAATTGTCGGACAACAGAGAAGGACTGACGACTCGAAAGGTGGGGGATCCACTCTCGGAAACTCAGAAGAACAGCAAGAAGCTCCTTCTGGTTGATATGAAGCGCTGCTTGATCCTAGTCCCATACCCCACGAAGGGAAAGACCAAGAGGAGCCAACGTCGCACCCCATCCGAGATTGCTGGCGTCTGCCATCAGAACACGATCGGACGTGGGCAAGTCCAACTGAACTCCCTGCATAATCCACTGAAAATCCATCATGGGGAGAAGGTGATGTTGAAGAGAGTCTGGTAACTGAAGCACCAGATCCAGAGGATCGACATTCGGCCTCCAACGACTGAGCAGAAAGTGTTGGAGAGGTCTGACATGCAGCCGGCCTGGAGGAATCAGATCCGTCCCCGAACTGCAAAGACCCAGCAGCCAGAGAATACTCCAAGCTGTTGCGGACGTGGACTGGGACGGAGTCAGGGCAAAAGCTGAGAGAATCACAGCCCTCGCCTGGGGAACCGCCACCATATTCAGCTGAGTACGGAAGTCCATCTCCAGAGGACAAAACGACTGAGAAGAGACCAGATCCGACTTCTCCTCATTGACTCAAAACCCTAGCGACGTGAGCAGGCTCAACATTGTGTCAACATCTGACTCCTGAAGAGCAGCATTGGAGTGCCTCTGGTGGATATCATCCAGATACGCTGAAGTATTCACCCTGGACTGTGCGCGATGGAAGGCTATCACATGCGACATCAGTCGGGTGAAGGCCCAAGGAACCAGGTTGGGGCCGAAAGGCATGGCCTTGAACTGGTAAACTCGCCTTAAAAAAGCAAACCTGAGATACTTTCGTGATGTCCGATGAATCGGAACGTGAAAGTAAGCGTCTTGCAGGTCGTTGCTGGAAGCAAAATCTCCTTGGTGAATGGAGCGGCAAACCAACCTGAAAGTCTCCATGCTGAACTTGGGAGCAATGATAGACTGGTTCAGGATACTCAGATCGATAACCGATCGGAGTCGGCCATCCTTCTTTGGCACCAAGAACAGGCGGGAATAAAATCCCACTGAATGAATGTTCTTGACGACCTCAATCACCTTCTTTGACAGGAGATTGTCTATCTGTGTGATCAAAAGTTCCCGACGTGAAACGTCTTTAGGAACTCTCGACAGAGTGCCCCCGGAAGGATATTTGCAGCCCGGATCGAACAACATCTAACACCCAAGGATCAGATGTGATTGTAGCCCAATGGTCATGTAAACTCTGATATCCTTCCTCCAACCTGGGACGAATCGAGGTGAGGACCTTCATTTCGAGTCCCGGCAAGGCCCATGAGAGGAGAAACCACCTCCTCTACTAGATGAAGGATCCTAAGTCCTCCCTCTGGTCTGCCAATGCTTACCCGTACCATGTGAGTAAGAAGTAGAAGCGGCGGCAGGAGGATCAGCCCTTGGCTTCGCAGATGAAGCAGAAGGGCGTTTGTTAGGCTTAGAATGACCCCTGCCTCCAACAGAAGGCTGATCAAGCTGACGAAGCAGCAGCTGATCTTTGGAATGACACAGAACGTCATCATGGACTGTCGCCATGGAACCATGGAATAGTCGCGGACCCACCAAAGAAGCGGATCGAAGAGCAGCGCGCTGCCCCTCAGGAAGAGAACAGCTGGTGTCCAACACAGCGTCCCAGCGAACTAATTCCAAGTTAGCCGTGTTACAGGCATATGTTTGAATAAGATGCATGAGCGCTTTGGAAATCGCATGGAGCCTGTATATCGTCAAACTTATCTGGAGGCAGATAAGCAGCCAAAGCAGAGATGATGTGATCTGAGAGAGAAAGCATGCCCAGCATCTCTCTGGATAAGCCCAACAGTCGCCACAGGAATAATGGCCGACTTGGGCTTAGACAGCCTGAGGGAGGAGGAGTCCTGATCCAAGACCATCAAAGTCTGGCAGACTGACAGATTGGCGGAATCGTAGGAATGATAACGCACTGGAGACAGAAAGGCATCAGCCCTGCCTGAAAACCACTAGTAGCCTTGCTGGAGGCAATGGGAAGGCTCTTGGAAAGAACCTGCATGAGCAACAAGAGGGCCTCCCTAAGCTCAGCCGGTTCGACGTGGGAACGACCCGGCAAAGTGGCTTCACTCCTGACCCTTTCAACCAGCGAAGGGTCATTATCCTCTAGTACACCCGACGCTTGGCGACGGGTGGCAGACGAAACATCTGAATGCAGATGCTTATAGGGGTATGAAATACCTCGAGGATCTGAAGTGCGGGAACTCAGGAGAGTCGCCGTGGACCTCTGAGGGACAGAAGGTCCAGGCTCCACAAAAAGCGTCGGCCCTGCAAAACTGGCTGTAGGACCAGAGTGTGTGGATGGAAATGCAACAGAGTTCATGGTGACCCCACCATGAACATCTGAATCCAATGAAAAAGCTGCTGGGCTCGACGGCTGAGAGACCACAGCAGAGGGTTCGGCTGGCAGCCTCTTCTGACTTCGCCGAGTTGAAGTCAGGGAAGGCTGAGGCTGATATCCCACATCCACATTACCAGACATCTCTGCAGACCCCTGCAGGGAGAAGCCGTGGCCGCTGAAACAGAGACCGAAGACATTGCAGACGGAACAGCAGTAGCAGCAGAAACCAGTGGAAAAGTGGAGAGAGCAACCGAGCTCGGTTCCAAAGGAGGAGTCACAACCCTAGTGACAGACTCAGATGTCGACTGGAGAGGGACCCCAGTCCCGGAACCAGGCATATCTTCACCGAACACAGTCCTTCTCATGAATATATTGCACCGGGAGTGAAAAATTGCTCGCGCAAAATCAATCACGGGAGCTATTTGCTCTCACAATGACACATCACCATTATTGACCAACTGCAATGTGATTTTCGCGCATTTTTGATAGGGACAACTCTAGTCAGGCTTTGTTATGCCATGTTTATGCAATTTTCCAATGATAGAGAGATTTTGATTTTTAATGCCTGTTATGGAGCACTTTCAACGTGTGACATTTTTCGAGGGTGGGGTATGCACAGTCTAATTATGTTTTGAGCCCCTGTCATTGGAAAGGGGGGAAGGGGGGGGGGGGGGGGGGGGCACTGGATTCAGATTTGCATTATTGTTCTAATCTTGCTATGTGAGGAGGTATTGTGGTCCAAAAACATTACATAAGAAACTGGGGTCTATTGATGTGCTAGTTTTGACCTTTTTTACTTTGTATTTCTTTGATGCTATCATTTATTAATAATTATACTGAATGCGATCCTTTTCTTGGATAATATCTTATATATTATTGTTATAGATACATGTATACTGTTGTTGTCCCCCCCCCCCCCCCCCCCCCTTCCCAAAACAAAAACATCTCTGCCTCAAAATGAGAGCCCAGTGGTGAAAAATATCAATACTAGAAAGCATATCAGTGCCCCCCACCCCCCTCTATTCACCCACATCAAATCATTTCAAATTATTTTTTATCCCCGGAATTTTCCAAAACAGCAACCCATGCAGACCTTCATTTTAATGGCGTGCAATCGCTCATGCAATTACAATTTGCAGCGAACGATCAATCGCGCACGTGCAATAAAAAGCGGTTATTTTTTTAGTTTACGTCAACAATGTCAGAGTTTCAGAAACTGTGTCTGTAAACACTTGACTGTCTCGCCTATTCGATTAATCGAATAACCGGTGTAAGGTTAGGTGCTATAGTCTACTATTATTTTTCATAGTCGACTATTTTTTTAGCCGTGTACATCATACCACTGAATGATAATATTGGTCTGCGAGGGACACATAATGTTTCTCGGTATCTATTATCCTTCGTATTCATTGTTTATATCACAAAAATAGGCAGTAATTTTTACTTTACCCTCGCATGTTATTTCATGAAATGGACGTTGTCATACCTAAACTCCGCTCTGGATCAAGCTATTGTGAGCAAATTGTTGATAATCCAAGTTAATTTTTGCCATTTTAATTTTTAAATAAGATAAATTTAATGGCGATGTGGAATTTATTGACACTAAATTTCTGAAAGAATGGACACACTTTGAAGTGTTAGCATCACGTGACAGTGACTGTCACAAAGTTGATTACGTCAATGAGGAATTCCCGGTAAACCCATATTTTTAGATGACCTGTTTGGCTGGAATAAACACGGTGTGCTATATTCCTGGCAATTTTCATCAAGCAACAGTTTCTAGATCCCCAAAATGACCCAAATGAAAACTTCAGACGGTGCTTTGATTTTCACTTGTGTTGTCAGGATTTTGAACTGCATTTACATGTACTTCGCTAAATATTCCACTGTATATTATGCGCCCATCTCACTGGCTTTAACTGACTGAATAATCCCATCCCGGGCCTGAACCACTTCGACTGACATGTGCAAGATGTCTTCCCGTAGTATGGTAGACGGGCGCATCAATTTGCGCCCGGAAAATAAAAAAAAAACGGGCGTACCCGGGCGCGAGAGGAATAGCGCCCGCTTCGTGAGAAGGACTGCGGACAACTCAACAGCTCCCGCAGTATCCACCACTGGAAAATACTGCACATCCCCCACAGAGGGACTATAACTTTCACCAAATGTGGGAGGCCCTGAATGACAGCGTTCCCCTTTCCCATGGGTGCGGGAGGAACGGCCACGAGAACGCACCACAGGGTTCAAAGAAGCCCAAAAGGTGGATGACCAAGACCCACAGAGCCCACAGGGTCGATCTGAAGAACACCCATTACAAGTGGAACAAGAAGCATGGGAATCGTCCACATGCTTGGGCAAAAGACATTGCCCACAAGGAACAGTCCTGGGCATAACAGAAGTGACAGCAGTAGAAGAAAAGGTGAACTCAACAGATCTAGAAAGAAGTAGAACAACTGAACCCAGACGGCCGACAGGGACTCAAAAAACAGAAATTCTACCCTCAACGGAGAGAAGAAATCCTGCCCATACAGCCCCCCACTGACACCTAACTCCAATAATAATAATATCCAAAAGGATAACATAAATTTATCAACCAAAAAATAATGTCTGAACCGCACGGTATGCGAAAGTCACACACGAACACGGAGAATATACAAAATACAATGAAAATGTGGTTGAATTTAATAACAAGAATATATGAAACACAGTCCTGTTATTATACGATCCTCAGATCCATAATTCTAGTCACAGGTAACCATTATCAACGAGTTGAATTATCACTGTTTCTTAACGCAAATGAATGCACATCTTACCAAGATGGCGGAAGAAAAAAGAATGAGTCATTGGTTACATGTCTGCGCACTGGTACCGGAAGCCATGGATATGTGCTAGGAGAAGAGCGTCCCCTACTGGGTGTGTGCCGGTAGCACTCTACCCAGTTTTGGCTTATATTTTCTTGGTGCTTTTGCACCACTTTTCTTTCCCAAATCGCTTGGGAAAGAACAAAATAGAGAGTATATTTTCCGAGTTAGGGACTTTCACTGTTGTGCAAGCCTGTAGTAAACAATTGTAAGGTAGGTTGATAAGAAACAACTTTCACAGAGAACAATATCGTGATTATATCATTAAACAGGATCTTCTTTCCTCAAAACCATGATTATTATTTTGGCGAATATTGCCCCGCACTACTTTTTATGGTAACATGTTGATCTCTCTTCAAAATTCAATGTTCCAATTCTTAGATGACATTTCTGGTTGTGATCACTTCCACTCCATTCCAATTCTCAGTTGATAGCAAAATATCTGCAGCTATTATTATAAAGCCCAACAAGTCTCACATTAGGGCCCTTATTATTTCTAATGACCACCTGTGACTAAAGGGATCTGTAGCCACATATGAGCTAACCAGAGCTGAAATGGTTAAAAGGTTAATAACCAGTCACGAACGTGACCGGTTATGATTTCCATAACCGGTTAACCGTTACCACATATAACATATATCAACTCAAGTGGAAGTAATAAACGATCGTGATGAAGTAAGCGAAGAACATCAAAGTTGTTACAGGATACGCTATTTGAACTAATGCACGCATTCTATATCTTTGTTGCTGCGACGTTTTGGCAGCTTGAATGATGTTAACAGTCTCAAAACAGTTGAGATACATATGGAGGGCAGATAATTTTTCCGTAAATTATAATAACTACAACTGAAGATAACTTGAGGAGAAATTGATTCAGAGTTATCAGATGAGAAATTGAGAATGTTATACAAGGTTTGTGTGTCTATTTTGCAGTTCTGATAATTTGTCATCGCTCTCTTACCCAAAAAATATGCAAACGAGCAATTAGAGTATCAAATGGAGCCTTGAAATATGCTATCATATGGAGTCTTCTGGTGGCTTTTCGGAAGCAAATGCACTTGTTTTATGGGGGATGGCAAAAATGTTCCCTTTTGACGGCATGTTTCAAATTGGCCACAAATCCCTGTTCATCAGTGGATATTCCGTTTTTTAAATATAATGACAGGCTTCTCTGGTTAGTATATACTCTATTCTAAAATGTACTAACCATGACTGATTATTGAGGAAATTCAAATTCAGTTTAAAGAGGTTACCCATGTTAGTATATTCAAATCATTCTTTCAACATTTTTTTTTTTTTTTTTGGGGGGGGGGCCCTCTTTAGTATAATCATATTCGCATATTAATTAAACTTTCCTTGAAATGACCAATGATAAAAATCTCCCCATCTGGCATGATATTGAAAGCACATGGTTTCTGACAGAAATAAAACAAGTATCGAACAACCATAATGACCACATACTTCACTTAAATGCAATATCTACGCATCTGCTGGCCACTGTCAAAAATTTCTATGTATACATTTGAATGGAATTAAAAAAAAAACAATTGTTGTACACTATACTTGCACAAATGACATTTTCAAGACAGTGGGCCAAGATTTGGGGCTTCCAGTATCAATACACAAAACGAAACATGGTAATCATTAATATTCATGACCTTTCTACACCAACAGTGAATTAATGTGAAATGTTCATCAGTTTATCAAATGTGGTTTCTTTTAATTTGCTGAACTGGAACTTGCCTCTTGCTCCCCATTTATACTGTCCGATAGATTTATGTCTCCACTTAATTTTGAAAGCTTGAACTCCAAAATCGGTTTAAAATTCACAGTTGAGATTTGACGGAAATTTAGGGTTACAATGAACTAAATGAGCGACTTTTACTTGATAAACTTTTTAAGGTCGGTTGGTTACCCTAAACAGTTATTTTGGGGGGAGGGGGCCCGTGATATTTTACAACATTACACCATCAACAATTTATTTTTGCTGATGATGTGCTACAGCGCATTGATACACAGCACTTTCCTCAGCACTGCCAATCGCCAAAGGTGCTTTGCTAGGACTGATTTTGGCATTTTTCAGTTTGATCTCGCATTCATTAACCTACTGAAGATATATGCCTATTGAATTCTTTGGATAACCTTGGTTAATCAGTTAACCGCAGTTATCAAAAGCAGTTAACCGGTTATGAAAATCCTGTAACCGTTTCAGCACTAGAGCTAACATTTGAAGATATTGCATTGGTAGAGCCGGCATTCTCAGTCGAAAATGGAAAATTGAATATTATCTTTAAGTACCATTCACGTGACATGTTGAAGGTGTATTTGGCAGATGTTATGATGCAAAATTATGTGTGGAGCTAAACTGGTATATTTTATTGTTTGGTAATGTCATTTCTAAACAGCCTTTGCTGCAGTGAGCGATATGCATATACATGATTATTATGTCGATTTTCCATCTTCACTAATTTTGTTTGAAATATGTACGATAGGTGATGCATTTACATGCGATGGATCCGTGAATTTTAAATGTCTGTGCCTTATAATCTTCTTACCAAAAGGCCTGTTGTTTGCAAACAATATGGATATGGCTCAGAATCAAAAAAAAACTTTCCCACAGCTATGATTTGATTGTCAAACATAAGTGACGTGGCTGGGGGATCCTGACTTGGAGGGAGTGTCCACCTCTGAATTTCCAACTGCACCACTCCCTGGGCTGGAAATTTTAGACTGCTAACTACCCATTTTCTTTTCCAACTACCAGAGAAATAGATTTTCACCACTTTGGGGCATAATATTCCAACTAGAGGTTGAACTCAAAATTTTCCAAACAGACATCCAGGTAGTCACAAATTGCCATCATATTTTGGGAAATTCCGAATTTTGGGGAAAATTTTCAAAACCGTCAGTCTGAAAGCATTCAAATTTTGACCAAATTACAGTCATAAAAAAATTCACATTCATGGCACCCTGTCTGAAATTTCCAGCTATTTACAATTTAGGACTCCGAATTTAAAACTATGACAATTTTGACCAAAACGGAGGGGGAAGGGGTCCCTATAGTCACATTCCTGCTAACATGCAACAGTGGTATTTAGAATAGAACACGATAGTCGTAGCAAAAGCAGATAATTCACCTGGAGATGTGTGTGAGCCTTTAATTAACATACATGTAATATAAGCAGAAGCAAACTGAACTAATCTCCATCATTTAATTTTTTATATTTTCAGAGTATATCCCTGTATTGCTGGCTCATTTCTGTCTCTAGAAGAATTACTGCTCTTAATGGACCTGTCATGCAAGGTTGTGAATTTGGATCAGAATCTAGAGCCAGTGTCTGAAGCTAAAACAGATCTGTCCTGCAAACTTCGAATTCGGATCAGAATCCTGAGGAAGTGTCTGAAGCTCAAATACATGGAGGTCTGGTTGGAAAATTTTGAATCCAACTTCCAACATCACTGCAAACATGCAACAGTGGTATTTGGAAAAGAACACGATAGTCATAGTAAAAGTTGATCATTCAGAGATGCATGTAAGCCTTTAATTAACATGTATATGAGCAAATATCGCAGAATGAAACTGAACTAACCTCCATCATTTAATTTTTTTTATATTTTCAGAGTATATCCCTATATTGCTGGCTCATTTCTGTCTCTAGAAGAATCACTGCTCTTAATGGATCTGTCATACAAGCTTGTGAATTTCAGATGAGAATCCTGAACCAGTGTCTGAAACTATAATGGACCTGTCATGTGAACTTCGAATTTGGATTAGAATCCTGAGGCAGTGTCTGAAGCACAAATAAATAGAGGTCCGGTTGGAAAATTTCGAACCCAACTTCTAACTGAAATATTATGCCAAATGGTGATACAAATTAATTTCCCAACCAGTTGGAAAAGAAAATGGGTTGTGTGCAGTTAAAAATTTCCAGCCCAGGGGGTGGTGCAGTTGGAAACTCAAAGGTGGACAACCCCCTCCACAGTCAGGACCCCACTAGCCACATCACTTCATGTTTGCCAATCAAATCCTAGCTGTGGGAGAGTGTTTATTTGACACTGAGCCGTATTGGTATTGTTTGAAATCAATAGACCCCTGTGGTAAGAAGATTAAAAGGCAGAGACATTTCAAATCCACAGATCCATCGTATGTATAAATACATAACCAGTGATGCTTTCCGAAATTCAGATGTAGGAGAATGGTGGCTTATCATTGCTGTAATGGCCGACAATATTCATTGTTGGGGATAGCCCAAATAAGGGTATCCTCCTCTTTGTGTGAGAGGGTGCAGGAAAGTTTGAAATTTATTACTGAAAACCTAAATTCTCGTTTATTTTCAGCAGTGAATTTTATTAGTCTGATTGCCTGATAATTGGGATCTTCACTCTCCCTCCATTCTATTGAGAAAACATAGACTTCAACTTACCAAGAAGGTCACTTTCGTGACATCATTCTGTGAATTTATATCCAACTGTACATAATATAATTCGAAAAGCATGTAACTTACAGATAACTAAAATGGGTTTAAAGTAGTTAGAAAGATGAAGGAGTGTTCGCTATGTTGAACTCTTTCGTCTTGATAGCTGCACAGTTTGTTGGATGTCAAGATAAAGTCATCCCAGGTCTTGAAATTGTGGAGGAATGGCATTCCACCAGAGAAAAAGTAGAGAGATGTCGTTCCTCCATGTTCCCCCAGGAAAGTACCACAGTAAATGACCTATCGTACATATTTCAAAGAAAATGATTGATGATGGAAAATTAACATAATAAATCATGTACATGTATATTAGGCCAATACAGCAAAGGCTGTTTAGAAATGAAATTACCGAACTATAAAATATACAAATTAAGCACCACACATAATTTTGCATCATAACATCTACCAAATTGCATTCAACATGTCACGTGAATGGCACTTGAAGATAATACCAAATTCAATTGACCATTAAATACTGAGAATGCCGGCTCTTCCAACATGCAATATGCTTCAAATGTTAGCTTTCAGATATGGCTGCAGAACCCTTTAGTCACAGGAGGCTGTTAAAAATAATAAGGGCTTTATAATAGCTGTCAATATTTTGCCATCAACTGAGAAGTGGAACAGAACAGAAGTGATCACAACCAGAAACATCGTCCAAGTAGAACAATAACTAATTAGAAGTGGAACCCACGTATTACCACGCAAAGTGGTTCTCTACTACATATTAGCGTAAAATCTGACAGAACGCCGACAAATCATTACTTTATGTTCTGGAGTATTCTTTTGTCATCCAAGCATGATTGCTAGACCATTTTAATGGAGAAATGAAAGTGTCAATGACACTGTAGCTTCACTTAACAAACTTGAACTTGATAAGTTACAAGTGAAATCGCAAAATTGAAGATCACTTAATCCAATGTTATTTGGTGAAACTTCAACATAACAACATTGTGTGTGCACAACGTCAGAGCAATCCATGCATTTTTAAATGTAAACTGTAGAGCTGGCTAAAGGAAAATGTTGATACACAAATGCAGTCAGTTTGAAGGTCATTGTAAACAGCAACTTTTTTCACAGAAATGAAGAATGCTAATCGATAGCTCTTACCTAGAGATCTCGCTTTATGAGCACAACAAATTCTAAAACAATCCTATGATAAATGCACCATATTGGCCATGTCAAAGAAGAATGCTGATGCACAAATGCACTAAATTCAAAGGTCATTGCTTGCAATGTTCAGTGTTTGACGGAAATGAAAGAAAATCAACACCTCCTATCTAGGTCTCTCTGAATAAGCATACCAAGTTTCAAAACAACCTGATAATGAATGCACACTCTGAGGCATGCCAAAGGAAAATGTTAATGCACAAATGCACTAATTTTAAAGGTCACTGCTGATGGCAATGTTTTTTTGACGGAAATGGAAGAAAATCGACAGCTCACATCTAGAGGTTACCCCAAACATGCATACCAAGTTTCAAACTGATCCATTCATAAATTCACCCTGCAGGGTTTGCCAAAGGAAAATGTTGATACACAAATGCAATGAGTTCAAAGTCATAGCGCTAATGGCAACATTCAGCAACATTTTTCGAGAGAAATGAAAGAAAATCAAAAGCTCCCATCAAAGGTCGCTCCAAACAAGCAGATCATGTTTCAAAGCGATTGAATCGTAAACATGAACTGTGACGTGATCCAAAGGAAATTGTTGACAGGCAAAATGGCAAAGTTGAAGGTCATTGCTAAAGGCAACATTTTTTGATGGAAATGGAGCAAAATTCATAGCGCTCATCTAGAAGCCACTGAAAACAAGCATACCAAGTTTGTAACTGATCCATTTATAAATGCACCCTGCAGACCGTGCCAAAGAAAAGTTTTGACGCAAAAATGGCAAAATTCAAAGATCATTGCCAACAGCAACGTTTCTGGATGGAAATGAAAGAAAGTCAATAGCTTGCATCTAAAGGTTGCTGCAAACCAGCACACCAAGTTTCAAAGCAATTGAATCATAAATGTGACCTGTGCGGTGTGCCAAATGATATTGTCACAAAAGGGCAAAGTGGAAGGTCATTGCTAAGGGGAAATTTTTTTGGCAGAAATGAAAGAAGTTCTGGAGAACAATCTAAAAAACGTACCAAGTTTCAAAGTGATCCATTCATGAATGTATATTGTAGGGCCTGCCAAAGAAAAGTGCTAATATAAAAATGCACTAAGTTTGAAGGTCATTGCCAACAGCAACCTTTTTGACGAAAATGTAAGAAAATTGATAGCTCCTATCTAGAGGTCACCCTAAATAAGCATACCAAGTTTCAAAGGAATGTGATTATAAATGTGACCTGAGCAGTGTACCAAAGGAAATTGTTGACGTCCAAACAGATAAGTTGAATGTCATTGCTAACGGCAACGTTTCCAGACTGAAATGAAATAAAATCAAAAGATCCCATCTAGAGGTCAGCCCAAAAAAGCACACTTAGTTTCAAAGTGATCCATTCATGAATGAACGCTACCGGGTGTGCCAAAGGAAAATACTGATGCACAAAGTTCAAAGTAACAGGAACATTTTTCAACAGAAATGGAAGAAAATTGATAGCTCCTATCTAGAGGTCACCCGGAACATGCACACCAAGTTTCAAAGAGGTCCAATGAAAAATGAGACTTGTGCTGTGTGCCAATGGAAACTGTCGATGTACAAAACGGATAAGTTGAGTGCTGTTGCTAATGGCAATGTTTCTCAATGGAAGTGAAAGTTTCAAAGCAATCCATTCATAAATGTGCCCTGTAGGACGTGCCAAAGGAATATATTGATGCACAAGAGCACAAAGATCAAAGGTCGTTGCTAATGGCATCTTTTGATGGAAATGGAAGAAAATCTTTAAATCCCATAGAGGTCACCCCAAACAAGCATACAAAGTTTCAAACCAATCCGATCATAAATGTGACCTACACGTATGAACTCCGATGGATTGGAAGTGACAGCAATAGTTCAGCTTGACTTTGTCAAGTTGAGCTAAAAATTAAATCCAATGTATTGAAAGGCACAACTAGACATAAAACATGAAATGCTCACCTTGAACAGAACCCAATATAAACAGAGTCAAGAATGAATCTGCATTAAGCAATCAATCTCCATAGGATCCATTGTCAATCCTTGAGCCCCTCAGGAGTGACTAAAATAGGCCAAGCATCATGCCTTTTCTTCAGTTAAGGAGGACGTCCAACCTAACTTTGGTCAAATTTCAAGTAAGTTTCTTCCAAGTCCAAAAAAGCCCCAAAATTAATAACCCCAATAAATTATATACCAAAATGCTTGAAATGAAACATAGAACATGTGGAAACTGAAATCTGCCATGGACCTGCTGCCCTGTCGTAGATAGCACCGCCTGAAAGTCTGCTATGGCATATGTAAAAGAACAAAATTTTTACAATAAAATACCTTAAAATAAAATAACCACTGTATTCTAGAAACATTGAAGTACATACTCGAAGAAATCTTTTCCTAATTCTTGAAAGGAATAAATAGTGAGACCAAATGTTATGAGTGGAGTGCTCACTGATTGAAGACAGACATTTTCTTCTATTTATGCTTTGATTTGGGGAAGTTCAACGAAGGTCAACTTGAGGGAGTCCACTAGAAGAAGTACAGAATGACAGAAGAGTGTCTCCCCATGTAAAGATGTATGTGTCTTCAGGTGACAAGGTGTAAGTATGCAACCACATTTTCCATTCTACTGTTTTACACATAATGACCGCCCCCATCCTTTACCCAGCTTTGGGACTGACAGGCTAAACAAACAGCTGGGCAGATTTAAGGACATTCTATCATCAGTCCCTTTGCTAGCAGGACTGATACAGTATGTGTGATCAGTAAAACACTCATGGAGTGTTATTTCCACACATGCCAGAAATAATTTTGCAGTGTGTCTGTCATCATGACCAGTACAAATGTTTTGGTGCAAGACAGTGTGAGGATGCTCTATGGCAAAAAGTTTTTGGAGTTATTCTTGCATAAAAATTCTTCTGAGAAAATGGTAATACAATCAATAACAAACAAGGCTGGAATATCTCCAGTGGCTATTGCCATTGGCAACAAGGGATGCTATGACCTGCACCAATCTATTGGTTTAGGACATTTAGGGTATTTGCTCAGGTCTTTATCCTTGACCTAAGGCTTATTTGCAGGCCTGCTACTGTATTATCACAAGTTACACTAATAATAATATTATATACTCTCTCAAAAAAGAAAGTGTGCATGCTAAAAAATAACACTAAAAAAAGATATATATAATTTTCATTCATGGAAATTTTATTCAATCACAAATGAATCAATTTGTGATCAACACGAGAAATTTCATTACGCTACGACGAATACTCTTGGTGCCATGGAGAGTCAAAGACACTAAGGGTCAAACACAAAAGTCACACACTCAATATCTGATATGACCTCCGTCTGCATCGACTACTGCTGTGCATCTACGCCTCATGGAATCGAACAAGTTAGCATGCAAGTGTTGTGGGATGTTGTTCCATATTCTGATAAGCTGTCTTTGGAGTTCCACAAGCGTTGACGGTGCATGGGGAAGCCGGCGTAGCTGACGTTTCATTTCGTCCCATACGTGCTCAATGGGTGAGATATCGGGCGAATTTGCGGGCCAGGGAAGAACATCCACTTGTTGTTGCTGCAGATACTGTTGAACAACACGAGCTGCGTGGGGTCGGGCGTTGTCCTGCTGTAGAATGACGCCGGGGCCGTGATGTAACATCAAAATCGGACGAATTGGAGGTTTTCGAGGACGTAAGCCGTATTCTCTCAGCCGGTTGATTACTGTTTGAGGATGTATCCGTCTCAGGTTAGGGATGTTCCTGGCTGTCGTTGTTGCCGTTTGTTGCCGGTTCCGGAGATGGACGACACGGATATACCGATCTTGTGCAGGGGTGGTAACTCGGGGTCTCCCGGAGCGGGGTCGGTCTCGAACGTCATCATGTTGTGCATGTCGATGGACTAGCCTGTCTACAACAGTGTTACGGTGGCAGTTCAAATGCTGGGCAACCTCTCTGTGTGTTCTGCCAGCTCTAATCATACCCAGGGCAAGGAGACGTTGATTCATTGTCAATCTTGGCATGCTAATGTGGAGTCGTTTTAACAGCAGCGCAAGTTTGAATGTGAACGATAGGAAGGCCTACACTGCTGCATGAATTTTCAGACTCTCCACGAGCAAAACATGCCTTTTCACAAACGTGCAGCACGTCATTTAACGTTAATGCAATTTTAACGGGGAAAGCTGTTTTCGTGTTCAATATAACTTATTCATGAGCAGGTTAACACTCTTTACACCTTCGAAATTATTTTTTTGGAGTTTGATCAATTTCTGCAATGCACACTTTCTTTTTTGGGCGAGTATATAATAATAATAACCCAATCTACCCCACTTTTTCATTTTTCAAGTATAATAATAATATAATAATAATAACAAGAGGCCCCAGGGGGCCTGCGGGTGCTCACCTGACATGGTAGCCTAAATATCAACCCAGAGAATTGATTTCAACAAGTTGCATCTGCTCCTCCTTAGAAATGCCTATACCAAATATCCAAAGATTCTGACCAGTGGATCTAAAAAAAAAGATTTTTAAAGAAAATTCCTCATATTGAACTAAGTTATAACTTGGGCTCCCACAGGGAGCCCATATATGAACCCAGGGACTTGGCTTTAACAAACTTGAGTGAGCCCAAATATGTTTCATTTCTATGTTTCATTTCACTTAGTAAGCCCAAATATGAACCAAGGGACTTGGCTTGAACAAACTTGAATCTCACCTCCTAAGGTTGCTGCATGCCAAATATCAAAACATTCTGACTGCTGAATCTGAAGGAGATTTTTAAAGAAAAATTCCTCATATTGACTAAGTTATAATTCGGGCTACCACGGTGAGCCAAAATATGAACCCAGGGACTTGGCTTTAACAAACTTGAATCCCCCCCCCCCCTCCAAGGATGCTACACACCACATATCAAAACATTCTGACTGCTGGATCTGAAGAAGATTTTTAAAGAAAATTCCTCATTTTGAACTAAGTTATCATTCGGGCTCCCACAGTGAGCCCAAATATGGACCCAGGGACATGGCTTAAACAAACTTGAATCTCACCCCCTAAGGATGCTGCATACCAAATATCAAAACATTTCGACCGCTGGATCTGAAGAAGAAGAGGTTTAAAGAAAATTCCTCATTTTTAACTAAGTTATAATTTGGGCTACCACAGTGAGACCAAATATGAACCCAGGGACTAGGCTTCAAAAAACTTGAATCTCATCCCCCTAAGTATGGTGCATACCCAATATCAAAAGATTCTGCCTGCTGGATCTTGAGAAGAAGATTTTTAAAGAAATTTGCCTGAAATGCACTAAGTTCAAATTTGGTCTCCTATACTGAGCCCAAATATAAACTCAGGGGGGCGATTTGAACAAACTTGAATTAGATCCACCCCATAATTTTGCATACCAAATATCAAAAGATTCTGCCTGCTGGATCTGGAGAAGAAGATTTTTTAAGAAATTTGCCTGAAATGCACTAAGTTCGAATTCGGGCTTCTATAGTGAGCCCAAATATGAATCCAGGGGGCCGATTTGAACAAACTCGAATCAGATCCACCCCATAATGTTGCATACCAAATATCAAAAGATTTTGCCTGCTGGATCTGGAGAAGAAGATTTTTAAAGAAATTTACCTGAAATGCACTAAGTTCAAATTCAAGCTTCTATGGTGAGCCCAAATATGAATCCAGGGGGCCGATTTGAACAAACGTGAATCAGATCCACACCACAATGTTGCATACCAAATATCAAAAGATTCTGCCTGCTGGATCTGGAGAAGAAGATTTTTTAAGAAATTTGCCTGAAATGCTCTAAGTTCGAAATCGAGCTCCTATACTGAGCCCAAATATGAACCCAAGGGGACGATTTGAACAAACTTGAATCAAATCCACCCTACAATGTTGCATACCAAATATCAAAAGATTCTGCCCGCTGGATCTGGAGAAGAAGATTTTTAAATGTTTTTCCCATTGCCTGCAGTGTTAAAGAGTGCTGACTCAGTACTTTTTCAAAGTCCTGAAACTGTACCCTATGATAAAACCGATGGCAATTTTTTTTTACCAATCCTTTCTGTTAGTCCTAAGAAAGCTTCATACCAAATAAAAATTCTCGGTGCCGTGCAGTTTTGGAGATATAGGCGTTTTAATTTTTTTCTATTTTTAGCTCCTGCAGCCTCTGGGTTCAGAAAATAGAAATTTTGGGCGAGACAAAAATTCTTGCCCCGCTCAGAACAAAGGCAAATATTGCCCGTCAAGCTTCTCTTGAACAAACTTGAGTCTACACCTCAAATGGAAGCTGTATACCACATATCAAGTCTCTGCTACTGGTGGTTCATTAGAAGATTTTCAAAAAATTTGGCCATTTTTTCCCCACCCCTCTGCTCAATATGAGCCGAAACCTAATTTGCATAAAAATCAAAATGCCCCTATATAACCACTACTTACATGAAATTTAATTAAAATGTGGCCAGTGGTTTAGGAGAAAGGGGCTCAAACACCACCTTCACACAGGACAACAGACGGACAGATGGACGAAGAGTGATCAGAAAAGCTCACCCTGACTTTCAGTCAGGTGAGCTAATAATCAGAACAAATACTCGCACCTTATCAATTTATAATTTAAGTAAAATAAACAGAATTAATCAATTTAAATTAATTTATAGATGATGGGAAAATATTTGGCTTCTTTAGCCCTCTCGTACTATTACTACAAAAATCTGCAGACACTGTGATGCTGACAGATGAGAATTGAACACATTTGGTCTGGTGTGTCAGGTTTATGAGCAACTCGGCATGGATAGTGAAGAAATCACGGATACTTCAGGTATTGTATTTGTGTAAATTTCAAATACGGGTAGTTTCGACAATAAATTATGTTATGTTTATTATGATATGCAAACTGGGAGACCATTTCCAGAAAAGGAGATTTGTCACATTTGTCAGTCTAAAACGATGACAAAAGACATTGATCGACACCCATGTTGGAATGATTGTATAAAAGAACAAAAGCAATGCAAAGCATGGCATATGCCCCCGACGGTGTCATAAAAAGACAGGTAAGTCTTTCAGGGGTATAACCAAATCAAAAGGAAGCTTACTTGACACTAATAATGCATCCGAAAAAAAAAAATGATTTGAGTCAGCATTCATTAGTTATTGGACGGAAACCAAATTCAATATGGCCACCATGGTGGCCATACTGAATTGGCTATCTGATCCAAAATTAGAGCTGTGAGGTATTGAAATTTCAGGATCGGTATCGGTATTTTTAGGGTAAATACCTCGGTTTCGGTACGGTATTCGGTATATGCATAGAACACTGAAAATAGTCACAAAGTGAGCCGATTTCCCAACATTCAGCCATATAGTAACTTAACAGGTTCAGCGCTGACATCTCATGAACTTCACAAGTTACTAGAAAGTTATTTAATGAATCACTTCATGTTCACTTAATTCATTGTGAATCATCACACTGCATTGAGTGATTTATTAAATAACTTGCCAAGCCAATCAGTTGGCTTTTCTGTCCTTCGTACATGTACCATGCCCCTCCCCCATTGAATCGGGTAGAAGAAACATATATGTTCTTCAACTTCAGGGCTTTTCAGTAAGTTTTCACTGGTAGTAACACTCTTGGTTTGCCCCCACACCCCCCCCCCCCCTCCACCCCCCCCCCCCCACCCTTATCTTTCAAAGTGGCAGAAAGATTAATGTCCACTGTCCAGTGAATTCAGTGCCCAATATCCACAGAAATATGCAAGTAAATATAAGTAATTCAACTGTAATTAATCTATGATAATCCCAGCTGTGAAAACATTGTGCAATCCTTGCCAAGCATGCAATACGTCAATGACATGGTGTCATCCACCTTTCATTGTTTGGGTGCATCCTTGAAAATCATATAAAATAACATGTTTTATGACATTCAACTAGTTTCAGTTATAGGGGATTTTGAGTGGAATCACTCTATCAGTGTTCACTAACTTCACTTCTGGTTCTTGGCCTCATACACGTTTCTGAAAATTACAGAGAATCCACGATTTTCCTTCACAAATTAGGATAAATTTTCATTTTCCATGAAAAAAAAAATGTACAAATCGATTATTTACTAATAACAGCAAATCATTTTCAAAGCATTTGCTGTGCCTCGATCGACCAAATGAACTTCGATAATGCTAAATCAGATGTCGCCTGTTGGCCTCCATACATCGTTTTTTAATGTATCTTAACATTAAGGTCAATCATGTCTTTCCCATGTGCGCCGGTGTGCAGTATAAATTATTTATTCGAAAGAATATAAAGCAGATAATCGGGTGTTAAAGTTTGGAGGATTGTATTTTAATAAAATGATCAGTTGTTAAAAGTATCTGCAACTTAAAATATTAATGCTGAATTGAAAGAAAGGCTATAAAAAAACTGTCGAGATGCGATAACCACTGGTAGTAATGTTTGTATGTCAGTTGTCAACGTACTGAATTTTCAAAGCCAGTGGATTATTTCCAACCAAATGTTAACCACCCACCCGACTCCCAATGTCCCCTGTGAATAAATCGCACAGTAATTTCCAGAAAAAATATTGATTCAGCCAGAATGTTGGAAATACTGGAACCGGGTCGTATTTTTTCAGAAACGGAAGAACCAAGTTAACTTGCCATTTTTTGTTTTTCTGGAGTCACTTTTTTATTTCTTTCTCCGACGTATTTGCAGCATCTGTTGCCTACCTGTCACTTACAAAGTTCACATTTGCACATTTTCTTATCAATTTGATCAAAATATGCAGCGCAAAGGCTTTCAGATTTATGATCCACCTTGATGAGTTGATTTTCTGTTAATTTCGCAGAAAAATATAAATACCGAAATAAGCGGTATTTTGATTTGGTTTCGGTACGGTTTCTGTATTCCTACAATACTGAAACCATACCGAAAATTCAGTATACCACACAGACATAAAAACCTAAATTCACAGCATCACCCAATCGCACCCTATTTAAAACTGTGAATACATCATCTTTAACCCATCCTCCATCGATCCTTTGCAGACATCAACTCAGTTGCAGCCACTGATCCATGATTACTTGGAAGTAAAAACTTCACAGCATTGGGGGAAATGAACAGGCTCAATATGGTTCGAACACACTTTGAATATATTTCGGGCAAAGGTACTTTCTGAAGCATTCTGCTTACTTTTTATTAACATTACTTTATATTATGGGTATAAATCCGAATTTATACACTTGTTGATTTTTTTTAACAAGTAGTTCAGGTTATCATTTAAGTGAGCAATGATTCAGATTTTCAACAACAAATAGTGCAAGATGACAGTGCGAGTATAGATGATGGTCAAAGGAATTTCAAAGCATATATCTGCAGTTATGACATTAACAGCTGAGGCATTTGCTGTTAACTTAATTGCAAATCCCCTGCTGATACACTGTCTCAAACAAATAAAAGAGGGGGGGGGGGGGGGGGAGGGGGGATCACGTCCCTGAATTCTTCAGATCATCAAAAGGCAAATTCATGCAAAAAACACATTGTAATCACATGGCCGGATCCAACATCGCCACATCTGGAACAACAAAAATTTTGTGTCGGTGGTTTGGCATTACAACATTCCCATCACACCAATTGGTGTGTCATAAAACTGCTGAGTCTGTAGTATGCTAACATTAAATTGGGGAGAAGATTTTTGAATTACCGATCATTTTGTGGTTCTACGAGTTCGTTACTCATGCGGTTTGCAAATTGATCTTCTTCAAAATCATAAAAAGTCATGAAAAAATTTATATACATCTTTTCTCTGCACTTTATTCATTATTTTTATATATTATTTGCCTTTCTTGAATTCTCTTATCTGATTCTGAGACATTGGTAAAAATGTCAACAAACTGACCAAAGTTAGGTTGAACGACGACCCCTTAATCATAATGTAAAAAGTGGGGCTCCCCTATGGAGTCCCTTGATAAAACCTACATGGATTAATCTTAATTACACACCTCTAGAGGGTACTTAATAAAAAATTTCTAATTCTTCAGCTAGATAATGCCAGCAAGAATTTCTCAGGGTCATAATAAAAACGATTTCAGTCAGCATTCATTAGTTATTCAATGGAAACCAAATTAAACATGGTGGCCATATTGAATTGGCTAGCTGGACCAAAATTGAAAGGAAGCATTGTCTCGTCATCCACAAGTGACCCCTAAAATTATGACCTGATAAATAAGCGGTTCTTTAGTTATTTTCCGAAAACCAAAAATTAATGGACGGACACCGGACAATGGACAGACATGGTGAAAATATAATGCCCCAGAGAGGTTCTCGTGGGGCATAAAAAAAATGCAAAAATGTGTGAAAGGACAAGAGTAGCAGTACACAGTAAATCCATAGTAAAAAAGCTCCTTGGGAAGGATATTAAACTGACCTTTGAATGCAGGTCACTGCTTAATTTATGTGAATGTATAAGCAGGTTTGATTATACATACCCTGGGCATTTAATAAGATACCATAAGAAATGTTTTATCACTTTACTATTTCGCCACATTTCACGGGGCATAACTCTGGAACGGTAAATGCCATAATGGTGAAAATCAAACTTGACCTACATTTCATAGTAGGTTATTTATTATTTATTGGTGTTTAAGGTCACATACTTATGCACAATGGCTAATCGTGACCATGACAGTCTTACGGGTGGAGGAAGCTGGAGTATCCAGAGAGAACCACCGAGCATCAACAAGCAACTGTCAGCCCCTCAACATTCTCTGTTCAAGCTCCGCTCAAGCAGGGTTACAGCAGTTGGAAGACATGTGCACCATCGACATGCAGTATGCCTTAGTACATGGCAACATTGTGCACCCATGCAGGCAACCAGGATAAAGTGTTTTGCCTAAGGACACAACACTGGGTTGTCCCGGATGGGGACTCGGGACCTCTAGCATAGAAGGCCAACAGTCTACCACTGAGCCACCGCGCACCCTTTTCATAGTAGGTACTAATGTTACAAAATTATAAGGTAGTACATCAAAGCAAACTAGAGTTATCATCTGGAAACATTGATTTTACCATTTTGTGATTTTTCAAGGAGCATAACTCTGGAACAGTAAATGCCATAATGGTAAAAATTAAACATGACCTGTATTTCATGGTAGGTAGCAACGTTGCAAAATTATAAGGTCATATATCAAAGCGAGCTAGAGTTATCCTGAAACCATTGATTTTACCATTTGGCATCTTTTCAAGGGGTGTAACTCTGGAATGGCTAATGCCACAACAGTGAAAATCGAACTTGATCTGCATTTCATGATAGTAATGTTGCAAAATTATAAGGTTTTGGACAGACGGACAAAGCAGCAACTATATGCTCTGTGGATAAGTACATTATACCAAAAATCTATCAAGTAAAGGTCAAGGTACATGGTTTTAGACGAACATATTGAGGTACATGTATGTGGGGCTATGATGACAGCACAACGCTATCCTAAGGTGCCCCCTAATATTTTAACACAATATTCCGCACCAGTTCTGGAATCGTATTCCAGGGTATGCATACCAAGGTAATGGGAAAATTACCTCAGTATTTTGGGGGATCTCAGTGTGTTGAAGTGTCCTGATATGGCCCACTATTAAAATATCTAAAATTTATATGTCTTTAGTTAATAATTATACACAATTAATATTTTCTAATTTCTTTTTTATTTGGAATAAGCAGACTCTGGATTGTGCGATCACTTATTTGCACTAAGTGACCTTTGAATGTATTCATCAACGTTTACTGATTCTGTTACACAGAATCTATTTTTAGCTCACTGATTGTTTAATTGGGTCGCACTTGTTTACTTGAAATTAGACACAATTATCCAGAGGCTTAATGAGGAGACATTATTCAGCCAGTAACAATTAATGGATCAGAGATGGAAGCGTCGAGTTGTGGTGGCAATCGGAGTGTTGAATGTTCATAACCCGGTTATCAACCATATGCCAGCTGTCAAATCTGGAACCTTTGTTCAAGTTATAATGCTAACAAGTTCAAAATTCGTAAAAAATATTTAATTAAGGCTTATAACTCTATGATGAAAATCGGCCCAGGCCAGTTTTTGAACTCGCTTGAGATATTATTGCAAAAGACCTGTATGGAAAATATTAGTCAAATCAGAGAACATTTGTTCAAAGTATTGATACTGAGCTCAAAATATGTAAAAACTGAAAATTAAGGCCCATAATTCTGTAACAAAAAAATCATTCCAGGCCAGTTTTCGAACTTGCTTGAGATATTATTGCAAAAGATCTGCATGGCAAATACTGGCCAAATCAGGGAATGTTTGTTCAAGTTATCGTGCTAATAAGCTCAAAATTCATAAAAATTGACAAATTGAGCACTCATCTGACACTGACAACTATCAACTGAGGGTCCTGATTTGAACAAACTTGCATCTCCCACAGGAACCCCAAATATGGACTCAGAGACTTGGCTTGAACAAACTTGAATCACATGTCCCTAAGGATGCTGTATATCAAATATCAAAACATTCCGACTGCTGGATCTGAACAAGAAGACTTTTAAAGAAAATTCCTCATATTGAACTAAGTTATAATTTGGGCTCCCCCAGGGAGCCCAAATATGAACCCAGAGACTTGGCTTGAACAAACGTGAATCTCACCCCCCTAAGGATATGTTGCGTACCAAATATCAAAAGATTCTGATTGGTGGATCTGAAGAAGATTTTTAAAGCATATTCCTCATACTGCACTAATTTAAACATTTGGGCTCCCATAGAGCCCAAATATGAACCCAGGGATTTCATTTCAACAAACATGTGAAACAATCTTTCAAAGATGCTATATGTGAAATTTGAAAGCTTTTGGAGCAGGGGTTTGAGAAGAGTCTTATATGTTTTCCCTATTACCCACAGTGTTAAAAAATGCTGACTCAGCATTTTTTCAAAGTCCCCAAAAAGTACCCTATGATAAAATCAATAGCAATATTCTTGGACCATTCCATTCTGTTGGTCCTAATGAAGCTTCACACCAAATAAGAATTCTCAGAACCATGTAGTTTTGGAGATATGGGGGTTTGAAAATTTTTCTATCTTTAGATCCTGTGGTTCCCATGGGGCATATTGAAAAAATTTATGGGCATAAATGAAGTATGTATGACCCATTAATACTTCAGATCAAATTTGGTTCATGAGATTTTTTTTCAAAATGAGGCATTTTGGCCCCACCCCCTCTTCAATATGAGCAGAAACCCAATTTAAAGAAAAACCCAAATGCCCTTATATAACTACTACTCATGTGAAATTTCATTAAAATGTGGCCAATGGTTTGGGGGAAAAAGACCCAAACACCACCTTCAAGACAGACGATGGACAAAAAGTGATCAGAATAGCTAACTGTGACTTTAGTCAGGTGAGCTAATAACATCTGTCAACAGAATTCAGGAATTCTATTCATGTACAGAGAGAAGTCATTTGTTCACACATTCAGCATTGGAGATTATTATTACAGGACAGTGCATTATTATAGAAGAAGCTGAGAATTTATTATATATTCTTTGGAATATTTTCTAAATCTGTGCATCTTTGTGCATTGGACAAGTGTTTCCAAAAGAGAATTTTGAAGAGAATTTATTCTTCTTGTGAACAAGAATTTACTTTTGAGAAAAGCCAGGATCCAAATGGATTATTTTAAAACTACCTTTGGCGCCAATATTTATTGGATATTAATTCCATTTGAATTTTGCCGAGTGCTTTATTGGAATTTATTGGAGACTGCTCAAATTTTTGAGTGAACATTTCATTACAGTTTATTGGATGCTGTTTCTACAGACACATTCTTGGACATAATACCAGCTGGAAAGTTTCTTCATCACTGGACTAGTGGATTCTATTGAACTTTATTTTGGACTAATTGATAAGTATTTCTGTTTTTATTTTTCTATAAACGATCACGATTAGCCATTGTGCATAAGTATGTGACCTTAAATACCAATAAATAAATAAATAATTTTTTCTGTAAACCAGTGTAAAAGATTTTGTATCATTTTCATCTCAAATTAGTTTTGTTATTAAATTTTAGAATAGATAAGTGCAAGTTATTGTTGTTGATTCTCAGATTTCTTTCTGTTAGGCCTAAAAAAATTAAAAAATCTGTTTCTCAGGCCCTCCCACACGGTCCTTTTGGCTGCCGCATGCTCTCTTTTTATTACCAATTTAAACTTAAAAAAATAAAAATTAAATGGTTTATGTCTGATATTTTACCCAAGTTAAAAAAATTGATGAATTTGTCCCTTGAGTGCAAGAAGGCTTTGCAATGCTTTAGCATTGCAAAGCTTTCTTGCACCTAAGGGATGAAATACACCACCACCCGTGCTATTCCGTAGATAATGAGGCCTAAAACTTGAACCAAGAACATGAACTTTTGATGGCAAAGAAGAAATTACTGAAATAAAAAATAAAATAAAAAAACGCTCGCCCGCATGCAATTTCACAAATAATGGCCTGAGAAACAGAAGATCTACTTTGTGCGGTCTTACCATTAATGTTTTTACACCATAACAGTCCTTCTATGACCTATCTCTCACACACATTCCACATATGCACACTTCAATGACTATATGCCACCCGTCATACATCAGGGGACATAAAAATAAAAATATCACAAAACTCAACACAAGACATGATGAAAGTGTCAATGACACTGCAGCTCAACTTCACCAAGAAGGGACTGATCTAAATAACTAACTGTAGGATGTACTATAGGAATTGTAGACAATTTATTTGCAAAATCTGAGATGGCCGCCATGTTTTTTAATGAAATTTAAAAAAAAAACATGATTGCTCCCATGTAGACACCACCCTAAAGCCAAATATTAGAGTTGAAAAAGATTGAGTCCCCATAGGGTGTGTGTGCAAAAGGAACTGTTGACAATTTATATGCCAAATGTTTTTCAACAAAATTCAGAAATATTTGATAGCTCCCATCTAGACATCACACCAAAGCTACATAAGAAATCTGAAAAAGATCAGCCTGTAGGGTATACTGTAGGAATTGTTGACAATTTATATGCCAAACCCAAGATGGCTGCTGGAGGCCATTTTTTTCAACAAAATTCAGAAAAATTTGATAGCTCCTATCTAGACATCACATCAAAGCTACATATGATATTTGAAAAAGATCGGGTGAGAGATGTGGCCTGTAGGGTGTGCTAATGGAATTGTTGACAATTTATTTGTCAAATCCAAGATGGCTGCTGGTGGCCATGTTTTTGAATGAAATTCGAAAAAATTCAATAGCTCCCTCCTAGATATTATCCCAAAACCACGTATGAAATTTGAAACTGATCGGGTGAGAGATGCTGCTTGTTGAGTGTGCTAAACGAAATGTGGATGGACAGAGTGATGCCCAGATGTATGTATGAATGGACATTCCGATGGGCATACGGAAGATAGATCGCAACCCATCCCAATGGCTCATACCTGACGGTGCCAAGTTGAGCTAATAAAAAAGAAGCAGATTAAATTTGGAGTCTGTAACAATAACAGAGTGGACAGATGGATAGATGGTTGGTCAACCTGATGGATGGACAGATTGACATGCTCATTACTATATCTCCTTGCATTACATGCCAGGAGGATGAAAAAGTACATTTCAAATGCATTTCAACAGAATTTACTCCTGCAGTTTACAATTAATAGCTTGGGTTTTTTCCTATATTAGGCATAGTGTAAAAATGCTGGGCTCCATGCAGCTGCAAAATATGTATGCTCCTGATGCAACTGGGCTAAACACTTACTTATAGCCGACCATATTGAAGATGTTGTTACATTCTGCCTTAATTACCAAAATGTTCCAACTTCCAAGTTTTAGTTCATTTTTGTGTTCAGTCATTACTTCATCTGATTGTCTGCTCATTTATTTGTTAATTCATCTGTCCATTCATCCATCCATTCATTAGTCAGTTTATCCGCCCATCTGTAAAAGAAATTGTTTCCAACTTACCGAAGCTTCTAATTTTGATCTAAACACAACAGCTTTTGTCTGCAGAATGTGTTTATCTCTGGATTCTTTAGCTCCAAGAACAGACATCATAATACCTCCAAGAATAAACGTTTTCTCTGTAACATCCCTTATTAAGATCAGTTCTGGACTGTAGTTTCCCTTATTGCTAAAAGAAATGATGAATACTAGGTTACCTTATAAATTAGAGGTGGCTACAAAGTGTGGCTAATTCCTTCAAAGTAATGCTGTAGTCAACATTGTAGTACAATAGAACCTGTCTTGAGAGACCACCCTTTTTGCAGGCAAAAGTGGTCTCTCAAAATATGTGGTCTCTCATGATAGGTCCAGGAGTAAAATAACCCAAACAATACAAGGTTGCAGTGGTCTCTCATGACAGGGGTCTCTCAAAACAGGTTTTACTTTAGAACCATCTGTATCAATGTGGTCCAAATAAATTATAGAACAAAATTATGTTAAATTTAAATCAACTTTTTGAAAAAAAACAGAATATTTAAATTTTGGTAGAGGAAAACCTAAATTTCCATTTTTATGCATATGCTATTTTACTTGGTAGTGTTGATCATCATATTAAAAGCACTTTTCCCTATCTCATTTGGAAGAGAAATCAATCTCAGTTTCCGACTCACGATGACCTTGACTTTAACCCTCTGCACACTGATGTCAAAATACTGAAATTCCAAACACTAATTTTTCTGAAATTCCAAACACCAATTTTTTCAATGAGCTCTGTCAAACAAGACTGAATTGGTTAAATTCCTTATTGCATTATGAAGAAAATTTGAAGGTTTGAATTTTAATATTTCAACATCTGGGTGCAGGGAATAAAGCCTCTGTCTAATGCTCCCAATATGAACAGACCAGATTTCTTAATGAATGGAGTACTTTAGTTTAGCATGACAACCTTCCTAAAAATCCAATGAGAGGATGGCAGATTCACACGTCGAGTGGTCACATTGCCTTGAAACCTAATTTTAACAATTCCTATTTATAGTAACAGCGCTGTGATCTTTGACCTTATATTTGCCAACTCTGAAATCAATATGGTTCTTATCTTTTGATGTGCAGATCTTTTTCAAAGTTTGGCTCAGCTGTTATATCTAGAACTAAGGCACCCCAAAATAAATGGTTTGGTTCAGGGTGACATGGAAATAGAAAATAGGGTTGGCCGGTAGTTTTTTTTTTTAAATGAAAGCATCAATGACACTGTAGCTCAACTTGATAAACTTGAACATGGTAAGTTATAAGTGAAATCGCTAAATTGAATATGATATGGTTTCAATATTATTTGGTGAACTACATTAACATCATTGTGTGTGCATAGCGTCAGAGTAATCCGTGCATTTCTGAATGTAAACTGTAGGGCTGCTGGAGGAGGAATGTTGATGCACAAATGCAGTAAGTTTAAAAGTCATTGTAAATGGTAACTTTTTCACAGAAATGAATGCTAATTGATCTTATCAAGAGGCCTCGCCTAATAAGCATACCAAGTTAAAAAACAATCCTATGATAAATGCGCCCTGTAGGCCATGTCAAAGAAGAATGTTGATGTACAAATGCACTAAAATCAACTTTAAATTAATAGCAACAGTTTTTGATGGAAATGAAAAGAAAATTCATAGCTCCTATCTTGGTCACCCTGAATAATCATACCAAGTTTCTAAACAACCTGACAATGAATGCACTCTCTGAGGAAAAGGAAAATGTTAATGCACAAATGTACAAAGTCTGAAGTTCACTGCTAGTGGCAAATTTTTTTTCTTCTTTTTTTGATGGAAATTCATATGCCCTGTAGGGAGTGTAAAAGGGATAAGTTGCTGCACAAATGCACTAAGTTCAAAGGTCACTGCTAACGGAAATGTTTTTTGACAGAAATGGAAGAAAATCGACAGCTCCCATCTGGAGGTCACCCCAAACAAGCATACCCAGTTTCAAAACGATCTGATCATAAATGTGCCCTGAAGGGCGTTCCAAAGGAATACGCCTGACTAAACTAAGTTCAAAGGTCGTTGCCAACAGTGTTTTGACGGAAATGGAAGAAAGTCGATAGCTGCAGTGATTAACCAATGTTTGGCATTCGCATCTGACATCGGCCGATATTAAACCATTGGTTGACCATCGGTAGAAGTGTTTGAACATCTATTTGTGCCGATGGTTACATGGAACACCTCAGGATCAAATTATTCATATTTACGTTTGATTCACAATCTAATACAAGCAGTAACAAGCTCAGTAAGTTGCCACAATGATTGACAGTAGTGTTGAAATGATTTGTTGATTATTCAACATTTGTAATATCCCACTCCCAGAACAAGTTAGTAAGTTATACAGAGAGCACCCCACAAGTACTGTGAATTGCTGTTGCATCCTTTGATATCACTGCCAGTTCATTTGTAAACAATCTAGTTACCCAATTCTTCTTTAATCACTGTCAACACCAAGTGGACAATAACAAATGAACATAAAATACACTTATCAGCCGATTGTTTTCACAGTCAGAGTTATAACTTCATTCTGTTGTGCATGTTACTTATTTATGTAAACAATCTAAAAATAGTGTATGGCCATTTTGTGCATGGACTTCTGGGATTGGTTAGCATTTGTAAAACATAGTTTTCTATTCGAGATTTTTCGGCACTAGACGTGTGAATACCAGTCTACAAAACTGAGTGAATTGCAGTGTTAGAAGCTATTTGAAAACACAGCCATTATGAATGTATGTTCACTCGTTGATTTCTGCCCCACAACAAAAGCAATCTAAATTACTGTGTACAAAAACAGGACCAACATGTACTTTTGTTTTGACCTGTATATCCACGTGGGTTTTGAATCGGAAATTTGAATTAGAACATAGATCAGTAATTGAAACAAGTAAACAATTATGTTATTTAATTGCCCTTTGATATATTTTACTCAATTTCATCTTGAAACTAAATTTAAATGGAGGTGGAATTTAAAATAGTATGAGTGTTTATTTATTTTCATACTGATCAAAGATGCTGTGCTGTTAACATGTTTCCGCTGACGTCATATTTTTATTTTGATACGCACAGTGACTCGCTCTTGAGGTCAACAAACATATCAATCTGACTGTACTGTAAAATTAACCCTATTCTATGGGTTCTTGAATCTACTACTCCTTTTGGTTGTGACTTCTGACACCAGCACTCACAATTGGCTAATTGTGCACTCAACTAATCAGCAAGCAGATGACGGTTGCAAATCCTTATCGATTAATCACTACATATCTCCCATCTAGAGGTCACCCCAAACAAGCATATCCAGTTTCAAAGCGATCCAATCATAATGTGCCTGTGTCGGGCATGCCAAGGGAATATATTGATGATGCCTGACTAAACTAAGTTCAAAGGTGTTTTGACGGAAATGGAAGAAAATTAAGAAAATTGATAGCTCCACCGATTAACCGATGTTCAGCATTCGCATCTGACATGGGCCAATACTAAGCCATCGGTAGAAGTGTTTGAACATTGGTTTGTGCCGATGGTTACATGGAACACCACAGGATCAAAATTATTCATATTTACATTTGATGCACGACCTAATACAAGCAGTAACAAGCTCAGTAAGTTGCCACAATGATTGACAGTAGTGTTGAAACGATTTGTCGATTATTTGGCATTTATAATATCCCACTCCCAGAACAAGTTAGTAAGTTACATCGACACAGACAGCACCCCACCAGTACTGTGAATTGTTGTTTCATTGTCTGATATCACTGTCAGTTCATTTGTAAACAATCTTGTTACCCAATTATTCTTGAATTAGAACATAGATCAGTAATTAAATCAAGTAAATAAATATGTTATTTAATTGCCCTTTGATATATTTTACTCAATTTCATCTTAAAACTAAATTTAAATGGAGGTGGAATTTAAAATAGTATGAGCGTTTATTTATTTTCACATTGATCAAAGACGCTGTGCTGTTAACATGTTTCCGCTGACGTCGTATATTTATTTTGATACACACAGTGACTTGCTCTTGAGGTCAACAAACATACCAACCTGACTGTACTGTAAAATTAACCCTATTCTATGTGTTCTTGAATCTCATACTCCTTTTGGCTGTAGCTTCTGACATCAGCACTCACAATCAGCTGATTGTGCACTCAACTAATCAGCAAGCAGATGACAGTTGCAAATCCTTATCGGTTAATCACTAGATATCTCCCATCTAGAGGTCACTCCAAACAAGCATACCAAGTTGGAGAGTGATCCGATCATAAATGTGCCCTGTAGGGTATACCAAAGGAATATATTGATGCCTAACTAAACTAAGTTCAAAGGTCACTGCCAGCGGCAAGAATCTTTGATGGAAATGGAAGAAAATCTA
Source organism: Pictodentalium vernedei (assembly GCA_031216915.1). NCBI lineage: Eukaryota > Metazoa > Mollusca > Scaphopoda > Dentaliida > Dentaliidae > Pictodentalium > Pictodentalium vernedei. The sequence continues at coordinate 566,195,401 of CM062296.1, forward strand.
TAGCACCCTTCTGGAGGTCACCCCAAATAAGCATACAAGGTTTCAAAGCAATCTGATCATAAAAGTGCCCTGTGCCAAAGGAAAATACCGATGTCTAACTAAAGAAAGTTTAAAGGTCATTGCCAGCGGCAACGTTTTTAACGAAAATGGAAGGAAATCTATAGCTCCCATCTAGAGGTCACCCCAAACAAGCACACCAGCTTTCAAAATGATCCAATTATAAATGCGAACTGTGCGGTATGCCAAAGGACATTGTGGACGTATGTACGTATATAAGACAAAGACAACAAGGTTTGTGTAGAAAACAGACAAGGCAGAAAAAGCACCACAATACTTTTTTCCAATAGGTTAATACCATGTTATATTGCGTAACCTACTGATTATGATGCATGCTCTTTATTTCCAGGTCTGCCAAGGCTACTCTTTACCAATCAGGTCACTCAACTCTTTCCTTTCAAATTGGTAAAATATGACATGAGTTACGCACAGAAATCACCATTCAAATTTTGTCATCTTTATGAATTTTTTTTACAAAACAAAGCTGATGATGCCACCAATTTTACAAGCTTATCAAAGGGTTAAAGAATAAAATTCTGTTACCAAAAATATTATCATACCATAGTATTTTCATCTAAAAGTAAAATGAGTTCCCTTAAGGATTAGTTTAACTCACAAAACTCTTGAAATAAAAAAAAAAGACAAAATTTTGCCAAATTTCAGGCGAATTTAAGTGGATTCTCGTGAAATGGAACTCACGCGAATCCTGGGAATCATACTGCAAAGCAACCTGACAGAACGTCTCCAGGCTAGTATATATGAAAATTAATTTCCAAAATTATTGTAAAAATTGAGATAGATTGGAAATTGCTTTTAGGAAATCATCCTAAGCTATTATTTAATAAACTGTGTGAGCTTTTCATGAGGTAAGTATTCTTTCTTTATTAAAAAATAAAATGCCTCACACAACAACATTGACTTGTGTCATTTCTGAAATGGTCAATACTGTAGGTGGCCTTATTTTCGATCATGTGCAAGTTCCTGTCAATAATTGTATAAACCACCCCCACAATGAAAGTTGTCGCAATGGTTTAAATCGAGTTGTATTATTTTTTAAAATATTTTTCTGGTACCATACAGTTAGTGCACAAGTCGCAGACCCAAATTTTCAGCTAAACTGCTGCCCTTTTATTTGTAACTACTGTATAAGTCAGTGACATTCAACCAGTGATCACTTCAAGAACTCTTGAGTTGCATAAGTTACAGATAAGAATACCCATACTGGTCAGCAATTTGAAATTATTTATTTATTTATTGGTGTTTAAGGTCACATACTTCTGCACAATGGCTAATCATGACAACATGGTGATAATGTCAAGGTCAGTCAATTGTTTATACCCCATGTTGCCTATTTTAGAGGACTCTCACCCCAAGCATTAGTGACTGGGTCCTATTTTACCAGCGAAACAGAGCTTATTCACTACAGTAAGCAAGCACTGCTTCACTTCCCTGGGTTCCCACAGGAGAATTTGAAACTGAAATATAAAAATTTTCATCGAGTTCAGGGAACGAATACATTGACACATTTGTGTCTGTAATCTCTAAAATTTCTAATTTTTCATATGGATAATAAAATTACTCACAAAATCATTATAGTGAGTGTTTGGTTTATTTATTCTATCCTTCTCAGAAACAGATAAAACCTCAAGCCAAGTTCATCAACACTGTCATTATGAACTTTGAACTTATGAATATTAATAAGCTGTTCAATGGCAATGAAGACATGGGTAGGACATCCCTGTCACTTTTCATCCCAGTTTTAAAATGAAAGTGTCAATGACACTGTAGCTCAACTTGTCAAGACAAAGACATGTACATGTATAGTATGTGACACAGCAATGACAAACATCTAGGTAATGACCTGATAACAAAGGTACATATAAAGTATTGTAACGGTCTGTACATAAATACTGACCGTTGCCTGTAACAAATGTATAGGTAAAGTATTGTAAAGGTGGGTGACAGTCAGATGCTGAACTAGAAAAAATCTTTGAGTCCCAGAGTGGGTCTGACTGAACCCCAAAATATTTGTTCTCATAGCACAATGATAACAAAGGCACCCCAAAACACACTCGTTCCTGTCCCAAGGTGAAAACAAAAGTACTCAAGAAGTTTTGTGAAGATCAGTTCATAAATACGAGCTGTATAGAACTTGTGACAAAAAACTGATTGGACCTAATTTCGGTACAAAATGGCCACTGGCAGCCATCTTGAATTTTGGACTGTACCCAGAAACACTCATTCTCATCCCAAGGAGATAACAAAGGTACCCAAGAAGTTTTGTGAAGATCGGTTCATAAATACAGCCTCTACCCTGAGCCGTATTGACATGTGTGCTTACACTGTGTAAGTAGCACTGAATAAATCAAAGTTCATCTAATTTGCATAATTTCTGCATGAAAAAAAACCCCTTACAATATGTGATGTATTCCATGTTACTAAACATTCATACAAAAATTTATTAAAATCAGAACTTTCATACAGAAGTTCTATACGAAAGACTGATTGCACTAATTTTGGTACAAAATGGCTGCTGGTGGCCATCTTGAATTTCGGACCACACCCAAAAACACTCGCTCTCATCCCACGGTGATAACAAAGGTACCCAAGAAGTTTCGTAAAGATTGGTTCATAAATATGGCCTCTAGTCTGAGCTGTATAGAAGTTGTGTACAAAAAACTGATTAGACCTAATTTCGGTACAAAATGGCCACTAGCAGCCATCTTGAATTTTAGACCGCACCCAGAAACACTCGTTCTCGTCCCAAGGTGATAACAAAGGTACCCAAGACATTTCGTGAAGATCAGTTCATAAATACAGACTCTAGTCTGAGCCGTATTGACATGTGTACTTACTGTGTGTAAGTCGCACTGAAAAAATCAAAGTTCATCTAATTTGCATAATTTCTGCACGAGAAAAAAACCCGTATTATATGTGATGCATCCCATGGTACTAAACATTCACACACAAAAATTATTCAAATCAGGGCTTTCATATGGAAGTTCTGTGCAAAAATCTGATTGCACCTAATTTTGTACAAAATGGCTGCCATCGGCCATCTTGAATTTCGGACCGGACCCAAAAACACTCGTTCTCGTCCCACGGTGATACCAAAGGTACCCAAGAAGTTTCGTAAAGATCGGTTCATAAATACGGCCTCTAGCCCGAGCCGTATTGGCATTTGCACTTACAGTGCTGAAGGTAACCCCAAAAAACATCAAAATTAGTCTAATTTGCACAATTTACGTACGAGAAAAAAACCCGTATTATATGTGATGTATCCCATGGTACTAAACATTCATACAAAAAATTATTCAAATCAGAGCTTTCATATGGAAGTTCTGTACAAAAAACAGATTTCTGCATCGTCGGTACAAAATGGCAGCTGGCAGCCATCTTGAATTTCGGACCGCACCCAAAAACACTCGTTCTCGTCCCACGGTCATAACAAAGGTACCCAAGAAGTTTCGTAAAGATCGGTTCATAAATACGGCCTCTAGCCTGAGCCATAGCAGCTTGGCACTTACAGCTCTGAAAGTAACACTAAATAAATCAAAGTCAGTCTAATTTGCATAATTTACGCACGAGAAAAAAACCTGCATTATATGTGATGTATCCCATGGTACTAAACATTTATACAAAACTTTATTCAAATCAGAACTTTCATACAGAAGTTCTGTACAAAAAACTGATTTTTGCATCATCGGTACAAAATGGCCACTGGCAGCCATCTTGAATTTCGGACCACACCTAAAAACACTCGTTCCCGTCCCAGGGTCATAACAAAGGTACATAAGAAGTTTCGTAAAGATCGGTTCATAAATACGACCTCTAGCCCGAGCCATAGCCAATTGTTGACGTACGGACAGACGGACAGACGGACGGACGGACAGACGGACGACGGGCCATGACAATAGCTCAAATTTGACTTCGTCAAAGTTGAGCTAAAAATGACAACCAGCGATCTAAAACTTAACCATTTTTTTGGTAACTTCAAACATTTTTTTACAGATATTATCCCAGAAATTAATAATGAATTCAAATAAACCTAGTACAGTAGGTGACAAGTGGATTATGTCTCGAACACCCATCACGGTGACAGCATTGCAGAAAATAACTGGGAGAAATTAAAATTTTTTAGTAAATTTTGTTTCTTAACATACCTACCACAATTGTTTACAATTGGCTGTAACATAAGTGCAAGCCCTACTTCGGAACTAACTCAAGCTTTTAGAATCTTTTCCAAACGAGTTGGAAAAGTACTAGAGTGCAAAAGCACGAAAAAGATCGAAAAAAGGGTCGAGCGAGACCAGCGCTCGAAATTACAGGTACTCTCTCTGCACACCTCTTGCGTTTACCGAGCGCATGCGCAACAACCGTGACGTCAATTCCGTATTTCCGCCAACGAGAAGTTTGTGATTTAGCGGGGAGGCATCGATATCAAAGATATCCCCAAGGAGGGTGGGCCTCCGGTAAACAATTGTGGTAGGTATGTTAAGAAACAAAATTTACTAAAAAATTTTAATTTCTTTTCAACCTACTCACAATTGTTTACAATTGGCTGAATAAACAATAGGAGGAGGTGAATCACATAACCAATACCAACAAGAGTAGCAGAACGAAAGCAAGGATGGCAGAGAACAAAAACTAAAACCTGTAATGAAGAAAGAGAGAAGGCACCTGAAAAGAACAAGGCTGAGAGAAGCGCAACCTCGACAAAAACAATTTAACGAGGGTGCACAACAGCCTGAGCAGCAACGAGAGGGCCTAAAGAATAAAGGTCCTCAGATTGCTGCTGAAGGTGGCGGAGATAAAAGGAGGAGAAGGTAGAAGCATTCCTCCAGTAAGCCGCATTCATAACATCACGGAGCGAAACAGAATTGGAGAACGCCCAGGATGTAGAAATGGCACGAACCTCGTGAGCATTAAGCCGGTTCGAAACAAGATCCAATGCAGACAAGCGAGAATAAGCCAGCTTGATTGCAAGACAGATCCACCTGGAAATAGAATGGGAAGAGATAGACTGCCGCTTAGGAATGAGAGACAGAAAGAATCTCTTCCGATCCCTCCTAATGAACTGAGTGCGAGTAATGTAAGTCTTGACCGCACGAACAGGACAAAGAAGAGGCCTCCGTCCATCTACAGCAGGGAGAGCCCGAATGCAGATGGGAGGAGGTACCGAATCGGGGAGTTGATTCTTAGCCAGAAAAGAGCAATCAGTAGTGAATGTGACACTGTTAGCCTCATTTCGGAAGAAGGCAGAATCAACAGATAGCGCATGAAGCTCACTGACTCGACGAGCAGAAGCAAACGCTAGAAGAAAAGCCGTCTTATAGGTGAGAAAACGCATGTCAGTCTCAGATAAAGGCTCGAAAGGCGCCCCCTCCAAACAGTGCAACACCCATGCCAAGTTCCACTTGGGTGTAAGACGCAAAACTCGAGGCCTCTTCAAAGAAAAGTGCCGAATAAGTTTGGAGAGGAAAAGATTACGACCGATACACCGCTTTCCCAGATAAGAGAAAGTATCAGACAGCATAGACCGATAGCCCTTAATCGTAATAGGCTGGAGGCCCTTGGAGTCAAAAAGAAAAACCAGAAAATCCGCAATTTGAGCGATAGACGGATCACGGTAATTCACATTGTGATCTGAACACCAGCGGCAGAAAACCTTCCACTTGGCGGCATAAGTCATTCCAGTGGAAGGTCGCCGCGATGCAGAAATGCACTCCACTGATCGTCTCGAAAAACCTCTACGTCGGAGACTGGACCTGATAAAAGACAGGCGTGAAGGGACAGGCTCGCCAGGTTGTTGTGATACTTCCTGGGACGACCCTGTGAAAGAAGATCGCGACGTAGAGGTAGACGAATCGGTCGATCGGCCAATAGAGGCCGCAGCAGATTGATCCACACCTTCTGTGGAGACAGGGGTGTGATCAGAATGATCCTGCAACTGCAAGCACGAATCTTCGCTAAAACTTGAGGAAGTATAGGTGCAGGAGGAAAGGCATAGCCGACCCAGCCTGTCCAGTCCAGAGACAGAGCGTCTACTGCAAATGCCAGAGGATCTGGACAAGGGGAGACAAAAGTCTCTACCTGATGATTCCAGCGAGTAGCGAAAAGGTCGACCTGAGGACGACCCCACTGCTCGCAAATCGCCTGAAACACCGACCGATGTAGCATCCATTCGGTTGGAAGGACACTGTCGCGTCGGGACAGGGAGTCTGCTAGGACGTTGAGACGCCCGGGAATGTGTCGAATGGACACCCGAGCGTTCACATCCCGCGCCAACAGAAGAAGATCCCGAGACAGCCGATACATAGGAATCGAATGAGTGCCTCCCTGATTCCGTATGTAGGCCACTACTGTCGAATTGTCCGAAAGAAGTAGGACAACATGGTCCGACAGATGAGGGATCCAAAGCCGAAAACTCAACAGAAGAGCAAGGAGCTCCTTCTGGTTGATATGAAGGCCCACCTGCTCGCTGTCCCACTCTCCGTGAGTAGACAGACCGAGAGGGTCCAACGTCGCACCCCAGCCCCGATCGCTGGCATCCGCAGTAAGGATGCGATCGGCCAAAGGAAGATCCAACGGAACACCCTGTGTCAGCCAGGGAATATCTGCCCAATGGCGGAGGTGACAAAGCAGAGACCGAGGAATAGTGAGTTCCAGGTCCAGCGGATCTACATTCGGACGCCAATGATCCAACAGGAAGTGTTGGAGAGGTCGGACAAACAAGCGACCGAGCGGAATGAGATCGGTCACCGAACCGCAAAGGCCCAGCATCCGAAGGAAAGTCCTGGCCGAGACCGAGGAAGATTGAAGCAGGTCCCGAGTCAAGGCGGAAAGAATCGTCGCCCGAGCCTGGGGAACCGACACTACATTGTGAAGAGTGTCGAAAACCATCCCCAAATGACGGAATCGCTGAGAAGGAAGAAGATCCGACTTCTCGCGATTGACTCTGAAACCCAGCGACGCTAGCAGGCAAAGAAACTGCCGGACATCGAACTCCAGAACAGCAGCATCGTGGTGCCGTTGGAGGATGTCGTCTAGGTAGGCGGACGAAGTCACCGCCGACTGAGTGCGATGGAAAGCAAGCACATGTGACATCAGTCGGGTGAAGGCCCAAGGAGCCAGGTTCAAACCGAACGGGAGAGCTCTGAATTGAAAAACTCGATCCCGAAACGAGAACCGAAGGTATTTCCGTGACGCCAGATGAATGGGTACATGGAAGTAGGCATCCTTCAGGTCGATACTGGCCACAAAATCGCCCTGATGAACTGAACGTCGAACCGACCGGAAAGTCTCCATACTGAAACGAGGAGCAATTATGTACTCGTTCAGGGTACTCAGATCGATGACAGGACGAAATTGGCCGTTTTTCTTCGGCACCAAGAAAAGTCTCGAGTAAAACCCCGGTGAAAGGGTGTTCCTGACCACCTCGATCGCCCCTTTGGTGAGGAGATTGTCGATCTCCTGCACCAGAAGGTCCCGACACAGAGAATCTGAAGGGACCTGAGTCGGAAGGGGCACCCGAGATAAACTGGGGTGCCGATGGAAGGACAGTCGCAGACCGGAATGAATGACGTCGAGGACCCAAGAGTCCGACGTTATCTCTGTCCAACGGTCGTAAAACAGCGACAGCCTTCCTCCGACTGGAGGCGAATCGAGGTGAGAACCTTCACTTGCGGCCTCGACGAGGCCCCCGAGAGGAGAAACCACCTCGGGAAGTGACAGAGTCCTGAGACTTTCCAGCCTGAGGCTGCCAGCGGGCCTGGCCACGTCGGCGCTTCTTATGAGCAGAAGGAGCAGACGGAGCCGAAGGCGTAGCCGACGTCGCCGACGAGGCAGACGCAGCAGCACGCTTGGCGGGCCTGGAACGACCCCCACCCGCAGCAGCAGGTGGGTCAAGCTGTCTCAGCAAAAGCTGGTCCTTCGAATGACGAAGAACTTCGCCACGAACAGCTTCCACGGAACCATGGAACAACTGAGGTCCTACCAAAGAGGCAGACCTCAGAACAGCACGTTGCTCAGAAGGAAGGGATGGTAAAGAATCCAAAACCGCATCCCGGCGTGCCAGCTCCAAATTGGCCGTGTTACAGGCGTGAGCGTGAGTCAAGTTCATAAGAGCCTGTGACAAAACGCGAAAAGGCGCCTGAGCGTCATCAAACTCCCCTGGTGGAAAATATTCAGCCAGAGCAGCGACGACATGGTCCGCGAGAGATAACATACCCAGCATCTCTCGGGACAGGCCCACCATAGACTCAACTACCGACATCGGGAGAACTGCCGACTTAGGCTTAGTCAACCCGAGGGAAGAAGAATCCTCATCCACAGTAGTCATCCCTTGGAAGACTGGTGGAGAGACGGAATCGTAAACACGAAACCGCGATGGAGGCAGAAAGGCATCAGCTCTAGAAAAGAAGGAACCCTTGAGGGCCTTAGAACGCATTTTGGCGTCTAAGCCCTGGAAGGACTCAACCACCTGAGCCGATTGCAGAGGACGCAAAGCCCCGGAGCTAGAAGGCTCAACAGGGTTACGGCGCTCCACAGTGGACCGCGGCCGGACGGTCACAGAAGGCTGGTCGGAAGGTAGAACGTCCGGCAATAAGCCAAAGACGAAATCCAAAGCCTGCCCCAAGACTGACGAGGGGGGACCATCACCTTCAAGATACTCGTCATCCTCCGTAGCAGAGGAGACGTAGCCCAACTCGGGCTGACCAGCAGAAACCTTCTGTGAATACTGTGCAGTATCCAAGGGGCCAGGCGAGACATCTCGGCGACCGACCAAAGGAGGTTGTGCCTCAGGAGGCACAGGGAGGCCAACTTGAGGGTTGCCAGAAAGCAACCGGGTGAGCGCCAAAACGGCCTGGCGCAGGTCACCCTGAGAATCCGTCGCAGCAGAATCGCCCGACGGAGTGTCCTCCCAATGGACCCTTCTGGTAGAAGAACCCAAATCCTCAGAAGAGACCGACGGCGAACGTCGATCGGCAGACAGAATAGGAGCACGGTGAGAAGACACCGGAGGATAGTCCCGATTGTGACGCCCAGGAGCCATCACTGGCCTCTGCGAAACAGAAGGCCCTGCCTGCAAATCCTCGAAAGGGACCGACGGCGCACGTCGATCGGTAGCTGGACCTAGGACACGGTGAGAAGACACCGGAGGATTGTCCCAAGAATGACAGGAACCTGTCATTGACCTCTGCGCAGCAGACGGCCCCAACTGCCTATCCTCTGAGACCGACGGCAAGCATCGATCGACACCCAGACTCGGAACACAGTGAGGAATCACCGGAGGAAGGTTCCGAGAGTGACAGCTAACCGGGGCTGTCACTGACCACTGCCGAACAGCAGGCCCTGGATGCCAACGTCCCAACACCATCCCGCTAGCCGGCACACTAGCAGGCGAAGGTGGAACAATAAACGATTCACTCGAGGGACGAGGAATCGCTGCCGAAGCGACCGGCCGGCTCAACCGACTAGGAGCAAACCTAGCCAGATGAGACGGAGCAGACAGCAAACCCGCACAGCCTCGCCGCGAGGCTGGGGGAGGCTGAGAACACACAGACACACCAGCAGATACAGCCTCGGTCCCCCGAGACTGTAGACCATCCCCAGAGGAGATGGAAGAGCCACCATCAGACAGAATAGGATCTGGAGTAGCAACCCCCTCAACAACGGTCGACGGTGTAGGAGGCAGATCGGAGAGGGTTACCGAGCTGACCTCGGAAAAGTTGTCAACGAAAACAGACGCCTCAATAGTGACATCCGAAGACAAAGAGACCGCGGTCTCCTCATCAGGTATCACAGAACAAACACCGTCAACAGTAGCAGAGGAGCTCGCCACAGAAGTCAGATCCGAATCCTGTGTGACAGAGTCACCACGTGCACCAGCAGAAATGTCTGCAACGGCACGGCTACCCTTACCCCGAGAACGAGGGGTTCTAGCTCTGGAAAGAACCACCTTGTTAACAGAAGCCCAAAATTTAGAGGACCAAACCCCACAGATACCACATGATTGGGCCTGAGTGCAATTGTTGCAAGTGACACATGTGGTATGGGAATCGTCCACATGTTTCACCTGCAAACAAGAGGTACAAGGAATAGTCTTAGGCATGATATAAATACAACAATCAAGCTTCCCGCCGACGGAAAACAGAACGAAGGTCGTGTTCACACGTGGGGGAAAGGCAAGATAAAGTGTGAAAAGAACAGCAATAATAATACAAATTAACATTAAATGAGAGTAATAATTTGGTAGCTTGAAAAAGGATACAATCCAGTAGCACACTAAAGACGATTAATAAGTTGTTCACGAAGAATTAATATCATAAACAGCACAAGTCACAAAAATTTCCGACCATGAACAATGGCGGAAAATAAAGGAATTGACGTCACGGTTGTTGCGCATGCGCTCGGTAAACGCAAGAGGTGTGCAGAGAGAGTACCTGTAATTTCGAGCGCTGGTCTCGCTCGACCCTTTTTTCGATCTTTTTCGTGCTTTTGCACTCTAGTACTTTTCCAACTCGTTTGGAAAAGATTCTAAAAGCTTGAGTTAGTTCCGAAGTAGGGCTTGCACTTATGTTACAGCCAATTGTAAACAATTGTGAGTAGGTTGAAAAGAAACCGGGATTCCCAGTGTTGGTACTCTAAACAAATCACGGGGCCACACAGTGTTTTTCTGTGAAAAGGATTAGCTACATAATCGTTTTCTTGTTTCTGTACTGATGCTACTTGCTACCGAATAAATTACTGTGTTTTTTGTGTTGCTGGATTATCAAATTCAACATTCACGTTCCTTAATTTTGAAACACGTGCCATATATGTTTTAGCAGTTGTTCTGAGCAAGTTGCGTAAATCTTATTTAAATCAATAGCGATTTTACAGAATACACTGTTGCAGAATGCTGTCGCTGATCATATTCACAATTTGGACCAAAATGTTTAGTGTTTACACCCCCCCCACCCTAAAGAAAAGGGAGGCTGTGTGTTACAGAATTTTTGCACAATAATAATAAATGCCCCCACATTTTCCTTGAACATTGAAGATGGTGGCCACAACATAGCCCAGCATTCCACCACATGATACACAATCAATAAACTGGGGCAGGGCTACACTGGGACAATTTGTCATTTCCACCCCGTGAGCATATCGAGTATTATAATGGTTGAGGTGGAAAATTGGGAATGGGTTCCCTAAACCATTTAAAAAACAACAACATCTTAACAAATAGTAATTTTATTGATTTTACAAACAGAAACAGTACAATCCCCAAATACGAAAAGACAATGGCGTTGTACAATGTTCACATGTGTACATGTCGCGTAAAAGTGCAGCGTCCAACACAAACCAGTGCCACAACTCGTTCCAGTTGTTTGAATACCAGAAGATGTACATATAGTGATGATAAATTGAATTCGGCCGAATGTTTATTTTTTTTTTTTACAAATATGGTGAACAAATGTTTTTATAGACAAGGCATCCAGCGGATCTTTCGGCCCAGACATTTTGGCCCAGCAAAGTGAATATTAGGCATACAACCATCAAATATTTAGTCAAGTTGAATGGGCTGAAACGTCCGCTTTTCACGAAAGGGAAGTCTGAAAACATTCAAGTGTTGCCCTACATCTCATGATGCAAAACCCCACTCCCCATCCCCCCAACCACATGCAATATTCCTGTACAAATATTTCACAAGAGATACATTCCATAGCAAAATCTGCATGTAAAAATCTACATTTAAAATGGCTCACAAATTTTGGAGCACTGTGAGTACGAATAAAGTACCCAAAAATACAGTAGCTTGCCAAATCTAGAAAAAATTCATGTCAGTGGCGCAGCTATAACACCCCCCCCCCCCCCCCACCCCCATTTTTTCCTGTCCATCCCAAACATTGGCTCAATGCAACTTTCAAATGATATAGAGAGCCAAAATGGTCTCCAATGTAGGGGCAACACACACTACAAATACCCCAGATTTGTTTTTGCAGGGCTAGTCCTAACATTGTCAGAGGTACATGTATAAGCTTCTGACCCATGCAAAAAAGCTTGTCTATGACATTATTACATGAACCAGGTGCGTAGCTCGGATTCTATAATAGAGGGTACCCTAGCCAGTTTGTTCGTTTTTTTATTGGATGGGGTCAAAAATAGGGTCCCTATAGGAAACCCCACACAATGGCCTTTCTAATATCATCTTAGCCCACCCCCCCACCCCCACCCCCCCAAAAAAAAAAACCCAACAAACTGGCTAGGACACCCTCTGTTATAGAATTCGTGCTACATGCCTGGTTGATGTAATAATATCATACACATAGAGACAAGCTATTTTGTACAGGACAGAAGCTTACACCTCCAGAAAAATGTTACATGCATTAAATACACTCGTATAAAAACCAACATATACTTTTCCAGTCATCCACAGAGAACTAAAAAAAAATTATTTTTATAAGTTCCACATATCAATGCGCATCAGCTGTTTAGTTTCATGCATTAAATCAAGGTTGAAACAAGTGGAATTATTGACAGGAATGATCAGATTCTTATAAAAAAGCATATAATAAAAAGAAAATCTAGTGTTTTTGAGAGGAAACCGAAAATTATCTCACTTGTGACCAAGGCAAATGGTTATTTTTGCTCTCGCCAGCACTTGCAAAACATAAACATTTGTCTCAGTCACTCATGAGATAATTTTCGGTATCCACTCAAAAACACTAGATATCTTCTATATATTTAGACTTATTCAGATATACATGTATAGAGTTATTCAGTTTTTGGGGCGTCAAACTTTCTTTTATTTTCGTCACAACAATGATTCTTCATTTTTCTGACAACTGCAGCTCTGGATGAAAATAAAAAAAATTTTCTAAATAGCCTTTTCTAACTTGGTCGACTTCAGTTTTATTCAGTTTTATCCTCTATAATACGAATACTTGAGTCTTAAATTCTGGCTGGTAAAAAGTTCTGAAAAGAGGTCTTCGAATACATTTGCAAAATTACCAGGATTATTGGAGTTCGCGAGGATGGCTTTAACCTCGTCTTTTGTTATGTAATAGAGGCGAGGAATGTCCATAAATGGATCCTCATTATTTAAAATGTCAATGGTCTGCTGGATGTTGTGTGTATTCCTCTCCCCATTTGAGAATGTTTCTGAGAAAAAGTCTGTGAATCGCCACACCTCGTTCACAAGCAGACGTTGTGTCACTTCCATGTCATTAATTTTCTTATTCAGTTGGGAGAATTTTTGGTCTTGCTTTCTTTCCATTTCTGTGAACATCTCCATAAGCTTGTTTAATTTATCTGAAGAACCGCATGTCGAAGCAGGGCTTTGTGAAACACTTGTATTAGCGGACTCATATTCACCATTGTATGTAAAATAAACATGTCCCCCTAATTCAGTCCACGAATGTGCAGGAGAATACCTAAAATCGCTGATTTGAATCAGGATTACGGACAGTCCCAAAGGCCCTTCAGCCTGGTAATTTTGTCTGGCTCAGTCTTTTCATGCTGCTGTTGTTGGACTAGCTGCACATGATGTCCATGCTCTTGGTGTGGTTGTTGGGGCTGCTTTTGTTGATATGACTGCTCTTTCTGTGGTTGTTGCAGCTGTTGTTGTTAGTGTAACTGCTGCTCATGAGGTTGTTGTGGTTGCTCTTGATGATGTTTATGCAACTGCTCTTCCCTTGGTTGTTGTAGCTTCTCTGCATGTGGTTGTTGTTGTGATTGCTGTGTATCCCCATTTGTATGTACCACTTGCATTACCTGTCGAGTCTCTGCATCTACTGGCAACTATTGGATGTTCATTTTCATCACATACTTATTGGTTTTTACCAGGTACTAAGCGTAGTACTTCCGCAGCCTGCAAAAAAAATTATATTTCCATCATTATTTTGGCTGTGCACACATTGAAATCTGGTGACACTAATCCCCACCAGGCCTTTGTCATGATCTAAGTGGATTACGAAACCCTTCGTTTAATGATTATTATTATGTTGGAGTGTCAGCTAACTTCTGCTACCTGTTTGATTGTTATCAAAACACTTCCCGAACTGTTTGAATGATGCCAAAATGTAAAATACCATAATTGTCTGTACATTTTAAGTCCATCAATGCATCACAATACCGTCTTCAAAGTTAACTCACAGACAAAAGTTAGATGTTATAGAGATACAAAGAAGGGTGGAAGATTTTTGCTATCCATAAAGATTTAAAAGCACAGCAAACTGACATTTCATATAATACTATGAGACACATTGTGGAAAAATACCGTACAGGTTTGTTTCACCATGCAGATTGTGTTTTAGAAAAGGAGCACAAGTTTCGGAAAATTACTGAGCAACACATTGTTCTGATCCAGGACTTACTGTGGGTAGACTCTGTTCAGTCTAGTACTAATTTACTGCGTCAGCTGCCAAATAAAGAGACGCCCTTGTCAAGTAGAACAGTTCTAAGAGCTGTTAGACATGCTGGGTGGACAAGTGCAAAGCCACATTACTGAGCCATGGTCATTAAAATGAACCAGGAAAAACGTTCAGATTTTTGCGAACAATTAATCATAGAAAAGGAAACCTTTAACGATGAAATCTTCAGCGATGTGTTACAATACAGCTACATGACAATAAAACTACATGTTTTAGAGAGGTGAATGGAGCGGCAGCCATAATTCCAAGGCCAAAACATCCCTTAAAACTTCACATGTGGGCAGCAATATCTCGACAAGGAATATGTCCACTTTTCATTTTCGATGGAATAATGGAGAAGGAGTTTTTCACCAACTCAATTTTGAACAATGTTCTTTCACAATTTCTTAGATGTCCATTTACTGACATACATAGATTTGTGTAAGATAATGAACCAAAGCACACATCAAAATGCGCTCAGCAGTTCATGGAGAAAAATGGCATACACTGGTGGAAGTGGCCGGAAGGTGAGAGTGATTCTTTTTAAACAGGGGTGCGGTATTAACGATTATTACCATTTTAGCGGGCATTCTCCAGTATATTAATGGAGTTTAGCGGGGCAGTAAAACTCAGTAATTCATGACATCATGCAACGAGAAGCGAACGGCAGGCATTAATGAAAACAGCCTGCCGTCCGCTTCCAGTCATGGTAATAATAGTAATAGCATAATTTTGTCAGGCATCCCGGTTTATTAACGGCCCTTGAGGACTGAATAAGAGCCATCTGGCATATTAACAGCCTTCCACTTATAATAATAAACCCTCGGGCTGTTGTTCATTTCTCTTGGGCCATTAATAAACCGTAACGCCCTTCAAACTTATGTTATTATTATATTTTGAGGATTCGATTCCAACCCTTGAGGTACTTGCTCTCTTGTTTAGGGGCCAGAATTCTAGGAGTCGGTTAACAGCTATTTAACATCTTGGTAGACGAGCAATTTGGGGTGGATAAAAAATTAATTTGTCATGATATTGACCCTTAGTCCCAATGCAATTGCATGTGGGGAGGAGGCCTTTTCTTTTTCTTTTTACAATTATTTCCAGCTTTGCCATAGCTCTAATAATATATACAGTCAAATAGGTATATGTATATACAATATATAAGAAAAATAATAAAGTTCAAAACAAATACAAAGAAATGCTGAACTGAGATCCGCACAAACAGCAGTGAAAGTGCTAGCAGGAATAAATGGAATAATTTCGTTGTATTTGTTTGCAACTTTTTATTTTTTTCTTATAACTACCAGCACAAGGATTTGTTTAAACCTTCTGATATAACATATTTTTCTGAAATAACTTCAAGCTTCCAATTATGGCACAGTGTCGATGCAACCAGCAAAATAGTAGGCACATTATATAACAAATCTGGCATGAAATATTGAATGTATTCATTTCAGAGAGTCCTGACTTAAACCCAATTGAAATTGTCTGGAAACAACTGAAACGATTTATTTCACATACATTAGTCCACAGACAAAAGAGGAACTGTTGACATATATTACTGAATTTTGGTCGGAAAAAATGAATGATGAAATCTGCAATAATTACATTGACAACCTATACAAAGTAATTCCTGTTGTTGAGGAGCTCAGTGGACAGGTTTCAGGCAATCTACCCAAATTTCTTTTCAGATCGGAATCATCAAGGGGGAAAAGTATTGAATATTTCCTCACTCTGCTCAATACGCAAGAGAAAAAAGATATTTTTATGAAGAAATCAAAAGTTTCATAAAAGAAATTAAAATGTAAAGATGTGTAAAGGTGTTCAATTTGAATAATTTTATCTACTGTAAACTGTAAAAAAATTACCGCTAAAGTTACGGTAAGAGTACTGACAACCTCAGGCCGCAACTAAGAGTGCGTTATGCTCTCTCTATCATTATAAAGTGCGGCTGCGGTGGACTAGTCAGCTTCCATGAATGGGCAATATTTCCACAGATGCAATAATATTAGATTATAAACACTAATTATAGGAATAATCTTCAAAAATTTAATTAATGAAGCACCGGGTACAACCTGATGCTTCATTAAAATTTTGCTAATGATTTTTATTACCTGGTAAATGTATGCGTGAACGTCACTACCCTCGCGTGGATTATGACCAGTCCATGGCGGCTGTACTCCAAGTACATTTACTGCATTTTTAACAGTAATCTTTTACAGTGTTCAATCAGATCGGTCAAAATCTGATTGTACACTTTTAAAAGATTACCGTTAAAAATGTAAAAAGTAAAACAGGCCGATAAAGCAAAAGTTTACCTTTTTCTTAACAGCAGTGGTTTTCTTTGTTGTTGAAGTTTTGAACTCTTTTGATGATTGGTTGGTTCTGTTTCCTTGCTTTTGTCCATTCTTATCATCCCCAGATGCTCTCCTTATTTATCAAATCGCTCTTTATCTTCATTGCTGTGTACTCACCAGCATCTAATACCTACATGTAAAGAAAACAGTGCCAGTCGGAGAGATACCTCACACGTACATTAGTTGAATTTGATTCAAGGTGGAAATTCCAATTGACCCTGCAGACACACACCTCCCAGTAGGCAATAACTATCACTACAGAATTTCCAGCAAGTGGCAAATTCCATCAGCAACCCACCTGACCATGAGTAAATATTTCCCAACTAAAAGTTTTAACACATTACCCAACATTGGATTTCAAATATCAGTTTACCCTCTACACACCGTTGTTGAAGAATAAAAATTTCAACGTCCCATCCCAACCCCCCCCCCCCCCCCCCCCCCCATAATGCAACTGTGCTGAATCCTACCAATTCAATATTTGACAAGCACTACCCTGTGACGTTGCACTTGGGTTGCTTCCAAATGGATCATGGAAGTGGAGCGGTCAGCCATAAATGAACCCAGCTCAGGAGGTGTTGGGGGGGGGGGGGGGGGGGGGACTCGCTAAGCTACTATCCACATCTATTCCTTTATATTTGCGAGACTTTGCTTTCTGGGCAAGATAATGAGTTATCAAATTCAACTTACCTCAGCAGTTGCAACTTCTCCCTGGGGCCAATACTATAAAACTTTTACAATTGTATTTTCTAGAATTGTATTTTCTAGTCAAGACTTTGAATGGGTTGAACTGAACCATTGGTATTTTGAAAGATGTGGAAATTTGCCAGTTGGTAAATTGCCATATCTTTTAAAATGCTAATGATTCATTTTAGTCAGTTATATCAACAGGTAGGAAATACAATTCTAGAAGATACAATTGTAAAAGTTTTTTTGTATTGGCTCCTGGCCTCCATACTGTACTTCATATTTACTACCGATTGTTATAGGCCAGTCTGGTTCAGTCAGTTTGAAAAATTTGTCGATCGCACTTGAGCTTTTCCAACTTCGTCGTATCTGACAATGGATTCACTAAACGTTTTGGTTAGTTGTCTGAGAGACATTTTTTCTTTCTTTGTGGATGCAAAAGTAAGATGTACTGTACCGACTGTGACTTATATACTATGGTAAGAGTATTAGTCAGTCTCAGAATTGCGCACATTAGGGAAATGATCTTCACTTTATGTTGAAAATGGTTTCTAGAGTAATTTTTGATGAGGAATCTGATGGTGCGGTCAGAAAATTGAAAAAAGGTGCCCAAATTAGGGTTTTAGGGGCCTGAACCCTAATTTGGGGATTTTGGTATATTATGGCTTATAATTCTCATATAAAAGGCAATTCTCGAATCATTTGATGTGGTTTATGTATTATTGGCGTCTTCGGCATAGTTTGGTTACAATAACATCATGGTTTGATCATTAAGGGCTTCAGCTGAACCCCAAATAGGAGTTATGGACCATATGGCCCACACAATATGGTTGTATCTTTAGGATTAACTTTAAATTTATTTATGTTGATTGCTTATTGCAATATCATGTAAATTAAATTGCTATGGGTGTTACTACATATTTTTAACCATATTTCCATCCTGTAGGGGACTCCTAGGGTTATGGGGGTGGGGGCTTGAATGTTGCACATATTACTTATGAAAAATACCATCTTACACTAGGCCCTTATTTCAACAGAATATGATGTAAGCCACTGCTTTTAGGTGGTATAAATAGTTTGAATGATATTTGGAACCTATTAGTTCAGTTATCTATATTGGGGCTCAGAAAATTTGAAGAAAAATCTTAATCTCAACTGCTTTTTTGCCACAAACAAGAATGCAATGGCTTTCAATTCACATAAACTTGTGTTACATTTTAGTACTAAGACCACTTGTGAGAACTCACTACAAAAATATGGAAAAAAATCCATTAAGTGTGGTTTAGAGGCAGTAAAACGAGAGAAAATTGTTGAAAATTTTGAAGAAAAAACTCAATTTCAACCAGTTTTTTGTTGTCGATGATCATAAAATGGTCTTTATTCCTTGTACAATTGTGTAATAATCATGTGGTGAGGCCACGCATGAGAATCAAATATAAACATACAGAAAAAACTGGATTTATATCGATATATAGCCTGTAAAACAAGACAAAATTGTCATAAATTTAAAAAAAAAAAAACCTCAATTTCAACTAGATTTTGTTGGCAACAAACACGAAATGGTCTTTATTCCTTGTAAATGTCTGTTATCTTCATGAAATGAGGCCACTTTTGAGGATACACTAGAAAACATATTAGTTCATATTTAGGCTCAATACAGGAGCCTGAATTTTTAACTTAGGGCAATATGGGGAATGATCTTTAAAAATCTTCTTCTTCAGATTCACCAGTCAGAATGCTTTCATATTTGGTATGCAACATCTTTAGGGGGGTCAGATTCATGTTTGTTCAATTCGAATCTTTGGGATATTTGGGCTCCCTTTGGTAGCTTAAATTTTAACTTCGTGCAATATGATGGAATTTCCTTAAAAATCTTCTTTTTCAGATCCACCAGTTTGTTCAAATCGGGTCTCTCGGTTAATATTGGGCTCCCGAGGGTCTCTAAAAACGTCTAGTTATTGAATGAATCAGCTGTGGTTATTATCACCATACCATTATATAGATGACTGCTTCAGCGCAGTTCTGTACCAAACATAGCAATTGCTATTGTGGCAGCTGCTGGCACTCTTGGTTGAAGACCGATTGTAACATCTGAGTGTCCTTGCACTGGTGGCTCAAGTTGGGAGTTTTGTGGTCGAAATGCCCTATACATGTTGATTTGGATTCAACCTTTACCTAACACAACACAGATATATGTCGTTCAGATGTTATAAGTTTTTTCTTCCAAAACATAGCTTATCACGCTGAAGGGTCAGAGTAATTTCGTAGTGGCCGTTTCCGCACCCCGGGGCACACTCCTTATACTGTTTTGTCTTATGTTATTGTAACCACATGTGTTATCTTGTGTTCGCACTTATTATGTTCACACCCAAATGGCTGTGGTGAGTCATGACTTCTTTTCCTATCTCTGGAAACTGTTCACTGAAAGCATATTTAGTTCATTATATATCAAAGTGAATATCATTTATGTAACTGTTCTATGCATGTCTGCTATTGTGTGTGTCTGAAGCGGAACTTGAATAAGCTGCTTCTTCGTGAGAACCCTGGGAAGTGAAGCAGTGCTTATTTATTTTGAGCAGCAGGGGGGGGGGGGGGAATTTCACAAAGACCCTCGCTGGCCCAAGAGGCCATCATACCACTTTGGGCCCCCCCCCCCCTGCCAACCTAAAAGCAGCAGGGGTGGGATATACCTTCTTGGGACCCCGGAGGAGTGGCCCACCACCCTGGCCAGCCCAAGAGGCCATCATACCACTTGGGCACCAGCGTAGATTCACTTTCTACCCCAACACCAAACAGGCCACAGCGTAGATAAAGAATGGGCCACCTCAGAGAGCCATAAGGGATGGCCCACACCCTCACCAGCTCAGGCCTCTCATAGACATAAGCCCCCTTCCAGTGGAGTATAATAGGTGAAGCCATATTAGATATATCCGTGACAATGAGTATACCCGATCAGATGCACAATGCGGATAGGTAAAAACACATGTCAGTGGTTTACTTTGAGCTCTACGGTATATCAATGTCACATGATTTCTTGTCCATATGTAAACAAGCTGACTAAAATTTATGTTACAGACAGTGTGAGTCATTTCTGGACAGCGTGATCCATTTCTTGACGGCACACAGTGTGATTGATAATCATAAAAATGATTCACAACCTGTTAGCCTAGTTAAACTCATGTATTAGACACACTCGGCTGTGAATCATTTTTATGATTATCAATCTGTTGGCCTAGTTAAACTCATGTATTAGACACACTCGATTGAATCTATTCAGAGCGAATACTTTTGCAGAGAGGTTTCAGTGTAAGACACACACGGTTGTTCCTTTTGATGGCTGATCACCCAAAAGCCTTCCGTTACGATGCCAGTGCCAGATATAAGGCTGGCGGATTCTATGAGCACAAAAAACTAAGTGATATCAACAAAATTCATGTGGCTTTAACCCTACCACATAGCTTAGAGACCAAGAGTTTTGAAACCAATCACTTGAACATCTTCTCAAAGTATAAACACCCAGATATAAATTCTGGAGCAGTCATCAAGCAATGGCGGAGTATGCCCATGACCTTCTGGCAAAACCAGGTGAACTTCGCTGTACATTGTGCAACGACAGGGTGCAGATTCTCAGCTACTGACCACCTGAACCAAACCACAGACTTGTTCGCTAGAGGTTTCTCGCTATTTCATTTTTACTACCAGACACGGCAGATTTTAGCCGAAATGAAAGCTGCCTTACCCCATGGCCAGGACCATACATGGTCTAGATACAATAACTCATATGACAGACGTGCTTTTGAAAGACTATCAAATGAATTTGGTGTATCGCCTGATACAGATTGCAGAGAAAAGGGGGATTATAATGACGGGTTGGGCACTTTATACCAAATCGTAGCATACTATAGCTATCCTCTGACATTACACTCGCCGAGTCGAAGATACGACCATATGGTCACATTCATCGAATGTTCAGGGCACGGGCATACTCATGCAGACTTTATCAGACAAGAGCATGCAGATTTTACTACGTCTATAGTTGACGAGGCAAACGGGTTTACAAGGGCAGGGGTCGAAAGAATCAATGAGTCCATTAGGACATGCGTCTGGGCAATAATCGGGTCCCAGGCTCAGACCAGTTCATCGATCCTCGGAACAGGTACAGCGTTTGATTTCCAAAAGCAGTTTGAGGCGAATGTTGAAGATGCCATTGCCCGCCCAGTGGACCTGCAGAGTGGAATTAAACGATATCAAGA
This sequence comes from Pictodentalium vernedei, assembly GCA_031216915.1. NCBI lineage: Eukaryota > Metazoa > Mollusca > Scaphopoda > Dentaliida > Dentaliidae > Pictodentalium > Pictodentalium vernedei. Next base: position 566,217,151 of record CM062296.1, read on the forward strand.
CATGTTGTCTCACGCCAAATCAAAAAAAAGATTATGTATTCGGTCGAGGCTTCTACATGGTGCCTTCTGATATGGAACTAGATGGCCTTTCACACGGTCTTGTGGGGTATAACAACAAGATCGTTATTGCCACAAACACCCAGGCCCTGGGACTAAATACAAACAAACACTGCACCAACCCCACCCGTCGTGTCTGTGGGGGAGACGGGACTGGTCCAGTCACCAGCCAGCTATTGATGCACCTACTATGGAAGTGGGAACCCGTAGCAGAGCTGCCTCTGATGCCGAGTCGATGGCATCAGGAGCTGCGGCAGAACGCCAGCATAATGACAAGAAAACTGAAGTGGGGTTACAGTTGGCTTACTCACGCTTTGGTTTCTTTGATGATAGTCACTGACGTGCCACCACAAAAAGCAGACCCCAGACAGCAAGGACCATGGCCCACAGGTTTTTGGCCAACCAGCCTACAGTTTCTGTGAGTAACTTGAGGAGCCATGAAACAATGGCGCATATAATTCCAGGTAGCGCAGCCGCTGCCTTCCCAGCTAGCTTGACCAGGATGCGCCCAAGAGCATGTAGGTGATTTTTCACCCACTCTTTGAGGCCACCCTTATCAGATGGTGGTGGAGCGGGAGTGGGGGTACTTCCACACATACTGGTCAGCACAAGTACTAGGGTCGAGATTGCCATCACAACCGCTGTGAAGATAGATGCGATCATAATCCCTTGTTCCCGGAAGAGGGTGCGAATGTGCTCAGCGCGCGTCATGTCCTCATTGAGGATCTGATTGATCGTCTCTCTGATTTGGTTGATTTGAGATTGGAGAGCCTCTCTATTCTTGTGGCTGCCTCCAGGCAGGATGCTCGTTCATCTTCCAAGTTGTGCAAGCGTTCTGCTACCCGGCACCTACTAAACTGATCATCTTGAGCTTCATCGCACTTTCTTTTTTCCAAAGCGATGTGCTCATCCAGCCCGGACAGTCTGGCCAGGTTGTTCATTAACTCACCACGGGTGGTCTGCATTTCCCTGTAGAGTCGGCGGAGCTCTCTGATGCTGTACTCCAATCCCACTTATCAAGTGGATGGTCATGTAAGGTTTTAAGTGCAGTTTCTTCCTCCTCGGTAAGACTTTCCACAACATTTTGAGTCGACTTTGATGCAGCATTAGCCACCTGTCCCAAGTCTTGCAGTTCAATGCTATCCGATCCTATCCTAGCAGCCGCTTCACCCAACTGCTTCATAGCAATGGCATTGACCTGCAGTGTTTCAAGCGCCTTTGGCTTAAGTGCCTTGCCCCCTCAACTCCATTCCACAAACCCCAGCCCATTCCGGATAATCTCACCACCGCCACGCTTTCCAGCAATTGTTGAGAGAGCATGGGGTGCTCCCGATTTACTAACAATGTCAACATTTGGATGGGCCTTCAGCCTCAGCTGCCCATTTTTGTCGAGCTCAAACTTGGAATTGTCACGTAGAAAGGGCAACATCCCTTTGTCAGAGATTCTGGTAGTAGCCACTGACAGCCTCCTCCAAGAGCTCATGCTGCAATGAAGGTATTTTAACGCCCGTCTCTTGTTCTCATTCGAAAGGGTCCCGGGTAAAGCTAGTTTCATCTTGCAACTCTGTTGCATCATCATCGTCCTGTCGTCTTGCGAACTCGTCGAGGCCAAAAAGTCTGCCATTGTTTTGAAGACTGACTCGAGACATGTTCAATACATTCACCATGTCTTCGAACCAATATGGACGCAAGCTTAACCCATACCGCAGACTATGAGAGTCTCTTGGGGTAAAGGGAGTTCAGCAGTCGGTTGTGATCATGCACAACCCTAGTACGATTGGCCCGAACCTACAGCTCAATATCCGGTTCCCAAACCTCGGGTCCCACGACCTTATCGCACCGGGTACAGTGCACCTAGCCTTTGCAGTCACCCTGAACTCAACAGACATTAACAGGTCAGTCGTTCAGAATTTTGGCCGTGCCATCATCAAAAAAATGGCAGTCAAGATCAGCAGGAATGAGGTGATGTCAGTCAATGATGCAGACGTGTACCACTGCTATCTTGACCTCTGGAAGACAGCCTCCAAGCGCAAAAATGCACACTACCAGGGCATTGATACCTCCGAGAGGAAATGCTACTAAGCTGCGGGTCAGCGCAGAAGACAAGGTTCACACTGTTCTTGTAGACAAGGCTATTGCTGATGCCTATGACAATTGTTCTGTATCCCACTGGACTCTGAACTCCTCGAGGCTCATATTCCTTTCTACCAGAGTGTTCTTGGGGATCGGATCAAGTATGCGCTGACATTCAATGATTACAGTTGAGTTGTCCACTGCTAGTTACACCATAGATAATATTAGCCTGGAATATGAAATGGTCACCCAATCTGAACTTGCTTGCATGGTCTGCAGCCAGTATGCTGGTCGTCTCGCCATCATATACGACCGCGTCCTTCGCCATCACAAAATAACCAAAGACAAGAGCGACTCTCTGTGGAACAGCAACCTCAACGTTGCTGCACGGAGCATGAAAGTGATTCTTCTGCTGTTCGAGGACCCTGCTACAGCTGGTGCAGCTTTCGGTAGGAAGTTTGAGGTCTTTTATAACCCCAAGATCACCAAAGTTGAGGTTATCATCGAAGGGGTGCCCAACCAGCTGTACTCCCAGGGATTGCGTGCCTAACCAGCAATGGAACGAAGCCACTCGGCACTTTGGAGCTTGCCCCAACAGCAAACAAGAGGGATGTTACATCCCAACGCTCACCTACATTCGCGCTTGATAATGTCGTTCCAATGTAACATGCCTAATATTTAGTTAATATAAATCATTAACTAGGCATCAAATGATTAATGTGGTTTATGTGATGGCTTTGGAAAGTCTATATTTCTGCATTTATTATATATCAATTCAACATAGAATCATTGGATACATCTTTTAGAAATGTTTATGATTAATATGAATCGTGAGGCCAGATATTAAATCATAAATAAGAATTAGGAAAGGCTTTCATAAATCACTGAAATTTTAACTGAAGTACATTCATTGGTTAAAGAGGAGTTGCGGAAAAACATTCGTTCAAGAAAGTGACTATAAGTCCCAACAAAAATACATCACATCAACAACTAAAATAAGCCTTAATGTTACTCGTAACAAGTATGAGAAAGTATTAAATAATAAAAAAAAAAAGTTAAAAAAAATTTTTTTTAAAGAAAGTGAATATAAGTCCCAAAAATCCCCGTCAAATTCCTCAAATATGCATGTAATAAGGGCGCAACGTTACCGCAATGTAGTTCAGTAACCCATGCGTACAATATCAATTGCCTGGAAAGACACAGTATCAGTAGTAGTATCAGGGTTAAATACTGTTCTGATAGTCCCCTACAACCTACATATGCAATATCAAAGGCCTGAGCCCACTGATGTTTGAGAAATTCACCTTAACATTAAATCTTACAATATTGGACATGCCGGACGCCGACGCTGACACCCGAGGTTATCACAATAGCTCACCACATCTTACAGATGTAGGTGAGCTAAAAAGATCCTGAGGTGGCTCGGGTTGCAAAGGAGCTATCTCTGGCTGATGTCACACTGGGACAGTTCTTGACCAACAAGTATGAACTACGACTTGACCTGTGGACCATGGATGATGGTGAGCTACATGGCAGTGCATGGTGTATAGAAAATGTCAGTGAAGGTATCACTATTCAGATCACAGACAGAAGAGGCGAGTGGTTCATTGAACGTATATCTGTACATTCTCATGGATGTGCAGCTTAACATTGAAGATAGCCAGTTCACAAACACACTTTATTAATGACCTTTTCCTTACGGAGCTCCATACGGATATTATTTGCGGTCAAACAGGCTGTGGCAAGACAGTTTTCGCTGTGGACCTGCTGGAGGGCCCTTACCGGGGCATGTTTCAGCACATTGTGGTGCTCTGTCCCACAATCAAATACAACAAAACATACCCCGACCGTCCATGGATTTGGGATGACCCCCGATGTGCAAATCCTGGTGAACACCTCCATTCATATCTACAGGCCTTCTATCAGATGTTCCAGGGGGAGCCAACCTTTTACATTATCGACGATTGCTCGACTACGAAAGCTTTGACGCAAAAGAAAGACATGCTGTCTGAGCTAGCCTTCTGGGGTCATCATGCGCAGCAGAGCGTTTGGGTTTTGACTCCAAAGTATAACTCTGTCTTAAAGGATCTCCCCGAGCAGACCTGCTGGGCTTGCCTGTTCCACTGTAAAGACAGAGACAGTTTTGAGGACTGTCTACAAGAGAATGATGTGACTGGAAGCCGTGAGGAACATGTAGCAGTTCGCCAGGCATTGGCAGAGAGCAAGCAAGCCCGGCTAGTGTTAAAAACAGACCAACCAACCACTTATAAAGTGTTGTGATAACGGACCTATATTATTCTAGTGACCCAAGCAGCTATTCTAGTGACCCAAGTGTATATAAGTGTGCTGGGGTGGGCGGCATTGCACATTGTTATGTGCTATATTATATATTAGACTCAAACGGCGTATATGTACATGTATACGACCATGTATTGTGACAATATCATTGACCAACTGCTGGAAGAGCAAGATGGCGCTGTTCCAAAGGAACAAAAGGCAGACGGCAATGGATCATACTGTGCCTGTTCCTTTGGATGGGGCCAAACACGAAAGGCTAGCTGCATTAGCTTCCGGTGGGCAGGCTAAGCAGTATAAAGGGAAAAACCTCACAACTGACCAGGTCGATGACCATGGACAACGCAGAAATCGATAAACTCTATGCCCGATATGAGGCACGGCTCAGCGCAGCAATGACAAAAACTATGGGGGCGGCTGCACTACAACTCTATGCATGGGCGGTCTGCATGTTTCTTCCCATACCCCCAGAGAACCAACTAAAGTTGGTTGCTGATCTTGATGCAAATCCATTTATTGGGCACATGCTAAGCAGTACCACGTGCGAGCTATAGCATCGCTATGGCATGTACTTAGCACCGCTGCTAAATACTGTCGATTTGGACACATCTGCCCTTTAACAATTCAAGAAGATGTCATCGATGACAGAGCCAAACCTGCCGATAGTTACTGTTGTTCCTTCGGATGTTCCAACGGAACAGAAACAGGTGGAGAGAGTGACAGCGGCACCAACCACTGAGTTGTCGGTTGTTCCTGTTGTTCCTTCGGAACAGGGACGACAGAAAGGCCCTAAAAAAGTGGCCACTGGATGGGCAGGAGCTGCTGCGCAGAATGCAAAACAACAAAAAGTCTTGGTCCAGTTGCAAGAAGAGAAGGCCAATCTCCAGAGAATGGTCGTAAACAATGCAGTAGCAAACTCACGTTGGTCCCATTGTTCCTTCGAAACGAGAACAACATGGACAGCAGCAAGGGGTCTCGAAGTGCAATGCATCACAAACGCAGTTCATTAGATGGCTGGTCCCCATGGATTGCTGGGGCGGTTGGGTTGGCTAGCTTGGCATTATGGTTCCAGTTCCCGTTGTTCCTTCGGAATGGGAACAACAGGAACAACAATAAGTCGGTGGCCAATCTAATGACACCGTTTGTTGATCTGTCAACCGCAGCGCAGCACCGCCGAACAAGCATTTAACTGGTAGAGTGCTGGGAGCCCATATTTGGGCTTTATTCTGAAGTGCAGGTACAACTCTTCAAAGGCCTCATACTTGTGGGTGTGCTTCATATTATCTTTGACGTGAAATTATTTCAACTGTATGGATTTGCCTTGTTGCAATTTATGGGAGAGTGCCAAAAGGCACTCTCCCATAAATAGCAACATGGCAAAGACTGGGGAATTAATTTTGATGACCAGAAATAATTTAGCACTCTACCAGTTAAAGGTATCTTCAGACCCATTCTATATGTAGTATATATATATATATATACAATGTCTTCAGCCGATGGAAAGATGCTGGTCAATGCTGCCTATCACAGCGTCATGGTCTCTGCCCTCGCAATAGGGTATGCCCACATAGATAAGATGACAATGAAGGGGCCACCCCCTAAACTGGACTTCACCAGCTATGATGTCGGGATGGCAGTCCTTGACATGGGGCTGGCGACGGCAACCAAGGACATTCTAATTAAACATGGAATCATTCCAGCAGATATTATATGAAATAACAAGATGGCCTCGATTGCAATGCTATTTGGGGGTGCCCTTGTTAACTGGTAGAGTGCAGGAAGCCCAAATTTGGGCTTTATTCAACAGTACAAGTCCTGCAACATAAAGGCTTCATACTCAACAGCTATGCTTCATATTATCTTTGAAGTAAAATTATTTAGTCTGTAAAGGATTTTCCTTGTTGCAATGTATGGGAGAGTGCCTGTAGGCACTCTCCCATAAATCGCAAAGAGGCAAAGACATGTGAACAAATTTTGATTACCAAAAATAATTCAGCACTCTACCAGTTAATGCAGTGGCCTTCTCTGGCAGCAACTACCTCTTCACCAAGTTTGGGGACAACGATGCTGGTGTGGAACGTGTGCGGCATGACAAAGCCATAGAAAAGCTTCAGGCCGCCCAGGCAGCATGGCCCTGTAAGCAAACAGAACCGCTTGATTGGATCAACGAAGAACTACGTCGCAAAGGCCATGACTTGCGCACATTCCAGGATGTCGATGCTGCAATTCGCAAGTATGCACAGGTGAGATCACCTTCATCATACTAAGGCTGGGTGTGGTCAGGCTTGTTAGCTACAAACTCATCCAGTGATTCACTATGCGTGTAAAAAAAAGTTTTTTTTGGGGGGGGGGGGGGGGGGGGGGGGGTGACGGAAGTTGGTGTCAAGGCCGCCTAGCTATGCTGTAAAGTAATCGTAAAAGCCGATGAGAGTTGCACAGCAACTACAGATTGGCGGGTGCGGTGGGCTCTGGACTGAGCCGTTGTTCCCATTCTGAAGGAACAACGGGAACAACAGTGGGCCCCTGTCTCTGCCGGGTGAGTTTTTGGCATATCAGCGGCAACACCTCATTTTTTGTGCCCTGTGGGCTCTCCCGGCAAGATGCCTTGCGGATATCAAGCCGGAGGTTGGTTGAATTTCTCTTCCTCTGCGAGTACATGACTGAATTCCTCCTCGGATATCTGGCCATCGGCAACAGCCTTTGAATACAGATCTGCGATGCTCAAAAGATTGGCTTCTGCAAAGGTGGCAATGGTATTGTGCTTTTTTGCCTTCTTTGTGAGCCTTTGGCTTACAAACTTCCCAAAGACACCTGCCAATTCACAGGCCCCAGCTGCAGCCTCTAGTGCTATAATCACAGGAATTGCGGCTACGTTTGGCAACAGCCCGATTCCACCAACGCTGATCCATACACCAGTCACGGACAGAAATGTTTCGAAGCCATCTGCGATATTGACCCCTCACTGATATTTCTTGCCAAGAGAACGCCTGTGGTCTCGTACGGCCATAAAACGGGCACTTACATCACTGATCTCCTGGATGCGAAAGTATTCGAGTCGCTAGTATTGAGTTCTGGATACAAGCCCATTCTTATTGGTATTATAGACCATGTTCTAATACCTTTAAATCGTCATCCGTCAGTATCTGTCTGGTAAACCACATGCGCTTGAGCTTAGCTGGGCCAAGATGTAGGGTACTGAATGTGTCAGTTGGAAACTTAGCATCTGTGACCTTGTACTCAACACCACTTAACGAGAGCAACACATCTTTGCCACGGATAATGATGACAAGTTCCTTGCCATTATGCCGCTGACCCCATTTTAGGGCAAGCCCATGTAGCACTGGTACAAAGTCGTTGGGTGGTGTACCCAGGACTATCTGTACAATTGCGGTAGTACCCTTGCCAGGAGTAAGACGATCAAACTCCCAAAAGAGCTTCATTATCGCACCCTTTGCCCCACCCAGCACATACCCGACATTGCTTTCGTGAACATAAATAGCACCTTTTGGGATATAAGAAGCCGACACGGCCACTGTTCTGGAGTTTACGGAGCTTGTGGCCGCAGCCCAGTTGGATGTGAGGTTGGATGACCCTGAAGTCAAGTTTCCACCCACCGCAAACAGGGTGCCTATACAAAGATCACTGACTGGAGTCATTCTGGATAAGTTCATAGCTCCTCCACGGGGCTGAGCCTTTCAGGTTCAAACCACGCAGCTTGGTAAATGTAGCTTGTTGCTATTGTTCCCGTTCCTAAGAGCTGAAATACATACAAATTGTCTGTCATCCCTGGGTCTCCAAAGCCCTGCATGTCCCCGAGATCAGCCAGCTGAAGGGTCATGCAAGGCAATGCACCATGTGCTCCTGGTCCCCCGCTATTCACCATGTCTTTACACTTGTTGCAGCTGAGGTATATTTTGAATATGTAATGTTACGGGTAGGTGATGCAATTCAATAGGGCCTAATCTAAAACGTGGACTGTAACATTGCCTGCAGGGCCTGGGACAAGCTTTTTGTATTGCAAATGAGAGAAAGCTACTTTTCTGCCACTGGCACATTTTTCATTTGGTACAGGTACCGTTCTGAGTAGTGTGCTGGGTAGCCCGTTGTAAACATTGTCCGTGGTGACGACTTCTGACAGATGAACGTATAGGTCACAGTGGGATGCAAGTTCAGGTAACTCATCCCCAGCAGCTGCTTCCCTCCCCGAGGGATTTTGTTTGTTGCAAATCCCAGGGTGCATGCCAACTTTCTCAGTTTTAGAGTCTTATCTGTCTTGAGTTGCAGACGACCCGAAGGTTTGTGAAGATTCAGTATAGCCCCAACCTGACTAAACACCTCATCATTTAGCTCGCATACATTGTAACAGCCATCTGGCATCATTATCTCCTACTCAACTGAGTCATTTTTCTCATCCACGACACATATATAATTACTGCTTAGCCATGAGCTAATGTTGTACCAAAGAGGGTAGTAGGTTACTTCAGCAAGGGCATGTTACAACCGATAATGTTAAAACGCCGCATAATGTTACACCAACGCATAACGTTACAAACAAGAGGCCCCAAGGGGCCTGAGGGCGCTCACCTGACATGGTAGCCTAAATATCAACCCAGAGAATTGATTTCAACAAGTTGCATCTGCTCCTCCTAAGAAAAGCTTATACCAAATATCCAAAGATTCTGACCAGTGGATCTAAAAAAAAAAGAAGATTTTTAAAGAATATTCCTCATATTGAACTAAGTTATAATTCGGGCTCCCACAGGGAGCCCATATATGAACCCAGGGACTTGGCTTTAACAAACTTAAATCTTACCCCCTAAGGATGCTGCACACCAAATATCAAAACATTCCGACTGCTGGATCTGAAGAAGATTTTTAGAGAAAATTCCTCATTTTGAACTAAGTTACAATTCAAGCTCCCACAGTGAGTCCAAATATGGACCTAGGGACATGGCTTGAACAAACTTGAATCTCACCCCCCCTAAGGATGCTGCATATCAAATATCAAAACATTCCAACTGCTGGATCTGAAGAAGATTTTGAAAGAAAATTCCTCATTTTGAACAAAGTTATAATCCGGGCTTCCACAGTGAGCCCAAATATGAACCCAGGGACTTGGCTTGAACAAACTTGAATCTCCACCCCCCCCCCCGCCCCCCCCCCCCACCCCCCCACCCCCCCGCATACCCAATATCATCAAAAGATTCTGCCTGCTGGATCTTGAGAAGAAGATTTTCAAAGAAATTTGCCTGAAATGCACTAAGTTGGAATTCAAGCTTCTATAGTGAGCCCAAATATGAATCTAGGGAGCCAATGTGAACAAACTTGAATCAGATCCACCCCACAATGTTGCATACCAAATATCAAAAGATTCTGCCTGCTGAATCTGGATAAGAAGATTTTTTAAGAAATTTGCCTGAAATGCACTAAGTTCGAATTCGGGCTTCAACAGTGAGCCCAAATATGAATCCAGGGGGCCGATTTGAACAAACTTGACTCAGATCCACCCCTCAATGTTGCATAAGAAATATCAAAAGATTCTGCCTGCTGGATCTGAAGAAGAAGATTTTTGAAGAAATTTGCCTGAAATGCACTAAGTTCGAATTCAAGCTTCTATACTGAGCCCAAATATAAACCCAGGGGGCCGATTTGAACAAACTTGAATCAGATCCACCCCACAATGTTGCATACCAAATATCAATAGATTCTGCCTGCTGGATCTGGAGAAGAAGATTTTTTAAGAAATTTGCCTGAAATGCACTAAGTTCGAATTCGGGCTTCTATAGAGAGCCCAAATATGAATCCAGGGAGCCGATTTGGACAAACTTGAATCAGATCCACCCCACAATGTTGCATACCAAATATCAAAAGATTCTGCCTGCTGGATCTGGAGAAGAAGATTTTTTAAGAAATTTGCCTGAAATGCACTAAGTTCGAATTCAAGCTTCTATACTGAGCCCAAATATAAACCCAGGGGGCCGATTTGAACAAACTTCCATCAAATCCACCCCACAATGTTGCATACCAAATATCGAAAGATTCTGCCTGCTGGATCTGGAGAAGAAGATTTTTTAAGAAATTTGCCTGAAATGCACTAAGTTCAAAATCGGGCTCCTATACTGAGCCCAAATATGAACCCAGGGGGCCAATTTGAACAAATTTGAATCAGATCCACCCTGCAATGTTGCATACCAAATATCAAAAGATTCTGCCTGCTGGATCTGGAGAAGAAGATTTTTTAATGTTTTTCCTATTACCTACAGTGTTAAAAAGTGCTGACTCAGCACTTTTTCAAAGTCCTGAAAAAAGTACCTTGTGATCAAACCGATAGGGATTTTTTTTCACCATTCTATTCTACTGTATAAAAGTAAGCTGTATACAAAATACGAATTCTCTGTGGCGTGTAGTTTTGGAGATATGGTAGTTTTAAGGTTTTTCCTATTTTTAGCTCCCGAGGTTCCCACGGGGCAATGAAAAAATTTGTTTTTGCATCAATCAACTACTAATGACCCATTATCATCTCATATCAAATTTGGTTGAAACCGACCGCATGGTTCTGAAAATAGAAATTTTAGGCGTGGCCAAAATTTTTGCCCTACCGTAACGAAGGCAAATAATGCCCGACAAACTTCTCTTGAACAAACTTGATTCTAAACCTCAAAAGGACTCTGTATACCACATATCAAGACTCTGCTACTGGTGGTTCATTAGAAGAAGATTTTCAAAAAATTTGGCCATTTTTCCCCCACACCTCTGTTCAATACGAGCCGAAAGCTATTTTAGATAAAAATCAAAATGCCCCTATATAACCACTACTTACATGAAATTTAATTAAAATATGGCCAGTGGTTTAGGAGAAAGAGGCTCAAACACCACCTTCATGCAGGACGACGGACGACAGACGACGGACGAAGAGTGATAAGAAAAGCTCACCCTGACTTTCAGTCATAATGTTATAACTTTTTTCAACCCGTTATGTTACAACCAATTAACCGATAATGTTATAACTTCTGTATACTAATTCCAGTTACAGAAATTGTAGATGGACTTTACCACTTACCATTTATTGCCGCATAAAGGTATGTAATATTTATACTAAAGGTTTCTGCTCTGGTCAAAGCAAGAAGACACACCCTCCCAACTCCCAGATATTTATCATAGAATGACCTAGTCACGCATAGACACGGATTATCCTGGTAACTCAATCGTGTGACGTCATTACCATGATCATCCAGTGCCCAACATGGTGAAGGCGGGGGTGGAGGGGGAGGGGTGCTATTTTATCCAGTTGGTACGTTTACCAACATGCGTAGTCTCCGCTTCCAGAAAAGTTTTGTACCATAGTCCCCTGTCGCCTTTGGGGATGGGCAAATGTGTCTGTTTCTGCTTATTTTGGGCAGCTAAAACTCATTTGTCGCATATTTCTTAGTCATAAGAATATCTTATTGTTCATTAATTTGACATTTTAACAGCTAACAGTGAACAAAAGTCAGGTGGAGTTAAAAGAGGTCAAAACGTTGGATGGAAAGAGGTACATATGGTGGACGTGGCGGGTTGGTAGTGTCGCATGAAACAAGAATAAGATGCGAGACTGGGTAGGAAGAGGAATGGGGTTTAGGATTGAAAAGGGTGGGCAGGGATTAGGCTGAGAAAGAGAGGAGGTCATGGATTAGTACATCAGGGTGATTGTGCAGAGAAGGCTATCTGAGAATGCTATAAGGGTGTAGTGCTAGACGGTATGATAATATAGATGGTGGAGATGTTGGAAGAAGTGGAAGTGATGCATTTGGGATTACAGGCTCTGGAAAAGGCGGAATCACTAGAACAGGCAGTATAGGGAGAAGGATGAGGTTGTGGAGGAGGAGGAGTTGTGTTGATGTTGTGGCAGTGTTGGTGATGGTGTTGAGTAGTTATGTATGTTGAAAATGAGCCATTTTATAGGACCCCGAGGCAGGACCCCGAAAGTGACGTCATGTCACGTGACTGACTGGGCAGCCATGTTGGGTTGTCATGATAGTGCACGTGGGTGGCCATGTTGTGATGTTATTCTCATGATAAAAGGAGTGTGTATGCACAGCATGTGTTGTTATGGGGACACATGCTCCGTCTCACCCCTAACAACCCGACAATAGATATCGAATTAATCCAAACAACCCGACAATCTTCAGAAAACTGACCCCAACACTCCCGAAAATACTCCCAAATAAAGGCAGGATAGTATTCTTAATGAGGGTATGAGACGTATGAAGAGGTACTCATTGTGCTCATTTTCATAGCTTTCATTTTGAGACGTATGATTTTGCGTGCATCGTGCTCATTTTCATAGCTTTCATTGCTTCATACGACGAAAAGGGGAATTCTGTGGGTTATTGAAGTTATAACATTATCGGTTAATTTGTTGTAACATAACGGGTCGAAAAAAGTTACAACATTATGCGTCGATTTTTATAACACAATGGGTTGAAAAAAGTTATAACATTATGCGGAGTTTATAACATTATCGGTTGTTTACTACATTTTTTGTAACATTAAGCGTTGGTGTAACATTATGCGGCGTTGTAACATTATCAGTTGTAACAGGGCACACTCAAATTGCTCTCCAGCAGGGAGTGCCCTTGGTAGGTCCATGGTCTGAACATCAGATAGTGTCACGTACATAACTGTATATTATCATTATAAGACTCCTCTAATATGGCTTTTAGAGGTTCAAAGGATGCTGGAATACCCAAAAATGGACAGCAAGCTTGCAACAAAGTTGGCTTCAATCTACTACAGCCCCAAAGGGTACTGGAAGGGACTCACGGCCATCAAAAACCTTGCTTCCACGGCCAAGGTCTCTGAAGATTTGGCTCGAGTATGGCTTAAGAAGCAGGCCATCTGGCAGATATACCTTCCAGCTGTGCGAAGCACACACATACCACGACCCAAGTTCGATGTGCGGACGCCAAATGAGGTCCAACAGGCTGATCTGCTCTTTCTGCCACATGACCGGGTGGCAGCAAAACCTGCTCATAGTCGTTGATGTAGCCTCCCACTATAAAGAGGCAGAGAACCTGTCCACAAAAGAGGCCAAACAGGTCGCGGCCACCCTAGAAAAGATATACAAGCGTGGACCACTGCGGTGGCCCAAGCTCCTTCAGGTCGATCCCGGGTGCGAGTTCACGGGCGCGGTGAATCAGCTGCTGGCAAAACACGGGACAGAAGCCCAACGTGGCCGGGTAGACTTCCACCAGGACTATGGAATTGTGGAGCAGTTCAACCATACCCTGGCAAAGCGACTGTTCAAGTACCAATACACCCAGGAGATGAGGTTACCGTCAGGTGAGAGGTTAAGTGAATGGGTCGCTTGGCTGCCCGCCGTTGTTGCGGCGCTGAATGATGAGGTGACGCGCTTAACTAAAAAGAGGCCATCTGACACAGTCAAGGACAAGATTGTGACACAAAGCCCTCTTCTGAGGTTTCTGGCCGCCCTGTTGGCTTCAAGGAGCAGAAGCTCCCCTCCAAAGTGGGTGTTCGCTATCTCTACCAGGCAGGCGAGCTGAAAGGGGGGAGGGGGGCACCGTCGAGAAACCGACCCTGTGTGGTTCCTCCAAGTGTACCAGCTTGGACGCTCGGACACCAAGCCTGGAGAACCTGTCCTCTACTATTTGTTGGATGGATCAACCCGTGGCTTAGTCAGGGAAGAGTGGCTTGTGGTGCCTCCAGACACCCAGCTGCCTCCTGATGGAGTAGTCCTTCGGACTAGACACTAGGTCAGCCTGAAAGAGGATGTGCCTCTAGCACTGCTGCAAACCCTCTTTTTCGGTTACACTCTAAACAGGTCAATCGCATGTTCTCCCAGCAGTGCCCTCTGCTATTGTCCAGCCGGTCGACACTGAACTGCTGTGTATCTTTGGGCAGGTAGGCCCACAGCATCTCGATGTTGCATGTGGCACAGTGGTTCTGTTGGTCCTCCTTGAGCCACAGGATGTAGCTGATCTTGAGATTGAACCCCGGGAGTCCTTTGACCTGGTCCTGGCGCTTCTGGGCACGATATTTTTGCGGAGCAGTCGTTCTGACAGCTCTATGGGCTGCCTGACCTCAGTACCCTCATCTGATGGACAGGTCACCAGTTCGAGCCGCTGCATATACTCCACGTGGAAAACGGCGAGGTAGGCGAGGTTGGACCATTGTAGGAAGTCGTCTATGATTCAAACCTTCTGTTGGTCGTGGATAGTGAGACCTTGGCTTGAGTGGACTGTGAGGACGTACCTGAGGTGCCAATCATCGGTCTTGATAGCCTGTTCAGTGGCCTCAATGGTGACTTCAGTGATGTCATTGAGGACGAGCTCTTCACGGCCTGTGCCTGGGATGGGAACCATAATGTTCTGTTTTCGGCTGTCCTTGGGGTGGTATAGCAGTGGGACCTGGGGCCCTGGAAAGTACTTCTTGTGTCTTTGGAGCAACAGCTCTTGTGTCTGGTCGCGAAGCTTCTGCCGGCTAGCGAGGATCAGGTCACCTGGACTCCATTGCTCCATGAAGCACTCCCATCCAAGACAGTTGGGGACAGCCTTCCACATCTCCTGACACTGGACCTTGTCAGCATGGAGGCAGATGTGCCTTTTCAGGGCCTTGAGCGCATCATCCTTTGCCCGAAGGTCTGCTCTGACCTCTTCGTAATAATCCACTGCTTGGCGTAACCAGACATGGGGCATCTCACCTGCGATTGGTGGTGGCTGGCCTTGATCACCACCGCAGATAACCTGGGTCCCACACTGGTCCAGCCAGTCCAAGAACATTTCTAGGATAGGCCTGGGTACAGTGCAGACCTCATCCCAGATGATGACACAGGAGATGAACTTCTTGCCCATGCAGTCTGGCGTCCAGTCGTTCTGGCCACTCCACCGGAAGAAGCTATGGTAGGTCTGAGCCTTGACTCCCCTACCTTGCATCTCTTTGGCAAGGCGGGGAGTTGGGGTAAAGATAAGTGGGTCTCGCACCCTAAAGAGCTTGATTGCTCTCGTAAGTCTTGTTATCTTGCTGCTACCATCTCCACCATTGAGGTAACTCAGCCGATGGTGGGTTAGTGGGTCATTATACCTCGGAGCAGTTGAGTTGGCCAGCTGTTTGGCCTGGCTGACATACTCAGGCTTTGGGGAGTAGACGGCATGTTCCTGTGGCATGTACAGCTGCTCGCCCTTGTCGCACCACTGAGCTGGGGCTACTGGTGGGAGATAAGGCTCTCCAGTGAGGCAGCTTGCACACAACTAGTCTCCGCAGTTGCACGGTCTGGGAGCCATATATGCCTCGACACCATCGAGCTTTTGCAGCAGGGTCTTTTTCATGTATATGCTGTCTGTTGTCACTCGAATCGCCTCTTTTTGATCGAAGCGCTGCAAGATACCGAGGAGGTTAATATGGACATAGGCTAGCATAGAGGCCCTTAAGTGAGCGTACTGGGGTTATGAACCATCATAATATGTGAGGATGTGGCCCAGAGTTGGGGTGCGCCAACCAAGGTGCCTCTTTGGCGAGTGTCTCTCACAAGATAATCTAGTTCACCCTGATCCATGACAAGGTGGCGAGTCAATCGTTTACCATCGGCTTTTGCGCCCTGAGTGAACTTCCTGATAATGCTGCAGCCTTGGTCTTGGTCCTGCGGAAGCCAGACATCGGCTTGCTTCTCGAACGCAATGATGGCTTTGTGGACCCTTAGATGGGTGAGGAGACCAGACTACATGAGGAAGACGAGCCGAGGCATGGGGGCACAGCCCTGCTCTGCGAAATGCTTCCCAAACCAGGCCGGGATGATTGGGTGAACCCCTTGTTTGAACTCCCACTCCTGGAACTCGGAGAAGCCTGTGCCGATGTCTTTAGGGAGCCGCCCCCCCCCCTTCGTTGATGGCCACTCTGGTCAGCCGACCCCAGCCGGCCTTCTCGATGACATCCAAAAGGCCTGCGTGGAGCGTGGCCACGGCGGTCTCTGGAACTCATGACCTACGTGGTTCACTCCAAAAACCCTATCAACGAGGGACTCATCGCCTAGATGGGTGCAGGCTTCTTGGAGGGTTTGATGGGTCTCTTGTGTGCTGTAGGTGTGGCCATCTTGGAGCACAAACTGGTCGATGCTGAGCTGTCTATTCTGGCCATCTCCGAGTAGCCAGAAAGCGATTGGCTCATTTTGGGCGGCCTGTCTGATGGCTTCCCAGACGCCACCCTCATATATCTGGACCTGCCTGCTCTGGGGGAAGTGCAGGTCTTTGGATCAGGCAAGGCCGTTATGGCAGACAAGCTCTAGCTTTCCATAACTTTTGTTGCCTCGTCTTTGGTACTTGCTTTGTAAATGTCCTCACCAGCAATGTCTCTAAGAATGATCGTATGCCGGAGAATACTTTCCAGCTTTGCCACATCCTCAATTGTTGCACCGGTTACATGAACCCTCTCTTCCCACTCCTCGATTTTCTGTCGCCTGGTGTGGGTTAGGCCCTGTCCTCTGAGAGCACCCTCGATGTGCTCCACCACTCTCTGCTTGACACAGTTGAGATCACCATCCGGCATTGGGGCCAAGTTGGTAGGGTTTGGGTCTCTGATAGGGTAGAGCCCGTAAACGACCACAGTGACAGGGTAAGCATTCTGGTAGAACACCTGATCGATCCCAGTCAGCACGCCCGGCTTAGTTTCTTAACAGATTTCAACAATGCCCTGCCCCTTATTCCTCTTGGCATGGACAGGGTCAAACTT
The DNA here is from genome assembly GCA_031216915.1 of Pictodentalium vernedei. Lineage (NCBI taxonomy): Eukaryota > Metazoa > Mollusca > Scaphopoda > Dentaliida > Dentaliidae > Pictodentalium > Pictodentalium vernedei. Next base: position 566,234,296 of record CM062296.1, read on the forward strand.
ATCTTTGATCACAGAGTCTCCTTCGTCATGTTCGCTCAGGAACTTGATTTTCAGGGTGAACGCGCCCTCTGGAAGGGCTGCTTGCAGTCGTGCTGCCCTCTCATCCGTCATGCGGGCATCCAGGGCCAGTCGGACCGCCCTTGCATGCATACCATCAGCAATCTCAATGTCGCCGATGTCAAGGGGTCCTCTACCTCTACCCTCCATGTAGAGAAGACCGCGGTGGTGCCATCAACTTCAAACTCATCTTTGGCATTGTTCACAAGATCGACCCATAGTTCATCATCTGGCAGCCTCACCGGATGAGGGACTTCAATATCCAAGTCGAAGTGTCGCTGTTGTTTGGCTGGGTCAAACTCCTCATCGATTACCTTCCTTTTTCTCTCACGTGCCTTTCGAGGTGGAGGGGGAGGTTGTGCAGCACCCGGAAGCAGAGGCCTCAGCAATCGCTTCTTTATTGCTTCTGGAATGGGTTCATCCAGGATATTCTGGACAACACTCTGAACTGGCTCCGGTGTTTGCATTTCAGCCAGCAGCTGGTCAATGTATTCGTCCATACTTACCATGCTGAATCACTATGCCTATTACCACCACATCTCTAAATGGAAATTTTGATGGCCGCTAGCTGGGTAAATTCCTTTGCTGTGGCCCTCTGCTCTAGGTGCAGTAATTTCATATGTTCTTTCTTATAACCACACCTCAGGCAGAGCGATAATTGCTTCGTTACCCCCACGCCACAAACACGGCAAGGTTTTGTACACGATCCATTTCGCAGTTTGACCAGATGTACCCCACAGTACTCCCCCATACAGCGCCAGCCACAGAGCTCCATAGAGCTCAAAGTAAGCCACTGACGTGTGTTTTTACCTATCCGAATTGTGCACCTGATCAGGTATATCCATTGTCACGGTTATGTCTAATAGGGCTTCACCACCGGAAGGGGGCTTATGTCTATGAGAGGCCTGGGCCGGCGAGGGTATGGGCCATCCCTTATGGCTGTTTGGGGTGGCCCATTCTTTATCTACACTGGGGCCCATTTGGTGTTGGGGTAGAAAGTGAATCTACACTGGTGCCCAAGTGGTATGATGGCCTCCCAGGCTGGCGAGCCGCTCCCCGGGGTCCCAAAAAAGTCTTCCCCCCCCCTCCCCCGCTGCTCTTAGGTTGGGGGCAGGGGGCCCAAAGTGGTATGATGGCCTCCCGGGACAGCAAGAGTGTTGGTGAAATTGTTACTCACCCCCCTGCTGCTCTTTGGTAAACAAGCTATGTTTTATAGGTAAAATAGGACACGGTCAACAATGCCGGTGAGAAAGGCCTCTAAAATGAGCAACATGGGTATAAATGATAGACTGGGCTTCACTTTATATCCATGTTGCAGTCACAATTAGCCATATTGTAGAACTATGTGACTTTAAGCACCAATAAATAGATCAATAAGCTGCCATAACTTGTCCTAACATGAATGTTTCACGAATAGATAATAAGACAGTTAGCTATAAAAGTAGGAATTTGATGAAGCAATTCTATAACTTTGGATGAATAGACTATTCCAGTTTTTAATGAATACTACAGATGATAGTGAGAGCAAGGTGGGGAACATGAGTTTATTCAAACTTAAAAACTGCATAAAATAATTTGTACTGAAGAAATTTCTTCCCATTTTCAGGCCTTTGTATCACCTTTGAAGGAGTTCTCCTATATGTTTTCTAGTGTATTCTCAAAAGTGGCCTCATTTCATGAATATAACAGAAGTTTACAAGTAATAAAGACCATTTTATTTTGTTGCCATCAAAATCTAGTCGAAATTTAGCGTTTTTTTTTAAATTCACAACAATTTGCTCTTGTTTTACTGCCTCTATATTGATATCAATCTAGTTTTTTCTGTATGTTTGTATTCCATTCGCATAGTGGCCTTCCCATCCGATTATTACACAAATGTATGAGGAATAAAGACCATTTTATGATTGTCGACAACAAAAAACTGTTTGAAATTGAGTTTTTTCTTCAATTTTTTTTTACTATTTTCTCTCATTTTACTGCCTCCAAACCACTCTTAATGGAGTTTTTTCCATATTTTTGTAGTGAGTTCTCATGAGTGGTCTCAGTACTAAAATGTAACACAAGTTTATGTGAACTGAAAGCCATTTCATGGTTGTTTGTGGCAAAAAAGCAGTTGAGATTGAGTTTTTTCTTCAAATTTTGTGCTCCAGTGGAGAGCCCCAACATAGGTAACTTGACTTATAGGTTCCAAATATCATTCAAACTATTTATTCTACCTAATAGCAGAGTCTTAGATCATATTCTGTTGAAATATGTCATTCAATATGCATATAAGGGCCTAGTGTATGATGGTATTTTTTATAAGGCCCAAAAAAATAATGATTTGGTTCCGGTTACCCGACCGACCCTAATTTTGCACCCTAACCCTAACGATTTTTTTATTGAAATTGAAAAAGAAACAGAAAAAAACACACAGATGCCAACTTTTACAAAAACGACACAAAAAGTGTTGGGCAGTGTTTTGGTATACTGATTTATATATATAATAAGTAACATGTTCAAAACTGTCATCAGCAAATTTAATCATAATTGGTAATTGTATACAGAAGTTGTTTTACTTGTTTATCACGATTTACAAGAAGTGAATTTTCCTCACTGGTGCGGATTACTGTTGGTTTAAATTTGGGTCTTTCCCTTTTTACCACCCTGTCTAACCTCGTAGACTATAATGGGACCTTTCTTTATTACTTTTAATTCCAATGTGTTCAAGTGGTTAGTTTCGACAATCACCATTATTACGAAAATGATAGAACATTGTTTACCTCTAATTTGTCATAAACAAGTTGAGGTGAAAAGCCACAACCACGTGAACTGCATTACACAAAGGTTGCGTAGTCAGTCACATTGAACATTTGACCAATTGCATTCCTACTATTTAAAACCAGGAAATTTTTCTTGGGATTCTCCCAGGGATTCCCTATAGTTTTACAATTATACTTCAAAGTGATTGGCTGTTTGCACACTGTGACGTCATGATAGCATCTTGCCTTCAAAACAGTGTGCACGCAAGTGTTTGATACAAGACCGACGCAAGGTACATTGTTTTCAAATAAACAAAAGCAAGTCATTTGTGCTTCCTCTGCCAAGATAAATACGATGATACTCAACCAGTCCATTACCACAATCACTTAAAATGTCAATTTATTTCATGTGCTGAGGTGCGTTAATTTTAACACTTCCCGTGATAAAATGAGACGTGCGAACGCATACTTCACTTCAGAATCTGAGAACAGCTGATGATAATAATATTATCAAGACACCTCCGAGTCAGTTTCATTTTGAAGTTGTGGAATTACACCTGAAATGTCCGCTACAATCACGAATAAAGCATCTGCTGATAAACTGCCATTTTGGGTGTAATTTTGCATTTCAGACTCAACAGAATATCAAAGCAGTATATTTCAGTCACAACTGTTGGAAGAATTTGGTCCTAAAAATTAACTCAAGCACAAACTCAAAGGAAAAAAAAATAATTAAAAAAAAAAAATATCTCGACCAACCGACCCTACTTTTTTCTGCTACTCAACTGGAACCAAACCATTAATTTTTTTTGGCTTAAGTAATATGTGCAACATTTAAGCCCCACACCCAGAACCCTAGGAGCCCCCTACAAGACTGAAATATGGTTAAAAATATGTATTAACACCCATAGCAATTTAATTTACATGATGTTGCAATAAGCAATCAACATAAATAAATTTAAAGCTGAATACTATAGATACAACCATATTGTGTGGACCATATGGTCCACAACCCCTATTTGGGGTTCAGATGAGGCCCTTAATGATCAAACCATGATGTTATTGTAACCAAATTATGCCGAAGACCCCAATAATACATAAACCACATCAAATGTTTTGAGAATTGCCATTTATATGAGAATTATAAGCCATAATATACCAAAACCCCCAAATTGGGGTTCAGGCCCCATAAATCCTAATTTGGGCACCTTTTTTCAATTTTTTGACCACACCATCAGATTCCTCATCAAAAATTACTCTAGAAACTATTTTCAATATAAACTGAACACCATTTCCCTAACGTGTGTAATTCTGAGGCCAACTATATGTGTGTACAACGTTTTTCTTTTTGGCTTGCTTTATTGCAACATCGGTCACAAAAGATCACTAGCACTGAGAACTGAAAGTGGTTAACACATTTTAGCAACACTGACTCGTATAGTTTGGTGATGTTAACAGTTTTTTAATAATATGATTATTTTATTTACTTAAGGCTTGAATGCTTGTCTATATGCAACAGACAAGTTTTCTACACTTTGAAAATTTGTTTGTTTCAACCTCAACACTTATTGATGCACAACTTAAAATACAGGGCCTGGGTAAATTAGGCCTATTTAACTTCCAAAGACCTAATTCTAATAAACTTCAAAAGGCCTAATTAAACAAGAGGCCCCAGGGGGCCTGAGGGCGCTCACCTGACAAGGTAGACTAAATATCAACCCAGGGAATTGATTTCAACAAGTTGCTTCTGCCCCTCCTAAGAAAAGCTTATACCAAATATCCAAAGATTCTGACCAGTGGATCTGAAAAAAAAAAGATTTTTAAAGAATATTCCTCATATTGAACCAACTTATAATTCAGCCCAAATATGAACCCAGGGACTTGGCTTTAACAAACTGTTGTATGATTTTTAATATGCATGTATATACATGTAACCTTGTATAGGCCTATGGACCAATAAATACATAGAACTTATATTCATGGCCGTCTTCTTTTATTGCTTTCCCCAGTTTCTCATGTAAATGCCTGCGATAGAAATTCAAGGGGTGTTGGTGCGGTGGGAGGGAGGGGGGGCTGTTTCCTGATGCTACTTGAACAGAGAGGGCTAACTTCTGCATGGCCATTAAAGGCCTACACTATTAGAGCTGGGAGGTTAACCATAACCATGAGTTGGGATCGGTAGTGAAAGACTACTGAAAATTCCAACCGCACCCCAATAAACACAACTGCAAATTCGGTTTTAAATTCCAGCACATTTTAAGATACTGTATGTAGTATCGAATTACCAGAATGAGCACATAATTCTCTTTATAATAAATGCAATATCACCAGATATTACTGAATCTGCTGGTCACCGTCAAATAAATTCTGTATACGTTTGAATGGAATTAAAAAACAAAAACTGTTGTACACTATACTTGCACCATCAACATTTTCAAGACAGTAAGCCAAGATTTGAGGCTTTCAGTATCAATACACAATATGAATTCATTAATATTCATGACTTGTCAACACCAAGGTTGAAGCACTGTAAAATGTTCATCAGTTTATTAAATGCGGTTTCTTTTGATGATCTATAATTTGCCACTTGCTCTTCATTGATGGTGTGCGATATTCTTATTTCTACCACTGTTTCTACACACATAATTTTGAAAGCTTGAACATCAAAATCGGTTTCAAATTCACAGTTGAAGTCGGATGGAAATTTAAGGTTACAATGATCTAAATGAGCGACGTTTACTTGATAATCTTTTGAGAGTGGGCATAATCCTAAACGCAGTTTGGGGGAGGGGGAGGGGTGGGTGGGGGTGGGGGGTGGGGGGGGGGGGGTGGGTATTTTTGCCCGACATTTTACAACATACAGGCATAGATATGTCATACTTATTTACTCAAATGATGCAATCAACAGAAGATGGCTTGTTAGTTGTTAGTCGAAGATGTAATTATAGAGCTAAATTATATCAGTTACTGTTTGAACAAAACAATAAACAGTCGACATAATCCTTTTTACAGTAGACCCCGGTGGCCAATTATCATCACCGTGTTCAATCGGGTCAAACTTGCATTTTCCACTTCTCGCGGGGTTGGGTGTTGGAGACATAATCCACTTGTCATATACTGAATTTATATCTTAACCCTCTAAGAACTGTGTTAACCATGCATCACATCAGGTACAGTTTTGGGGGTACATGCGTACGTGGTGCAGAAACAGAAACAAGGGAAAGGGAAGCCTGCACAATAACAATCCATTCAGACATTATGTGAACATTAATTACTAACACAAATATACCACTGATCATATCTATCAACACTTAAAATACAATAGGTCATAAGAAGAACCAAACAATGGAGAGGAAAATGCAGGGTGTGTAGTGCCCATACTCCATTATCAGCTGTATTAATTAATATTCATGACCAAAGGAAATAAAACACTACAGTGACGAATTGTGGGATATTTATTTTTGAAGAAAGAATGATGGCACTTATTGTTTTCCCTCATGTCTGTGTATTGTGATTTTAAATCAAAACTAGATGTGGCCTGACCCAACTTAGGACCAAGAATACCCCCCACGACACACTCTCTGACAGAGGGCAACAAAAATACCAAGTATCATTAATATCCTTGAAGACTATTAAAAGTTCTAAGTCAGATACATGGTTATCAACTTCAAATATGGGTATGTGAAGTTGAACTAAATTTGAGACCTTGACCTTGAGGACAAACATTCAAACTTTATTTGTGACACACTCTCTGATAGTGGGTGACAGTAATAACAAGTATCATTAATATCCTTGAAGGGATTCAAAGGTTCTAAGCCAGACATGACACATATTTGGATGTGGGGTATGTAAAGTTGAACTAAGTCTGTGATTTTGACCTTACAGACAGATATTCCAATCAACCATATTTGTGACACACCCTCTTGTGGTGGGAAATATTAATACCAGGTATCATTAAAATCCTTCAAGGCTGTCAAAAGTTCTGAGCCGGACACGACTTGTTATATAAGGCGTCAAAAAGAAAGTATAATAGAAGCAAATGTGAAAAAATAGCACAAAGGATGAAATATAATTGTTCTAATGTTGCATGTTTGTGGACAAGAAGTTGTGTAAAGAGTTTAATGACATGTTGTTGTTGTCCACCCAACCGTATACAATTTTGCTACGAATTTCAAAATAGCAGGTGCTACCTGAGAATGTCAAACTGAATAGGTGGCCGACGATTTTCTTTGTGTTATGTTGTGCTAGACAGCCTGGGTTATTGAGAAAACATGCTAGTTTTTGTCTTCCGACATTTTAAAAAATGCCAAGGTTAACCGAAAATCAGAGGTTGCGTGCCATTGGTATGCATGAGGCTGAGATACCTCCAGATGAGCTTGCTGCTGAGTTCGGAGTCACTGTGGCCACTATTTACCATCTCATTGGAAGGTATAGAACCACTGGATCTACTGCCGACCGACCGCATTCAGGTCGACCAAGAGTTACAACCCCTGCACAAGACCAACACATCAGGATGTCTCATTTGCGGGATCGCTTCCTTCCGGCAACGTGGACAGCAGCAATTTCTCCTGGTAGAACTAACAATAGAATCAGTGCACAAACTGTCCGCAACAGATTCGCTGAACACGGCATCCGCAGTAGGCATCCATACCACGAACCAATCCTTACCCAACATCATCGTACCGTACCTGGTTTGGGCAGGAAGTTCCTTGCACCATCGAACGCAGTTGATCTTCATCGATAGTAATCTGAATGGACAGTGATAGAGGGACGAAATTCTAAAAGCTATTGTTGTCCCACTGTTCAATGCTAACATTGGATTGCAGTTATTCCAGCAAGACAATGCCTGATATCACATGACGCATATCTGTTGTGACTTTCTTGAGGAGCAGAGCATCAAACATTTTCCCTGGCCCCTACTTTCGCCAGATTTGTCGCCAATCGAGCATCTTTCAGATCAATTGGAACATCGGGTACGATTTCATGATCTTCAGACATGAGGAGATTTACGTAATGTTCTAATTAAGGCAGGAGTGGAACGCAATACCACAGGGTGACATGACTGACATCCAGAGACTAATCAGGTTCATGTGACGTCGATGTCTTTCCATCCAAGAGGCAAACGGTGGACTTACACACTATTGGCTGCATGTGTGAATTTTTCATTTCACCCCATGTCTGAATTGCGACGTCCTGACGTAACGCTGGCAACAGTAAGAACATGAAATTATGCAAATTCATACAGCTAGACTGAATATATGAATTTACAATAATTTGTTTGGGATTAAAGTCGATAAGACTAAATAAATTGCTCCTCAAATTTATTATACTTTCTTTTTTGACTCCATATAGTTGAATTTGGATGTGGGGATATGTGAACTTGAACTAAGTCTTATGACCCTGACCTTCTAGACGGACATTCCAACCTTATTAGCGACACACCCTCTGGTGGTGGGCAACATTAATACTAAGTAGCATTAATATCCTTAAAGGCTATCAAAAGTTTTGAGCCGGACACAACTTGTTATAGTTGGATTTGGATGTGGGAGTATGTGAGCTTAAACTAAGTCTGTGACCTTCACCTTGTAGACAGGCAATCCAACCTTATTCATGACACACCCTCTGGTGGTGGGCAACACTAATACCAAATATCATTAATATACTTCAAGGCCATCAAAAGTTCTGTGCCGGGCACGACTAGCACAGGCAGACAGACAGACGAACAGATGGATGGATGGACGGACGGATGGACGGACAGATGGACGGACAAACAAGCAAAGTCATTCCTATATACCCCCTGAACTTCGTTCACAAGGGGTATCATAAAATAACCGTGTGGATGTTTGTTAAAAAATGCCTTATTAAAGATCTTGGATTCAGCTGAACATAAGATAGCAAGTACAGTAAATTTTATTCAATTGTTAATCACCCAGGATATAACTGTGTTGTCAACAGTTTAAGAACTCAGCTGCCCAGGACATCGCCCAAGTTTTTGCCCCCAAAATTGGATAGTCTATCCTACTGATATTAAGATGCACCCTTCATTTGGTGATCATTTTTTAGGGAAAAAGTGTGACTTATACACCAGCTGGATAAACTTGACTTTATACATGTATTACGGTCATGAAATAGCCATAATGCAGAAAGAAGTATTCCACAATCAAAACTGTTTTTTTTTTTTATGCGAATCTACTAAGATTTGCATACTTGTAGAGTTGGGCGAATCTTTACGCAAATCAGTTTGCTGATTCGAACTCGTAATTTTGTCCCTGCTCCCATATTTAAGCCACACCAACCAATTCTCCATGAAATTTGCCAAAGCAACTGCCCCTAAACATGTGAATTTGCATTTTCAGGCAGATAGCAGCTCATAAAACCTGTCAATGTGAGAACTCCTACTATACACATGTAACATCCGAGATCACTGAACTCAACTTTAGGCCTTACAATTGTTATCTGGATCAGTGCTGGATACCTATATATTGGCTGTATTCTGAAATACTGGTACCACAACTTTAAGCCTTCCTATTCTGTGAATGTGCTTTATATTATCCTGAAGTGAAATTATTTTGTCTGTATGGATTTGCCTTGCTACAATTTATGGAATGTGTCTGCAGGCACTCTCTCTTAAATTGTAACAAATTACAAGGTAAAGACCTGTGAAAAAATGTTGATGACAAAAATAATTAAGCATTCTACCAGTTAAGACATTGTTCTTACAATGGAAAAAATAGAAATATTATTCCAGTGCCCTGTTTCATATAAAGAGATGAAATAATAAAAGTGTCAGTGACACTGCAGTTCAACTTGTCCAAGAAGGGACTGAACTAAATAAAAAGCTCCAGTAATGTCAGGTCATTCAATCAAGTTTCTACAGAAAAGACATCACATCAAAGCTAACAAGAAGGACGCCAACGCCCTATAGCTCACCAACATTCCTCTTTGATAGTAACTTTGGCAAACACAAGAACTGTATCAAACAGGCTCATAACATGCGACAAAGCTTACCTAAACACAACCTCATAAAAGTAAAACACAGAAACTGACATAAACACTAAGTGAAACATGAAATTCTGAGCGAAACAGAAAACTAAACGCAAATAAAAATGTCAAGAAAAATGTTTAAAATACAGGGTATGAGGGGTTAATCATGGAACAATGATACTGAGGAACATGTATGATGAATATAAGTGCCATGGGAAGAGAAGGAACACAGCAGCTGACCTAAACACTAAGTTAAACATGAAATTCCGAGCTAAACAGAAAACTAAACGCAACTAAAAATGTCAAGAAAAATGAATAAAATGCAGGGTATGAGGGGTTAATCATGGAACAATGATACTGAGGAACATGTATGATGAATATAAGTGCCATGGGAAGAGAAGGAGCACAGCAGCTGACCTAAACACTTAGTTAAACATGAAATTCTGAGCTAAACAGAAAACTAAACGCAACTAAAAATGTGAAGAAAAACGTTTAAAATGCAGAGTATGAGGGGTTAATCATGGAACAATGATACTGAGGAACATGTATAATGAATATAAGTGCAATGTGAAGAGAAGGAACACAGCAGCTGACCTAAACACTAAGTTAAACATGAAATTCCGAGCTAAACAGAAAACTAAACGCAACTAAAAATGTCAAGAAAAATGTTTAAAATGCAGGGTATGAGGGGTTAATCATGGAACAATGATACTGAGGAACATGTATGATGAATATAAGTGCCATGGGAAGAGAAGGAGCACAGCAGCTGACCTAAACACTAAGTTAAACATGAAATTCCGAGCTAAACAGAAAACTAAACGCAACTAAAAATGTCAAGAAAAATGTTTAAAATGCAGAGTATGAGGGGTTAATCATGGAACAATGATACTGAGGAACATGTATGATGAATATAAGTGCCATTGGAAGAGAAGGAGCACAGCAGCTGACCTAAACACTTAGTTAAACATGAAATTCTGAGCTAAACAGAAAACTAAACGCAACTAAAAATGTCAAGAAAAATGTTTAAAATGCAGGGTATGAGGGGTTAATCATGGAACAATGATACTGAGGAACATGTATGATGAATATAAGTGCCATGGGAAGAGAAGGAGCACAGCAGCTGACCTAAACACTTAGTTAAACATGAAATTCTGAGCTAAACAGAAAACTAAACGCAACTAAAAATGTGAAGAAAAACTTTTAAAATGCAGGGTATGAGGGGTTAATCATGGAACAATGATACTGAGGAACATGTATGATGAATATAAGTGCCATGGGAAGAGAAGGAGCACAGCAGCTGACCTAAACACTAAGTTAAACATGAAATTCCGAGCTAAACAGAAAACTAAACGCAACTAAAAATGTCAAGAAAAATGTTTAAAATGCAGGGTATGAGGGGTTAATCATGGAACAATGATACTGAGGAACATGTATGATGAATATAAGTGCCATTGGAAGAGAAGGAGCACAGCAGCTGACCTAAACACTTAGTTAAACATGAAATTCTGAGCTAAACAGAAAACTAAACGCAACTAAAAATGTCAAGAAAAATGTTTAAAATGCAGGGTATGAGGGGTTAATCATGGAACAATGATACTGAGGAACATGTATGATGAATATAAGTGCCATTGGAAGAGAAGGAGCACAGCAGCTGACCTAAACACTTAGTTAAACATGAAATTCTGAGCTAAACAGAAAACTAAACGCAACTAAAAATGTCAAGAAAAATGTTTAAAATGCAGGGTATGAGGGGTTAATCATGGAACAATGATACTGAGGAACATGTATAATGAATATAAGTGCCATGGGAAGAGAAGGAGCACAGCAGCGGACCTAAACACTAAGTTAAACATGAAATTCCGAGCTAAACAGAAAACTAAACGCAACTAAAAATGTCAAGAAAAATATTTAAAATGCAGGGTATGAGGGGTTAATCATGGAACAATGATACTGAGGAACATGTATGGTGAATATAAGTGCCATGGGAAGAGAACGAGCACACCAGCTGACCTAAACACTTAGTTAACCATGAAATTCTGAGCTAAACAGAAAACTAAACGCAACTAAAAATGTCAAGAAAAATGTTTAAAATGCAGGGTATGAGGGGTTAATCATGAAACAATGATACTGAGGAACATGTATAAAGAATATAAGTGCCATGGGAAGAGATGGAGCACAGCAGCTGACTTAAACACTAAGTTAAACATGAAATTCTGAGCTAAACAGAAAACTAAACGTAACTAAAAATGTCAAGAATAATGTTTAAAATGCAGGGTATGAGGGGTTAATCATGGAACAATGATACTGAGGAACATGTATGATGAATATAAGTGCCATGGGAAGAGAAGGAGTACAGCAGCTGACCTAAACACTTAGTTAAACATGAAATTCTGAGCTAAACAGAAAACTAAACGCAACTAAAAATGTCAAGAAAAATGTTTAAAATGCAGGGTATGAGGGGTTAATCAAGCAACAACAGGGCTTGCCTTGAGTCAGGGCTGATCAGCCCAGGCCCCGAGATCAGCCCCGAGGAGCACTTGCTGGGGGCTTTTTTTCAAGCCCCGACATTTTCCACAAAAAAGCACTAACAATAATGGACAAAATGGAAAATCAGCCCCGAAAAGGCCCTGACCTCAATATGTGGGGCACTTTTTTTAGGCCCCGACAATTTTACTCAAGGCGAGCCCTGCAACAATGATACTGAGGAACGTGTATGATGAATATAAGTGCCATGGGAAGAGAAGGAGCACAGCAGCTGACCTAAACACTAAGTTAAACATGAAATTCCGAGCTAAACAGAAAACTAAACGCAACTAAAAATGTCAAGAAAAATGTTTAAAGTGCAGGGTATGAAGGGTTAATCATGGAACAATGATACTGAGGAACATGTATGATGAATATAAGTGCCATGGGAAGAGAAGGAGCACAGCAGCTGACCTAAACACTTAGTTAAACATGAAATTCTGAGCTAAACAGAAAACTAAACGCAACTAAAAATGTCAAGAAAAATGTTTAAAATGCAGGGTATGAGGGGTTAATCATGGAACAATGATACTGAGGAACATGTATGATGAATATAAGTGCCATAGGAAGAGAAGGAGCACAGCAGCTGACCTAAACACTAAGTTAAACATGAAATTCCAAGCTAAACAGAAAACTAAACGCAACTAAAAATGTCAAGAAAAATGTTTAAAATGCAGGGTATGAGGGGTTAATCATGGAACAATGATACTGAGGAACGTGTATGATGAATATAAGTGCCATGGGAAGAGAAGGGGCACAGCAGTTGACCTAAACACTTAGTTAAACATGAAATTCGGAACTAAACAGAAAACTAAACGTAACTAAAAATGTAAAGAAAAATGTCTAAAATGTAGGGTATGAGGGGATAAATCATGGTAAAATGATAATAATCATCATATAGCAGCATTATAAAAGCCATGATATGGAAATAGGGCGAGTAAGTCACCTAAACAGAAGCTTTAACATTATTGGATACCTACGCTGATGCCGACCAATCGAGCCAAGCCATAAGCTCACACAACTAAAGTTGGTGAGCTAAAAATGTTAAGAAAAAAGTTTAAAATGCACTGGGTGAGAATGAAATAATGGTAGAATGATAATAAGCACCATATGGAAGCAATATAAAGGCCATGGGATGAAAAGGGTGTCGGCAGCTGACCTAAACAAAAACTTTAACACACTGAAAATTTCTAAGTGTGAGGTAAACAGGAAACTTAACATTAAAAATGGGATGAAAAATTTGATGAAATTTGCTGGACAAGGTTTAAATGATGCTAGAAGGATAATGAGGAACATGTATGATGGAATATAAGCACAATGGGAAGAGAAGGAAAACAGCAGCTGACCTAAACACAAACTTAAACATGAAATTCTGAGCTAAACAGAAAAGTAAACGTAACTAAAAATGGTAAGAGAAAGGTTTAAAACACACTGGGTGAGGGTTAAATAGTGGTAGAATAATAATAAGCATTATAAAGGCCATGGGATGAAAAGGGTGTCAGCAGTCGATGTAAATAAAAAATTTAACCCACTGAAAAATGTCGAAGTGTGAGCTAAACAGAAAACTAAACTTTCAAAATTGGAAGAAAAATTTTAAGAAATTCACTGGACAAGGGTTAAACCATGGTAGAATGATAATGAAGAAGATGTATGATGAATATAAGCACCATGGGAAGAGAAGGAACACAGCAGGTGAGCTAAACACTAAGTTAAACATGAAATTCTGAGCTAAACAGAAAACTAAATGTAACTACAAATGTCAAGAAAAATGTTTAAAATGCAGAGTATGAGGGGTTAATCATGGAACAATGATACTGAGGAACATGTATGATGAATATAAGAGCCATGGGAAGAGAAGGAGCACAGCAGATAACCTAAACACTAAGTTAAACATGAAATTCTGAGCTAAACAGAAAAGTAAACGTAACTAAATAATGTTAAGAGAAACGTTTAAAACACACTGTGTGAGGGTTAAATAGTGGTAGAATGATAATAATCATCATATAGCAGCATTTTAAAGGACATGATATGAAAATAGGGTGAGTAAATGACCTAAATAGAAACTTTAACATTATTGGACAGGTATGCTGACGCTGACGCCGACGCCGACCGATCGGGCCATGCCATAAGCTCACACAACTGAAGTTGGTGAGCTAAAAAAGTATAACATTGCAAAACAGGTCAGAAATTTTCTAAGTCCACACTGACACTTTTTTGTCAGTATTTGACACATATATGAAATATGAAAGCCACAGCATACCAGTGGTAGCCCCCACTCATGTACAGCAAACAGGTCAGAAATTTTCGTCGAAGTCCACACGGACAAAAAAGTATAACATTGCAAAACAGGTCAGACATTTTCTAAGTCCACACTGACAAAAAAGTCTAACATTGCATTTAAAAAGTCCAAAATCTCCGGCAAATGTCCGGCCAAGGGTTAATGTCATCTTATATTGATGCATTTAACATATATATGAAATAAGAAAGCCACAGCATACCGGTGGTTGCCTCCACTCATGTACAGCAAAACAGGTCAGAAATTTTCTAAGTCCGCACGGACAAAAAAGTATAACATTGCAAAACAGGTCAGACATTTTCTGAGTCCACACTGACAAAAAAGTCTAACATTGCATTTAAAAAGTCCAAAATGTTCGGCAAATGTCCGGCCAAGGGTTAATGTCATTTTATATTGATGCATTTGATATATATATGAAATATGAAAGCCACAGCATACCAGTGGTAGACCCCATTCATGTACAGCAAAACAGGTCAGAAATTTTCGAAGTCCACACTGACACTTTTTTGTCAGTATTTGACACATATATGAAATATGAAAGCCACAGCATACCAGTGGTAGCCCCCACTCATGTACAGCAAACAGGTCAGAAATTTTTGAAGTCCACACGGACAAAAAAGTATAACATTGCAAAACAGGTCAGACATTTTCTAAGTCCACACTGACAAAAAAGTCTAACATTGCATTTAAAAAGTCCAAAATCTCCGGCAAATGTCCGGCCAAGGGTTAATGTCATCTTATATTGATGCATTTAACATATATATGAAATAAGAAAGCCACAGCATACCGGTGGTTGCCTCCACTCATGTACAGCAAAACAGGTCAGAAATTTTCTAAGTCCGCACGGACAAAAAAGTATAACATTGCAAAACAGGTCAGACATTTTCTGAGTCCACACTGACAAAAAAGTCTAACATTGCATTTAAAAAGTCCAAAATGTTCGGCAAATGTCCGGCCAAGGGTTAATGTCATTTTATATTGATGCATTTGATATATATATGAAATATGAAAGCCACAGCATACCAGTGGTAGACCCCATTCATGTACAGCAAAACAGGTCAGAAATTTTCGAAGTCCACACTGACACTTTTTTGTCAGTATTTGACACATATATGAAATATGAAAGCCACAGCATACCAGTGGTAGCCCCCACTCATGTACAGCAAACAGGTCAGAAATTTTCGAAGTCCACACGGACAAAAAAGTATAACATTGCAAAACAGGTCAGAAATTTTCTAAGTCCACACTGACACTTTTTTGTCAGTATTTGACACATATATGAAATATGAAAGCCACAGCATACCAGTGGTAGCCCCCACTCATGTACAGCAAACAGGTCAGAAATTTTCGAAGTCCACACGGACAAAAAAGTATAACATTGCAAAACAGGTCAGACATTTTCTAAGTCCACACTGACAAAAAAGTCTAACATTGCATTTAAAAAGTCCAAAATCTCCGGCAAATGTCCGGCCAAGGGTTAATGTCATCTTATATTGATGCATTTAACATATATATGAAATAAGAAAGCCACAGCATACCGGTGGTTGCCTCCACTCATGTACAGCAAAACAGGTCAGAAATTTTCTAAGTCCGCACGGACAAAAAAGTATAACATTGCAAAACAGGTCAGACATTTTCTGAGTCCACACTGACAAAAAAGTCTAACATTGCATTTAAAAAGTCCAAAATGTTCGGCAAATGTCCGGCCAAGGGTTAATGTCATTTTATATTGATGCATTTGATATATATATGAAATATGAAAGCCACAGCATACCAGTGGTAGACCCCATTCATGTACAGCAAAACAGGTCAGAAATTTTCGAAGTCCACACTGACACTTTTTTGTCAGTATTTGACACATATATGAAATATGAAAGCCACAGCATACCAGTGGTAGCCCCCACTCATGTACAGCAAACAGGTCAGAAATTTTCGAAGTCCACACGGACAAAAAAGTATAACATTGCAAAGCAGGTCAGACATTTTCTAAGGCCACACTGACAAAAAAGTCTAACATTGCATTTAAAAAGTCCAAAATCTCCGGCAAATGTCCAGCCAAGGGTTAATGTCATCTTATATTGATGCATTTGATACATATATGAAATATGAAAGCCACAGCATACCGGTGGTTGCCTCCACTCATGTACAGCAAAACAGGTCAGAAATTTTCTAAGTCCGCACGGACAAAAAAGTATAACATTGCAAAACAGGTCAGACATTTTCTGAGTCCACACTGACAAAAAAGTCTAACATTGCATTTAAAAAGTCCAAAATGTTCGGCAAATGTCCGGCCAAGGGTTAATGTCATTTTATATTGATGCATTTGATATATATATGAAATATGAAAGCCACAGCATACCAGTGGTAGACCCCATTCATGTACAGCAAAACAGGTCAGAAATTTTCGAAGTCCACACTGACACTTTTTTGTCAGTATTTGACACATATATGAAATATGAAAGCCACAGCATACCAGTGGTAGCCCCCACTCATGTACAGCAAACAGGTCAGAAATTTTCGAAGTCCACACGGACAAAAAAGTATAACATTGCAAAGCAGGTCAGACATTTTCTAAGGCCACACTGACAAAAAAGTCTAACATTGCATTTAAAAAGTCCAAAATCTCCGGCAAATGTCCAGCCAAGGGTTAATGTCATCTTATATTGATGCATTTGATACATATATGAAATATGAAAGCCACAGCATACCAGTGGTAGACCCCATTCATGTACAGCAAAACAGGTCAGAAATTTTCTAAGTCCACATTGACAAAAAAGTCTAACATTGCATTAAAAAAGTCCAAAATCTCCGTAAAATGTCCGACCAAGAGTGAATGTCATCTTATATTGATGCATTTAACATATATATGACACTGACAAAAAAGTATAACAATGCAAAACAGGTCAGAAATTTTCTACATCCACACTGACAAAAAAGTCTAACATTGCATTAAAAAAGTCCAAAATCTCTGTAAAATGTCTGGTCAAGGGTTCATCTTATATTGATGCATTTAACACGTACCGGTATATGAAATACGAAAGCCACAGCATACCAGTGGTAGCCTCCACTCATATAAAGCAGAACAGGTCAGAAATTTTCTAAGTCCACACTGACAAAAAAAGTCTAACATTGCATTTAAAAAGTCCAAAATCTCCGGCAAATGTCCGGCCAAGGGTTAATGTCATCTTATATTGATGCATTTGATACATATATGAAATATGAAAGCCACAGCATACCAGTGGTAGACCCCATTCATGTACAGCAAAACAGGTCAGAAATTTTCTAAGTCCGCACGGACAAAAAAGTATAACATTGCAAAACAGGTCAGACATTTTCTAAGTCCACACTGACAAAAAAGTCTAACATTGCATTTAAAAAGTTCAAAATCTCTGGCAAATGTCCGGCCAAGGGTTAATGTCATCTTATATTGATGCATTTGATACATATATGAAACATGAAAGCCACAGCATACCAGTAGTAGACCCCATTCATGTACAGTAAAACAGGTCAGGACACACTGACAAAAAAGTCTAACACTGCATTAAAAAAGTCCAAAATCTCCGAAAAATGTCCGGCCAAGGGTGCATGTCATCTTAGATTGATGCATTTAACACATATAAGAAATATGAAAGCCATAGCATACCGGTAGTAGCCTCCACTCATGTATAGAAAAACAGGTCAGAAATTTTCTATGTCCACACTGACAAAAAGGTCTAACACTGCATTAAAAATGTCCAAAATCTCCGTAAAATGTTTGACCAAGGGTGAATGTCATCTTATATTGATGCATTTAACATATATATGACACTGACAAAAAAGTATAACATTGCAAAACAGGCCAGAAATTTTCTTCATCCACACTGACAAAAAAGTCTAACATTGCATTAAAAAAGTCCAAAATCTCTGTAAAATGTCTGGTCAAGGGTTCATCTTATATTGATGCATTTAACACATACCGGTATATGAAATACGAAAGCCACAGCATACCAGTAGTAGCCTCCACTCATATACAGCAGAACAGGTCAGGCATTTTCTAAGTCCACACCGACAAAACAGTCGAACATTGCATTTAAAAAGTCCAAAATCTCCAGCAAATGTCCGGCCAAGAGTTAATGTCATCTTATATTGATGCATTTGATACATATATGAAATATGAAAGCCACAGCATACCGGTGATAGACCCCATTCATGTACAGCAAAATAGGTCAGAAATTTTCTAAGTCTGCACGGACAAAAAAGTATAACATTGCAAAACAGGTCAGACATTTTCTTAGGCCACACTGACAAAAAAGTCTAACATTGCATTTAAAAAGTCCAAAATCTCTGTAAAATGTCTGGTCAAGGGTTCATTTTATATTGATGCATTTAACACGTACCGGTATATGAAATACGAAAGCCACAGCATACCAGTGGTAGCGTCCACTCATATACAGCAGAACAGGTCTGAAATTTTCTAAGTCCACACTGACAAAAAAGTCTAACGTTGCAAAAACAGTAAAAATCAATAAAATAGCACTGGTTACAGGTCTGTGGGTAATTGTAAGCCACAGAAACACAGTATGAGGTGCATAGCAACAGGGCTGAAAATCAAAGTGGACTGGTACAATAACTTTAACACAAGTGTTGACGCTGACGTGCCTCTGGTCATGACATAAGCTCACACAACTTCGTTGGTGAGCGAAAAATGAAATCTGAAAAAGATCAGGTGATGGATACAACCTGTAGGGTGCACTAATGGAATTGTTGACAACCGAAATGCCAAATCCATGATGGCTGATGGCGGTCATGTTTTTCAACAAAATTCAGAAAAATCTGATAGACCCCATGTAGTCATCACACCAAAGCTACATATGAAATTTGAAAAAATTGGGTGAGAGATGAGACCTGTAGGGTGTGCTAATGGAATTGTTGACAATTTATATGCCAAATCCAAGATGGCTGCAGGTGGCCATGTTTTTCATCGAATTAAGGAAAATCTGACAGCCCCCATCTAGATATGACACCAAAGCTACATATGAAATTTGAAAAAGATCGGGTGAAAAATGTGACCGTTAGGGTGTGCCAATGGAATTGTTGACAATTTGTGACAAATCCAAGATGGTTGCTGGAGGCCATGTTTTTCAACGAAATTCAGAAAAATTTGATAGCTCCCATCTAGACATCACATCAGAGCTACATACGAAATTTGAAATAGATCGGGCGAGCAATGCAGCCTGCAGGTGTGCTAATGGAATTGTTTACAATTTATATGCCAAATCTAAGATGGCCGCTAGAGCCCATGTTTTTCAACGAAATTTGGAAATATTTGGTAGCTCCCATCTGGACATTGCCCCAAAGCCCCAAAGCCGCATATGAATTTGTAACTGATCCGGGTGAGATGGACAGATGGACACACAGACAGATAGGAGGATGGACAGACTTACAGATGGACAATGGATTGTAACCCATCCTACCAGCTTATACTTGAATACTTGACGTTGTCAAGTTGAGCTAAAAAGTGAATTTATACATGACTTACTCTTTGGAAAACATCTCTTTCACTCTCATGTATCCTGTCTCAGCTACTAGATAGTTTTTAACATCTGTGTCAGTAATTGATGATAATTTTAGATACTCAGGAGTTTGGCTCTCCATGTGATGTGGAGCAGTTAATTCTTTTGCATGAATTGTGGGAAAGGAGAAAAGGGAGTGTAAATTACAACAGTGAATCATTTTTGAGTAAGAACATTTTCCTTTCATTATCTGCAAGTGAAGAAAGTGTTTAAAGATGTTGTGCTGGCTTTTAGTTCCATCTTTCAAAACATTGGAAGAATCTGAGTGTGAAAAAGGATCCTTTTCCATTTTTGTTAAGATTTTCTGGATTAAACATTAAGGAACAAGAAGTCTACTACTGGTTAGCTTTCTTTTTCGGCGAATCTGAAAAATACAAACAAAAAAGTATTGAAACTAAATTATATTTAGAATGAACCTTTACCAAAATGGGGAGACCTAATCTGCTCTGTGCTATACATAAAAATAGCCAATTGAATTTGATTATTTTAAATTTTCTTTCTTAACCATCAGCACATGCTGAAAACTAAAATTTCAAGCTGCAAATATTTCCCATACCGCAACAAGGAATTTAACCAATTCAACCTTGTTTAATGGAGAATGAGATAATTAAATTTTGTTTGGTATTTTGGGGTGATTCTGTTGGTATAATATGGTGAGTTTTTTTTTAAGTAACGATAGAAACTTACTGGTAGATTAGATAACAATTCACAGAAATAATTTAGAGAATAAACCAATTTTGGGAATATTGCACTGATATTTTTTTATCAGAATCTAACAAAAATTACATGCATCAATTTTGAACAATGTCTGATCAGTGGTCAAAATTCAAAACAACATCTTCGAAGTGTCTCTGAGATAAGGTGGTAACAGAACACACAAACGTATGTACAAATGTGACTGAAAAAACCTGGAGGCTATGTTATTTATCTTACACTGGTACATCTCCATGCCAAACATTATTGAAATCAGAAATGTCATTTAGAAGTTTGGGGCAAAAAACTAATTAGATGCAATTTCCAACAAAAATGGTTGTCAGTTGGCAATCTTGAATTTTTTTTTTTTTTTTTTAAATTGACGTGCATCAATATTACGTAAAGTCTTATCATTGTAAAAAAATTGAAACAAAAGCATCAAAGCGTCTCTGGGATACAGGAGGTAACAGGACACACCAACATAATATATATAATAAATATGACAGAAAAAAAGGCTAAAGTTTGTCTAATTTGCATAATTTATGCAAGAGAAAAGAGCCTATATGCCATGTTATTTACCTTACACTGCTACACCTCCATACCCCAAATTATTGAAATTTGGAATGCGGTTTGGAAATTCTAAGGAGAACAGTAATTACACACAATTTCCAACAAAAATGGCTGCCAGTCAGACATCTTGACCTTTTTTGGGGGAAACAATTGACAGGCCTTAATTTTATATAATGTCCGATCATTGCTGAAAATTTAAAACAAAAGCGTCAAAGCATCTCTGAGATACAGGTGGTAACAGGACATACCAACATAATATGAACAAAGATGACTGAAAAAAAGATTAAGTTTGTCTAATTTGCATAATTTATGAACGAGAAAAAACCCATTTGATATGTTATTTATCTTATGCTTCTACACCTCCATACCGAAAATTATTGAAATCAGAAATGTTGTTTAGAAGTTCTAGGCAGAAAATTAATTACAGGCAATTTTCAACAAAAATGGCCGCCAGTCGGCCATCTTGAATTTTATTTTTAAAAAAATTGATGTGAATCAATTTTACATAATGTCAGATCAATGCTGAAGATTTGAAACAAAAGCGTCAAAGCGTCTCTGAGATACAGATGCAGACAGATAGCCAGACAGGCAGACAGACAGAATGCAATCCATAAGTCACCCCAAAGTAACCCATTGGGGACTAAAAACAATATAATGACAAAAGTGGGTGATTCCAGCATATGAAGTGATTCTGTGTAACTCAAAACTCTGGTTTCAGAGTGTTAAATAACTAAAGAGCAGTAAAGGAAAAAAAGTTTTCGGTGTTTTCCAGTGATTCGGACACACTGTTTTCAATCAGTGCAATGTGCTCTAAATGACAAAAGTCAAAACTATGGCATACATGGATAAAATATATGTTTATATTTTTTCAGGTGTGTGCGGTAGGGTAGTTACTTGAAATAATTCGGTGATTCTGTGTACATCTCAAAACTCTAAGAAGTGTTAAAATAACTAAATTACAGCACTATAATAATAACTTTGGCAGGCTGTTGATTTGTTGCAGTTTTGGTAGGCTGTTGATTTGTTGCGGTTCTTAGGTGAGAAGACTTGATTAACAAATGTCTCCTTATCCCCACACCTCTCCTCTCCTCCCAACACCTGGAAATAAACTGTTTGATGACATCCTGTATCCCATTCTTCACATCTCTCTGTTAAGCATACTAACCCTCTCCTTTGTGTCATTCAACACCCATATATCCTTCATTCTCCCATTCCACTTCCACGTTATACTCCTAGTGATTCCTAATCTTTTGAAATGATATTTTGGACATTTCCATAGAAAGTGTTCTAAGTCTTCACCAATAAAATGAATCAATGACTTGCACACTAAATTAAAACATCAACACAACTGACAGATGTTTCTTTCGTCTCTGCTCCCCATTTTGCTCGACAGAATTAATACTCCATCCTTATAAAAGAGTATTTTCCATAACTTCGATATCAGCAGTTTTTACACCACCACACAGAAATATCTTGAGTATTTACAAATTTGCTTGTAAATATGAAGTTTTAGTTCGTTTGTCTTGAATTAATTGTAATTCATTCTTTTTTCTTGTTATCATTTATTTTGTTCTCTTCCATCCGAGCATGTTCTTACACATTAAACCAGACTGTTAGACATGGATCAGCATCTAAACACATTTTACATAATAAACATTTAGCTTTTAATGACGACATGTGCATTATACTCAGAGGATGTAGTGATGAACCTGGTAGCCCTGACAGGGACAATGGCAGGTAATATTACACTAGACAAAATCCAGACCGACTTATAATATGATTTTATAGCTCGATATAATGAAATTAACCACCACACTGACGATGCAGAAGATTCACCATTCCATGGTCAGGTAAATAACTGCACTTATTATCTCCCAGAACAGTTTCGTTGCTTAGCTATCAACAAGGATAAATCATTTTTACTATTTCACCTTAATTATCAGAGCCTCAACGCACACTGGGATTCCCTGTATGGTCTCCTGTACAACGTGCAGAATAAAGAACAGACCTTTAACATAATTGGCTCACCGACACTTTTAACATTTACCCAAACATGACTTATTCTTTGGATGATTATCAGCCATTGATCAAAATGAACAGACCAGACGATGATGACGGGAGGGGTGAAGTTGGGATTTTTATAAAGGAAACATTGATTTCAAAATTCGCCAAGACCTCTGCATTTTCATTCCGCACATCATAGAATCCCTATTCATTGAAATTAACATCCACAAATCTCGCAGAATTGTTGGAGTAGTATATAAACCAAACACAGCACCCAGGGCAGATATTGATAGTTTCCTTGTCAAAATAACTGAAATAACTAATAAGATAAATGAAGAAAAATTACTTGGATACATAACTGGTGACATTAATAGTGACCTCTTAAAAACCGCATCTCATATGAAAACAGAAAATTATATTAATTTAAGGTTTAGCCAGGGGTATCTTCCGGCATTTACAAAACCCACGAGACTGACCACCCACTCAGCAACACTAATAGATCACGTTTTCACAAATAATCTTCAAACACCCTCAGTGTCTGGAATAATATTAACCGATGTCTCCGACCATTTTGGTGTCTTTTATGCAGAAACCCTTTACGAGAAATCCAGCAATAAAACCTTCGTTTGGACACAAATATTTACTGCAGAAAACAAAGCATTGTTCCATTCACTTCTATCTCAATGTGACTTCTCATCAGTCTTAGAATCGAACTGTCCAAATTCTGCCTACAACGCTTTTATTGACATTTACCTGGAAATATTCGAATTGGCGTTCCCACTAAAATGCGCTTGTAGGAACAATGAGCTCATTAAACAGAATCCTTGGATGACAAAGGGCTTAATTATATCTTCTAAACACAAAAACAAATTTTATCATAAAAATTTTAAATGAAAGTGTCAATGACACTGTAGCTCAACTTGTCTAAGACATGTACATGTATAGTACACTACCCAAAGTTTGCTAAGCACCAAATATTTGACACATTGTGAAATTTGCTTGTGACATATTTGCGATATTTTGGTTGTATATGATTGAGGAATGTATTGAGGTGGTCCCCAGTGTTTACATTAGCTCTCTTGACAGGCAGACTTTTCGTGACAGTTATGGAAAGCACGTTCCCCTTGATTTTCATGATGTTTTTGTGTACTGTCTACATGTACATGGCATGTGTAGGGTATTCAATCTTCATTTCAACACAAACCCTTGTGATTTAATGATTGAATATGGCAAATGCAAATGTAAGAAGACATTTGTCTGAAGCAGAAATGTGGCAGGCCATAGGGATGGTGAAGCAAGGAGCTACACATCGTCAGGTTGGTGAAGCCCTTGGTGTGCACCATACGGTGATCACCAGAGCCTGAGCAAGATTTCAGCAGTATGGCACACCAGTAAGAGGGCATGGTGGGGGCCGAGACAGGGCAACATCTGTAGCTGAAGACTGGTTTTTGATCATTCAGGCTCGAAGGAACTGCTTTGCAACAGCAACCCAGCTTCGCAGTGACCTTCAGAATGCATCCGGGGTAAATGTTTCAACGTGGTTCCGCTTCCCAGAACCACCACCAGGCATGATATGAATGGGCCATGGACCACGTTGGATGGATTAGAGAAGATTGGCGACCTGTCCTTTTTACAGATGAGTCAAGGTACTGCCTGGACCACACAGATAGGCATTCTAGGGTATGGAGAAGACCAGGAGGGCAATTCCATGCAGCCAACATTGCTGAGCATGACAGCTATGGCGGAGGGTCAATCATGGTCTTGGGCGGCATCAGCAGGGATGGACGTACAGAGCTCTGAGTCCTTGAATGTGGTACATTGACTGCACAGCGGTATATTGATGAGATCCTGGATGTCCATGTCAGATTATATGCAGGTGCAGTGGGTGATAGATTCATTCTGATGGA
Source organism: Pictodentalium vernedei (assembly GCA_031216915.1). Taxonomy (NCBI): domain Eukaryota; kingdom Metazoa; phylum Mollusca; class Scaphopoda; order Dentaliida; family Dentaliidae; genus Pictodentalium; species Pictodentalium vernedei. The sequence continues at coordinate 566,259,623 of CM062296.1, forward strand.
TGATAATGCCTGTCCTCATGTTGCCCATGTTGTCGGGGAGTACCAACAGAGGGAGGGGATTGAGCGTATGGACTGGCCAGCAAGATCCCCCGACCTCAATCCAATCGAACATGTCTGGAATGAGTTGCAGCTTGCAATTTCAGGCTGTCCAGTCCAACCAAGAAGTGTCCAGGAGCTTGGTGTCATGCTGGTCCAAGAATGGAACAACATCCCACAAAGGACCACCAGGAACCTGATTGGGAGCTTGAGAAGGCGTTGTCAAGATGCAATTAACAATAATGGGTCTCATACTAGATACTGAACCCATACCAGTTTGCTCCATCAACTTTTTGGCAAATTTGAAAAATTTCCTCTTTTACCAATAATATCCATTTTCCATGGTTATCGTATTCAAAAGCTAAAAAATAATGTCAAACACAAATAAAATCTTAATTTTTGTACTTAAATCATTAAAGATATAATTAAATAACAAAAATATACACTTTTCATTACAATATTTCAACTAAAACATAAAACAGGTAGTTGGATATACTTGGTGCTTAGCAAACTTTGAGTAGTATTTGTGATACGGCAATGACACACATCTAGGTAATGACCTGATAACAAAGGTACATGTAAAGTATTGTAAAGGTCTGTATATAAATAATGACCGTAGCCTGTAACAAATGTACAGGGAAAGTATTGTAAAAGTGGGTAACAGTTAGATGCTCAACTAGAAAAGAAATCTCCATAAGGTTAATGTTACAAAGGGGATCCTTGTATGGTGCACCATAAGCCAAATGTTTGTAACTGTTTTGGCCTGTTTGATTCAAACCCTTCTATGGTTGATTCATACTATTTAATAAATATTTGTCCAGTGCTTCTTAAAATATAGGTATTTGAATTTTTTATCTTTTGCTCATAGGGTTCCCACAGGTGAGGAGGTTTTATTTTTCTCATTGGAAATAGAAAATCGGGTTGTGCTAATAATGTTTACCCTCCCCAAACAACACCAAATATTAACACAGGAACTTGGCTTCAACACATTTGAATATACACATACTAGGGATGCTGAATACAAGAAACATTATTTTGTCTGGTGTTTTTGGAAAAGATTTTTAATTATCTCCCTTTTTGAGTCCCCGAGTGGGTCTGACTGAACCCAAAAATATTTGTTCTCATACCACAGTGATAATGAAGCCACACAATAAATTTATAGCAAACATTACTCACATAAAAAATCTTCTATACAGGTTCTGTACAAAAAATGTAATACATGCAATTCCTGTAAATATGACTGCCGACAGGCATTTTGAATTTTTGCCTAAGCCCAAAAGCACTTGTTACCATCCCATGATGTCCTAGAAGTTCTGTACAAAAAACTGATTGCACCTAATTTTGGTATAAAATGGCCAGTGGCAGCCATCTTGAATTTTGGACTGCACCCAAAAACACTCGTTCTCGTCCCAAGGTGATAACAAAGTTAATGAGAAAAAAACCTGTATTATATGTAATGTATTCCATATTACTAAACATTCATTCAAAAATTTATTCAAATCAGTACCTTCATATAGAAGTTCTGTACAAAAAAGTGATTGTATCTAATTTTGGTACAAAATGGCCACCGTCAGCCATCTTGAATTTCGAACCGCACCCAAAAACACTGATTCTCGTCCCAAAGTGACAACAAAGGTAGCCAAGAAGTTGCGTGAAGATCGGTTCATAAATACAGCCCCTAGCCCGAGCCGTATTGACATGTGTACTTACTGTGTAAAAGTAGAACTGAATAAATCAAAGTTCATCTAATTTGCATAATTTCTGCATGAGAAAAAAACCTGTATTATATGTGATGTATTCCATGTTACTAAACATTCATACAAAAATTTATTCAAATCAGAACTTTCATACAGAAGTTCTGTACAAAAAATTGATTGCACTAATTTCGGTACAAAATTGTTGCTGGTAGCCATCTTGAATTTCGGATCACACCCAAAAACACTCGTTCTCGTTTTACGGTGATAACAAAGGTACCCAAGAAGTTTCGTAAAGATTGGTTCATAAATATGGCCTCTAGCCCGAGCTGTATAGAAGTTCTGTACAAAAAAATGATTGTACCTAATTTCGGTACAAAATGGCCACCAGCAGCCATCTTGAATTTCGGACTGCACCCAAAAACACTTGTTCTCGTCCCAAGGTGAAGATCGGTTCACAAATACAGCCCCTAGCCCGAGCCGTATTGACATGTGTACTTACTGTGTATAAGTTACACTGAATAAATCAAAGTTCACCTAATTTGCATAATTTCTGTGCGAGAAAAAAACCTGTATTATATGTGATGTATTCCATGTTACTAAACATTCATACAAACATTTATTCAAATCAGAACTTTCATGCAGAAGTTCTGTACAAAAAACTGATTGCACTAATTTCAGTACAAAATGGCTGCTGGTGACCATCTTGAATTTTGGACCATACCCAAAAACACTCGTTCTCATCCCACGGTGATAACAAAGGTACTCAAGAAGTTTTGTAAAGATTGGTTCATAAATATGGCCTCTAGCCCAAGCCGTTTTGAATTGTTGACGGACAGACGACAGGCCATGGCATAACCTCAAATTTGACTACGTCAAAGTTGAGCTAAAAACCACGGAATCTAACCAAAAACATTATAAAACTTATTGCAAGATCTTTAATAAAAATGAAAAAGCAATGTAAAGCAATCTATTATAAAAAATATCCTAAATAATAATAAGTACAACATTAAAAAAACCTTGCAAATACTAAATGAAGCGATCAAAAAATCTAGACAAGAAGCCAACTTACCCACTTTCTTTATGAAAGATAACAAAAAAATTGATCACCCAAATGAAACAGCGTGTGAACTAAATACATATTTTGCCAATATTGGTAAGCTTACAAGTGAAAAAATATATAAATCAAGTAAATCTTCTTATGACTACATGGGTGAACGTTCATTTGAAATTTTTTACATCAACCCAATGTGTGACATAGAAATTAGAAATATTGTAAAATCTTTAAAAACCAAAAATTGTCAAGACTGTGACATCAGTTCAGACATTGTCAAGCTTAGTATTAACTATGTTATTACCCCCACTAACACACATCATCAACTGCTCGTTTGCACACTGTATTGTCCCAGATAGAATGAAAATTGCCAAAGTCATTCCCTTATTCAAATCCAGTGATGAGCATAACTTTACTAATTATAGACCTATCAGCCTATTACCCACTTTCTCAAAAATCTTAGAAAAACTTGTGTCTGTACAACTCTTAACATTTTTAGACCGGTTTAATATATTGCATCCTTTCCAATATGGATTCAGAAAGAGACATAGCACTATGCACCCTGTCATGCAGCTGCTCAAAAAAGGTGGCTGATGAAAATAATAAAAAAGGTAAAAACTATACGCTTGCCCTATTTCTTGACCTTTCTAAAGCATTTGATACTATCGATCACTCCATCCTACTAAACAAATCAGAAAGATACGGTATAAGAGGACTATGTCAAAATTGGTTCAAAAGCTATTTATCAGAGAGAAAACAATCTGTCGCATATGATAAGGATTTGGTCCCGATAACACACAGGGTTCCCCAAGTATCCATTCTCGGTCCAAAGTTGTTTTTATTATATGTCAATGATATTTGTCATGCCACTTCTCTGAATCTGTGATCATTTGCAGATGATACTACCATGCACTCCTCAGGCCGCGACCCAAATCAATTAATTCTTTACCTAAACAGAGAGCTTGAGAATTTATTTAATTGGTGTTGCGCGAACCAGCAATCCTTAAATGCTGTAAAAACAAATACATTCTAATTAATCCCTCCAATAAAGTTAAATTACATACACCTGTACCAAGGATTTTAATAATTGGCCAGGTAATTAGTAGGGTAGACTCAGATTGTACAGAAAAATCAATTAAATTCCTAGGAATCCACATCGACGAGAATTTATCCTATAAATATCATGTATCTCAAATTTGTTCTAAAATAGCTCATGCAAATTTTGCCCTTAATAAAGTGAAAGTAAATCTGCCTGAATATTCGTTTGTTGAGAGTCCACTCCGATGGCAACACATGACCTTTTCTTGAGAGCGTGTCTGCTACTACGTTCAGGCGACACGGAATATGACGTACTGAGAGATGAACGTGATGACTCAGAGCAAATAGGAGAATTTTCTCTGTCAATTCGAATAGAGGATTTGAATGAGTGCCGCCCTGGTTCCTAAGATAAGCCACTACTGTGGAATTGTCCGACAGAATCTGAACATGGACGTTCGCTATGTGAGCAATCCAATGTTTTAGTGCCAGCCAAATAGCATCATCTCTTTGATGTTTATGTGCTTTTCTAGGAACCAAGGGTCCCAAAGACCAACACTTCAGGTCTGCGGGAATCAGGGATGCGCCCCAACCGTCAGACTCGCGTCCGTCATAACAGCAAAGACCAGATCCAGTACTTGAAGCAGAACTCCCTGAGTCAGCCATTGGATATCCGCCCAAATCTGAACCTTTTGTTTTACCAGGTCTGTTAAAACAATCTGGCTTTCGAGCGAATGCATCTTGACACTCCAGTTCTGAGTGAAGAAAATCTGGAGAGGATGCGTGCGTAAGCGACCTAGCAGACTTAGGTCCGCAGCGGCTCCGCACAGTCCCATCAGTCGCATAAACAGGCATGAGAATGGCAAGCCAAAAAATTAGCTGAAATTTGTGAAAATTCTCACATTTTTAGGTTAAATTTGTGAAAATCAGGTTTCTTAAAAAAATCTAAGAACACAGAGTGAACCTGTTGATTGAGAGATATTTGATTTCTATAAAATTGCATGAAAATGGTCTTTTAAGACCATTTTCATGCAAATTTATAGAAATAAAATTTCAGTACCTCGGGTATGAATTTGCTAAAATCAGCAAATTTGCTGAAAAATCTCATCCCTGCATAAACTCCCTCGCTGATACTGTGAGAGAGTTTAGACAAAAGCGAGCATAACAACTGACTAACTTCACTCTGGTTACCAGCAGACGAACACGATTGTTGTGAGTCTTAAAGCTCATTCCCAAGTGAATGAAGGGCTTGAAACCGAGATGTCGTAATAACAGAAGTAGACTCTGCACATCGTTCTGAAGTGCGTTTTTGTCGCTGTATCTCTGAAGAATGCTGTCCAGGTAAGCCAACGTTACTATTGTTGAATGAGCTCGGAAGTATGACATGACTTCATTATTCGAGTGAAAGCCAACGGGGCCAGGTTCAGACCGAAGCACATCGCTCTAAACTGGTAAACCTTCCCTTGAATGGCAAAGCGCAGATACTTTCTGAACGCTGGATGAACCAAGACATGAAAGTGTGCATCCTTTAGGTCTATGCCTGCCGCAAAATCGTTCGCTCAAATGCTCGCTTTTATCAACCAAATGGTTTCCACATAGAACTTTGGAGATATTATCAATTTGTTTATCCAGCTTAAGTCTATCACCGGCTGGAACAAGCCATCTGGCTTCGGCACAAGAAACAGTTGACAATAAAGCCCCTGAGAATTGGGATTTTCTACAACCTCTATTGCTTCCTTTACTAAGAGAGATTGAACTTCTGCAAGAAGTTACTCCCTTTTTGAAGGATTCAAGTCTATCACCGGTTGGAACGAGCCGTCTGACTTCAGCACAAGAAATAGGTGACTGTAAAATCCCCGAGAATTGGGATTTTCTATGACCTCCCTTGCTTCCTTTACTAAGAGAGATTGAACTTCTGCAAGAAGAGACTCCCTTTCTGAAGGGTTCGCCGGAAGATTTGTCCAAAGTGGACTTCTTGTAAGTGGTGGTTTTGATCGGAATGATAGCCATTCTGACTACATTCCTTTCCCACTGATCTTGCGTTATCTCCATCCAGTTTCTCGCAAAGTTTGATAACCTTCTGCCAACTTGAGAGCAATAGAGGTCTAGACCATCACCTGTATGATTTGCAAGGCTTTTGGGAAGAGAAACTACGTCCTCCCTGTGAAGCACCTCGCACCGTCGACTTAGGGGCATCTGACTTGAAGTCTCTGTAAGACTTACGCCCCAGAGCCGCTATATTGATAGTTCCCTGAGTATCTGTACGAGGGTTTCTTAAAACACCACGGGGAGCCCCTTTTTGACGACTGCAAATTGGAGCATCCTCGCCTTCCACTTCCAGCAGACGACTGCTGCTGGGATACTGACCTCAGCAACAAAGTGCTGGTAGCTTTTTCGTCGTACACGAAGGATAACTTGTCATCAAACAAGGTATGACAGGAAACCAGAGCAACTCTGTGAGAGCTTTTCACTTGATCGTCTATTAATGAGGACGATGCTAAGGCTCTATCACGTCTTATCAACTCCATATTAGCCACTGAAAGGGCGGAGTGATATGTGGCATACATAACTGCCCTAGAAAGAACTCGGAGTGATGGATTAATATCGTTGAATTCTTTTCCACTAAGATGTTGAGCCAGAGCCCTGGTGATAGGGTCTGTGTAGGACATAACGTCCAGAACTGCCCAACTTGAATCAATGGAAGATTCCAACACTTCAGAGCGAACATTGAATGATGCGGTTAGCGAGATATCAAGATCCAAAGTCCACTCATCCAGCCGCAGAGGAGCTCTCTGAACCACTTCTCCTACCGTTTTTAAGTAACGTGGTTCAGGAAATGGTATATGGAGAGAACATGTAGATAAGAAACCGCTTTTCTTTTTTGAATTCGCTAGGCTAAAGATTGCGTCGTCAATGTGGCCGAAGGCCTCCGACACATGAACCAACCGACCCAGGAAGGAAAGAACATTGTCTTTCCTCTGCAGGGTATCCCTATCTAGGGCCGATAGCAGTTTCTGCCCAGCTGACGCAGCTTGTTGACCAGATGGAACAACATTTGGAAATTAAATTTTTTTAGTAAATTTTGTTTCTTAACATACCTACCACAATTGTTTACAATTGGCTGTAACATAAGTGCAAGCCCTATTTCGGAACTAACTCAAGCTTAAAAAACTTTTCCAAACAAGCTGGAAAAGTAATAGAGTGCAAAAGCACGAAAAAGATCGAAAAAGGGTCAAGCGAGACCGGCGCTCTAAATTACAGGTACTCTCTCTCTACACACCTCTTGCGGTTACCGAGCGCATGCGTAACAACCATGACGTCAATTCCATATTTCCGCTAACGGGAAGTTTGTGATTTGACGGGGAGGCATCGATATCAAAGATATCCCCAAGGAGGGTGAGTCTCCGGTAAACAACTGTGGTAGGTATGTTAAGAAACAAAACTTACTAAAAAATTTTAATTTCTTTTCAACCTACTCACAATTATTTACAATTGGCTGAAAAAACAATAGGAGGAGGTGAATCACATAACCAATACCAACAAGAGCAGCAGTAAGAAAATCAAGGAGGACAGAGAATAATAGTGAAACCTGTAATGAAGAAAGAGAGAAGGCACCTGAAAAGAACAAGGCCGAGCAAAGCACAAACCTGATAAAAACAAAATTAACGAGGGTGCACAACAGTCTGAGCAGCCACGAGAGGGCCTAAAGAATAAAGGTCCTCAGATTGCTGCTGTAGGTGGCGGAGATTAGAGGAGGAGAAGGTAGAAGCATTCCTCCAGTAAGCCGAATTCATAACATCCTGGAGCGAAACAGAATTGGGAGTCTGCTAGGACGTTGACACGCCTGGGAATGTGCCGAATGGACACCCGTGCATTCACATCCCGCGCCAACAGTAGAAGTTCCCGAGATAGCCGATACATGGGAATGGAATGTGTGCCTCCTTGATTCCATATGTAGGCCACTACTGTTGAATTGTCCGAAAGAAGTAGGACAATGCGGTCCGACAGGTGAGGGATCCAAAGCCAAAAATTCAACAGAAGAGCAAGGAGCTCCTGGTTGATATGAAGGCCCACCTGCTCGCTGTCCCAGTTGCCGTGAGTGGACAGACCGAGAGGATCCAACGCCGCACCCCAACCCTGATCACTGGCATCCGCAGTAAGGATGCGATCGGTCAAAGGAAGATCCAATGGAACACCCTGTGTCAGCCAGGGAACATCAGCCCAAGGGTGGAGGTGACAAAGCAGGGACCGGGGAATAGGAAGTTCCAGGTACAGCAGATCTACATTCAGATGCCAATGATCCAACAGGAAGTGTTAGAGAGGTCGGACAAACAAGCAACCGAGCGGAATGAGATCTGTCACTGAACCGCAAAGGCCCAGCATCCGAAGGAAAGTCCTGGCCGAGACCGAGGAAGATTGAAGCAGGTTCCGAGTGAAGGCGGAAAGAATCGTCGCCCGAGCATTGGGAACCGACATCACATTGTGAAAAGTGTCGAAATCCATCCCCAAATGACGAAATTGCTGAGGAGGAAGGGGATCCGACTTCTCGCGATTGACTCTGAAACCCAGCGACGCTAGTTGGCAAAGAAACTGCCGGACATCGGACTCCAGAACAGCAGCATCGTGGTGCCATTGGAGGATGTCGTCCAGGTAGGCTGACGAAGTCACAGCCGACTGAGTACAGTGAAAAGCAAGCACATGTGACATCAGTCGGGTGAAGACCCAAGGAGCCAGGTTCAATCTGAACGGGAGAGCTCTGAATTGATAGACTCGATCCCGAAACGAGAACCGAAGGTATTTCCGTGACGCCAGATGAATGGGTACATGGAAGAAGGCATCCTTCAGGTACTGGCAGCAAAGTCGCCCTGATGAACTGAACGGCGAACTGACCAGAAAGTCTCCATACTGAAACAAGGTGCTATAATGTACCAGATCGATGACATGACGAAACTGGCCGTTTTTCTTCGGCACCAAGAAAAATCTTGAGTAAAACCCTGGTGAAAGGGTGTTCCTGACCACCTCGATCACCCCTTTGGAGAGGAGATTGTCGATCTCCTGCACCAGAAGGTCCCGATGCAGAGAATCGGAAGGGACCTGAGTCGGGAGGGGCACCCGAGATAAACAGGGGTGCCGATGGAAGGACAGTCGCAGACCGGATTGAATGACGTTGAGGACCCAAGTGTCCGACATTATCTCTGATCAACGGTCGTAAAACAGCAACAACCTTCCCCCGACTGGAGGCGAATCGAGGGGAGGACCTTCATTTGCGGCCTCAACGAGGCCCCCGAGAGGAGAAACCACCTCCTCGGGAAGGAACAGAGTCCTGAGACTTTCCTCCCTGAGGCTGCCAGCGAGCCTGGCCGCGTCGGCACTTCTTCTGTGCAGAAGGAGCAGAGCCGAAGGCGTAGCCGACGTCGCCGATGTGGCAGACGCAGCAGGACGCTTGGCTGGCCTGGAACGACCACCACCCGCAGCAGCAGGTTGGTCCAGCTGTCATAGCAAAAGCTGGTCCTTCGAATGACGAAGAACCTCACCACGGACAGCTTCCACGGAACCATGGAACAACTCAGGTCCAACCAAGGTAGCAGACCTCAGAAGGAAGGGATAGAGAAGAATTCAATACCGCATTCCGGCATGCCAGCTCCAAATTAGCCGTGTCACAGGCATGAGCGTGTGTCAAGTTCATAAGAGCCTGTGACAAAATGAGAAAAGCCTCTGAGCATCATCAAACTCCCCTGGTGGAAAATATTCAGCCAGGTCAGCGACGACATGGTCCGCGAGAGATAACATACCCAGCATCTCTCGGGACAGGCCCACCATAGACTCAACTACCGACATCGGGAGAACTGCTGACTTAGGCTCAGTCAACCCGAGGGAAGAAGAATCCTCAACCATAGTAGTCATCCCTTGGGAGACTGGTGGACAGACGGAATCGTAAACATGAAACCGCGATGGAGGCAGAAAGGCATCAGCTCATGAAAAGAAAGGACTCTTGAGGGCCTTAAAACGCATTTTGGCATCCAAGTCCTGGAAGGACACAACAACCTGAGCCGATTGTAGAGGATGCAAAGCCCCAGAGCTAGAAGGCTCAACAGGGTTATGGTGCTCCACAGAGGACCACGGCAGGACGGTCACTGATGACTGGTCTGAAGGTTGAATGGCCGGCAATAAGCCAAAGACAAAATGCAAAGCCTGCCCCAAAACTGACGAGGGGGACCCATCGCCTTCAAGAAAATCGTCATCCTCTGTAGCAGAAGAGACGTAGCCCAAACTCGGGCTGACCAGCAGAAACGTTCTGTGAATACTGTGCAGTATCCAAAGGGCCAGGCGAGGCATCTCGGCGACCGACCAATGGAGGTTGTGCCTCAGGAGGCACAGGGAAGCCAACTTGAGGGTTGCTAGAAAGCAACCTGATGAGCGCCAAAATGGCCTGACGCAGATCACCCTGAGAATTCATCGCAGCAGCATCGGAGTGTCTTCCCAATGGACCCTTCTGGTAGAAGAACCCAAATCATCAGAAAGGACCGACGACGAACGTCGATCGGCAGACAGAATACGGAGATGGTGAGAAGACACCAGAGGATAGTCCCGACTGTGACGCCCAGGGGCAATCACTGACCTCTGTGGAACAGAAGGCCCTGGCTGCAAATCCTCTAAAGAGACCGACGGCGTACGTCGATCGGTAGCTGGACCTGGGACGCGATGAGAAGACACTGGAGGACTGTCCCAAGAATGACAGGAACCTGCCATTGGCCTCTGTGCAGCAGAAGGCCCCAACTGCCCATCCTCTGAGACCGACGGCAAGCATCGATTGACAGCCAGACTCGGAACACAGTGAGGAATCGTCGGAAGAAGTCCAATAGTGACAGCTAACTGGATCTGTCACTGACCTCTGCCGAACAGGAGGCCCTGGATGCCACTGTCCAAGCCCCATCCTGTCAGTCGGCACACTAGCAGGGGAAGGAGGAACAATAAACGATTCGCTCAAGGGGTGAGGAATCGCTGCCAAAGCAACTGAAAGGCTCAACCGACCAGGAAAAAACCTAGCAAGATGAGACGGAGCAGACAGCAAACCCGCACAGCTTCGCCGCGAAGCCAGGGAAGGCTAAGAGCTCAGAGACACACTAGCAGATTCAGTCTCGGACCCCGAGACTGTACACCATCCCCAGAAGAGATGGAAGAGCCACCATCATACAGAATAGGATCTGTAGTAACAACTTCCTCAACAACTGTCGAAGGCGCAGGAGGCAAATCGGAGAGTGTCACCGAGCTGACCTAGAAGAAGTTCTCGACGAAAACAGACGCCTCTAGAGTGACATCAGAAGACAAAGAGACCACGGTCTCCACGTCAGGTATCACAGCACTAGCACCGTCAACAGTTGCAGAGGAACTCGCCACAGAAAAAGACAGATCAGCATCCTGTGTGACACAGGGACCAGCCGTGGGGGCGACTAGGGCGATTATGTCGCCCTTCTAAGCTCAAAGTCGCCTAGAAAAATAGTCGGGGCGATTACAAGTCGCCCTCTAAAAATTGGCCAAAATGAGGAAAGGCTGAACTGAGTGATGCGAGCTTTGCATGAAAACGATTATTTTCAAAAATCGAATGTGCTCGAGTGTGATAAATGGGCATTTTAATTCGTCAAATAAACGTCCATTTAATGAAATCACACGACAATCAATTGTCCATAGTCTCTTTTGGCGGATTTTTTTATTTCTATTTTGAATTTTTGTTGCGTTTCAGTCGGAGCTTCAAATGTCGAAACGAAAATAGGTGACTTACACGACTCAACAAAATAACTCAGTTTGAAAGTAGGTTACGTCGCTTAGGATGCCGAAAATGTATACACAACGGATGTATTTTATAACACAGTATTTTTATTTCATTTTGCTGACGACTGTTAACTGTTGGGCCGTCTATTCCCACAAAAACACGAATGGAATTGAAACACATGAAAAAAGCTTTAGTGATGACAAGAAAAGCTTTGTACGGGACACAAGAGTGCATGTGGACGATCTTGAAAAAGGGTCCTCCTAAACAACGGAATGACACGAAATGACGCGGAATGACACCAGAATGCCATAAAAATGAAAGTGTCAATGACACTGTAGCTCAACTTGTCAAGACAAAGACATGTACATGTACAGTATGTGACACAGCAATGACAAACATCTAGGTAATGACCTGATAACAAAGGTACATATAAAGTATTGTAACGGTCTGTACATAAATACTGACCGTTGCCTGTAACAAACGTATAGGTAAAGTATTGTAAAGGTGGGTGACAGTCAGATGCTAAACTAGAAAAGAAAACTTTGAGTCCCAGAGTGGGTCTGACTGAACCCCAAAATATTTGTTCTCATAGCACAGTGATAACAAAGGCACCCCAAAACACACTCATTCCTGTCCCAAGGTGAAAACAAAGGTACCCAAGAAGTTTCGTGAAGATCAGTTCACAAATATGAGCTGTGTAGAAGTTGTGACAAAAAACTGATTGGACCTAATTTCGGTACAAAATGGCCAGTGGCAGCCATCTTGAATTCTGGACTGCACCCAGAAACACTCGTTCTCGTCCCAAGGAGATAACAAAGGTACCCAAGAAGTTTTGTGAAGATCGGTTCATAAATACAGCCTCTAGCCCGAGCCGTATTGACATGTGCACTTACAGTGTATAAGTAGCACAGAATAAATCAAAGTTCATCTAATTTGCATAATTTCTGCACGAGAAAAAAACCTGTACTATATGTGATGTATTCCATGTTACTAAACATTCATACAAAAATATATTCAAATCAGAACTTTCATACAGAAGTTCTGCACAAAAGACTGATTGCACTAATTTTGGTACAAAATGGCTGCTGGTGGCCATCTTGAATTTTGGACCACACCCAAAAACACTCGTTCTCATCCCACGGTGATAACAAAGGTACCCAAGAAGTTTTGTAAAGATCGGTTCATAAATACGGCCTCTAGCCTGAGCCGTATATAGAAGTTGTGTACAAAAAACTGATTAGACCTAATTTCAGTACAAAATGGCCACTGACAGCCATCTTGAATTTTGGACCACACCCAGAAACACTCGTTCTCGTCCCAAGTTGATAACAAAGGTACCCAAGATGTTTCGTGAAGATCGGTTCATAAATACAGACTCTAGTCTGAGCTGTATTGACATGTGTACTTACTGTGTGTAAGTAGCACTGAAAAAATCAAAGTTCATCTAATTTGCATAATTTCTGCACGAGAAAAAAACCCGTATTATATGTGATGTATCCCATGGTACTAAACATTCACACAAAATATTATTCAAATCAGTGCTTTCATATGGAAGTTCTGTGCAAAAATCTGATTGCACCAAATTTTGTACAAAATGGCTGCCATCAGCCATGTTGAATTTCGGACCGGACCCAAAAACACTCGTTCTTGTCCCACGATGATAACAAAGGTACCCAAGGAATTTCGTAAAGATCGGTTCATAAATATGGCCTCTAGCCCGAGCCGTATTGGCATTTGAACTTACAGTGCTGAAAGTAACACCAAAAAACATCAAAGTTAGTCTAATTTGCATAATTTACGCACAAGAAAAAAACCAGTACTATATGTGATGTATCCCATGGTACTAAACATTCATACAAAAAATTATTCAAATCATAGCTTTCATATGGAAGTTCTGTACAAAAAACAGATTTCTGCATCATCGGTACAAAATGGCGGCTGGCAGCCATCTTGAATTTCAGACCAAACCCAAAAACACTCGTTCTAGTCCCACGGTCATAACAAAGGTACCCAAGAAGTTTCGTAAAGATCGGTTCATAAATACGACCTCTAGCCCGAGCCGTATCCAATTGTTGACGGACAGACGGACAGACGGACGACGGGCCATGGCATAAGCTCATATTTAGCTTCGCCAAAGTTGAGCTAATGATGCGGAATGACATTTCTTTTACAAAATACTCGACCCCAGAATGTATTTTGTTTCTTTACTAACAAAGTACCTCCCAAGCAACTTTCTTACATCTGGTCCTGTTCACACTTTCAGACTTAGGAAATTATTAGCTTAGTAGACTCTGGTGAAAGGCAACCACAGGAGGGTGCTAAGGGATTGGCATGAAGAAGAGGGGAAGGGGTCATGAAGGAGAGGGTAGCAGTGGGGGATTTTCAGTCAATAATTACTTTGTGATTTTTTAACCTGGCATAGATGCCTCATAGACAACTGGACCTGGATTATTGGGACATTAATGGAGGACCACAAATTGAAAATATGAAGGGGTGGCGGGGGTAGTACATGAATATTCTTAATTTTCCCCACTTGCCTATGAAGTCTCCCTACATGACTCTGCAGTCTCCCTATTTTTTCTGGAGTCTCCCTAAAATTTCCTCCTAGGCTGGTCCCTGGTGTGACAGAGTCACCACGTGCACTCACAGAAATGTCTGATAAGGCATGGCTACCCTTACCCTAAGAACGAGGGGTTCTAGCTCTAGACAGAACCACCTTGTTTACAGATGCCCAGAATTTTGAGGACCAAACCCCACAAATACCACATGATTGGGCATGCGTACAATTGTTGCAACTGACACGCTTGGAATGAGAGTCGTCCCCATCTTTCACTTGCAAGCAAGAGGAACAAGAAATAGTCTTAAGCATAATATGATAAATGAAATCAAGCTTCCCACCGACGGAAAACAGAACAATGGTTGTGTTCACATGTGGGGGAAAAACAAGACTATGTGTGAAAAAGCAAGCAAAAATTATAAAAAATATCATCAAATAGAGAATAATTTAGAAGCTTGAAAAGGATACAATCCACTTGCACATAATCAGACAAGATAGCACCATACAAATAAGTTGCTCATGAAGATAACAGCTAAATAATAGCACGAGTCACAAAATTTCCGACCAGCACAATGGCGGAAATAAAAGGAATTGACGTCACGGTTGTTGCGCATGCGCTTGGTAAATGCAAGAGGTGTGCAGAGAGAGTACCTGTAATTTCGAGCGCCGGTCTCGCTCGACCCTTTTTCGATCTTTTTCATGCTTTTTTTTGCACTCTATTACTTTTCCAACTTTCAAAGTTTCTTAAGCTTGAGTTAGTTCTGAAGTAGGGCTTACATTTACGTTACAGCCAATCGTAAACAATTGTGAGTAGGTTGAAAAGAAACAAGAGGCCCCAAGGGGCCTGAGGGTGCTCACCTGACATGGTAGCCTAAATATCAACCCAGAGAATTGATTTCAACAAGTTGCATTTGCTCCTCCTAAGAAAAGCTTATACCAAATATCCAAAGATTCTGACCAGTGGATCTAAAAAAAAAAGAAGATTTTAAAAGAATATTCCTCATTTTGAACTAAGTTATAATTCGGGCTCCCACAGGGAGCCCATATATGAACCCAGGGACTTGGCTTTAACAAACTTGAATCTCGCCCCCCTAAGGATGTTGCACACCAAATATCAAAACATTCCGACTGCTGGATCTGAAGAAGAAGATTTTTAAAGAAAATTCCTCATTTTGAATTAAGTTACAATTCAAGCTCCCACAGTGAGTCCAAATAGGGACCTAGGGATATGGCTTGAACAAACTTGAATCTCACCCCCCTAAGGATGCTGCATATCAAATATCAAAACATTCCAACTGCTGGATCTGAAGAAGATTTTTAAAGAAAATTCCTCATTTTGAACTAAGTTATACTTCGGGCTACCACAGTGAGCCCAAATATGAACCCAGGGACTTGGCTTGAATTTTGAAATTTGCCTGAAATGCACTAAGTTCGAATTCGGGCTTCTATAGAGAGCCCAAATATGAATCCAGGGAGCCGATTTGAACAAACTTGAATCAGATCCACCCCTCAATGTTGCATACCAAATATCAAAAGATTCTGCCTGCTGGATCTTGAGAAGAAGATTTTTTAAGAAATTTGCCTGAAATGCACTAAGTTCGAATTCGAACTGCTATACTGAGCCCAAATGTAAACCCAGGGGGCTGATTTGAACAAACTTCCACCAGATCCACCCCACAATGTTGCATACCAAATATCAAAAGATTCTGCCTGCTGGATCTGGAGAAGAAGATTTTTTAAGAAATTTGCCTGAAATGCACTAAGTTCGAATTCGGGCTTCTATAGTGAGCCCAAATATGAATCCAGGGGGCCGATTTGAACAAATTTGAATCAGATCCACCCCACAATGTTGCATCCCAAATATCAAAAGATTCTGCTTGCTGGATCTGGAGAAGAAGATTTTTTAAGAAATTTGCCTGAAATGCACTAAGTTCGAATTCGAGCTTCTATAGTGAGCCCAAATATAAACCCAGGGGGCCGGGCGATTTGAACAAACTTGAATCAGATCCACCCCACAATGTTGCATACCAAATATCAAAAGATTCTGCCTGTTGGATCTGGTGAAGATTTTTTAAGAAATTTGCCTGAAATGCATTAAGTTCGAATTCGGGCTTCTATAGTGAGCCCAAATATGAATCCAGGGGGCCGATTTGAACAAACTTGAATCAGATCCACCCCACAATGTTGCATACCAAATATCAAAAGATTCTGCCTGCTGGATCTGGAGAAGATTTTTGAAGAAATTTGCCTGAAATGCACTAAGTTTGAATTCGAGCTTCAATACTGAGCCCAAATATAAACCCAGGGGGCCGATTTGAACAAACTCGAATCAGATCTACCCCACAATGTTGCATACCAAATATCAAAAGATTCTGCCTGCTCGATCTGGAGAAGAAGATTTTTGAAGAAATTTACCTGAAATGCACTAAGTTCGAATTCGGGCTTCTATAGTGAACCCAAATATGAATCGAGGGGGCCGATTTGAACAAACTTGAATCAGATCTGCCCCACAATGTTGCATCCCAAATATCAAAAGATTCTGCCTGCTGGATCTGGAGAAGAAGATTTTTTAAGAAATTTGCCTGAAATGCACTAAGTTCGAATTCGAGCTTCTATAGTGAGCCCAAATATACACCCAGGGGGCCGATTTGAACAAACTTGAATCGGATCCACCCCACAATGTTGCATACCAAATATCAAAAGATTCTGCCTGCTGGCTCTGGAGAAGAAGATTTTTTAAGAAATTTGCCTGAAATGCATTAAGTTCGAATTCGGGCTTCTATAGTGAGCCCAAATATGAATCCAGGGGGCCGATTTGAACAAACTTGAATCAGATCCTCCCCACAATGTTGCATACCAAATATCAAAAGATTCTGCCTGCTGGATCTGGTGAAGATTTTTTAAGAAATTTGCCTGAAATGCATTAAGTTCGAATTCGGGCTTCTATAGTGAGCCCAAATATGAATCCAGGGGGCCGATTTGAACAAACTTGAATCAGATCCACCCCTCAATGTTGCATACCAAATATCAAAAGATTCTGCGTGCTGGATCTGGAAAAGAAGATTTTTGAAGAAATTTGCCTGAAATGCACTAAGTTCGAATTCGGGCTTCTATAGTGAGCCCAAATATGAATCCAGGGAGCCGATTTGAACAAACTTCAATCAGAACCACCCCACAATGTTGCATACCAAATATCAAAAGATTCTGTCTGCTGGATCTGGAGAAGAAGATTTTTTAAGAAATTTGCCTGAAATGCACTAAGTTCAAAATCGGGCTCCTATACTGAGCCCAAATATGAACCCAGGGGGCAGATTTGAACAAACTTGAATCAGATCCACCCTACAATGTTGCATACCAAATATCAAAAGATTCTGCCTGCTGGATCTGGAGAAGAAGATTTTTTAATGTTTTTCCCATTGCCTACAAGTGTTAAAAAGTGCTGACTCAGCACTTTTTCAAAAGTCCCGAAACTGTACCCTATGATAAAACCGATGGCAATTTTTTTTTACCAATCCTTTCTGTTGGTCCTAAGGAAGCTGCACACCAAATAAAAACTCTCAGTGCCGTGCAGTTTTGGAGATATGGGCGTTTTAAATTTTTTCTATTTTTAGCTCCTGCGGTTCCCACGGGGCTGCGTGAAATTTTTTTTTTGCATAAATCAAGTACTCATGACCCAATAAGCCCTCACATAAAATTTGGTTCAAATCAGCCTCTCGGTTTGGAAAATAGAAATTTTGGGCGGAGCAAAAAATTTTGCCCCTCCCATAACGACGCCAAGTATAGCCCCACAAACTTCTCTTGAACAAATCTTGAGTCTACACCTCAAAAGGAAACTGCACACCAAATATCAAGTCTCTGCTACTGCTGGTTCATGAGAAGAAGATTTACAAAGATTTTGGTGCCCCTTGGGGGCGTGGCACCACCCAGGAGGAGGGGCAACTTCATTTGAACAAATCTGAATTGGCATTAGGTAATAAACATTTAGCCAACATTTGAATAAAATTTGGCTAGTGGTTTAGGAGGAGAAGTCGATAATGTAAAGTTAACGCCGGACGGACGACGACGGACGACGGACAGAAAGTGATTAGTAAAGCTCCCCTTGAGCTTCGCTCAGGTGAGCTAAAAACTGATGAATAAAATTCATAGCTTCCATGTGTTGTTCCAAAAGGGATGGAGAATCCTCCTCCGGCTCCCTTTCACCATCCGACTGGTCCAACAGTGAATTACAGTCAACTCCAATCTGAATGAACAGATGACTGGACTGACCCAGCAACGTCCCGACAGCTCACTACCTGAGTCTGTTGACGGCCGAACCTGTGTTTGCTGGGAAGCTGCGATATGTTGCGCAATCTGCAAAAGCTGGTCTGTAACTGAGGCTTGCGGAGCAGCGGTCTTCTATTTTTTCGTAGCATGCTGCTCACGGGACGGAGATCTGTCCCCAGATCTCTTCAACGAACGTCCCACATAATCAAGCCTCAAACCACTAGCTATCGGATGGACCGACTTCAGTGGCGAAGACTGGGAGTGTCTTCGCAAAACAGCTTGAACATCCGAAGTCGTACAGCTAGTGAGCGGTCAAATATGCTTTATCAGAGACGAGGAAGAAGCTGTAACTGCCGCCGACCCAGGCTGCAGTATAGAAGGAGCGTCCCGAACTGCCAGCAAGGCCGTTAGCTCCGACTCAGTGAAGTTTCTCGCAATGGAAACAGTTGACCCCTACTGTTGATGGGACGGAGAAGGCTCTCCACTCACAATCTGGCCCCAGATCTCGATGAGCATCCCGTTGAGAAACTTGCAGGCTTCTTCCCCTTTGCAGTCGTTGCTGAGGGAGCTTTCATTTTTGAGGTGCTTGCTCGACCCAAATCTACACTCTCCTCGACCGCTACAGACTTACCCGGTGTCACGGCTCCCACTAACGGGGTAACCGCTTCACCGGTCGAGCTAGCTGCTTGTACAGGAATAAGAGGCCTTATCCCTTGTTTGGTATTCATGAGCACCTTTGCAGCTAGCTTTGTTTGCTCATCAGAGCGCGACAACGGCAGCACATTATGGATGGGTGTCAATATACCATCACCATATTCTTGTTCCTCTGAAAAAGAAGAAACTGAAAAGCCAGAATTAGCCTGCGGTGACAGTTCCGGCATCGGAACTTCATCACGCACCACATAGTGCGACACCCACTACCAACATTTGGAATCCCAAACTACTCAAGTATCAGTAGGGGTGCAGTGACTACAAGCAAGACAACAAGCATGTAAATCCAAGGCAGACTTCCTAGACTTACACTTTGGGCAGAAAGTTTTCATTATTAATATTTGAAGCCAAAATCAAAGTACACTGCACTCTATAAACATAACAGATAATTTATACATAATAAAGATACAATAAGTAGGCAATCAAAATTATTTCGAAAGAAAACGAAAATATTTTTTCCGAAAGTTTTTTTAAAAATGCCTAAGTTCCCCAAAGGAACCTCATGAGCCCAAGAGCATCCCGATAGAGCCTAAGTGTGGACAAACACTAAATTATTAAAGCTACACTACCGGAATACTTAATGAAATGTATCCTACTATAAATACAGTAACTGTGCTATACTAAATACTGAAATAATACATATTTAAAGCGTTGTTAAACTGAGAACGTCATGAGGAAAACCCGGAAACTAAACAACAGGCACAAAATACCAATCAACCACTACCTGATTCAAAGCAAGATATTCATAGGAAGAAAAAACAATCTGATAGAAGATGCAAGACTGCAAACATCCTAACACCCCTAGGATGAGGACGTAACCATGGGGATAAGCGGAATAAACATTCCGTAGAACACGTTAAACTCCCAAGAAATTTAATCAAAAATTTCGATAGAAAAGCCAAAATAGCTAGGGAGTTTAACAGGAGGGTTCACGGAAGGGAAGGCAAGGAACATTTAACAAACAGGAGGTTTTATCATTAGCAAGAATGATGACGTTCAGGCGTATATCCCGAAATTGGGAAACATGAATAATTTTACATAATTATTTTAAAGTTACAGCCCTGAATGTCCAAAACCACCATTGTTCACTTCCAGCATCCTGTTACAGCCTTGAATCCACCATAACCATCACTGATTTGTGTCTGGCATCTTCAAAAAAGTGATTTATAGCACAGATGTCAGTTCAGATGCTTACTGCCATGGGCCAAACAAAAGATGCTTTGCGTCAATCTCGGAACCTTCCTGGATATTATTGAGTTTGCACCAGCTAAGTCTGGGCCATTGGTTTTAGTGCAAAAATAATTACATCCTGTTCATGAAAAAAGGCAAGATACTGATATTCAATCCTTCATTATAAATCAAAGTACACAGATTTATTTATTTATTTATTGGGGTGTAACAACACTTTCGATAGCCAGGGTCACCTAGTGTTGGACAGTTTCATGGGTGGAGGAAACTGGAGTACCCAAAGAGAACCTCCGAGCAATGGCAAGTAACTGTCAGGCTCCCCAACGTACTAACTCCACACAAGCAGGGTTAGCATTGGTTGAACACAAGTGCACCATCGATATGCAGTATGCCTTAGTACACAACGCGACTGTTAGTGTGTGCTTCTGTCATATGCTGTATTTCTACTATAAACTGTACATTCTACAAACACTTTTTTTTCACTCAACAGGGTATTTTTTGTTTGGGTTCACATCACTGTTTGCAAAGCAAGATCTCCCAGGTGCGATCCAATCATCGAAATTTGGTTCGCATAGTGTGATTCAATATTTTATGCGCTCATCCAACATTACAATGCAAAAATGGTAAAACTACAGATGAACAGTGTAACAATACACCAATTTATTATGAACGTCCGTTGGTCATGCAAAATGATAAATTTAACCACCATTTTACAAGTTTTTTCAAATCAGTTGACAAAACTCCACTGGTGTTTTCTACGATGTTGGTGCCTATAAATTAGCTCCCCTTGATGTGCACCAGTCATTCTTCATAATCATCTTCCACATCTTTTTTCGTTCGGGTGGATCGATTTGAAAATTGCTAAGTGGAAGTCAAATCATGAACTGCAAGAGCATGTCTTAATCAATAATGTATTTAATTTTGATTGCCAACCCACAGGACCAGGGTACTCTAACTTTTTATGTATTTGGTAAGGTTTGTTGTCGTGATCATCAGAGGACTACTTACCTATTTTTGTAGTAATTACCAGTGCCTGTGACTAAAATTGTCTTTATTCTAAAACTGAAAGTAGAAGGGTGTGCTTAGAGGGGCAACTTGGTAACTCTCATTTATAAAGTTATGGATAGGCATATGGTATATTATGAGATCAGACACGAGTAACCAGGCAGTGCAGTATGTGATGGAAGTTGGGAAATGGGGGTGGGGGGGGGGGGGGGGGGGGGGGCTGACTAAAAGTTGAAATTGGGAAAAAGTTGTCTTTTCCCAGGGCAGGAAAAGGGACCCATGCCACAGCGAGTACCAACCGTGTGGATTCCTGAAAGCTTTAAATAATATCAGACCGATACATTTAAAGATTTGCAGTTGTATGTCCCATACCCACCCCCCAGTGGCCCACCCCTTCAGGACAGTCAAACTGACGATCAAAGACTGAACTGCCTGAAGTTCAAGTTGAACTCTTATTCGATTTGATTTGTTTGATTTTTGTTCAAATTAGTTAGATTTCTGTTCTTGTTTATGAAACAAGATGCCCCAGGGGACCTGAGGGGGCTCACCTGACATGGCAGCCTAAATATCAAAACAGGGAATTGATTTGCACAAGTTGCATCTGCCCCTCCTAAGAAAAGCTTATACCAAATATCAAAAGATTCTGACAGCGAATCTGAAAAACAATTTTTTAACCCTTTACCCAATGCAGACGGTATCAAAATTTATTATTTTAAATAGCAGTTTTTTAAATTTTCCAAAAAATTTCAACAAAACCATATCATGTGACCCCTCGTTGGAACGAGACCGATGAGCTCGTTCCAACGAGGGGTCACATGATATGGTTTTGTTGAAATTGTTTGAAAAATTATATTTTTTCAACTGCTGAATTTACATATTACGCAGGCGGATGCGGGCGATTCGTTAGGTAAAGGGTTAAAGAATATTCCTCACATTGAACTAAGTTATAATTTGGGCTCCTACAAGGAGCTCAAATATGAACCCAGGGACTTGACTTGAACAAACTTGAATCTCACCTCCCTAATGATGCTGTATACCAAATATCAAAAGATTCTGTCTACTGGATTTGAAGAAAAATATTTTTAAAGAATATTCCTCATTCTGAACTAAGTTATAATTCTGGCTCCTACAAGGAGCTCAAATATGAACCCAGGGACTTGGCTTGAACAAATTTGAATCTCACCTCCCTGATGATGCTGTATACCAAATATCAAAAGATTCTAACTACTGGATTTGAAGAAAAATATTTTTAAAGAATATTCCTCATATTGAACTAAGTTATAATTCAGGCTCGCACAGGGAGCCCAAATATGAACCCAGGGACTTAGCTTGAACAAACTTTCTTATTTCTTATTTCTTATGCCCCCATTAGTTTTTTTCCACAAAGTTATTTGGATTTAGAATAAAAGAACGTATCATTACAATGGGGTCGGAGTTGTGCCTGCTTAGATTTCGCCACAAATTATTTGTAAACTGAATAATTTGCGTTACCGGGTCACACCACCAGGACCTACTAAGCGGGACTTAAGTGAACCATCAGGTTCTAGACAAGTACTCCCACCCCCCCCCCCACCCCCCCCCCCCCCCCCCCCAGGAAAAAAAAGCAAAATTTAAGATAATATTACATTAAATAACAAAGAGAACAACTTGCAAGTTAGGGATTCGACAGTAAGTTTGGAGCATTTGTGAGTCGTCTTATTATTATGCCACCACTCTACGTTGTTGTTTGTTCTGATGGACAGTCCATAAACACACCACACCTCCACTGGCCACACTGTGCTATCTATCCACATATTCAAAAAATCTCGCCATTTCATCTGCCTCTGGGTCTACTTTTAGGTTGTAACTCTTCAAATGCAGGTCCAATGTCATCGATCCACGGATAACATGGACAGAGAAAACACTTTTCTCAAAAGTTTATATACATTGTCTCTGGCGTAAACAATCCGCAAACCAGTCTCCTGAACCTCTTTCCACAATGACTGCCCAAAAACTCACACCCCTGTATGGTGCCCTGAAAAAAATGCCACACTTTTTTGACTTACTAGGAAAAAATGGCACACCAAATATGCTGTTTTTTTGAGAAGGGGTGGGGGGGGGGGGGGGGGTGGGGGGGGGGGGGACAGAAAAAATTGCATAGGAAATGAAAGTGTCAATGACACTGTAGCTTAACTTGTATGTTGTGTTTGATGAAAAGGATAATGTTCAATGTTTATGAAAGGATTATGAAATAAGACAAGAATTGTGATAATTGGGAATATGTTCATTTCTGTTCCCTGTATGCTATGTTTTTGATAAAAATAATATGAGGTGCACACTGTACTAAAGAGCTGAGGGGTGGGTTAATATGACCTCACTGTTAATGTATGTGGCCCTCACAGTTAACATATATCAACGAAAGTTACCAAGTTACTGTGAAATTATTCCAAAACGAGTCATCCTATCAAGTTACATTGAAATCCATTCATAAATATGGCCTGTCGACTCTGCTAAAGGCTTTCGGGCTTCGGGCCCCTGTAGCTGTCAGTTTCCCAATTGCATCTAAAGGGGACGTTCTCATCTAGACATTAGATGAAGTCAACCTATCAAGTTACAATGAAATCCCTTCATAAATATGACCTGTAGACTGTGCTAAAGGTTTTTGGGCTTTGGGCTCTGGCAGCCATCATGGTTGAATGATCGCAACCAAAAGGGGACATTCTCATCTGGGCATCATCTGGAGTGATCCTACGAAGTTACAATGAAATCCCTTCATAAATATGACCTGTAGACTGTTCTCAAGGTTTTTGGGCGTCGGGCCCCTGAAGCCGTTACAGTTGACCAATCACGACCAAAAGGAGTTGTCATCATCTAGGCATTATATGGAGTCAAACTTACGGGTTACAATGAAATCCTTCCATAAATATGACCAATAGACTATGCTAAAGGTTTTGGGCTCAGGCAGCCATCAAGGCTGAATGATCGCGACCAAAAGGGGACGTTCTCATCTAGACATTATTTGGAGTCATCCTACCACGGTACATTGAAATCCCTTCATAAATATCACTTGAAGACTGTGCTAAAGGTTTTCGGGCTTCAGGCCCCTGTAGCCATCACAGTTGCCTAATGGTGTCCAAAAGGGGCTGTTCTCATCTAGACATTATATGAAGTCAAGCTACTAAGTTACAATGCAATCCCTTCATAAATATGACCTGAAGACTGTGCTAAAGGTTTTCAGGCTTTAGGCTCGGGCAGCCATCATGGTTGAATGATCGCAACCAAAAGGAGACATTCTCATCTGGACAGTGCTTTCCTGATGGAAAATGTTGCGAGAGCAATAATATGAGCTTGTGAAATCACTTGCGAGCTCAACTTGAGCCTGCCAACCATGTTGTCCAACATCAAAACAATTTGTATTTATTTAGTGGTGTTTAATGTCACCTATTTATGCACAATAGCTAAGCTTTACACAACAGGACATAAAGTCAAGTTTAGTCAATCGTTTATCCTCATGTTGCCCATTTTAGAGGACTTCCAGCCCAAGCATCAGTGACTGGGTAGTAAAGCAGAACTTGTTTACCATAGTAAAGAAAGCACTACCTCATTTTCCGGGGTTCCCACAGGGAGATCAAAACAATACCAGCTGAATACAGAATACTGAGATTATCCTGATTCGTGCGCTGTAACGCTTGCGCATGCAAATCCCTTTGGTAGCGCATCAATGACAGCCACAGCGCACATCATGACATCAGTAAAAAAAAAAAATCTTCCAAGGCAATGTATATCCCCGTGAATCATCGTGAATAGATAGGGTTAACAGTCAGTCAGAACCCAGCAGGAGTATCAGACCTGGTGGATGGTTTGGGTGAAATAAAGTTTAATTCGGGACGATTCGGTCTGGGGACAATTTGTTTCATGACATCAGTCAGCAGAAGTATCAGACGTCTCTGACGGTACCTGGGGGACGGTTTGGATAAAATACAGGTTATCCGACAGGATTTCAGGTGTGAACGGAACCTAACAATCGATATCGTGATTTATAAGAAGCACCGACCTCGCTGCTAATGAAATTAGTTCCCTTGATGTGCAACATCATCACTGAATGATTATTGTCAAATAGAATACTGACCTCGGAGAGAACACGGTCAAGGTCAAAAACAACACAAATGAAAACCATCGCCCCGAAACAATCACACTGTAAAACCCACTGCCTTCGGAAAAAAAGCACACGTAGGGTAAATTATTAGCGCTAAACACGATGCACGCATTGTTTTCCAAAATCAAAGGTCTGTCGAATGAGAAGCTTGGAGTAAAACACAATTCATTCAGAACGAAGATCGAGCGAATACAGTTGTACAGTTCGAGCCAAAAATTGACGGGCGCAGTTTTTAGCGCTTGTTCATTGGAAAATGCGAGCGCTTACGGGCGCAAGCGCATATGCGCCCGCTATATGGGAAGGACTGTCTGGACATCATCTGGAGTGATCCTACAAAGTTACAATGAAATTCCTTCATAAATATGACCTGTAGACTGTGCTCAAGATTTTTTGGGGGCTTTGGGCACCTGAAGCCATCACAGTTGACCAACCACGACCAAAAGGGGATGTCGTCATCAAGGGGTTATATGGAGTCAACCTAATAAGTTACAATGAAATCCTTCCATAAATACGACCTATAGACTATGCTAAAGGTCTTTGGGCTCAGGCAGCCATAAAGGCTGAATGATCGCGACCAAAAGGGGATGTTCTCATCTAGACATTATTTGGAGTCATCCTACCAAGCTACAATGAAATCCCTTCATAATTATGACCTGTAGACTGTTCTAAAGGTTTTCGGGCCCCTGTAGCCGTCACTGTTGCCCAATCATGTCCAAAAGAAGACATTCTCATCTAGACATTATATTGAGTCAACCTACCAAGTTACAATGAAATCCCTTCATAAATACGACCTGTAGACTGTGCTAAAGGTTTTCAGGCTTCGGGCTCGGGCAGCCAACATGGTTGAATGATAGCAACCAAAGGGGACAATCTCATCTGGGCATCATCTGGAGTGATCATAAGAAGTTACAATAAAATCCCTTCATAAATATGACATGTAGACTGTGCTCAGGGTTTTTGGGCTTCGGGCACCTGTAGCCATCACAGTTGCCAATCATGACCAAAAGGGGATGTCATCATCTAGGCATTATATGGAGTCAACCTAACAGGTTACAATGAAATCCTTCTATAAATATGACCTTTTGCCTATGCTAAAGGTTTTTGGGCTCGGGCACCCGTCAAGGCTGAATGATCACAACCAAAATGGGTCGTTCTCATCTAGACATTATTTGGAGTTATCCTACCAAGTTACAATGAAATCCCTTCATAAATATGACCTGTAGACTGTGCTAAAGGTTTTCGGGCTTTGGGCCCCTTTAGCCGTCACAGTTGCCCAATTATGACCAAAAGGGGACGCTCTCATCTAGACATTATATGAAGTCAACCTACAAAGTTACAATGAAATCCCTTCATAAATATGACGTGTAGACTGTGCTAAAGGTTTTCGGGCTTTGGGCTCTGGCAGCCATCATGGTTGAATGATCGCAACCAAAAGGGGACAGTCTCATCTGGGCATCATCTGGAGTGATCCTACGAAGTTACAATGAAATCCCTTCATAAATATGACCTGCAGACTGTGCTCAAGGTTTTCGGGCTGCGGACACTTGTAGCCATCACAGTTGACCAATCAGACCAAAAGGGGATGTCAACATCTAGGCATTATATACAGTCAACCTAACAGGTTACAATGAAATCCTTCCATAAATATGACCTTTTGCCTATGCTAAAGGTTTTTGGGCTCGGGCACCCATCAAGGCTGAATGAGCGCGATCAAAATGGGACGTTCTCATCTAGACATTATTTGGAGTCATCCTACCAAGTTACAATGAAATCCCTTCATAAATATGACCTCTAGACTGTGCTAAAGGTTTTCAGGCTTCGAGCCCCTGTAGCCGTCACAGTTGCCCAATCACGTCCAAAAGGGGACTTTCTCATCTAGACATTATATGAAGTCAACCCACCAAGTTATAATGAAATTCCTCAATAAATATGACTTGTAGACTGTGTTAAAGGTTTTCGGGTTTTGGGCTCGGGCAGTCGTCACGGTTGGCAGATCACACCTAAATGGGGAAATTCTCATCTAGACATCATAAGGAGTCATCCTACCAAGTTACAATGAAATCCCTCCATATTAAACGTGACCTGCAGACTGTGCTAAAAGTTTTTTGGTTTCAGGCTTGGGCAGCCATCACGGTTGATAGATCATGCCCAAAAGGGGACGTTCTCATCTAGGCATTATACAGAGGCATCCTACCAAGTTACAAAGAAATCCCTTCATAAATACGACCTGTAGACTGTGCTAATGGTTTTCGGGTTTTGGGCTCGGGCAGCCATACCGGTTGCCTGATCGCGACCAAAAGGGGACGTTCTCATCTAGACATGACCCAAACCTGCATATGAAATTTCGTGATGATCAGACAAGAACTGTGGGGTGTAGCCCATGCTAAAGGAAAATGTGAACAGACTCACAGACTCACAGACTAACAGACTCACAGACTAACAGACTTCCGCACGCGTGATGGCAATAGCTTATCTTGACTATGTCAAGTTAAGCTAAAAATGGCACACTTCTCCAGTACCTAGGAAAAAATGGCACTGGAAAAAATGGCACAATGTAAAACTTTTTTTTGCGGCATGCTGGATGGTCTTGCTTTGCTGCCCCTGTGTGATGTTACTGGTGGTAAGGACCATTTAAAGGAAATAACACTAGAAGGCTTAGGGCCACTAGTGCCATATTTTGATAAGAACTATGTGACTGGACTTATAGGCAGCTTCAAAACAATGGAGATGGTGGTATAATCAGAATGAGAAGGGTGCCCGCACGATTCCCACCAGATACTTGGAATGTACATTCTTCAACAATGAATGGTGACGCTGTCGCTAGTAGTATGTATAAGGCTGGGCCTGGCATACTTGTTTTTGGAGCCCACATTGCCCACATTTATGGAAATATGGGGGGTCAGGTGCAGTTTCTGGGAGCCACTCCACCGCTCTAGGCGGGTTCCACACGATAGGCATTCTGGACCACTAGACAGGCACACCCATCGGGCAGCAAGGAGAATAAACACAAGTGGTTAAGTATTGGTATTTCTCGAATGTGACACTTTCTATTGAGCGTGACGGAAGTGGACTTACTGAACCAGAAAACAGGTTAAATTGAGGCGGCTCCCACTCATTCAGGAAAACCAAATCTATATTAAAGTTTGTTGATGTCACATGATTTCTTGTCGGCTTGTTTACATACAGACTCAAAATTATGTTGCTGGCAGCGTGACCCATTTCTTGACAGCACACAGTGCGACTGATAATAATAAAAATGATTCACAACCTATTGGCCTAGTTAAACTCAAATATGTATTAGATACACATATGTCAGACATTAATTTTGTACACACCGTTGCTCCTCTTGATGGCTGGTCGCCCAGAAGCCTTTCAATACAATGCCGGTGCCAGATGCAAGGCCGGCCGATTCTATAACCACAAAAAAAACCCCAAAAACTAGGCGATATCAGTGAAATTCATGTGATTGTATCCCCTTCACATAGCTTAGAGTCCAAGAGTTTTGAAACCAATCACTCAGACATCTTCTCAAAGTATAAACACCCAGATATAAATTCTGGGACAATCATCAATCGATGGCGGAGCATGCCCATGGCCTTCTGGCAAAAGCAGATGAACTTCGCTGTATGATGTGCGACGACAGGGTGCGGGGTCTCAGCTACTGACTATCTGCACCAAACCACCGACTTGTTCGCTAGAGGTTTCTGGCTATTTCATTTCTACTACCAGACACGGCGGATTTTAGCTGCAATGAAAGTTGCCTTACTCCAGGACCATGCATGGTCTAGATACAATAACTCATAAATGAATTCAGTGTGTTGCCTGATACAGATTGGAGAGAAAAGGAGGATTATAATGATCGGTTGGGCACTTTATACCAAGTCATACCATACTACAGCTACCCTCTCACATTACACCCGTCGAGTCGAAGATATGACCATACAGTCACATTCACCGAACGTTATGGGCACGATCATCATACCCATGCAGGCTTTATCAGACAAGAGCATGCAGATTTTACTATGTTTATAGTTGACGAGGCAAACAGGTTTACACAAGCAGGGGTCGAAAAAATAAATGAGTCCATTAGGACATACGGCTGAGCAATAATCGGGTCCCAGGTTCAGACCCATTCATCGATTCTCGGAACGGGTACTACATTCGATGTCCAAAAGCAGTTTGAGGTGAATGTGGAAGATGCCATTGCCCGCCCAGTGGACCTGGAGAGTGGAATTAAATGCTACCAAAGCGTGTTGTCTCACGCCATGTCAAAAACAGACTATGTATTCGGCTGAGGCCTCTACATGGCGGCGTCTGATATGGAACTAGGTGGCCTCTCACTCGGTCTCTTGGAGTATAACAACGACATTGTTATTGCCACAACCACCCAGACCCTAGGTCTAAATAAAAACATAAACACCTTTCCAACCCCACACGTCGTGTCTATAGGGGAGACGGGACTGGTCAAGCCACTAGGACTTCCTATGCCAGCGGGAAGCATGCGTGGCTCTGCTACGACTGTGGCAGCACGCCAGCATGATGATGAGAAAATTTCCGGGTGCGGCTCTGCTACGACTGTGGCAGCACGCCAGCATGATGACGAGAAAACTGCCGTTATTGTGGGCGGGGTTACAGTTGGCTTACTCACGCTTTGGTTTCTTCGATGATAGCCACTGATGAGCCGTCACAAGAAGCAGACCCCTGACAGCAAGGACCATGGCCCACAGGTTTTTGTCCAGCCAGCCTGCAGTTTTTGCGAGTAGGTTGAGCAGTCACGAAACAATGAAGCCTATAATTCCAGATAGCGCAGCCGCCGCCTTCCCAGCTAGCTTGGCCAGGATGCCTCCAAGGGACTATATGTGCTTTTTCCCTCACTCTTTGAGGCCACCCTTATCAGATGGTGATGGAGCGTGGGTACTTCCACCCCGCCGGTCAGCGCAAGTACTAAGGTCAAGATTGCCATCTCAATCACTGTGAGGATAGATGCGATCATAATCCCTTGTTCCCAGATGAGGGTACGAATTAGAGTGATGATCAATCGGATCCTTAATGATGATACAGCGTTCACTGAGTGACGTGTCATCATTAAGGATCCGATTGATCATCTCTCTGATTCGGTTGATTTGAGATCGGAGAGCCTCTCTATTCGTTGCGGCCATCTCCAGGTGGGAAGCTCATTCATCTTCGAGGTTGCACAGACGTTTTGCAATCCGGCGCCTGATAGACTCATCTACACCTTCAGTGTCCAGTTTGCACTTCTCAGTAGCGATGTGCTCATCCAGCTCGGACAGTTTTGCCGGGTTGTTGGTTAACTCACCTCGGATGGTCAGCATTGCCATCGAGTCCACGGAGCTCTCTGATGCTGTACTCCAATCCTGTGGTATCAAGTGGAGGGTCATTCAAGGTTTTAAGCGTGATTTCTTCCTCGGTAAGACTTTCCACCATGTTTTTAGTAGAATTTAACGCAGCATTAGCCACCTGTCCCAAGTCTTGCATTTCTTTAGTATCCGATCCGATCCTAGCAGTTGCTTCACCCAACTCATTGTCATTAACCCGCAGTGCTTGAAGTGCCTTTTTCCCTTGAGTCCGGTCGACAAACCCCAGCTCATTCCGGATGACTTCACCACCGCCACGCGTTCCAGCAATTGTTGAGAGAGCAAGGGGTGTTCCCAATTTACTGACGATGTCGACATTTGGATGGGCCTTCAGCCTCAGCCGCCCATTTTTGTTGAGCTCAAACTTGGAATAGTCACATAGAAGGGGCACTATTCCTTTCTCAGACAGCTGCTGGTCGTAGCCATTGACAACCTTCTCCAAGAGCGCATGCTGCAATGAAGGTATTTTAACGCCTGTCTCTTGTGCTGAAGGAACAACAGCTCTGCTGTCAGGGGCCCAGGTAAAGCTAGTTTCATCTTGCAACTTTGTTGCATCATCATCGCAGCCACCCTGCTCGCGGGATGGCCAAAGACATCAAAGTCTGCCATTGTATTGAAGGCTGATCCGAGACATGTTCAATATATTCAACATGTCTTCAAACCAATATGGACGCAAGCTTAACCCATACTGCAGACTACAAGAGCCTCTTGGGGCAAAGGAAGTTAGGCAATCGGTTGCGATCACACACAATTCCAGTACAATTGGCCCGAACCAACAGCTCAATGTCCGATTCCTCAATCTCGGGGGTCATGACTTTATCGTACCAGTACAGTGCGTCTAGCCTTTAAAGTCACCCTAGACTCAACAGATGATAACAGGTCAGTCGTTCAGAATCTTGGCCATGCCATCGTTAAAAAAATGACAATCAAGATCATCAGTGGGAACAAGGTGATGTCAATCAACGATGCAGACGTGTACCACTGCTACCTCGACCTCTGGAAGACAGGCCTCCGAGCGCAAAAATGTGCACTACCAGCACATTGATACCTCCGCAAAAAGAAATGCTACTAAGGTGTGGATCGGCGCAGCAGTCAAGGATGGCACTGTTGTTGCAGACAAGGCTATCGCTGATGCCTATGGCAACCGTTTCTGCATCCCGCTGGACTTCGAGGCTCATATGCCTTTCTACCAGAGTGGGGATCGGCTCGAGTACGAGCTGACATTCAATGATTACAGTCGAATGGTCCAGGCCACAGACGATGCCAATGCCAATTACACCATTGATAATATCAGCCTGGAATATGAAGTGGTCACCCAGTCATCAGTATGCTGGTCGTCTCGCAATCCTCTACGACCGCGTCCTTCGCCATTGCAAAATGACCAAAGACAAGAGCGACTCTCTGTGGAACATCAACCTCAACGTTGCCGCATGGAGCATGAAAGGGATCCTGCTGCTGTTCGAGGAGTCGACGAGGACCCTACAACGGCTGGTGCAGCTTTTGGTAGGAAGCCCGAGGTCTTTTATAACCCCAAGATCACCAAAGTTGAGGTTATCATCAAAGAAGTGCCCAACCAGCTGTACTCCCAGGGATTGCGTCCCTACCAGAAATGGAACGAAGCCACTCGGCACTTTGAAGCTTGCCCCAGCAGCAAAAGAGATCCTGAGGTGGCTCTGGTCGCAAAGGAGCTATCTCTGGCTGATGTCACACTGGGAGAGTTCTTGACCAACAAGTATGCACTATGGCTTGGACTGCGGACCACGGATGATTGCAGCCTACAAGGCAGTGGCCGGCATATAGAAAACGCCACTGATGGTATCACTATCCAAATCACAAAGACGGAAGAGGCAAGTGGTGCATTGAACATATATCAGTAAGTTCTCATGGATGCACAGGTTAACACTGAAGATGGCCGGTTCACCAACACACTTTATTAATGACCTTTTCCTACCGGAGCCACACGCAGCCATTATTTGCGGTCAAACAGGCTGTGGCAAAACAGCTGGAGGTCCTTACCGAGGTGTGTATCGACACTTTGTGGTTCTCTGTCCCACAATCAAATACAAGACATACCACGACTGTCGATGGATTTGGGATGATCCCCATGTATACATAGTAAATCCTGGTGAACCCCTCCACTCATATCTACGGGCCTTCTATCAACTGTTCCGGGGGGGGGGGGGGGGGGGGAGGGGGGAACCCTACATCATCGACGATTGCTCGGCTACGAAAGCTTTGACAAGAAAGACATGCTGTCTGAGCTAGCCTTCTCGGGTCATCATGCGCAGCAGAGCGTTTGAGTTGACTCAGAAGTAGAACTCTGTCTTAAATGATCTGTGTGAGCAGACCTGCTGGGCTTGCCTGTTCCACTGTAAGGACAGAGACAGCTTCGAGGAATGATGTGATTGGAAGCTGTGACGAACATGTAGCAGTTCGCCAGGCATTGGCAGAGAGCAAGCATGCCCGGCTAATGTTAAAAACAGACCAACCAACCACTTATAAAGTGTTATATTAAACTCAAACGGCGTGCATGTACATATACACAATCATGGATTGCGACGATATCAGTGACCAACTGCTGGAAAAGCAAGGTGCCACGCCACAGGGAGGCAATACAGAAGGCAAGACGGCAGTGGATCCTGCTGTTCCGCCGGAACAGGCTGATGGAGCCAAACATGAAAGGCTAGTTGTGTTACCTTCTGGTGGGCAGGCTAAGCTGTATTTTGGGAAAAAACTCACACTTGACAAGGTCGGCGCCATGACCAATAAGGAAATTGATAAATTCTATGCCCGATATGAGGCATGGCTCGGCACAGTGATGACGAAAACTCTGGGGACTGCCGTACTACAACTCTACACATGGGTGGCCAGCTTGTTTCTTCCCATACCCCCGGAGAACCAACCAAAAATGGTTGCTGATCTTGAGAGAGATCCATTTCTTGGGCATGCACTAAGCAGTACCACATGCGAACTATATCATCGCTATGGCATGTACTTAGCACCGCTAACCACAATGCTAACCACCGCTAAACACTGTCAATTTGGACACACCTGCCCTTCAAGACAATGTCAGACAACATATCTTAACAAATGAAGCTATGGAGAGAGTGACAGCTTCGCCAACCACTGAGTTGTCTATTGTTCTGAAGGAAAAACAGAAACAGAAAGACCCTGATAAAGTGGCCGCCGGACGGGCAGGATCTGCCGCCCGGAATGCAAAACGACAAAAATTTTGGTCCAGTAGCAAGAAGAGAAGGCCAATCGCCAGAGAATGGTCGTAAACAACGCAGTAGCAACCCAAGTGGCTGATGTTCCCGTTTGAACAAAGGAACAAAATGGACAGCAGCAAGGGGTCTCGAATGCAATGCATCACGAACGCAGTTCATCAGATGACTAGTCCCCATGAATTGCTGGGGCGGCTGGGTTGGCTAGCTTGGCATTATGGTTTTTGCAGAGCAAAAAGTCGGCAGCCAATCTAATGACACCGCCTAATGCTGCTACTGTTTATCCAGTCAACCACGCTGCCTGCACCTCCGAACAAGCATTTAAAGGTATCTTCAAACCCATTCTATATGGAGTAACATCATGTCTTCAGTCGATGGAAAGATTCTGGTCAATGCTGCCTATCACAGTGCCGTGGTCTCTGACCTCACAATAGGGTATGCCCGCTTAGGTAAGATGGCAATGAAGGGTACCACCCTGAAACTTTACTTCACCGGCTAGGACGTCAGAATGGTAGGCCTTGACATGGGGCTGGCGATGGCGACCAGCACATGCTACTTAAACAAGGAATCATTCCACCAGATATTATCAAATAACAAGATGGCCTCGATCGCAATGCTAGTTGGGGGCGCCCTTGTTAATGCAGCAGCCTTCTCTAGCAGCAACTACCTCTTCTCCATGTTTCGGGATAATGATGCTGGTGTGGAACGTGTGCGACGTGACAAAGCCAAAGAAAGGCTTCAGGCCGCATGGTCCCATAAGCGAACAGAATGCCTCGATTGGATCAACAAAGAAGAACGTTACCAAGGCCATGCCTTGGGCACATTCTAGGATGCCGATGCTGCGATTCGCAAGTATGCACAGGTAACTGAGAACAATTCTGGGAACAGTCTTGGCCCAGAACTGCAACTAGAAGACTTTTACACACCATCAGCCAAGCAAAAGGACCGTGAGATCACCTTCATCATACTAGGGTTGGGTGTGGTCAGGCTTTTTAGCTACAAACTCGCCCAATGATTCGCTACGTGATGGGGGGGGGGGGGGGGGAGGGGAGGGTTGAAAATGCTGACAGACGTTGGTATCAAGGCCACCTAGCTATAATGTAAAGTAATCCTAAAAGCCCATGAGATGCTTACAGATTGGCAGGTGTGGTTGGCTCTGGTCTCAGCCGGCCAATGGGCCCCTGTCTCTGCCGGGCAAGTTCTTGGCGTATCAGCAGCAACATCTCATTTTTTGTGCCCTGCAGGCTATCCTGGCGAGATGCCTTGTGGATATCAAGCCGGAGTTGGTTGAATTTTTCTTCCTCTGTGAGCATGTGACTGAATTCCTCCTCAGATATCTGGTTATCGCCAACAGTTTCGAGTACAGATCTGCAATGCTCAAAAGCTTGGCCTCCGCTAAGGTGGCAATGGTGTTGTGCTTTTTTGCCTTCTTTGTGAGCCTTCGGCTTACAAACTTTCCCAACACACCTGCTAAACCACAGGTCCCCGCTGCAGCTTCTAGATCTATAACCACAGGAATTGCGGCTGTGTTTGGCAACATCCCAATTCCACCAACGCTGATCCCTACACCGGTCACGGACAGAAATGTTTCAATGCCATCCGCGATATTGACCTTCGCTGGTATTTCTTGCCGAGAGAATGCCTGCGGTCTCGTTCAGCCATGAGACGGCCTCTTACATCACCGATCTCCTGGATGTGGAAAGTATTTGCGTCACTAATATTGAGTTCTGGATACAAGCCCATTCTTATTACTCATGTTCCATAGCCTTTAAATCGTCATCCATCAGGCTCTGTCTGGTAAACCGCGGGCACTTGAGCATAGCTGGGCCAAGATGTAGGGTATTGAATGTGTCGGTTGGAAACTTAGCATCTGTGACCTTGTACTTGACACCACTAACTTAATGAGAGCAACACATATTTGCCATGGATGATGATGACAAGTTCTTTGCCATTATGCCGCCGACCCCATTTAGGGCAAGCCCATGTAGTACTGGTACGAAGTCTTTCGGTGGTGGACCCATGACTATCTGTACAATTGTGGTAGTACCCTTGCTGGCTGTAAGATGCTGAAACTCCCAAAAGAGCTTCATCACCACGCCTTGTTTTTTGTCAGCCACACCCAGTGCATAACCAACCGTGCTTTCCTGAACATATATAGCACCTTTCGAGATATAAGAAGCCAACACACAACCACTGTTCTGGAGTGTTATATAGCCCCCATATTATATCGAGATTGATATATCCTTAGTTGATAATTTTACAAGATTGATATATTTTGGGGGGCATTTTCTGATTGGTCTGACTCATCTGCACTGAGTGATCTTTGTTTACATCATTGTTACACTGATCTATTGTACATATAGCTGTTGATTGTTTAAGTAGGTCAAGGACCATGTTTAATTGAACTATGACAGAATCACCTAGAAACTGTTAGAACTTTGTAGAATATTCATCTTCTGGAACATTCTATCTGTTTACTATATAAAGGTTTATCAACAGAATTCAAAAACTCATTTTTTTTAGAAAGCCATTTCAGAAAGACTCACTTCAGTTGTTTCCATTGGAGATTATTATTGTTTCAGAACAGTGCATTTATTATAGAAGCAGTGCTTCTTTGTGAATTTGGAAGATTGATTCCAAAAGAGAATTTTGAAGAGAATCTTTGCGTCTTGGAAAAGAGAATTTATACTTTCTGTGAAACAGAATATTATTTTGTGAAAAGCCAGGATTCTACTGGATTATTTGGAAATTACCTGTGGCACCAATACTTCTTGGATTTTTACTCCATTTGAATTTTGCAGAGCGATTTTATTATATTTTATTGGAGACTGCTGAAATTTCTAAGTTAAAATTTTATTACAATCTACGGGATACTGTTTCTGAAGAGACATTCTTGGATTTAATACTACCAGCTGGTAACTTTCTTCACAAGATTCTTCACCACTGGATTCTGTCAAACTGTACTTTGGACTAATTCAATAATTGATAAGTACCGCTGTTTTTATTTTCTGTAAACCAATAAGAGTAAAAGATCTTTGTATCATTTTTTTTATATTAATTTTTTTTAATTAAATTTCAGAATAGTTAAATTCATAGTTATTGTTGCTGATTCTCAGATTTCTTTCTGTTTCCAATATCAATAATATTTCCACACCGTAACAGAAACTGGGGGCTTGTTGCCGAGATTGAATGTAAGATAACGAGAAAGCTTTATTTGGATTTATTATTTTGGCTCATAGTCGAAACAGTTAAATTTTCTTAGAAAATTTCATTTTTCATATAATCTGAGAACCAGCAGACCTTTTCATCATGGTATTTATTGTGACAGAATTTATTTCTGAATTTGAAAACTCTCCTAGTTTGGCCTGTTTAGAATCTCTTAAGGAGGATTTATTTCAACTTGCTCAGTATCTAAAATTACCTGCCACCCCTGGTCTGAACAAACATAAACTTAAACAGCTCATTGTTAATCATTATATGGAAGAAGGTCTTTTGCCTCAGTCTGAAACTCTCCCCTCTGAACCACAACATGGTGATGCCCTTGAACTCAAGCAATTAGAATTGGAATTAAAACAAGAGGCCCCAGGGGGGCCTGAGGACGCTCACCTGACATGGTAGCCTAAATATCAAACCAGAGAATTGATTTCAACAAGTTGCATCTGCTCCTCCTAAGAAAAGCTTATACCAAATATCCAAAGATTCTGACCAGTGGATCTAAAAAAAAAAGATTTTTAAAGAAAATTCCTCATTTTGAACTAAGTTACAATTCGAGCTCCCACAATGAGACCAAATATGGACCTAGGGACATGGCTTGAACAAACTTGAATCTTACCCCCCAAGGATGCTGCATAAAAAATATCAAAAGCATTCTTCATCTGCTGGATCTGAAGAAGATTTTTAAAGAAAATTCCTCATTTTGAACTAAGTTGTCATTCGGGCTCCCATAGTGAGACCAAATATGAACCAAGGGATTTGGCTTGAACAAACTTGAATCTCAGCCCCCTAAGGTTGCAGCATGCCAAATATCAAAAGATTCTGACTGCTGAATCTGAAGAAGAAGATTTTTAAAGAAAAATTCCTCATATTGACTAAGTTATAATTCAAGCTCCAAATATGAACCCAGGGACTTGGCTTTAACAAACTGAATCTCCCTCCCTCCCAAGGATGCTACACACCACATATCAAAACATTCCGACTTCTGGATCTGAAGAAGAAGATTTTTTAAGAAAATTCCTCATTTCAAACTAATATTTATTTATTTATTTAATGGTGTTTAAGGTCACATATTTCTGCACTGTGGCTAATCATGACCATGACAGTTTTACGGGTGGAGGAAGCCGGAGTACCCGGAGAGAACCACCGAGCAACGGCGAGCAACTGTCAGCTCCCCAACATACCAACTCCACACAAGCAGGGTTAGCATTGGTTGAAGACAGGTGCACCATCAACGTGCAGTACGCCTTAGTACACAACGTCACCATGCCCCCACGTGGGCAATGGGGGTGAAGTGTCTTGCCCAAGGACACAACGCGGTTGCCGCAGGTGGGATTCGAACCGAGGACCTCTCGGCTTGCAGCCTGCACCTCTACCAACTGAGCCACCGCGCCCCCATTTCAAACTAAGTTACAATTCAAGCTCCCACAGTGAGCACAAATATGGACCTAGGGACATGGCTTGAACAAACTTGAATCTCACCCTCCTAAGGATGCTGCATACCAAATATCAAAACATTCCGACTGCTGGATCTGAAGAAGAAGATTTTTAAAGAAAATTCCTCATTTTGAACTAAGTTATCATTCGGGCTCCCACAGTGAGCCCAAATATGGACCTAGGGACATGGCTTGAACAAATTGAATCTCACCCCCCCTAAGGATGCTGCATACCAAATATCAAAACATTCCGACTGCTGGATCTGAAGAAGATTTTTAAAGAAAATTCCTCATTTTGAACTAAGTTATAATTCGGGTGCCCACAGTGAGCCCAAATATGAACCCAGGGACTTGGCTTGAACAAAATTGAATCTCACCACCCTAAGCATGGTGCGTACCCAATATCAAAAGATTCTGCCTGCTGGATCTTGAGAAGAAGATTTTCAAAGTAATTTGCCTGAAATGCACTAAGTTCAAATTTGGGCTCCTATACTGGTGAGCCCAAATATAAACCCAGGGGGCCGATTTGAACAAACTTGAATCAGAACCACCCCACAATGTTGCATACCAAATATCAAAAGATTCTGCCTGCTAGATCTGGAGAAGAAGATTTTTAAAGAAATTTGCCTGAAATGCATTAAGTTCCAATTCGAGCTTCTATAGTGAGCCCAAATATGAATCCAGAGGGCCGAGTTGAACAAACTTGAATCAGATCCACCCCACAATGTTACATACCAAATATCAAAAGATTCTGCCTGCTGGATCTGGAGAAGAAGATTTTTTAAGAAATTTGCCTGAAATGCACTAAGTTCGAAAGCAGGCTCCTATACTGAGCCCAAATATGAACCCAGGGGGCCAATTTGAACAAACTTGAATCAGATCCACCCTACAATGTTGCATACCAAATATCAAAAGATTCTGCCTGCTGGATCTGGAGAAGATTTTTTAATGTTTTTCCCATTGCCTACAGTGTTAAAAAGTGCTGACTCAGCACTTTTTCAAAGTCTCGAAACTGTACCCTATGATAAAACCGATGGCAATTTTTTTTTTACCAATCCTTTCTGTCGGTCCTAAGGAAGCTTCTCACCATATAAAAATTCTCAGTGCCATGCAGTTTTGGAGATATGGGCGTTTTAATTTTTTTCTATTTTTAGCTCCTGCGGTTCCCACAGGGCTGCAGGAAAAAAAATTTTGGCATAAATCAAGTACTTATAACCCAATAAAACCTCATATTAAATTTGGTTCAAATCGGCCTCTGGGTTCAGAAAATAGAAATTTTGGGCGGGGCAAAAATTCTTGCCCCTCTCAGAACAAAAGTAAATATTGCCCGTCAAACTTCTCTTGAACAAATTTGAGTCTACACCTCAAATGGAAGCTGCATACCAAATATCAAGTCTCTGCTATGGCTGGTTCATGAGAAGAAAATTTTTTTTAAATTTTGTGCATTTTGGCCCCACCCCACTCCACAATATGAGCAGAAATCCAATTTGAAGAAAAACCCAAATGCCCCTATATAACCACTACTTACATGAAATTTAATTAAAATGTGGCCAGTGGTTTAAGAGAAAGAGGCTCAAACACCACCTTCACACAGGATGACAGACAACGGATGGACGACAGACGAAGAGTGATAAGAAAAGCTCACCCTGACTTTCAGTCAGGTGAGCTAAAAATTAGAAATGCAACTAAAAATGAGGGGAATTGAAATTCAGGCCCAAAAAGAAAAAGACGTTAGAGAAAATTAAATTAAATTAAAAGAAATTCAAGCTCAAAAAGAAAGAGGACAAATTCAGGCTCAAAAAAGAAAGAGAACAAATTCAGGCTCAAAAAGAAAGAGAACCAATTCAGGCTCAAAAAGAAAGGGAACAAATTCAGGCTCAAAATGAGAAAAGGGAATTAAAATTGAGGAAAACTGAAATTCAGGCCCAAAAGGAAATAAAAATAAAAGAATTAGAATCCCAGCGTCTAGGCTCAAATGTAATTTCCCCAAGTAGATTTGATGCAACTAAACATGTTAGGCTAGTACCCACCTTTCAAGAAAAAGAAGTTCAAAAATATTTTTCACATTTTGAAAAAGTGGCAACAAGTTTAGAATGGCCACGGGACGTCTGGAATTTGCTATTGCAAAGTATTTTGAAAGGGAAGGCCCAAGAAAACTATTCCGCTCTATCTTCTGAGCAAAGCAGTAGTTATGACACTGTTAAAGAGGCTATACTTAAGGCATATGAACTTGTTCCAGAGGCCTATAGGTAGAAATTTAGAAATTATTACAAAAGCGAAAATCAAACTCATGTGGAATTTGCCAGAGAGAAGTAAAATTTATTTGACAGGTGGTGCCATTCAAAAGAAATAGGGAAAGATTTCACAAAATTAAAGGAAATGATGCTGATTGAAGAGTTCAAA
The DNA here is from genome assembly GCA_031216915.1 of Pictodentalium vernedei. NCBI lineage: Eukaryota > Metazoa > Mollusca > Scaphopoda > Dentaliida > Dentaliidae > Pictodentalium > Pictodentalium vernedei. The sequence goes on from CM062296.1 coordinate 566,300,723, forward strand.
GGAAAGATACATTCAGATATAAAGGCCCACCTTGATGAACAAAAAGTTGACACTTTGAACAGAGCAGCAGTACTAGCAGATGACTATGCCTTAACTCATAAAATGAGTCGTAACTCTACAAAGTTTTGGCCCCACAAGAATTCTTTCCAAAGTGGACCTAGACCAACTTCAGATAAAACTCATCCTTTCAATCATCCTTCCAATCCTCCAAAGTTTTCACCACTCAAATTTAATAGGAAGCCTAATGAGAATAAGTTATCTAATGCCAGCCCTACACCATTACGACTCAACAGTTCAACTAAAACTTGTAATTATTGTGAGAAACCATGGCATTTACTATCTGATTGCTGGCTGTTAAAACGGAAAAATGAGTCCTCAACTTCACAGAATGCACTAGCATGTGCTCCATGCCCTGAAAATTATGTTATAAAACAAGACGCTTTAGAAAATTATAAGCCATTTATTTCTGAAGGCTTTGTTTCCCTTGAGGGGGATAAGAACTGTTCCTTACCAATAAAAATACTGAGAGACACAGGGGCTACTCAGTCTTTAATGTTACAAGGCATTTTGCAATTTTCTGAAGAAAGTGCTACAGGGGCACAAGTTCTAGTATCGGGTATTGAGTCAAACTCTTTAAATGTCCCACTTCATAAAATAAATTTAAGAAGTAGTTTAGTAAATGGAACTGTGACAGTAGGAATCAGACCAACTCTACCTGTAAAAGGTATTTCTTTATTATTGGGAAATGACTTAGCTGGTGACAAAGTCACTGCAGAACCTAAAGTGGTGGATAAGCCGAGCACAGATGAAAGTATTATTAATCTGAAGTAATGTTTTTCTTTTGCCTTTCCAGCATGTACTGTGACTCGGTCCATGGCAAAGAAAGCTGAGGTTGATAGCAACTTCAATTGTGTTGATTTGAACAGCAAAGCTGAGGATAAGAACAGTTACAGAATTACAGATTCTGAAGACATTGATTTGTCTCAAACATTTTTGAGTCAGTGTGATGACTCCTCCAGAAAGTATAAAGAGGCCACTACACCTGAGAGTGATAGGGGGACCTCCTCAAATGTCAATTTCCGGACTTCTTTAATTCAGGAGCAGGAAGGAACAGGAAAGTGATCCTGACCTTGCCAAGCCACGTGAAAGGGCTCGAACAGAGGCAGAAGCCCAAAACTCCCCTGTCTTTTATATTAAAAAATCTGATGTACTCATGAGGAAATGGCAACCACCAGAAGTACCCTCCAATAGTGATTGGGAGGTTATTTTTCAAATAGTTGTCCCCACTAAATACCGGAATGAAATAATAAGCCTGGCTCATGAAAATCCAATGGCTGGACATTTGGGAGGAAAAGAAAACCTACTCTCGTATACAACAGTGTTTTCACTGACCCAAGCTTCGACAGGATGTTGTCGAATTTTGTAAAACCTACCACACCTGTCAAATTGTAGGACAACCCAACCAGAAGATTCCTCCTGCTCCCCTTCAACCAATCTCTGCTTTTGAGGAGCCATTTAGTAGAATTATTATTGATTGTGTTGGCCCATTGCTAGAACAAGATCTGGAAATGAATATCTTCTTACCATCATGTGTGCTTCTACACGATTTCCTGAGGCTATACCTCTAAGAAATATTAAAACCAAACCTGTAGTTAAGGCCTTGATAAAATTTTTCACGACTTTCGGTCTACCCAGGTCAGTGCAATCAGACCAGGGCTCAAATTTTATGTCAAATATTTTTCAGCAGGTGATGTATGAGCTCAAAATTAAGCAGTACACATCAAGTGCCTGCCATCCCGAAAGTCAAGGTGCTCCTGAATGTTTTCATCAAACACTGAAGACCATGATAAAGGCCTATGGGGAGGATAATAAGAAGGATTGGGATGAAGGAGTACATCTCCTCTTATTTGCAGTCCGCTAGACTGTACAGGAATCTCTGGGGTTCAGCCCTTTTGAATTAGTGTTTGGACACTCAGTGAGGGGTCCACTCACTGCTTTGAAGGAGAAATGGCTCGAGGAAGAGCCACCTGAAATTTCTCATCTGGACTATGTGTTCACTTTTAAGGAAAAATTGCTCCAGGCCAGAGAAATGACAAATAATCATTTACAGAAAGCCCAGAGTCATATGAAGACCTGGTATGATAAAACGGGGAAATTTCGGACCTTTAAACCTGGGGACAAGGTGCTAGTATTATTCCCTTTAAAAGGCAATGCTTTACAAGCAAGATATTCAGGCCCTTGTATTGCTAAGCACAAGATCAGTGATACTGATTATGTTGCTGAGACTCCCGATAGACTCAAAAATACTCAGCTGTGCCATATAAATATGTTGAAAACATATTATGAGAGAGAACCAAGCTCTCTATCAGTCTCAACAGTCACCCACATGGATGAGGTGGAAACTCCTGGAGGATATTCATGAAGGTGGTGAAAATGTACCTCTGAAGTTACAGAACTCAGATGTCCTGAGAGATCTACAAAATAAGATGGATTATTTACTGCCTGACCAAAGAAAAGATTTAGTTGATTTAATTTTCAAGTATCAACACTTATTTCCTGATATGCTTAGTAGGACATGTGTTATTTTTCATGATGTTGATGTAGGAGAGGCAAATCCCATCAAACAGCATCCATATAGATTGAACCCTTTCAAAGCTGAGATCATGTGAAAGGAAATACAGTATATGCTGGACAATGATATCATTGAACCTAGCCATAGCAACTGGAGTTCGCCCTGTATACTCGTCCCAAAACCTGATGGGAGTTACCGATTTTGTACGGATTACCAAAAAGTGAACAGCCTCTCCAAAACAGACAATTATCCAATTCCAAGTATTGATGACTGCATTGACAAACTTGGCCATGCCAAATCTGTGACAAAATTTGACTTGTAAAAGGGTTACTGGCAAGTCCCTTTAACAGAAAAAGCAAAGAAATATCTGCTTTTGTTAGCCCATTTGGGTTGTATCAATATAAAGTAACCCCTTTTGGCATGAAAAATTCTCCGGTAACATTCCAGCGCATGGTTAACCACTTAATTGTAAACCTAGATCACAGTGAAGCTTATATTGATGATGTTATTATACACACAGATACAAATTGGGCTGATCATCTAAAGCATATTCAAGAATTTTTTGACAAAGTGACCCAAGCCAACCTAACTATTAACTTGGTAAAATCAGAATTTGGCAAAGCAACTGAAATTATTTGGGTCATGTAAAGCATGGCTGGATATTTTAGAAAATTTTGTTTAAATTTCTCAGATGTTGTCTCCCCTTTGACCAGTTTATTGAGCAAAAGGGTTAAGTTTGTTTGGACTGAGGAGTGCCAGAAATCCTTTGACAGAATAAAAACTTTATTAAATAATTCCCTATCCTGGCCAGTCCCAATTATGAAAAGCCCTTCAAATTATTTATAGATGCAAGTGACAATGGAGCAGGTGGGTGTATTGCTCAGGAAGATTCCCAAGGTATTGATCACTCTGTATGTTATTTCTCCAGAAAATTTCTCAAACATCAAAAGAATTTCTCTACAGTAGAAAAAGAAACTTTGGCTCTAATATTGGCATTAACCCATTTTGATGTGTATCTTGGAACCACCCAATGCCCAATTACAGTTTACACCGATCATAACCCCTTAACTTTTATCAATAAAATGAAAAACAAGAATCAAAGATTATTGTGGTGGAGTTTAGCACTTCAAGAAAATAATTTAGAGATTAGGCATATTTCGGGAAGAGATAATGTTGTAGCAGATGCTCTTTCCAGAATATCCTAATTTAAAATGATCTGATCGGTCCCCATTCACTTCAAGTGTATATATATATATATGTTTATGAAAATTTTGTGAAGATTATCGTGTGTGTTTTGTAAACCAGTCAGAGCCTGCTAAAGTTATATAAAAAGTTTTCAGAACCTTCAAACTTTTTCTTTTAAGGCAAGGTGTGTTATATAGCCCCCATATTATATCGAGATTGATATATCCTTAGTTGATAATTTTACAAGATTGATATATTCTGGGGGTGGGGGGGGGTTGATTTTCTGACTGGTCTGACTCATTTGCACTGAGTGACCTTTGTTTACATCTTTGTTACACTGATCTATTGTACATATAGCTGTTGACTGTTTAAGTAGGTCAAAGACCTTGTTTACTTGAACTATGACAGAATCACCTAGAAACTGTTAGAACTTTGTAGAATTTTCATCTTCTGGAACATTCTATTTGTTTACTATATAAAGGTTTATCAACAGAATTCAAAAACTCATTTTTTTTAGAAAGCCATTTCAGAAAGACTCAGTTGTTTCCATTGGAGATTATTATTGTTTCAGAACAGTGCATTTATTATAGAAGCAGTGCTTCTTTGTGAATTTGGAAGATTGATTCCACAAGAGAATTTTGAAGAGAATCTATGCGTCTTGGAAAAGAGAATTTATACTTTCTATGAAACAGAATATTATTTTGTGAAAAGCCAGGATTCTACTGGATTATTTGGAAATTACCTGTGGCGCCATACTTCTTTGATTTTTACTCCATTTGAATTTTGCGGAGCATTTTATTATATTTTATTGGAGACTGCTGAAATTTCTAAGTGAAAATTTTATTACAATCTATGGGATACTGTTTCTGAAGAGACATTCTTGGATTTAATACTACCAGCTGGTAACTTTCTTCACAAGATTCTTCACCACTGGATTACTGAATTCTGTCAAACTGTACTTTGGACTAATTCAACAATTGATAAGTAACACTGTTTTTATTTTCTGTAAACCAATTAGTGTAAAAGATCTTTGTATCGTTTTTTTTATATTAATTTTTTTTTATTAAATTTCAGAATAGTTAAATTCATAGTTATTGTTGCTGATTCTCAGATTTCTTTCTGTTACCAATATCAATAATATTTCCAAACCATAACAAGGAGTTTACGGAGCCTGTGGCCGCAGCCCAGTTGGATGTGAGGTTGGATGACCCTGAAGTCAAATTCCCACCCACCGTGAACAGGGTGCCTATATAGAGACCACTGACTGGAGTCATTCTGGATACGTTTGTAGCTCTTTCACAGGGCTGAGCCTTCCAGGTTCAAACCATGCAGCTCTGTAAATGTAGCCTGTTGCAATTCCAAATGAAAAGGGTGCAGCTCTTTTCTCTTGTATAGTCCCTCGGAGAGCTGAAATACATACAATTTGCCAGAAGCCCTGTGTGTCCCCGAGATCAGCCAGCTGAAGGGTCGTGCAAGGCAAAGCATCATGTGCTCCTGGTCCCCCCACTATTCACCATCTCTTTGTTCAGGCTCACACTTGTTACTGTGCAACAGGTATATTTCGATTATGTAATGTTACTGACAGGTGCAACAATTCAATAGGCTCACCCCCGCTATCTAAAATGTGAACTGTAGCATTGCCCATAGGGCCTGGGACAAGCCTTCTGTATTGCAAATGAGAGAAAGCTACTGTTCTGCCACTGGCACATTTTTCATTTCCTACTGGTACTGTTCCATGTAGTGTGCTGGGTAGCCCATTGTAAACATTGTCCAAGGTGCTAACTTCTGACAGATGAACGAAGAGCTCACGGTGGGCCGCAAGTCTAGGTAACTCATCCACCATCAGCTTGCTTTTCTGAGGGATTCTGTTTGTTGCAAATCCCAAGGTGCGTGCCAAGTTTCCCAGTTTCATAGACTTATCTGTCTTGAGTCACAGATGACCCGAAGAATTGTGAACATCCAGTACAGCCCCAACCTGACTAAACACCTCGTCATTTAAAAAGTTGGCTTCAATCTACTACAGCCCCAAGGGGTACTGGAAGGGACTCACAGCCATCAAAAACCTTGCTTCCATGGCCAAGGTCTCTGAAGATTTGGCACTGGCATGGCTTAAGAAGCAGGCCATCTGGTAGATATAGCTTCCAGCTGTGAGAAGCACACACATACCACAACCCAAGTTTGATGTGCGGACGCCAAATGAAGTCCACCAGGCCGACCTGCTCTTTCTACTACACAACTGGGTGGCCCGCAACACCAACAAGTATGCCCTCACACTCATTGATGTAGAGGCAGAGCCACTGGCCACAAAAGAGGCCAAAGAGGTCGCGGCCACCCTAGAAAAGATATACAAGCATGGACCACTGCGGTGACTCAAGCTCCTTCAGGTCGATCCTGGGTGCGAGTTCATGAGCGCAGTGAATCAGCTGCAGGCTAAGCATGGTGTGGTCATGTAGATGTCCATAGGGAACAAGGGATTGTAGAACGATTCAACCGAACCGTGGCAGAGCGACTGTTTGGGCACCAATATGCCCAGGAGATGAGGTTACAGTCAGTTGAGAGGTCAAGTGAATGGGTCGCTCGGCTGCCCGCCGTTGTTGCAGCGCTGAATGGTGAGGTGACTCGCTTAACTAAAATGAGGCCATCTGATGCCGTCAAGGCCAAGGCTGTGGTCCAAAAGCCCTCGTCTGCAGTTGCCAACTGCCCTGTGGGTCTCAAGGAGAAAAAGCTCCCCTCCAATGTCAGAGTTCGCTACCTCTACCAGCCAGGCGAGCTAGAAGGGGGTCGCTTTCGCGCAACTGACCCTGTGTGGTCCCTTCAAGTGTACCGGCTTGGGCGATCTGTCATAAAGCCTGATGAGCCTGTGCTCTACTACCTACAGGATCGGCTGGTCCGGGGCTTTGTTTGGGAAGAGCTGCTTGTGGTGCCTTCTGATACTCAGCTTCTGCCCATCACATCACGATAACCATACTCCATGGTGTCCACACCATTTCCAGCAATCGAAATGGTGAGGACACCATGGAGTATGGTCATCATGATGTGATGGGCAGAAGCTGAGTATCCGAAGGAATCGAAGGGGGATAGCGATACCTTGTTCAGGTGCTCCTGTAGATTCGTGCCCCCTCCCCCCTGAACGCAGCAGGTCCATGCCATGGTTAAAGTCTTCTTTGAGAAGAGGGCCTCTTTATACTGCTCATGGCGGATGTGTTTCTTTATAACACACTTTTTCATGCCTGTAGCCTTCTTGATGTTTTTTTTCCTTCGGATTCAAGGATGGAGTACATCTTGGGTCGTAGGCCTGCATACTTGGCGGTGGGACATCCAGCGCACTAATCTTTACCAAGACCTTCTTATTTATGGTGCAGTGTAGCAGGTGGTCTTGCGGGAAGTTGTTAGTGTCATACAGGTGGGCATGGTCTGCCATGTCTTTGTACACATCCTTGGTGTTGATCTCTAGCAGAAGGGAGTCTGTGTCTGTGTAGAGGAGCTGGCAGCGAGAACCATACTGCGCCTTGAGTTGGTTGTAGAAGAAGTCGTGCATTAGAGGTGTTTAGGATGCTCATACCAACGTATACAGATGGCTCTTGTGGACCTGGATGGCTAAAAGGTCATCATCAAAGATGTTTGCCCATGCGAAGGCTGGGCTGGCTATCAAGCAACTCAACTTGTCTTCTTCGTTTGTGTGCATAAGCTTCACATCGACCCGCTTGCGGAGTTTATCCATAGTCTTCCCGAACACGGAGTTGTTCATGAGCTTGTAGAGGTCCATCTCAAAGTTGTTGGTGGCCTTCTTGCAAAGCTCTGTGTTCATCCGGATGTAGGGCTTCATCCATGGGCATTGGTCGAAGCAGAGGGTCCAATGGATGTTCTTACCACATTCCTAGAGACAGGTAGAGCTGTAGGTTCTGGTATTGAAGCACATAGCATTCCTTGTTGCAGAGGTTGGGGACCAGCTTTTCAACCTCTCTCGGTGCCACCCCAACACTTAAAAGGTTCTGCTGATACTCAAGACATCCACTCTTTTTGGATGACCATGCGCTCCGTCGCAAGCGTGTAGGCATTGTGCACCTCGTGCAGCTCTTCAGGTTACTCCAGGTCCACTTCAAGTATGTAACCTTGTGGGCTGTCAGCCAGGTGGTCTGATACTGAGAGCTCTGCCGGATTGTGTACCCACCTGAAACCATCCACTGGCAGCAAACCCATACAAATTGTTCACATCCAGGTATATTAGATGAGTGTTTGGCTTGGAGGGGTCGTAATCCTCAACCATAGGGTTATTGGCCTTTGCATAAGGCTTCGAGATCATAGAGATTCCACTCCTTAACCCTTTCTCAATGAAGAGGTGTTGGTCATAATCCGTCAGTAGCTCCAGCTCCATGCCTGTTGTCTTGAGCAGCGCATCCCAGGAGAGGCCGGGACTTGTGTAATAATGCATTGGGTCCAGACCATACTGTCTCATACACATCTTCCGAAAGGCTTCAAAAACATCACCCAGAAGGAGAACATCTGTGCAGTTGTAGAGGTCATGATAATCCCCTAGAGTGTGGCATCTAAAAGTAGCCCATATGTCGTGCGTGGGCATAGTCATCCTCACTTATTGATTCATCATTCAGCCTGCTGTAGAATGCTTCCCTTAGAGGGAGTCAGGGCTCTGCGAACCTCTCCCAGGAGTCCATGTATTCATAGGGATATATCCCCATTCGCATCAGAAACTCTCGTGTTTTTCTGATGAGCTCATACTGAGCTGTTATTTTGAAGGCCTCTGGGCACTGTCAATGAATTTGAGCTGCCCAAGGGAGAAGGATATGTACTTCTCTGTGTTGTTAGGGATGCATGAGACCTTGCCCTCCACTTTGAAAATGGCCTGCATCAGAAGATGAGAGTCATATCCTCGCAGATTGTGGAAGACGACCGGTATTATTGTGGTTTTTGGACTTAACCGCAGCTTGAGGTTACACTAGTTGTGAGCGGCGCCTCGGTACCTCCCAGTTATGTGACAATTATCACTGAACATTCTGCCAGATTTTCACACACATGGCAGGTGGTGGCTGTATTATAGGCCAATCTGGAGTCATCACCATTTTCTTTGGATTGGCCAGCACAGATTTGGTCTTCCACTCCTCTTCCTGGACTGCCCTGAGGAAGTGCTCCACTGCATTTGACCCCCAATTTTCCACAGTGGCTGTGTCTGGCCATCACATCGCACGGCCACATAGCAGTAGCTGCAGGGCACATGCTGCTCTGTTTTCCGAGTGTTGCTCTTTGTGGGGTCAAGCTCGAAGCCCTCGACCTTGGTTGTAAGAGCTTCAGCGGAAATGATGAAGGGGGCTGGGATCTGTTTGTGGTGGTTCTGGAAGACAAGCCTGTTCTTCCCCTCTTCCGGCATCTCCACCCTCACTGCTGTCTGTGAAGGTCTTCCCTGGTGTAGCCATGGAGGCACCGCTTGCAGAAATATTTGGCTCTGTTGGTTTTGTTTTCTTGGAACAGCAAGCGGTTTAGGTCCTTAACCCAGGTGCAGTGGAACTTACCTACCTTCTCAATGAGTAGAAGGTGATTACTGATCATGAGTCCGGGATGTGTTTTGGGCTGATTACCGAGTCTGTGCACTATGACCCCCTTATCCCAGCCAAAGACATTTATGGCCAAGTTATTCCGTTTTTCGACTTTTGGAACCTGGGAGAGAGGTGTTGGTGTTTCAGTTCCTGTGAAATCTAACCCATCATTTTCTAGATACTTAGGTCTTTGGGCATTCTTTCTAGCTGGAAACAAAGCAGAGCGCAAGGCCCAGTACAGACAATTGTCGTCCCTATTCTTTACATTCACAATAGCTTTCTTATTACTCAAAGCCACGGGTAGTGGAATATATGAGCCTCCTCTTAGTGGCTGGTACCGGTCAATGTCCAACCACATCGTTTCTACCTTGTTTACCACCCATCCTGAACCTCACTGTGTCCATTTTTCAAGCGTTTCCTGGATGTGTGGGAATGCTATGCCTAATGCCTCATTAATCTCATGGGCCTTTAAAACAGCTTCTTGTTTGTGGCAAAGTACAGGGTCTGTGAACTCCTCACTACCATAAGGATTATCTTTGCAAAGCTGGATCTTAAGAGCAAGCTGGAACTTGACACCATTGAGAGCCTAGATTATTTTGTTTGTTACAGGAATTGCGTCGAATTCTTCTTTGATGGCCCTCCTTCTCTTTTCGTATGCCGTCCATGGGACAAGAATAGGCTGGTTTTTTTTAGGAAGTGGGGGCTTTAGTAAGCGCCTCTTGATGGCTTCTGACTTGGCCCATCCTGGATGTTGTGAACAACACTCTGAACTGGCTCTGGTGTTTGCATTTCAGCCAACAGCTGGTCAATGCATTCATCCATAGTCTGCCATGTATATCATATGTAAATCATATTTGTCTTATATGAAATCTGTTATGTATATCATATATGAATTGTATTTACCTAATAGGGGATGTTTAGTAGGATACTTTGCCTAAGCGACGAAACTCCTTTTTAAAAGCGCTTTTCTTTTTGATGTCGCCTTTTGAGTCGAGCGTAATCACTACCACAGTTCTAGCAAAGGGCGAGGGTCGTTTTAACCCATTTTCCACATTTTCAGCAGACGTATGTACCCCACCATTACTTTTCCGGGCATTATGTAGGAAACAGTACTCATCGACGCCGTTTCTGCCGCACTGAGTTAACTTAGCAAGTAAGATCCAGGGACATGTATTTTCACCCTTCATGATATAAAATAATATTACATTTATCTCTAAACGATACATTTTCGATATCAAAATATTTCACTGTACACAGCATTAGCCGTGGTAGCCACCTAGAGGGGTGGGGCGGCTCCCAGAAACTGCACTAGACCCCCCATATTTCCATAAATGTGTGCTCCAAAAAAAGTATGCCAGGCCCAGCCTTAAATATACTACTACCCTCGTACTAATAACATGTGTGTGGAGTGGAATAATGTTTTTTCCAACTTATTGGGCACAAACACCCTTCAGTTTGGAAAACAATAGAGTGGTTTAAACTTGAACAGACAACTGTGTCATGAGTAATTTTAAATGCCTCTCGGGGTACTTTACCCAAGAAAAGGCAGAAAAGGGTCTATAGAGACTTGAACAAAATAATGCAATCTCTTTGTATTGAGTGACAACAGGGTCGCCTGAGTGTCAGTGAATTTTTACGTGGTGCTGGATACAATATCAGGTGGAAGCCAGCATAAAGTTTGCAAATTATGCAGGCTGAGTTGTTAGATGCGTGTACATTATCAGGAGGAAACCTGCATAAAGCTATTAAATATAGCTCTGGAGTAGGTGTAGTTTAACCCTAAACAAGTCATTGGATAACTGCAAGATAATTTATATTACTATTTTTTGTTGGTAATTCCAACTCCTGACATCATTTCTTGAAAACTACCAAAAACTTGTAAATATGTAAATTTCTGATCAGCAAATATGTATTAGTGCTTTGTTTTAAAACCCACAAAAACATGTGCTTTGATGATGGATTACATTTGTGCTAGTTTGTGCTATTGTTTCACTTCTTTCTTTCAGAAATAAAAAAAAGTTCTTAATTTTGTGTTTTAATATTTAAATGGCATGTACCGTTTTTTCCTACCAATTGTGCTATTTTTTTCCTACAAATTGTTCCATTTTTACTAGGTGATTATGGAAGTCTGCCATTTTTTCCTTTTTTAAAAATATTAAAAAGTAAATAACATATAGAAACAAAACCAACAAATTTCAGCCCATGGACCAACATCAATCAATTAAGTACACCAAGCAGGATAAGCTCGAAAAGTAACAAAGCAATTAATCTACTTCATTTCCTTCTTCGATAATTGTAATTGACTCAGAATGACTGTAATAAAAACACAAGTCGAAAAGTGATAACTGTTGAACATTGTTTTGTACACCTGATTAGAGAGTAGTTAAATACCTTTTTTATAACCCCTTATTTCTTAAGCTGCTGACATTACCCTCAAAAAACTAGATTACAGTACCAGTCAAAATAAGTTGTGGGGTGATCACAAGAAAATGTTAATGTCATAATTAAGTGTCTTCCAATCAACTTCAGTATAAGAATAATCAACTTCAATACCACCGTAAGTACATTTGTAATAAAAAATAATGGGGCATAACAATTTTTTTTTAATAAATGAGGTTTTTTCAATAAGGGCCGTTCTGTGCAAAAATGTGGGCTGTACTGTCTCAAAAACTGGGCCGTTCCATCTCAAATTCTGGGCCATTCTGACAAAAATCAACCTGGATCATTTCGTCCATGAGCCGTTTCGTCCAGCATTCAGGCACACAGATGTGTATTAACAGCCCACCAGAGATGATTCACATCCCTTCACCTTAATAACAACTTTAATAAGTTGTCAGACTGTTAATCATTTTCTGTTAATACACTACAATGCCCTCTAACATCATGTTCTTGTAATATTGTTATCACTTTTCAGATATAAGAAGCACATTTGGCCATGAGTTGTTCTCCCGAAATATTACTTTTATTACCAGATCTGGTAAGAATACAGTAGCAGACTTCCAGGAACCATTGGTGCCTGCTGTCAACTTTGAGTTGAGTGCATATATTTTTCTTGTTCTAATACTTCTATATATCATAACCTTCATTTTGATGTATAATTTGTGTATATTTAATTTGAGTTTATGGAATATCAGAGGTGGAATTTCAAAGTAAACAAATTTCTCTTACTTGCATAGTACCTTAAGGTGCTATATGAGTCCTAGAATTTTGTTTATTTTGAAATTCCCACCTGTGATATTCCTTAAATTCAAATTAAATATACACAAATTACACATTAAAATGAAGGTTGAGATGTACAGAACACAAAGCACATATGTATTCAACTCATAGAGTTAACAACAGGCACCACTGGTTCCGGAAGTCTGCTACTATATTCGTACCAGAACTGACAACAACAAAATATTTCAAGAGAACAACTTGTGTCCAAATGTGCTTCATATATCCAAGAACAAAGCTAGGGCTTCAAAATTCTTCAAAACACAACAACAGAGCAGCATGGGGGTAAATTCCCAAACCTTCGCTTTTATTTACATTCAAATTTTTTTTCAATTATCGGTCAACATCACCGGGCAGAGAAAGCATCGATATACAACGCTGTCTAACATCAAATAATGGGAAAGATTGCCTTAATACAGCATACTATTATTATATAGAGATAACACAATTGCCATATTCTATGCAAGGTATCATGACAACTGATGACATTTCTTAGAATTACGATTTTGTTTTTCGATGGAAATTAGTGGTATCGAGTGGTTTGCGCATGTCCGTCGAACATGGAAACCATCTTCAATAAAAAATGCAGACAGTATAGTCCTTTTCCAAAATACAGTCCTATCGCTGCATTCGAAAATGTTTTGAATGCCTAGCTTTGTTCTTGGATATATGAAGCACATTTGGACACAAGTTGTTCTTTTGAAATATTTTTTTTTATCAGTTCTGGTACGAATACGATAGCAGGCTTCCATGAACCAGTGGTGCCTCATGTCAACTCTATGAGTTGAATACATATGTGCTTCGTGTTCTATACATCTCAACCTCCATTTTGATGTATATTTTGTGTATATTTAATTTGAATTTAAGGTGCTGTATAAGTAATGAAATTTTGTTTATTTTGAAATTCCCACCTCTGATATTCCTTAAATTCAAATTAAATAAACACAAATTATACACCAAAATGAAGGTTGTGCGATAGAGAACACACAAAATATATGAAATCAACTCATAGAGTTGACATGAGGCACCACTGGTGCACCAGTGGTGCCTGCTGAGTTGATTTCAAATAATTTTCGTGTTCTATACCTCCCAAACTTCATTTTGATGTATAATTTGTGTATATTGATTTTGATTTTAAGGAATATCAGAGGTGGGAATTTCAAACTAGATGGTGTCACTTGTGTGCAAAGCACACTATAGTGTATCCCCGCATTTGCATCCTTGACTTTGTATGAATGCTTGATACAAAGATGAAATGTATTATATGACACACTAAAATCATATTGAGTGGCACAGGTGACACAGCTTCGTGCGCACCTACAGACTCCACTGCAACATTTGGGCATGGTTTTAGCGTTTCGAATTACATACATGTACCCTGGGAGCCTTTCGCCGGAAACGGTCTAAGAAAACATGAAAGTGGCAATGGTGGCACCCCAAAAATCCGAAACCTTCGTGCACATCTACAGACCCTACTGCAACTTTTGAGCATAGTTTTAGCATTTCAAATTACATACTCTGGGAGCTTTTCGCCGGAAATGATCTAAGAAAACACCAAAGAAAAACGGTGGCACTGCCACGTGGCATCTGAAAAATCTGAAACCTTTGTACGCATCTACAGACCTTACTGCAACATTTAAGCATGCGTTTAGCATTTCGAATTACATATCCTAGGAGCCTTTCGCCGGAAACGGTCTAAGAAAATACAAAAGTGGCAACGGTGACACAGCCACTTAGCACCCAAAAAATCCAAAACCTACCTACGCATTTACAGACTCTACTGCAACATCTCAGCATGGTTTTAGCGTTTTGAATTACATACTCTAGGAGCCTTTCGCCGGAAACGGTCTAAGAAAACACAAAAGTGGCAATGGTGGCACAGCCACGTGGCACATGAAAAATCTGAAATCTTTGTGCACATCTACAGACCCTACTGCAACATTTGAGCATGGTTTTACCATTTCGAAATACATACTGTAGGAGCCTTTCGCCGGAAATGGTCTAAGAGAACATGAAAGAGGCAACGGTAGCACAGCCACGTGGCACCCCAGAAATCCAAAACCTTCGTGCGCATCTACAGACCCTACTGCAACATTTGAGCATGGTTTTAGGATTTCGAATTACATACCCTAGGAGCCTTTTGCCAGAAACGGTCGAAGAAAACATGAAAGTGGCAACAGCACAGCCACTAGGCAGCTGAAAAATCTGAAACCTTCGTGCACATCTACAGACCCCACTGAAACATTTGAGCATGGTTTTAGCATTTCGAATTACATACCCTAGGAGCCTTTCGTCGGAAACGGTCTAAGAAAACACAAAAGTGGCAACGGTGGCACAGCCACGTGGAACCTGAAAAATCCGAAACCTTCGTGCGCATCTACAGACCCCACTGCAACATTTGAGCATGGTTTTAGCGTTTCGAATTACATACCATAGGAGCCTTTCGCCGGAAACGGTCTAAGAAAACACAAAAGTGGCAACGGTGGCACAGCCACGTGGCACCTGAAAAATTGGAAACCTTCGTGCACATCTACAGACCCTACTGCAACATTTGAGCATGGTTTTAGCATTTCGAATTACATACCCTTGAAGCCTTTCGCCGGAAATGGTCTAAGAAAACACGAAAGTGGCAATGGTGTCGCAGCCAGGTGGCAGCTAAAAAATCCGAAACCTCCGTGCGCATCTACAGGCCCCACTGCAACATTTGAGCATGGTTTTAGCATTTCAAATTACATACCCTAGGAGCCTTTCGCCGGAAACGGTCTAAGAAAACACAAAAGTGGCAACGGTAGCACAGCCACGTGGCACCTGAAAAATCCGAAACCTTTGTGCACATCTACAGACCCTACTGCAACATTTGAGCATGGTTTTAGCGTTTCGAATTACATACCCTAGGAGCCTTTTGCCGGAAACGGTCTAAGAAAACACAAAAGTGGCAACGGTGGCACAGCCATGTGGCACCTAAAAAATCTGAAACCTTCGTGCACATCTAGAAACCCTACTGCAACATTTGAGCATGGTTTTAGCGTTTCGAATTACATACCCTAGGAGCCTTTCGCCGGAAACGGTCTAAGAAAACACGAAAGTGGCAATGATGGCGCAGCCACGTGGCAGCTGAAAAATCCGAAGCCTTCGTGCGCATCTACAGACCCCACTGCAACATTTGAGCATGGTTTTAACGTTTCGAATTACATACCCTAGGAGCCTTTCGCCTGGAAACGGTCTAAGAAAACACAAAAGTGGCAATGGTGGCACAGCCACGTGGCACCTGAAAAATCGGAAACCTTCGTGCGCATCTACAGACCCCACTGCAACATTTGAGCATGGTTTTAGTGTTTCGAATTACATACCCTAGGAGCCTTTCGACGGAAACGGTCTAAAAAAACACGAAAGTGGCAATGGTGGCGCAGCCACATGGCAGCTGAAAAATCCAAAACCTTCGTGCGCATCTACAGACCCCACTGCAACATTTGAGCATGGTTTTAGCATTTCGAATTACATACCCTAGGAGCCTGTCGTCGGAAACGGTCTAAGAAAACACAAAAGTGGCAACGGTGGCAAGCCACGTGGCACCTGAAAAATCCGAAACCTTTGTGCACATCTACAGACCCCACTGCAACATTTGAGCATGGTTTTAGCGTTTCGAATTACATACCCTAGGAGCCTTTCACCGGAAACGGTCTAAGAAAACACAAAAGTGGCAACGGTGGCACAGCCACGTGGCACCTGAAAAATCCAAAACCTTTGTGCGCATCTACAGACCCTACTGCAACATTTGAGCATGGTTTTAGCATTTCAAATTACATACCCTAGGAGCCTTTTGCCGCAAACGGGCTAAGAAAACACAAAAGTGGCAATGGTGGCACAGCCACGTGGCACCTGAAAAATCAGAAACCTTCGTGCACATCTACAGACCCTACTGCAACATTTGAGCATGGTTTTAGCGTTTCGAATTACATACCCTAGGAGCCTTTCGCCGGAAACGGTCTAAGAAAACACGAAAGTGGCAATGATGGCGCAGCCACGTGGCAGCTGAAAAATCTGAAACCTTCGTGCACATCTACAGACCCCATTGCAACATTTGAGCATGGTTTTAGCGTTTCTAATTACATACCCTAGGAGCCTTTCGTCGGAAACGGTCTAAGAAAACACAAAAGTGGCTACGGTGGCACAGCCACGTGGCACCCGAAAAATCCGAAACCTTTGTGCGCATCTATAGTCCCTACTGCAAGATATGAGCATGGTTTTAGCATTTCGAATTACATTCCCTACGAGGCTTTCGCCGGAAACGATCTAAGAAAACACGAAAGTGGCTATGGTGGCACAGCCACGTGGCACCCGAAAAATCTGAAACCTTCGTGTGCATCTATAGACCCTACTGCAACATATGAGCATAGTTTTAGCATTTCGAATTACATACCCTACGAGCCTTTCGCCGGAAACGGTTCAAGAAAACACAAAAGTGGCTACGGTGGCACAGCCACGTGGCACCCGAAAAATCCGAAACCTTCCAGCGCATCTATAGCCCCTACTGCAACTTCTGAGCATGGATTTAGCGTTTCGAATTACATATCCTACGAGCCTTTTGCCGGAAACTGTCTAAGAAAACACAAAAGTGGCTATGGTGGCACAGCCACGTGGCACCCGAAAAATCCGAAACCTTTGTGCGCATCTATAGACCCTACTGCAACATCTGAGCATGGATTTAGCATTTCGAATTACATATCCTACGAGCCTTTTGCCGGAAACTGTCTAAGAAAACACAAAAGTGGCTACGGTGGCACAGCCACGTGGCACCCGAAAAATCCGAAACCTTCCTACATATCTACAGATCATTTAGCAACACCCTAGTGTAATTTTAGAACTCCGAATTACATAGGTTGGGACTATTCAGCAAAAAAGTGAAAAAATAACGCATTTTTTAAGTGTCTCCACAGAAGCCACCTGGTGGCACAAAAATTTAAAAGTTGTATTTTTGGGTTGCACAGACCCTATCGAACAACTGTAGAAAGTTACAGCGTTTCGAATTACAAAACCGGACGTACGGAAGTACGGACGTACGGACGGAGATCATGACAATATCCCCGCATTTTTTAAAATACGGGGATAATAAACAAAATTTCATTACTTATATAGCACCTTAAGGAATATCCGATTCAGAGGTGGGAATTTCAAAATAAACAAAATTCTATTAGTACAATTATAAATATAGCACCTTAATAAAAAGAATGTTGGCTTACTCTGACCTTGGCTCTTTCGGACCTTGGCTTATTCGGACTCTGGCTATTTTCGAACATCTGGCTCATTCGGACCTTGACTTTTTCGGACCTCCGGCTTATTCACCCCCTCAATTACATATTGATAATTAAGTCAAGAATTGTAGGAAATTTCAACTATTTTATTACATTTTAACCCAAATAATCATACATACAATAAAATCCAGGTTTTACAATATTTAGCTATGAAAAGATAACAACCAAAATATAAAATATTTTTCGGACCTCCGTCTTTTTTGCCCCCTCAATTGATGAATATGACAATACCATGAATGTTAAAAAATTTATAGTAATTTATATATTTTTTATACTTACCAATGACCCAGACTTAGCTGGTGCTAACTCTAACAAAACCAGGGCCAAACACAAATTTTGCCCCCCAATCCCCAAAATTTGCATCCAAAACAAAAAGAAATCATGTCCTAAAGGACCTCCATACTACGCCCCCACTGCACATGCGCAGTGTGACGGACGTCCCGAAATTGGCGCCAATTATCATTCTTACTGGCAGTGCCTGGTCAGCGCTATGTACTCAGCGGGGAGGCAAGAATTCCCAACTCCAGGGAGGGCCATCCCCATCTGGGTCATTGGTAAGTATAAAAAATATATAAATTACTATAAATTTTTTAACATTTTTATACTGTACCAATGACCCAGACTTAGCTGAATAGTAAACAGGCTGGAGGGCCTAGGACATAGAGGAAAATCCAATAAGCTCAACTATATAGTAAAGAGGTAACCCCTTAAGGAGAAAAGGAGTATTAGGCTTTACATGTATCTTTCTTATTTAATATTAAATTAGAAAGATACACTACCCTTAATAATTGAGCACAATAACATTCATGTTCTCTATTAACATCCAGTATATCCCTTACACTAATTATTTTTAAAGTAAGCCAATAAATAAAGTAGTCCAGAGAATTGAGACTCTTTATAGTCATTTAAAAGTGTCCGAGTATTGTATATTAAAGCCCGTTTGACACTTGACATATACAAATGCTTCACACCGAGCTACACTTTAAAAATAAGACATGAATGAATTTTAACATTAATATTACACTTTAAAACCATCCCGGAAGCGACTCAGAAATACTGACTTGGAGGAGGCATTCCCTTGCTTTTCACTATAAAGCAGGTGACCTAAGGGAACACCCGCCCCCCCCCCCCCCCCTTCCCCTTGCCCTGGGTCAAATAGCCCAGAGCGAAGAGGGCAGCCGGACGGAGTCACTACCGGAACAGAAAGCCTGCATAACTATAGTTGCAACTGTTTAGTGGACGACATTCTGAGCAACAGATAACGGACCTAAACAATGCAGGTCTCCAGAAATGGACTCAATATTTCTGAGATAAAAATTCGTAAATGTGGATGGCTGAGACCAATAAGCAGCCTTCATTAAATCTGTAATAGCAACACTATTAGCATAAGCCCAGGAAGTAGAAAGAGCTCTTACTTCATGAGCGGAAATCTTAAGCACAGACTGCTGAGAAGAAGATAAACTCTCATAAGCAGTACGGATAGTTAATTGAATCCATCTAGCAATAGAATGGACCGAAATGTCCTTTCTATTAGGCATCAAAGACAGAAAGAAACGTTTCCGTCCCTTTCTGATAAACTGAGATCTCTGTTTATAGATACGTTCTAACAGGACAGAGTAAAGGCCTACGCCCGTCTGAAGACGGAAGAGCCTTAATAACAATAGGTTCCGGATATTTATTAGGAGCCTGATTCTTAGCTAAAAAACCCACATTAGTAGTGAAGGTGATAGTGTTCCCGACACTACGATAGTGAGAATCATCCACCGACAGTGCATGAAGCTCACTGACTCTTCTAGCAGAAGAGAAAGCTAAGAGAAAAGCTGTCTTATAAGATAAGAATTTGAAATCTACTGTCCCAAGAGGTTCAAATGGCTTTTCCTTCAATTTAAGAAAAACCCAAGCTAAATTCCATTTAGGAATTAGTCTAAGAGTTCTGGGTCTCTTTATCGAAAAGTTTCTAACCAACTTAGATAAAGAGACATTAGATCCAATTTGTAAACTATCATGATGTGCATAGGTATCAGATAACATAGACCTATAACCCTTTATAGTAACAGGCTGCAGTTTGATTTCGTCAAACAAGTATACTAGAAAGTTTGCAATGTCTGGTATAGAGGGATCAAATATATCTACAGAATGATCCCTACACCAACGACGAAAAACCTTCCACTTAGCCGCATAGTTTAGCGAAGAGGAGGTCCTCCTACAGTTAGAAATCGCGTCCACTGCTCATCCTGTAAAGTGCTTGCCATGCAAGAAGGACCGCACAACGGAAAAACGTGAAGGTTGAGACCTTGCGGGTTGTGATGGAGTTGGCGCGATTTCCCCTGCGAAAGAAGATCCTCCCATGGAGGAAGCTTTCACGGTAGGTCCCACAACAGACACCTGAGTAGATTTATCCACGGTCTCTGTGGCGACAGAGATGCTACCAACAGAATCTTGCATTGAGATTGTTTTATCTTTAGCAATACTTGTTGAATTAACGGCGCTGGAGGATACGCATATCCTATCATTCCGTCCCAAGGGATCGACAGAGCGTCTACTGCAAATGCTCTTGGATCCGGACACGTCTGCAACTGATTGTTGAGATGTGTCGCAAATAAATCTATCATTGGCCGTTCCCATTGGTAGCAAATCTGATTGAATACTTGTTTGTTGAGAGTCCATTCCGACGGCAACAAGCGACCCTTTCGTGAAAGGGAGTCTGCTAGCACATTCAGACGACCCGGTATGTGACGAACCGAAAGAAGAACGTGATGTTCTAGCGCAAACAGAAGGATTCTTTCCGTTAGATTGAACAACGGAACTGAATGAGTGCCTCCCTGATTCCGTATATACGCCACTACTGTCGTATTGTCGGATAGGATTTGGACAATGTCCATCCAGTGACGTAGCGCAAGCCAAATTGACATCATTTCCTTGATGTTTATGTGCTTGCACAGGAATTGCGGATCCCAAAGACCCTGGCATCTCGAATCCGTTGGGATTAATGATGCACCCCAACCTGTTTGACTGGCATCCGTCATAATGGTAAAACTCGGATCCGGCAACTGCAGCGGAACTCCCTGAGTTAACCACTGAATGTTTGCCCAAGTCTGAATCTCTTGTTTCACTTGATCTGACAAGAGAACGTCTATGTCGAGCGAATGAATTTTCACACTCCAATTCTGAGTCAAGAAAATTTGAAGAGGACGTGTGCGTAACCGCCCCATCGGAATGAGATCCGCAGCGGCTCCGCACAGACCTATCAGTCTCATAAATTCTCTCGCTGTGACTTTGTCTGCGTGCAGACAATAGCGAGCGTAACAACTGACTAATTTCGCTCTGGTTAACGGCAGACGAACGAGATTGTTGTGCGTCTCGAAGCTCATTCCCAGATGAGTGAATGACTTGGACGGCACCAGATCCGACTTCTCCTCGTTTACTATAAAACCGAGACGTCGGAGCAATAGAAGAAGATTCTGAACATCGTTCTGAAGCGTTAACTCGCTGCCGTACCTCTGAAGAATGTCGTCCAGGTAGGCCGATGTTACCGCAGACGAATGAGCTCGGAAATAGATCATTACCGAGTTCATTACCCGAGTGAAAGCCCAGGGTGCTAGATTCAATCCGAAGCACATCGCCCGGAATTGATACACCACTCCTAGGACTGCGAAGCGTAGATATTTTCGGAATGTCGGATGTACCATGACGTGAAAGTACGCATCTTTGAGATCTATGCTTGTTGCATAATCGTTCACCCGAATACTCGCTCTGACCGACCGAATCGTCTCAATATAAAATTTCGGAGCGACGATCAGCTTGTTTATCCAGCTCAAATCTATGACTGGACGGAACGAGCCGTCTGGTTTCGGAACCAGAAACAGATGGCTGTAGAATCCCGGAGTTTCCTGGTTTTCTACGACCTCTACCGCGTTCTTCATTAAAAGAGACTGCACCTCTGATAACAGAGCGTCTCTTTTCTGCGGATTTGACGGAAGTTGAGTCCACTTTGGACTTCGAGTTAATGGAGGCTTTCGTTTGAAGGATATCTTTAGACCTTCCGAAGTCACTCCTCTCACCCAAGGGTCGTCCGTAATCGACGCCCATTCTTGTGAAAAGCTCGACAACCTTCCGCCAACCGGTACGCGATAGAGGTTTAAGCCATCACCTCCTGGACCTGCGAGGCCTGCGGTAGGAGAAACCACGTCCTCCACGACCCGCACCTTGCCCCGTCGACCTCGGGGCGTCCGACCGATTGTCCCGGCCCGAAGGACGTCCCGAACGAGAGTCGCTATCCTGACGGTCTCTCGAATAAGACCAAGAGGACGCACCGGAACCTCTATAGGAACCTCTCTTGGGCGCATTAGACCCAGAAGTGCCTGTCTTATTCTTGTCTGCTGTATCCGGCTTCTTAGAGGCAGATTTGAACAACAGAGAATCCGAAGCTTTCTTTGTAATTTTATCATAAATAGCAGAAAGCTTGCCGTCAAAGAGAAGTTCTCCGGAGACCGAAGCGACTCTAAGAGAGTTCTTCACCTTAGAATCCACAAGTGTGGATGTAGCTAGGGCTGCGTCACGTCTAACCAACTCCAGATTTGCCACTGAAAGGGCGGAGTTACACGTGGAATAAGCTACTGCCCTTGAAAGAAGTCTTAAAGAGGATTGTATATCCTGAAACTCTTTCCCTTGAAGGCGCAGTGATAACGCCTTAGTAAGGTGATCCGCGTAAGATAAGGCATCTAAATTGGCTCTGTTAGACGCAATAGCTGTTTCCAACACCGCGGTTGGAATAGAAGCCGACGACGGTAATGATAGCTCTAAGTCTTCCGCCTCGTCGTCCATACGCAGAGGAACTCTCGGGATACCCTGTCCTGCCATATCGAATTTATTCCTTGCATTAATGAAAGGCAGGTTGAGAGTATTAGCGGACAAGAAACCTGCTTTCCCCATCTTGGAAGCAAGTTTAAATATAGCGTCGTTCAATAATTCAAATGTTCTTGCAACATTATTGGACTGCGACGGAAACTCGGGAGCGATGTCCCTGAACCGCTCAAAAAATTCAGAGTCCAATGACGCTATAATCCTCTTGTCCGGAACCACAGCAGTCTGGCCCGACGGAACAACTTGAGGGAGAAAGTGCCGGATGAAGTCCACGGCAGCTTTATGTTGTTCCGAAAGGGATAGCTCCAAATCATCCGTATCCCTTTCACCATCCGGTCGGACCTCATGATGTTCCCGGTCGTCCGCCCCCGATGCTTCGGCGGAGCGTACCGACCCAGCGCCGTCGGATAATTCTCGATCCGACACCGTTTCTGTCGGCTGCTGGGATGCTGCGATAAGCTGTGCTATCTGCACAAGAATGTCCGGCGTCGAGACCTGCGGAGGCGCAGTCTTTCGCTGCTTCGCCGAGGGCAGCTCCGCATCAGATGGCTCCCGCATACTTTTTCTATGCGAACGTCCGGAGTCCATCGGTCTCGAATCTCTGGCTGCCGGATGGTGTGACCTGGTCGCCGAAGAATCCTTGATCGGCGAAGCTGGTAATATATCGGCGGTCACGCAGCCAAGGTGCGGTCGTGTGCGCTGACGAGAAGAAGAAGCCTTAGCAGTCTCCGCGGACTGCCTATACAACGGAGCGTCCCGAGCGACGGACGTATGCTCCGCTTGCGACACATTTTGTACCACAACATCTGGTCCCAGATGTTGTTGTACGAGAGAGGGGCCTCTCTCGCTCGCGGCCCGGCTGGACCTGGACGAGCTAGGAACCGGACTCAAAGGCTTCCTCCGTTCTCGCTTACTATCCGCCGTCACTGGGTGTGCACCTAGTATGTTTATAGTGCTCGCATCACCCAAAATTTCCTCCTGGACCGCATCGGACGAACCCGGCTGCCGAACCATTCGGTGAATGGACGCTACACCGGGCGAGCTAGCGGACGACATTTGTCTAATCTCCATGAGCACTTTTGCCGCTAGCTCTGAATTCATTTGTGACGACGGACGCACACTTGTAGAAGATAACATGGAAACATCACCCTGTTCTTGTTCCTCTGAAATAGAAACTGAGAGAGTAGAGTGACCTTGCGGAGAAAGAGCCGGCATAGCCCTTTCTCCAGAAACAACATACCGTGACACACGTTTCCAATGTTTATCATCCCAATATTGACAAATAGGACAGGGATTAGTGCGAGAACACTGACTACAATTAATACAATGATCATGAAAGTCAGAGGAAGATTTCTTCCCATTACAATTTGAACAAACTCCTTTCATTGTGAAAAGTCAACAACAAGTCCTAGTTACTCGCACAAACCCCTGACACAAAGATACATAATAACATGATCCATTAATAAATGAAAAAACAATTGCAAATCAAAATAATTTTGAAAAAATATTTTTTCAGCGAAGCCCAAGTTGCTGAAAAGTAACGTTGAGCCCCGATGGATCCGATGGCAAAGTGTGATCAAAAATTTTAAATTTATATTAAATAATTAATGAGACACTTACGGATAATATAAATGTATCTTATAGTGAGATAAACTACAGCTAAGGCAAACAGCCCCCCTCAAAAAAGGCTGTTGCCAATGTAAATAAACAGTGTAAAACACCAGAAAACATGACTCCAGGCACTGAAAAAACTGGCCCGGAATCAGTCATCAAAATTACACTCTATCTGATGCAAAACAGAGACTCCCAGGGGAGAATCTACAGAACATCAGATGGAAGATGCAGAACACAACGTTTATACACCCATGGGTGAAAACGTAACTATGGGGAAAATAACAGAAAACATTCTGTAACCAAGCAACTCTCCCAGGAAATTTTAGAAATGAAATTTCTCAAAAATATGCCAAAAGCATGGGAGAATTGCAAGGGGGGACTTTAGAAGGCTAGGGGAGAGGAAACACTGAATAAGCAGTGCAACATTTAGCAAGAATGACAACAAGAGGCCCATGCCTCGAAAATAGGCAACTTAACATAATTTCATCAAAAAATTTTAAGTACAGCCCTGATTATTTTTTTTGTCACTTCTTTTTCCTCTCCTCCTTCTATCCTCCTTAGAATCACCATTTCTCCAAAAATTACGTGTCTGGCATCCTTTAAACTGAGATTTACAAGCACAAAGATCAGTGAGATGTTGACTGATGAAGGGCCAAACAGAGAATGATAATTGGCGCCAATTTTGGGACGTCCGTCACACTGCGCATGCGCAGTGGGGGCGTAGTATGGAGGTCCTTTAGGACATGATTTCTTTTTGTTTTGGATGCAAATTTTTGGGATTGGGGGGCAAAATTTGTGTTTGGCCCTGGTTTTGTTAGAGTTAGCACCAGCTAAGTCTGGGTCATTGGTACAGTATAAAAATATATAAAATCCTCGCTTATATACTGTGAACATATACAGTGAATCGTCTTTCCTACTTGTAACTTGGCATTTCGTCCCCTGAGTTCCAATGTGTTCTATGTGCCTACTGGTACATAGAACTCATTGGAACTCTGGGGACGATTTGTCAAATAGTTTATTACACCGACTATAATCGTAAAGATGTTTTGACAAAATTCAGTTATGAAAAGATAACAACAAAAACATAAAATAATTTTTGGACCTCTGACTTTTTTACCCCCTCAATTAAATATTAATCATTATGACAATAATTTTGGAAATTTCAACTATTTTTATTACATTACATATTATTAACTGTTATTATAACTGTTATTATAAATTTTATATTACATCAGAGCATATAGCTTCGCGGCCTCCTTGAGTAGTCTGCTAGTTGAAATGTCTCTGTCTGAATACTGATGCTACAGTTCCATTAATCTTCCTGTGACCTCTCTTGTTTTCTTCTGCTGTTTGTTTTCCTTCTGAGATCATTTTTACATGTGTAGGTGTCTGGCTAGCTTCTTGATATAGAAGGGTGATTGACAAATAAAAAGGAAGGTTCCCTTTTCTGGGGCATTGGTTGAGTCGGTTATGCCATCCTTCACAGTCATTGTTTGTACGGGTGCCGCGGCCAAATACTGACCATGCTGCTACTGGCCAAGTAGTGCTTTGTATCCATATAGTATCAACATACTCACAAAATTCTTGCAGGTCTTTTGCATTCTTGGACGTCGAAGTTGAATCCTCAACCATTCCAGTGCTTTCTTCGTAATTCTATCAAAAGCCATGGATATATCATCAGGTGGAAGAAATGGTAAGGCAAATACTTGTCATAGTAGCTTGTATACACGTTCCACGATCTTTCTTGCTGTATGCTGGCTAAAAAATAAAACAAAAAGTCTTTTTTTATGCAAAGTTAAAATAATTTTTCATGAAAATTTCACTTATTTGTAATTACTCAGAATAACAATAATAATAATTTTTCATGTAAATTTCTCTTATTTGTAATTACTCGAAATAATAATAATAATAATTTTTTTTGTAAAGTTCACTTATTTGTAATTCCTTGAAATGCTAATAATAATAATATTTTTATGTAAAGTTATTATTACTTATTTGTAATTACCTGCAATCCTTTCTGCTGAACATTTCTCCACATTGCCTGACTGAAGTGAAATGCGCACCCATGTATCACGGGGTCATCAAATACAGATCGCAGCGCTGCCAGATTCCTGATTCAAAGTCGACTACAAAGGACTCTACTATTATTTCAGATGGAAGGTGCTTCAAAACTGCCAGTAAGACCTAAAAGTTAGAGACAATTAAAGGGTATTAAAATCGCAATTGGCATTTTCTGCGAAATAAGCTCATATATAGGGTTCTTGCACTTCTTTTAATCCATTTTAGTATTTTTTCCATGATTTTTCATGACAAAACGTAATGAAACTCCACCATTCTCAATGACAAACAATAAAAAGATAGTTCTTTGAACAAAATTGGAAATTTTTAAAATAATACGAAACTAAATACTCACTTATTTTTAATCTTTCTTCTGCTGCCATCTTCACATAATTACAAAACAAAGAGGGAGTTGCTTCATGTCATCACCTGATCTTACAAAACCATGGATCGAAAAGCAGCTGAACAAATGGTCTCTTGATGATTTTAAAGGTGCCGTCTGAAGTATCATGTCTTGGCATTTGCTAGCAGCTGCAATTGTTGGTCAGTGGCAAATATCAAATGTCTCTGGTCGACAACTCTAATATCATCTCTCAGGAATGCATAGTCAGCTTGTGTGGAAATGTAATCTGTGTCTAACTGAAATTATATGAGAAGAGAAGGGTAAGTTTACAGCCAGAAGAAAATGGGGTATATAAATACATATGTGTGTGTGTGTGTCTGAAAGGCAAGATTAAATGACAAGATAACATTTTGTAAAACGTGAATTTTATGAGAAGAGTAGGGTAAGGGTATATATAAGGGCAAGATAAAATGACAAAATATTTACCTGAAATGACAGATCTTGAGGATCTTTTGGACATGCTGCAGAGCGAGCCCGGCGACATATTATTCTCCCTATGGTGGCATCTACTGGACATGATGCTTCTGGCAGTTGATAATCAAGATATCAGTAACCTATTTCACTGTCTCAAAGTGGTTGTAGCGTGCTTGTTCTTTAATGTCGGCAAAGATTTTTACAGCCACATCAATACCAGGTTTTGCAGAGTGAATGTGTGCTGAATTGTTGCATTGGTAATTTCCATTAGATTCCTTGACAACAGCTAGGTAGATATGCTTTCCTCTAACACTGCATCTTCATACAATTGTACCATTTTTCTGTGTCCGCTTGTGAACGAATGTGTACTCATCACTGCTCACCAATTTTCATTTTCCTCTCTTGGACCCATTTTCGACCACTTGAAATGTAATTTGTATGTCGATGTTATGCAGGTCGCCATGAACAATTGTCTCATCTTCAACAGATCTAAAAAGAAAAGACACAAAAAAGTTTTTAAAAAACTAAGGTAATTTGCATTTTCTAATTATTTTCCAATGTTAATCCGCCGGGTAGTAGTCGATAAACAATAAAGTCAACTGTTTTAACAAGTGATTAGTTTAAAATTCTGAACAAATTGAACATCACCTCGATGTTTTGACAACTGCAGACAGTGTTGTCAAGTCATATTATTTGCAGGTATCACATGCTTTGACTGTTATCATTTTCCAATAAAATTTAGAGTGAAAATAACACATAAACGAAAGACACATAAATTTATAACTAAGGTAATTTGTATTTTCACGGGTATCTCATGCTTTGACTGTTATCATTTTGCAATAAAATTTAGAGTAAAAATAAAACATAAACGATAGGCAGCTCCCAACATGTAGTTAAAAAACAATACTTACTCTTCATTTTCTTCCATCTCCATAGATCTTTCTTGTCTTGTGATGTCAAAATCTGAGTTTTCCGACGTGTTGAATCCCAAGCTGAACTGTTCCATCTCAGGTTCACTATCCCTGCTCATTACCTCCTCTTGAAGAATGGCTGCTGCCATGGAGACTCGGGTACTTTCGAATGGTCCACCAGTATGCTCTGACATTTGGCTTGAAGCACTGAAGGCTGAAATCTCTTGTTGAGTTGACTTACATAATTTACAGGTATATTGTATACTTGTACATTGTTTGTTTGCTTGTCTGTTCTCTTGCCTTGAAATACCTGGAATTATATATAAAATATATATACAGAACAAATTTGACCTATTAATTAAATACAGGTTATAGAGTAAACTCCTGTTAATTGAAGCTCTGTCAAACAAGATATAATAGAATAAATGCTAACTTTATCTCTAGAGTACAGGAAAGTGGCATCTCTGTTAATTGAATACTCCCATTAATTGAATAATTTGGAATAATAGGCAATGCACCACATATTATTTTGAAATAGATAATTAAAAAAAGTTAAAGTTATAGTGTAGGAAAACGTTCATACCTGTATCACAAATTCTGTGGGTCCATCTCATACAAGTTTGTGTGTCGCACTCAATTGCTTCTTGTCGAGGACATGCAACATTTCCACATGAAACGCAAATATGGTTGTCAGACATTGTGAGTGAATTAATGAGAGAAATGGTGCCGAAAGTGAAAGAATTCCGGAATGTTAAAAAATTTATAGTAATTTATATATTTTTTATACTTACCAATGACTCAGACTTAGCTGGTGCTAACTCTTAAATTCTAGGGCCAAACACAAATTTTGCACCCCCCCCCCCCCCCCCATCCCCAAAATTTGCATCAAAATCCAAAAAATATATGTCCCATGTGGTCCTCTATACTTTTATCCACTGAGCATGCTCAGCATCAAGGAAGTGTGAAATTGGAGCCAAATCCTCATTCTTACCACCAGTGCCTGGTAAGCGTTATGTCATCAGCGGGGAGGTATGAGTTCCCAACTCATGGGAGGGCCATCCCCTGTCTGGGTCATTGGTAAGTATAAAAAATATATAAATTACTATAAATTTTTTAACATTTTTATACTGTAGCAATGACTCAGACTTAGCTGAATAGAAAAAAGGCTGGAGGGCCTAGGACATAAAGGAAAATCCAATAGGCTCAATTACATGTAAACAGAATTATCCCCTCAAGGAGAAGAGGAGAACAGGTTTTACGTGTATCTTTCTTGTTTGTATCAAAAAAGAAAGACACAATACCATTCTGTAATTGAGCACAATAACATCAATGATCTCTATTAACATCCAGTATAACCCATTATACTAATCTTTTTAAAGAAAAGCCAATAAATAAAGATAGTCCAGAGAATGAGACTCTTTATACTCATTTAAAAGTGTCCGAGGATTGTATATTAGCGCTCGTATGACACGTGACATATACAAATGCTTCACACCGAGCTACACTTTAAAAATATTACATAAATGAGATAGACATTAGCTTTACACTTTAAAACCATCCCGGCACCGATACGGACTCCAGAGGAGGTATTCCCTTGCTTTTCACTATAAAGCAGGTGACATAAGGGAACACCATCCCCCCCCCCCCCCCTTCCCCTTGCTCTGGGTCAAATACCCCAGAACGAAGAGGGCAGCAGGACAGAGTCACTACCGGAACAGAAAGCCTGCATAACTATAGTTGCAACTGTTTAGTGGACGGCATTCTGAGCAACAGATAACGGACCTAAACAACGTAGGTCGCCAGAAATGGACTCAATATTTCTAAGATAAAAATTTGTGAACGTGGAAGTCTGAGACCAATATGCAGCCTTCATCAGATCGGTAATAACAATACTATTAGCATAAGCCCAAGATGTAGACAGTGCTGTTATTTCATGCGCAGAAATCTTAAGCACAGACTGCTGAGTTGAAGATAATTTTTCATAAGCAGTACGGATAGTTAATTGAATCCACCTTGCAATAGAATGGACTGTAATGTCCTTTCTATTAGGCAGCAGAGACCGAAAGAAACGCTTACGTCCCTTTCTGATAAACTCAGATCTACGTTAGTAAATGCACATGGCTCTAACTGGGCAGAGCAAAGGCCTATGACCGTCTGAAGATGGAAGAGCCTTTATAACAATAGGTTCAGGATACTTATTAGGAGCCTGATTCTTAGCCAAAAATCCAACATTAATAGTTAAAGTAATAGTATTACCAACACTACGATAGTGAGAATCATCAACCGTTAGTGCATGAAGCTCACTAACTCTTCTGGCAGAAGAGAAGGTTAAGAGAAAAGCTGTCTTATAAGATAAGAATTTGAAGTCCAGTGTATCAAGTGGCTCAAATGGCGCTTCTTTTAGCTTCAGAAGAACCCAAGCTAAATTCCACTTAGGAATTAACCTAAGGGTTCTAGGTCTATTTATCAAAAAGTTTTCACTAACTTAGATAAAGAGACATTAGATCCAATCTGTAACCTATCATGATGAGCATAGGTATCTGATAGCATAGACCTATAACCCTTAATGGTTATTGGCTGCAGTTTGATCTCGTCAAACAAGTAGTCCAGAAAATTAGCAATATCTGGAATGGAAGGATCATAAATATCAATAGAATGATCCCTACACCACCTATAGAAAACCTTCCACTTAGCAGCATAATTTAGTGAAGAGGAGGTCCTCCTACAGTTAGAAATTGCGTCCACTGCTCGTCCTGTAAAATGCTTGCCGTGCAAGAAGGACCGCACAACGGAAATATGTGAAGGTTGAGACCTTGCGGGTTGTGATGCAGTGTGCGCGATTTCCCCTGTGAAAGACGGTCCTCCCGTGGAGGAAGCTTCCGCGGAATGTCCCAGAACAGACACCTGAGTAGATTTATCCATGGTCTCTGGGGTGACAGAGATGCTACCAACAGAATCTTGCAGTGAGATTGCTTGATTTTTAGCAATATCTGCTGAATAAACGGAGCTGGAGGATACGCATATCCTATCATTTCGTCCCAAGAGATTGAGACAGCGTCTACTGCAAACGCTTGAGGATCTGGGCATGGCGACACATACGTCTGCAACTGATTGTTGAGATGCGTTGCAAATAAGTCTATCATTGGGCGATCCCATTGGTAGCAAATCTGACTGAATACTCGTTTGTTGAGAATCCATTCTGACGGCAACATGCGACCTTTCTGAGAAAGGAAATCTACTAGAACGTTCCGACGACCGGGTATATGACGAACCGATAGAAGAACTTGATGTTCTAGGACAAACAGAAGGATTCTTTCCGTTAAATTGAATAACAGAATGGAATGAGTGCCTCCCTAGTTCCGAATGTACGCTACTACTGTCGAATTGTCGGACAGAATTTGGACATGCGAATTCTGAAGAATGTTCATTCATTGACGTAGTGCGAGCCATATTTACATCATCTCTTGATGTTTATGTGCTTGTTTAGAAACTGCAGATCCCAAAGACCCTGGCACCTTGAATCCATTGGGCTCAGAGTTGCGTCCCAACCTGTTTGACTCGCATCCGTCATTATCGTAAAACTCGGATCCGGCAGTTGCAGTGGTACTTCTTGAGTTAACCACTGAATATCTGCCCCAGTCTGAATCTCTTGTTTCACTTGATTCGACAAGACGATGTTCGATTTGAGCGAATGAGTCTTCACACTCCAATTCTGAGATAAAATATATGCGGAGTGGACGAGTGCGTAGCCGCTACATCGGAATAAGATCCGCAGCGGGTCCGCACGTACCTGTCAGTCTCATGAATTCTCTCGCTGTTACTACATCTGAGTGAAAACAAAAGCGAACATAACAAGTAACTAATATCGCTCTGGTTAACAGCAGACGAACGAGATTGTTGTGTGTCTCTGAGCTCATTCCCACGTGGATGAATGATTTGGATGGCACTAGATCTGACTTCTTTTCATTTACTTTGAAACCGATACATCAGAGCAATTGAAGCAGACTCTGAACATTGTTCTGAAGCGTTAACTTGCTGCCGTAACCCTGAAGAATGTCGTCCAAGTAAGCCGACGTTAGCACAGACGAATGAGCTCGGAAATAAGTCATTACCGAGATCATTATTCGAGTGAAGGCCCAGAGCGCTAGGTTCAGACCAGAGATCATTGCTCTGAACTGAAAACAACTCCTGGAACAGCGAAGCGAAGGTACTTTCTAAACGCCGGATGTACCATGACGTAAAAGTACACATCCTTGAGATCTATGCTCACAGCATAATCATTCACTCGAGTGCTCGCTCTGACCGATCGGATGGTCTCCATATAAAATTTTGGAGCCACGATCAGCTTGTTTATCCAGCTCAGATCTATAACTGGACGAAACGAGCCGTCTGATCTTGGAACCAGGAACAGGTGACTGCAGAAAACTGGAGATTCCTGGTTTTCTAAGACGTCTATAGCGTTCCTGTCCAGAAGAGATAGAATTTCTGATAGAAGCAAATCTCTCTTCTGAATGTTTAACGGAAGCCGAGACCAGCGTGTACTTCGAGTTAATGGAGGTTTTTCCTTGAAGGACAGTTTAGACCTTCGGAAATAACCCCTTGCACCCATGGGTCGTCCGTAATAGACAACCAATTGGTTAAGAATCTTGACAGCCTTCCGCCTGCTGGAACACAATAGAGGTTTAGACCATCACCTCCTGGCCCTGCAAGGATTGCGGAAGGAGAAACCACGTCCTCCACAACCCGCACCTCGTCCAGTCGACCTAGGGGCATCTGACCGGATATCTCGGCCCACATTACGACCCCTATGTGAGTCACTACTCTGATGGTCCCCGGAGTAAGACGTAGAGGCTTTCTTAGATCCTCGATAGGAACTTCCTTTGGACGTATTCGCTCCCAAAATACCTGCCTTACTCCCTGCTGAGTCCGACTTTTTCAAAGCGGAATTAAAAGCTGAGAATCCGAAGCTTTCTTAGTAATCTGATTATAAATTGTAGAAAGCTTAACATTGAAGAGAAGCTCTCCTGAGACCAAAGCGACTGGAAGAGAGTTTTTTCACCTTACTATCCACTCTTGTGGATGCAGCCTGGGCAGCATCACGTCTGACTAACTCCATATTGCCACTGAAAGAGTGTAGTTATAAGTAGAATATGCTATAGCCCTCGAAAGAACTCTTAAGGAAGTTAGAACATCCAGGAATTCTTTCCCTTCGAGACGTAGTGATAACGCTCTGGTAAGGTGATCTGCGTGAGATAATGCGTCTAAATTAATTCTATAGACAAGATTGTCGTCTCCAGTATACTGGAGTTAATAGACATGGATGCCGGCAATGACAATTCCAGGTCTTCAGCCTAGCCGTCCAAATGCAGAAAAACTCTGGCACACCTTGTCCTGCCGTTTCAAATCTATGTCTAGCATTGATGAAAGGCAGCTGTATAGCGCTAGGCGATAAGAAACCAGATTTGCCAGTCTTAGAGGCTAGCTTGAATATAGCGTCATTCAAAAGTTCAAATGTCCGTGACATTTCTGGACTGGGTGGGAAACTCAAAGACAGTGTCCCTAATCCGGCCGAAAATGTCTGTGGCCACTGACGCTTTCAGTTTCTTATCAGGTAACGCAGCATTTTGGTCCAGAGAAACAACTTCTAAAAGGTGATGCCGGATGAAATCTATGGCCACCTTAAGTTGTTCGGAAAGGGAAAATTTCAGCTGTGCTGATTCCCTTTTACCATCCGCCTGGACCACATAAGAATCTCAGTCGTCCCTTACTGACTCTGCAGGGGAGCGAACCGACCTAGCTTGCTCAGACAGTTTCTTTACTGAAAAAGTTTCTGATAGCTGCTGGGATGCTGCGATGAATTGAGCTATCTGTGATAGCAAGTCCGTCACAGAGGCCGGTGGAGCTGCGGTCTTATTACGTAATTTAGCCGCTGGAAGCTCCTGGGACGTTAATTCCTGCATACCTGTGATATGCGAACGTCCCAACTGGAAAGGCCTCGTGTCCTTGGCTAGCGGATGGCGGCGTGTGTGTTGACGTGAGGATGAGGAAGCCAAAAGACAAGCCGCGTCGGACTGTCTATACGATGGAGCGTCCCGAGCAGGAGGAGTGGACGTATGCTCCGACTAACAAACGTTACATACAACAACATCTCGGCCCAGATGTTGTTGTAAGAGAGAAGGGGCCTCTCTCGCTCGCGGTCCGGATAGATCTGGACGAGCTAGCTACCGGACTGACTGGCTTCCTCCGTTCCATCCTCCGATCCGTCGTCGCCGGGTGCGCGTGATTCGAGATTATAGTGCTCGCAACACCCCTTCTCCTCTCCAGGACCGCAACGGACGAACCCGGTGTCAGAAACATTTCGTGAATGATTGCTTCCCCGGGGGAGCTAGCGGGCGACAAGTGACCGTCGATCCTACGTGGGACCTATTAGGTACTTGCCGCATACCTTGAGCACTTTGCAACTAGGCCATTATTGCGACAACGGAAGCACACTTTTGAAGACATCACGGAAACATCACCCTGTTCTTGTTCCTCTAAAAAAAGAGACTGAAAAAACTAGAGGGACCCTGTGGAGAGAGGACCGGCATGGACCTCTCACCACTAACAATATACCATGACACTCGTCTCCAACGTTTGTCATCTGAATTGGCACACACTGAGCAAGAATTAGTGCAAATACACAGACTACAACAAATACAATGACCATAAGAATCCTCTGAAGACTTCCTCGATTTACAACTGAACAATATTCTTTCATTTTGAAAAAATATTAAATAGTCATCGTACTCGCACCAACCCTTGAAAACAAAGGTACATAATAATAATAATCCATTACAAACATTTCGAAAATTAATTCAAAAGAAAAAAGTTTTTTCAAAAAATTTTCAAAATCAGCCCAAGTTCCCAATGGGAATGATGAGCCCAAATGGATCCCAAAAAAGCCTAAGTGTGGAGAAAAATTTTAAATCATGTCTAAAAATTAATGTTACACTTACGGACAATATTATGTATCTGGCTATGAGCAGATCTAAATAGATGACAAGGAATCACTGAGTGAAGTAACCGTTGTCAATGTAAACAAAAGTGAATAAAACTGGAAACAAGACTCCAGGCACTCAAAATATGGCCCAAAATCAGTAACCAATTTTAACACTATCCAATGTAAAACAGAGGCTTCCTGAGAAGAAACTGCAGTGCATCGGATGGTAGATGCATGACTGAAACGCCTAACCACCCTAGGGTGAGGACGTAACCAAGGGGAAAAACAGAATTATCATTCTGTTACCGAGCCAAAACTCCCAAGTAATTTCATTGTAAAATAATTACAAAAATAGTTCCAAAAACATGGGAGAAATAGCAAGGGGGGTATTAAGGAAAGGGAGAGAGGAAACACTGAACAAACAATGGAATTTTCATAGCAAGAATGAAAATATCAGGCTCATGCTCCGAAATTAGGGAACATGAAATAATTTTTCATAAAAATTATAAGTTACAGCCCTGAATACACATCCTTCCACTGTTTCTTCCTCTCATCCTTTTATTTCATCATTAGATCCACCATTTTTCTCATGATTATGTGCCTGGCATCATTTAAACTGAGATTTAAAGCACAGGTATCAGTGTGATGTTACTGATTTTAGGGCCAAACAAAGAATGAGGATTTGGCTCCAATTTCACAGTTCCTTGACACCGAGCTTGCTCAGTGGATAAAAGTATGGAGGACCACATGGGACATATATTTTTTGGATTTTGATGCAAATTTTGGGGATTGGGGGGGGGGGGGGGTAAAATTTGTGTTTGGCCCTAGAATTTAAGAGTTAGCACCAGCTAAGTCTGGGTCATTGGTACAGTATAAAAATATATAGTGTATGAATTGACAGTTGTGTTGAGTGTTAACAGCATCACTGTAACAACATCTCTCTCTGAAGTTGATAACGATAATCACCAAAGTAATTATTCTAAAGGATAGGTGATCTACTCACTAGTGTTGAGAATCGGTATGAAAAACCATAATAATAATAATAATGTTTAAGCCTAAAATCTACAGTGCTCTTTGGCTTTACATGCTACACTGTAATGACATAGTGTATGGGTTTCATCTCTATGTGGTCAAACAAAATGCTTGGCCAACCGATGATCGATTATTAATTGATTAATAATGGCTCCCATAATGTGCATCGCAAAACTTGATCCATGTGCTTTTATTATTCTAAATTATTTTAAAATATTGCCGGTATTATTTATTCAGATTATTCTGCTATTAGTTTCAAGTATTGTCATTGTGTAAGGTAGAGTAAGTGTTCAAGCTGCTTAAAAATTAATAAATTTAATTCTCTCTCTCTCCCCCTCACCACCCATTCCCATGCCTCTCTAATTTAGTTTCTTTACTTCAATTCAAAATAAAATAAAAAGGAATTATTAAATACATTAGACTCATTGTATTGCTCAAAAATCTCCCAGAATCTCAGCTCAACTCACAATCCCCTGGGGACAAAAAAGCTCCAGGTCAAAATGGTCGGGCCGGAAAGTGCCGGACTGTTATATTTCTATGTGAACTGAGAGTGAAGTTTGATATATTAAACCCATGTGCAGTGGTGTACCACATATACAGGTGATATGTTACAGAAATACAAACCAGTTTTTCATGAAGTAAGCGACACTGTGTCTTCTGGAAATGAAATCTCTGCGATGATTTTCGTACCACTTCGCAGCTTCCAAAGTTTCTTAGTTTTACTCGAGTATGCAAAAAGCTACTTGATTAATCAAAATAAAAGTCCAAATGAGCAATGCTCGACGAACTTGATTAATAAGAACGTCACTACTACTCACCAGTGAGCAATGATTAGTTTGTTTTTACAGTATAATTCAAAACATCTTTATTATATTCGGTGTAATAAACTATTTGACAAATGCCAAGTTACAAGTAGGAAAGACGATTCACTGCATACATTCAGAGTATATAAGCGAGGATTTTATATATTCATGGTATTGTCATATTGATCAATTGAGGGGGCAAAAACAAGCCAGAGGTCCGAAAATTATTTTATATTTTGACTGTTTGGGATGCAATAAAATAGTTGAAATTTCCTAAAATCCTTGTCATAAATATCAATATGAACTGAATTTGGGAGGGGGGGGGGGGGGGAGGGGGGGGTTGAATAAGTAAAGCCTGTATTTTATTGAAAGTATGAATGTCAGACACCCCTCCCCCATCACTCCCCCCCAAATTAGTAATCCCCCCCCCCCCAGTAGCCATTTCCTCCCCCCCCCCCCCAAAGTAGTCATTTCCCCCCCTCAAGTTGGTGATCATTCAAAAGTGAAAAAAATACAATTTCAAGTCTTTAATTCTCTTTAAAACATGCTCAACATATAAAATAAACTTCATAAAATGTAGCACACTCACAATATAAATACTCAGTAGGGGTGGGGTGCGAAAAATTACCAGATTCATAGATCTACATAGATAGCACATAGCACACAGATACCATATAGCTGATAGAATCCGCGAAAGCGAAAAAGAAAAAGATGTTTATGGCCTTTTTGGATGTTAAAAAGGCATATGATAGAGGAGGGAGGGAGGGTATGTGGCGCAAGCTGGAAGCTCTGGGCTTGGGGGGTGAGTTTGTTGGGATTATGAAAGCATTATATAAAGATGTTCAGAGTGAACTTAGCCTGGGAAACATTACAACAAAACGTGTTCCTATGGAGATAGGCCTAAAACAGGGGTGTATCCTTTCGCCAATTCTTTTTGCATTGTACATCAAAAAGGTTTAGGAGATGAACTCCTGCATAGCAACGAGGGGGTTGCATTTGGTGACTTGAAGATCCCAGGGCTATTTTTTGCAGACGATATGGTGCTAGTGTCAGAAAGCGAAGAGGGGCTAGCGAAGATTCTGGGAATTGTTGGGAAATATGGGAGCAAATGGAGACTCGAACTTAATGAAAGCAAGAGCAAAGTTATACCCGTGGGCCGCAAAGTGGACCCCACTGGAAGGTGGAGAGTGGGGGAGTTCTGCATTCCGGAAGGTAGCAGTAGACTTCTTAGTGTAGGAGAGACTAGTGACTATGAGTACCTGGGGGTAATAATACTTTATTTTTACGACATGAGCATTGTATACAAAATAAACATTTCTGAGTACAAAGTTTTAATAACAGAATTCTTTCTGCATATATCGTAGGGAGACAACATAGCCAGATTGGCTGTCTACCTGTCATCCCCCACAGAAAAACAAAACAAAACATATGTTCTTGCTTCAACACTGCAAATGGACTAAGGACCAGGGACACTGCTGCCCAGCGTCTGAAAGCACTGCGGGTGATGTCGCTCACCCATAGACTTACCCATAGACTTGGTGGTTCATCCTGGTGGATTTATTTGAAGACGAGATAACCAGGTATTATCCAATAGTCTAATAGTCCGATAAGCTACTGATCAAACTGACTAATCAACCAACTACTGAAACAGCCAACCAATCTTTGAATTTATTAATTTAGTTACCCATTTGGTTTTAATTTTTTATTCAATTATTTATTGTGTGTTTAAGTCCCCTTCGGCATTTATTGCCATGTCCTACGATTAATACGTATGAAGTATTAGATCTGCGCTTATACCTATATTATCCGAGCACTAATAAAATAACACCCGGGCAAAACCAGCATAGTCGGAAGAGTGCGACTCCTCACTCCTGTTGAACTGAATTGTCCAACATTCTTCTCGAGTTTGCCTCATTGATAAAGGTGATAGTTAATGTGAAAAGGTGCGAACTATTTCATAGAATTACGTGCTTTGTGCTACTTCAATTTTGTTCATACACAGCAGTCTGGACAATACGGATTATTACATTGAGTACTGTCAGCATACTGAGACAAAAGTTTTATTGTTAGATTCTTTTTAAACTTGATTCTATTATTTAGATTTTGCAGATCCATGTCTAAATTGTTCCATATTTTAGGGAATGCAAATATCGGTAACTTATCTAAGCATTTTTTACGAGTTCTGTATACGTGCATTTGTCCCACTTGCCTCGTGTTCATACGAGATATATTTTCTAAAATACTAAAATAGTCATTAAATGACATTGGGAGATTGCCATGTTTCCAATCAAATATAAAAAGGCAAGTTTGTAATTTGAACAGGTCAGTAATTTTTAGAATCCTATCCTTTAGAAATAGTGGGTCAGTGTGCGAGTTATATTTTTTGTTATTTATAATTCGTATGGAACGTTTCTGCAATTTCAACAATTTATTAACTGCCCTCGAACTGTCCCATATATGAATACCATATACCAGATGGCAGTGAACTATAGAATAATATAACGTTTTCAATGCCTGGTGTGGTAGTATTTTTTTTACCTTGTTCAAAGCATAATTTGCCCATCTTAACTTCGAACAAATTGTGGAAATGTGCGCTTGGTATGTTAGGTTTTCCTCAATACTTATACCTAAAAATTTCAAAGATTTCTCATCTTGATTTGACCCTACTCGTACAATTGTTTGGTCATTAATGAAGATATCTGGATACTTGCACCTTCTCTTACTAGGAGTGGGATCCAAAAGAATATATTTGGTTTTACGTGCATTTAGAACTAGCTGATTTGCTGAGCACCATTCATATAAGTTTTTCAATTCATTATTAAGTCTAGTGCCCAGGAGATCAACATTAGAGTCTGAACCATAGACTGTTGTATCATCTGCAAATGATAACAGATTTAGTGATGTAGAAGAACAAATATCATTAATATATAGAAGAAATAGTGTAGGTCCGAGTATAGAACCCTGAGGAACACCACACTTTATTTCCATTAGATCGGATTTTTGATCACCGTATTTAACATACTGAACCCTGTCCGACAGATAACTTTTGA
This sequence comes from Pictodentalium vernedei, assembly GCA_031216915.1. Lineage (NCBI taxonomy): Eukaryota > Metazoa > Mollusca > Scaphopoda > Dentaliida > Dentaliidae > Pictodentalium > Pictodentalium vernedei. The sequence goes on from CM062296.1 coordinate 566,340,684, forward strand.
AACAGTTGTTGCTGATGCGGTGTATATTAGAGTGATATTTTCTAAATCCATATTGGTGTTGGTATAACATGCCAAATTTATCAAGATAACTTGTGATTCTATTTGACATGAGTTTTTCTAATACTTTAGAAAAGACTGGTAGAACACTGATGGGCCTATAATTATTAAGTTTCTGGTCATCACCACTTTTGAAAATTGGAATTACCTTAGCAATTTTCATTCTATTTGGGACACTCCCATGGACGAACGAGTTGTTAATGATATGCGACAGCGGTACGGCCGTTATGTTAATTATTTTTTTAAGAAGGCTAGTCGTCATACCATCGCAATCATCACTATTTTTGGACTTCATTGAACTTCTGACATTTATTACCTCTTGTGGTGAAGTTGGAGTTATAAAAAAATTATGTGGAGAATTATTTTTCATGTATTCAAGAAAATGTTTTTGAGGTTTCTTTATTTGTTCACTCGTGCGCTCTCCAATATGCACGAAAAAGCTACTGAACTCTTGGGCTATTTCAGCAGGCTCCCTTATTTCTTTACCATCTTCGCTTACAAAAGAGTAACGGGGGTAAATATAAACATCACAGGAAGAGGCATCTACCGAAACCACACAAATAAATTGATTCTGAAGGGGAAGCAAATCCTTAACCAAATGAAACTTATAGGGAGAAACAGTTTCAATAAGGTTTTCGTGGGGAAAACTATTTGGGAAATGGTGGGTCTGCCAAGTATAACATACGGTACGGAAGTTGTACCCCTAAACCACACAGCTGTTAAGAGCTTAGAAATTCTGCAGAACGATGCAGGCCGATGGATAACAGGTTCGAGTAATGCCGCAGCTCTAGAAGCAATCAGGGGTGAGCTTGGGTGGATGAGGATCAAGGACAGGATAGACCTATTGAAACTCGGTTATCTTAATTATTTGATAAATCTCCCCGATAGCCGATGGTGTAAAGTAATGTTCCTGAGAACTTTCAGCTCAAATATCAAGACGGGGTGGATGGTCCAAGTGAGGGAGCTAGTAGAAAACTACTCATTGGAGATTTCGGACCTTGACGTTGGGGCAAACCAGGGCGAAAAGATAGTCAGAGAAAGGGTAATGGAGGATTGTAACCGTAATTGGCGAGAGGGGGTCAAATCAAAGAGATCTTTGGGTGGCCTGCGTGATAAAGAGAAGCCTGGTTTTGAAGAGTACCTTGATGGCACCTTTGGGGGGTCACTGTTGTTCAAGCTGAGGTCGCGGTCACTGGAGCTGAGGGGAAAAATTGGGAAAAACAGTGAAAAGGAGTGCCAGATGTGTAACTTGGGCGTGGTGGAGACCCTGGAACACTTTCTTATAGAATGCCCAAAATACCAGTCTAAAAGAACGAGATTCACGGGGAGTATAATGGGGAAGTGGGATGGTAGAATGAAGGACATGTGGTTAGGGGGCGACTCAAAGGAGAGGGTTAATATACTAATCGAAGAGATTGGGAAGAATGAGGCAAGGGATGTCATCAAGCAGTTCGTCTCCGAGTGTTGGGATGAGAGAAGAAGTGCGGGAAAAGGGAGGCAGTTGGTAGAACATGGGTAACAAAGGCCTTCTCATACGAGAACCGCGACAAATCAGCGACCGGCCGAAGTGTTATTATTATTATTGTGTATACAGACTGTTACATTCCCTAACCCTTTTCCAGATTGCTTTCCATGCAATAAATTAATTAAATAATGTTTAATCATTTAACGACTTCTAGAATTTACATCGCCAATCGCCAAAATGTCCGATTGCCAAAACATGATACATCCAATGGCTGGACAGAATGTCAGACAGTTTTAGACAAAACGTCCAATGATCATTGGACAAAATATACATAAACAAGATTCAGATACTGACTTACCTTTATTGTATAAATTCCAACATAGCCTGAATATTTGGAAATGGTACATAAGAGGTGGCATACAGCATATACATTCTAAGAGAGTGTTTTATTAAATAATATTATAGGTACAACTTGTTGCAGTTAATTTAATGTAAACTTGACTATAACAACATAGTCGAATAGTCATTAAATTGACCTCAACAAGTTGCTGGTACACGCATTCTTTTGGGACTTTATTCATACTTTTGGGACTTTATTTGTATTGTCGATAGACATATTCTGAGGAAGTGTTTTATAAACAAATATTATAGGTACAACTTGCTGCAGTCAATTTAATGTAAACTCGACGATAACAACAAGATCGAGTTGTCATTAAATAGACCTCAACAAGTTGCCAGTATACACATTCTTTAGGGACTTTATTTGTATTGTCAGTAGACATATTCTAAGGGACTGTTTATCAATATAATACAGGTACAACTTGTTGTCTGTCCATCGTTTTTTTATTCTGAGTTCTGAATAACATCTTACTGTTATTTTCTGTGTATTTGCTTATCACATCTATTTTGTTTAGTTTTTTTTTTTTTTTGTTTTAAGTTTGGTTTTTTGTCAATAAAATTACGTCAAGACAGCAAACGTTTTATTGTTTTTTAATATTGCTCAACCCATCTTCCCTGGGAGAAAACACTCAGAGCAGCACAAAAATTCTTACATAAATCCCCAAAAATCGGACATTTCGTCCAATGAAATCAGACATTTCGTCCAGAAAATCAGACATTTTGTCCAGACCCCACTTTTACAGCAATAAGTCTACTAATGATGCACATTCTCTCATTCCCACTAGGGGCTTTTCATTACCTTTTTTCATTCCTTCTTGAAAACACAGGTCAGCAATGTTTGGTTGCAGCATGTAAATTCTAGAAGGGTCAAATGATTCAACATTATTTAATTCAATTATTGCACAGAAAGCAATCTGGAAATGGGTTAGGGAATGTAACAGTCTGTATACAGCTATATGGTATCTGTGTGCTATGTGCTATCTATGTAGTTCTATGAATCTGGTAATTTTTCACACCCCACCCCTACTGAGTATTATTCATATTGTGAGTGTGCTATACATTTTATGAAGTTTATTTTATATGTTGAGCATGTTTTAAAGAGAATAAAAGACTTGAAATTGTCTTTTTTTCATTTTTGAATGATCACCAACTTGAGGGGGAAAATGACTACTTTGGGGGGAAATGACTACTTTGGGGGAGGGGGATGTCTGGGGGGAAATGACCAATTTGGAGTGGAGGAGTGATGGGGGGAAATTGTTAGGGGGGAAGTGTCTTGCACCCGTATGTATGACTGTTTGAGATAAAATATAAAAAAATAGTTGAAATTTCCTAAAATTCTTGTCATAATTATCAATATGTAATTGGGGGGCGAATAAGCCAGAGGTCCGAAAAAGCCAAGGTCCGAATGAGCCGGAGTTCCGAAAAATCCAGAGTCTGAATAAGCCAAGGTCCGAATAAGCCGGATACCAATAAAAAAAAACATCAAGGAAATATTTATTTATTTATTGGTGTTTAAGGTCACATATTTTTTAAGGGCCGATATAAGTAGTGAAATTTTGTTTATTTTGAAAATTCTCACCTCTCATATTCCTTAAATTCAAATTAAATATACACAAATTATACTTCAAAATGAAGGTTGGGATGTGTAGAACACGAAACACATATGTAATCAACTCAAAGAGTCAACTATAGGCACCACTGGTTCCTGGAAGTCTGCTACCGTATTCGCACCAGAACTGATAATAAAATGATATTTCATCAGAACAACTTGTGGCCAAATGTGCTTCATATATCCAAGAACAAAGCTAGGCATTCAAAACACTTTCGAATACAGTGATAGGACTGCATTTGGGAAAAGGACAATACTGTCTGCATTTTTTATTGAAGATGATTTCCATGCTCGACAGACATGCACAAATCACTCGATACCACGAATTTCCATCGAAAAATAAAATCGTAATTCTCAGAAATTTCATCAGGTATCATGACACCTTGCGTTGAGTATGGCAACTGTGCAATCTCTATCTAATAACAGTACACTGTATGAAGGCGATCTTTTTCATTGTTTGATTTTACACGGCGTAGTTTTAACATGCTTTTTCCGTCCGATGACGTCGACCGGAAATCGAAAGTATATTCATACGTAAACAAAAGCAAAAGCTTTGGAATTTACCCCCATGCAGCTACGTCGCTGCGTTTTGAAGAATTTTGATCCCCTAGCTTTGTTCTTGGATATGTAAAGCACATTTGGCCACAAGTTGTTTTCTGGAAATATTATTAAATTATCAGTTCTGGTGCGAATATGGTAGCAGACTTCCAGGAACCAGTGGTGCCTACAGTCGACTCTATGAGTTGATTACACATGTGCTTCGTGTTCTATACATCTCAATCTTGATTTTGATGTATATTTTGTGTATATTTAATTTGAATTGAAGGAATATCGGGGGTGTGAATTTTCAAAATAAACAAAATTTCATTACTTATATAGGCCCTTAACAATGGCTAATCATGACCACAACATGAGTATCAACTCAAGACCAGGGGTGAGTGTTAATAAGCCATGTAAGCATGTTGCCCATTTTACTTTTGGAGAGCGTTAGCTCCTCCCAAGCATTGGTGACTGGGTCCTATTTTACCAGTAAAACAGACTTGATTACAGCAGTGAACAGGCGCTGCTTCACTTCCCACGGGGGCATCAAAGACAAAGAAATAGAAAGGTTTCAAAGTATACATTTAGAAAAAAAAGTCTTCTAGACTATGGGGAGATGCGTTTATCAGATATCTGTATGTGGTAAATCGTCGGGTCGGTTCTTTGGGGTGCTGGTCAAAACATCACACGACCAAAACGTCACATTTCGAAATGGTCAAAACGTCACATTTTTTGGTCAAAACTTCACATACTTTTGGTCAAAACGTCACATATTTTTGGTCAAAACGTCACACACTTTTTGGTCAAAACGTCACATACTTTTGGTCAATACGTCACACACTTAGACAGCAAGATAAGTATTCCTTGTTCTGTACCCAATCAACAAATCGAATGAATGAAAGGCGCTGACAGACAATGAGCAACAGATGAGTTCGGCCTCGAATGAATAAATGAAGTTTCAGTTTCAGTTCAACCGCTTTCGGCCAGGGCTTGCCTTGAGTTGGGGCTGATCAGCCCAGGCCCCGAGATCAGCCCCGAGGAGCACTTGCTGGGGGCTTTTTTTCAAGCCTCGACATTTTCCACAAAAAAGCACTAACAATAATGGACCAAATGGAAAATCAGCCCCGAAAAGGCCCCGACCTCAATATGTGGGGGACTTTTTTTAGGCCCCGACCATTTTACTCAAGGCAAGCCCTGCTTTCGGCCCTACTGACCTTGTCCCTTTTTTCTTCTTTTTCCTTGGTGGTGCTCCCGATTGTGAATTTGATTTTGTTTCCTTTGCCGAAAGATTTCTCTGAATTGGAGCCCCTTTGCGATCCGAATAACTTTATTTGCTTATGGAAGGTGAAAATAAAACTAGAGTTCTAGCATATCCAGAGAAGCTCTTAGAGGCCTTGAAAGTCAGGGAGCGGGACTACCACAGACACATGAAAAAAGTACTCACCCGGAACAATAAAACCAAGAAAAAGGGCAAAAGGAGCAGACGCCATTAACCCAACATGGCCACTTTCCTCCTTTAATACGCTCACACACGTCGCTAAACCTCAAATAAACAGTGGAAGAGGGTCGAAAGGGGCTTGCCTCAAACCGTCCACGAGCACCTTCGGCGCGCGAAACCATTCATCTTCTCGTAGTGTCGTAAAGTGTATACTGTGGGGAAAATTAGCTCACTCAAAGCGCTTGTTAACTTTATACATTTATTCACATTTAGCGGCAGAGCCTCCAAGAAATATTTGAGAATTAACTATTCGAAATCCACGAGACTAGGCATTGACAAATTGATCACAAATTTACACTGAACAGTAGAGATGGGCAATATACCGAAAAACCGAACTGATACCGATATCATGGGGACACCGAAAAACCGAACCGACCCCATCTTTGAATACCGAAACCAACGGTATTTTCAATTTTCCCTGTGCATTTGCTATTTATAAGGCCTTGATAAGGACTGATAGCAGTTGAAGTGTTCATTTTCATGAAAGAAGTGACTGATCTTATTTTTCAGTTTTGTTAAGCCTTAAGGACCAGGGCAGTTGTACTAAATTGTCAAGAGTCTACGACCTGTACATGTCCAGTTGCTTAGCAGTAATTTCTAGCCAAGTCTTGGCTGCCTTAACAGGCAGCCAAGATTTGGCTAGAAATCACTGACCAGATAATTTTACTACTGTCATCAGGCCCACCTAAAGATGACATCTTCAGGACACACATTCTATGATTACAGACGCCTTAAGTGGAGCTTGAAAGGTTAAGGCGTATTTAGAACAAGTCACCAAATTACTGTAGATGTGATCTGTGTTGACAAAAGAATGACAATGTTGAGCCCATTAACAGTGGCATGTATAGCACTGTGATAGAAAGATACAAGAACAACTTATTCTGTATTTTTCTGACATGGATTCTCCTTTGGTACCATCAGTGAATCTGAAGTCACATACCGAATACCGAACCGATACCGTGGTATGCCCACACAAAAATACCGAAACCGATACCGAACTCAAAATTCCAATACCGCCCATCTCTACTGAACAGCGAGGTAATTTTGTGCGTGGTCAGTTTTTTCATTACCTCGTGGATTTCTAACAGTTCTGATTCAATTCTTTGAACTCTCTTGGCTCCGTCCACTTAGCAGTTTTTGAGACCACCCACCAAAGAAAATGTTTCTCGTGTTCAATACATACCGAAAAATATTCATGCATTCATCGGTAGCCATTGTTGATACATTTTACTGAAAAAAAATAATGTATATTTTTGATCGATTTTACTCCAATTTATTCCATTCTCACCAGACATATCATTAGTAACCTTGCCGAAAATTTCGACATCTCATCACGTATACACTCCACACGAAACAATTATCCCAAAATCGACTTATGTGTAATTTCATAATGTCAGACGTCCACTCACTAATCAGTGTTGATTGGACTGTATTGGGTAAAGATTCGCCAATTAACATATTAATTTCTGTTAACTAAATCTTTTTTTTTTTTTTGTATCTGATACATTTTGTTTGGGAATTTTGTATATCAAATAAAATCTTTAAAGGTTCGGTAAATCCCGTTATTTTGTGTGATAAATTTGACCCCAAAAATGAGAATTTCGCCGATCACCTGCAACAATGTGGCTCTTCCGTCAGTTGGATCTGCATTGCATGAAATATTCTGAAGTCATTGGAGACCGGCGAACAAACTCAGTATTCAGTCTGTTTTTCAACAGACACGGAAAGTTACTTGCCGTGGAGAGTTATGATTACCAAAACACCTTATACAGTAGACAAAACAGTGGCAGGCAAAAGTGTTATTAGTCTATAATTTCCACCCACAAAAAATAAACCCACTATTTTTAAGAAAGAACATACCAACCGCCGGGGAGCTTTCTGGCATTAGTGTCCACCCAATGGGATAGCAAACGGCACTTGCCGCAAGATAAATTCTTCAATGACTTGATTTTCATATTTTGGGTCAAACACGTCGCTTATGACCCCTCATTGGACTGAGCCCAATGAGCTTGTTACAGTGAGGATCATAAGCTGTGTTTTTTTTAAATTAAAAAGAATTGAAAATATATAAAGTTTGAATGGAGAATTTTGTATTTACGGTTTTGGCAGTTACGTCGGGTAAATAGTTAACAGAAAGCTTGCTAGCAGCTTTCCAGCTTTTTCCAGCATATTGGACGATTCATTTTTTAATGAATAATACATTCTCATTTTAGTTCATCTAAACTATTTCGGTAAAAAGCTCATGCCACAATAAAAATTAAATCACCGGGTTTTAACTTTGAAGTGATAGATTCATGAAGATTGCCACCAAAATTAGGTATTTGTGCCACCCCACAATGCAGTTTATTTGGCAAAAATCGGTTGATAAATGCGATTTTGAGCAACTCAGCACTTTTGGGCTCCTAGGGTGCCCAATTTTTAGAGGGTGAGGTACCTACTTTTGGTGGCAATCTTCATGAATCTATTTGTGCCACCCCACAATGCAGTTTATTTGGTGAAAATCGGTTGATAAATGCAATTTTGAGCAACTCAGCACTTTTGGGCTCCTAGGGTGCCCAATTTTGGGAGGGTGAGGTACCTAATTTTGGTGGCAATCTTCATGAATCTATTTGTGCCACCCCACAATGCAATTTATTTGGCGAAAATCGGTTGATAAATGCGATTTTGAGCAACTCAGCACTATTGGGCTCCTAGGGTGCCCAATTTTGAGAGAGTGAGGTACCTAATTTTGGTGGCAATCTTCATGAATCTATTTGTGCCATCCCACCATGCAGTTTATGTGGCGAAAATCGGTTGGTGGCGAATGCCGAATAAGGAACCGGGAATAAGTAACGGTTGTCACGTTCCCATCTATAATCCCGTGTCAGAAAAGCTATTGCCCCATCGAAACACCAGGATGTATCACCATTCACCAAGACTGTCACATTGTTGTTTCAAAAACACCGTACTAGTACACCCAGAACACATTTTATTCTCTGAAATACTCGTTCTATTCCATAATTTCATTTACGAGAATGAATGAAGACAAGATCATTTTGACGGAGACAATCCGACCTTCAGTTATACGGGGGAGGGTGTAGGGGGGGGATCCAAATCATATATCAGCGAAAACAACAGGGTATTAACAAGTGCGGTTTTGTATGAAACGTACACATAATGATGACAATTTTCTCTGCCTATAAACTCTGAGAGGCATGAATCGCTGTGGTTAATTCAGTTCTGTGTACTTCACAACATCCAAATGGTCCCGACCAACACATTTCTAATTTCAAGCCCACCCCCGCCATAAGTAAGTTGGCCACTTATAATAATAAATATAAAATGTGTGACGTTTTGACCAAAAGTATGTGACATTTTGACCAAAAAGTGTGTGACGTTTTGACCAAAAACATGTGACATTTTGACCAAAATATGTGACGTTTTGACCATTTTGAAATGTGACGTTTTGGTCGTGTGACGTTTTGACCTGTTCCCGGTTCTTTGTGGTTCTATGGGCTTTTTTGTGTAAATCGACGCTCCGAAATTAGGAAAATGCAGGTGTCGAAAATGGGTGAGATTTATGGGTTCACAGACTTGAGTGGTATATTTAAAAATGATTTAATAATATGAATAACTAGTTCAGCGATCCGAACGTAGTGGCTACCCCTCTGCTCTGCGTTCAGATTCTTACCAATACCATTCAACTTCAAGCCTGGCTATAGAAAAAGTTCCCATCAAGTTTTTATGGGAACTCAAAACTCGAAATTAATAATATATATCAAGCTTTCGCCCTTCTTACAGGCTACAATTGATAGTACACGTATTGGGTCCTACTAATTACCTACCAAATCCGTCCAAAACCGACCAAAAGTGCTAATTACCGACCAAAATACCGACCAAAACCCAAATGAGTACCGACCAAAAATATTAAATGCGTACCGACCAAAAAAATCTCAAAGGTTTTTAAGCAGTTATTTGTGGTGGCGGACACAGGTGCTCGGCACAAGCTGAGAACTTTAAAAAATTATATCTAGTAAGGATTTTTTGCATCGTTTGTTCTCACCTCCCTCAGAAGATATAAAATTCGAGCTGGAATTTTATATCTATTAAGGAGGTGGAGAGAATCGATCCCAAAAATCCTTTTTAAATGTTAGTTTTTAGAATTCACAGTTTGGCCGAAAACCTGTAGGTGCAGAGAAGTCCAGTCATTACGGAGTCGGCCACGGAGAAGTCTGCCAAAACAATTTATGAGAAGTCGGAGAACAGGAGAACTTGGCCCCAAGACGCAGTCGACCCCACCCCGTAGCGATTTAGGTGAAGTCGGTCCACGAGAGACAGGGATGCCGGAGCGAATTTCGGATTGGGGTGGGGGGGGGGGGGGCATGACGGACCGACCCCTAGTTTTTTAACACTCAGTATACAAACCACGAATACTATTCTCGATTGAGTCTCAATCGAGAATAGTATTCGTGGTTTGTATACTGAGTGTTAATAAACTCAATTTTTGATTCTTGTAGTACTTTCCAGTAAATTATTGCCAACAAATATCAGAAAAAAATCTAAAATTCCACCTACCATTGCCAACACACTTAGAATGCGACCACTTTGTACAAAAACCACAGTATATAGAGTCACCTTTGCACTCACTACCACAAACCCCACAGGGCCATTTATTTTTAAGTCCCCTCCTTGACATTGTCGCTCTTTCAGACTAGCGTGCGGTTATGTCAGCTTTTTGATTTGAATGAAAGGTTTTAGCGCGCCGAAGGCGCGCAGGGACGATGTGGGATTTACAAATCCCTTGCGACCCGGTTAACCTTATTTTTTTTCCTTTGATCACACAGGCCTAGCTTTCCTATTGCCCAAAATGGAGTCTGAGGGGGTTATGCACGCGGTTAGAATAGCCGGCAGTTTACGTTTGAGTGTTAGGTGGTCAATACTCAATCCCTCAACGCCTTTAAAACTATTAGATAGCGAGCTCTATTCGGTTCCAGTTCGGCGATGGTAGAGGTTTGAGTCCCACCATCGTGGCGAGCCAGAATGTAATGTTGTGCGATGGAAAGTTTAAGGGAAGAAGAGAAAAGAAAACCAAACAGCAACGCCGGTTTGGTAGCGGCCCCGGTATATGACCATAGCGGTTACAAAAAAGAAGTGGAGAAAGCTCCAACAGTTTAGTTTGAAAAACCGGGAGTCATCCATCAAGCCTTCTGGGAGATAGGATGCCGTATGTGATTTTGAGGTATCTGGTTATCCTTCGGGAATTCCAAATGACCTCCTCCACCCCCCCCCCCCCAAAAAAAAACTCTCACTGACACACACCCTCAAGCCCTTAAAAGGGCTGTTAAATCTTATTTACTCGTACCTTAAAATCGTTGTCATTATCTGTTCCCTTCTTGTGGACGATGTGCCTTCTTTAGAAGTTCGGCAAAAGCACTGGCCTTTGCCTTGTCGTCTATGGCCATAGATCCGTCGCTAGTCTTTAGCGCATTATTATTGGCAATTTTGCTCTTTTGGCCAGTAAGAGTTTTAAATGTATCCCAGAACCTCTTAGGTTCTCTCAGCCCATTTAGGTTTTCGGTTGCTTTTTCCAATCTCACGCGATTGTCGTTAGCTATGGCCTTTTTTACTTCCCCATGAAGGCGATTATACGCGGTTTTAAGTTCTGCTCTTTTCATTTGATCATTCTCTGATTGGTAAGCCCGGAAGGCTTTTCTTTTTTGTTTGATTATTTGAAGAGTTGTTTGGGTTATTCTGTTTATCCGCGTCTTTACTGTTTGCTTTGGACAGATTTCATCTAGTGTACTGTTGATAACCTCATTAAGGTGGGTGCAGGCTTTTTCAAGTTCATGAACATTTGAGGGGTCATTTGCCTTTATTTTTACTTCGATAATGTTTCTGAAGAGGTTTCAGTCAATTTTTGATAGGTTCCTCCTATTCACGGGAGGATACCTTGCGGGACCAGTATTACATTTCAGAGTGGCGTGAACCGGCAGGTGATCACTGCCTAGATCGTCATCTCCTACAAATATGTCTTGCATTTGGCTGGTTAGTGATTTGCTGGTGATAATCAAGTCTAGGATATCTGATTGATGGAGTGGGTTGTTGCTTATGTATGTTACGTCTTGATCGTTATTTACCACGAATAGATCGAGTTCTTCAATGATGTGGAAAAGGGCGTCACCATTAGGCTCAGTCTTATGACAACCGAATACCTGGTGTTTGGAATTGAAATCACCCAAGAATATGCAGTGCTTGTACTTGTTGGTAAAAAATTCAAATACTTTACTGTCTACTGTTGCTTGCGGCTTGTTATAATATGATATGATGGCCACGTGTTTGTGGTCAAGTTCAATTTCAGCTGCAATCACTTCAGCATTGAGGTGGTCGCATGGTATTGATTTGTATTTAATCTCCTGCCTTATTAGCAGAGCGACACCGCCGCCTTTTTGGGCGGGGCGATCTCTTCTAATAATATCAAAACCACATAACGAGAATTGTTTGTTTGGTTTAAGACAGGTTTCGCTAATTCCAATTACTTCCATATTTTTTAAATAATGTGACATTTGCAAATTTTTCTGATTAACGCTTCGAGCGTTCCACTGGACTATTTTTAGTGTATCCATGAATGGTTTAGGAATAACTGAACTAATTTTATTTAAGTTTAATTACTAATTTTAATATTGTTACATAATTATATTCTGTTGACGGCCGCTTCTAATAGCGTGTGAGATATTTGAGTATTATATAACTTAGAGGCTGTTTTACTAATCTCTTTGCAAACGTCCGAAAGACTGGTGTCCAAGTGTTTCTTCATTATGCTGAAAATAGAGCCAGCCGTTAGAGTACACGTGGAATAAGGGGAAGATGAGTTCTCGACATTACTTACATTTAGAGCTTTAAGCTGGATGTTTGTTTTAACTTTTTTGAAGTGGCTACAACCCCGGCAGTTGCTGGGGTGTTGACCACCGCAATTCGGGCATTTCAGAGTTTTAGCACTACATGCCTTCGCGATGTGTTTGTCACCGCATTTCATACATCGTTGCTCCCCGTTGCATTTGTGTGACAAGTGCCCAAATTTCTGACACTTGTGACACTGAACGGGTTGCGGAAGAACACCATATTCCTCGGTTTCGTATTTTTTGCCATTAATAATTACCCCTTTGCTTATCAGATTTAATTTCGTTGCTCTATTAGGGCATTTTACTTTTATTTTCCAAGTATGGTTACCCGTGGCTTTGGAGGTTAGTCTCTCCCACGAGCATCCTGGAAGGGCTTTATCAATTGAGTTTTTTTCCGTTTTGGGGTGGACGCGTGTGATTACGACACAGGGGTTTGGTTGCGGGTGGCCCTGTGTCTTGTTGGTTTTATTGGTCACCTTAGGGGGCGTTTTGGCTTTTACTTTATCGGCGTACGTCGCTCTATCGGTTGGGCTAGCTGTCGCATTCACTATTTCCGGTGATGTAGACTCCGTTGCGTTAACAGAGTCCCCATTTCTTGGTGTGACCACCGAGTCCTTTTCAGTAGCGGTGCTCTGTGAATTTTTCTTGATGATTTTTGTCTTCTTGACATGCCGATCAATAGTCATACAGAAACCATTTTCGTCTTCAACGTCCACGGTTTCATCATTTTCACGGAACTCATTGGAGAGTTTCCTTTTCGATCGATTTTGGTTTGGTGATTTTTTCTGTCGCTGCGATTTGGGGACTTTAGCTGAATTTTTATCCAATTGAATTTCAACCGCCACGGCCGGGGAAACTGCGACCGTGTTGGTAGCTTCCTCTACTATGGAACGCAGCCAGTTATCCTGGCTGGGGGTAATTAGACCTGAATCTATTTCAGATATCCCCGGCAGTGAGCCGGCGGATGCAGGTCTTCTCATTTCTGTAGCAGCGTCAATACATGGTAAATCAGGAACTGGAGGAGCATGATCCTCCTTACCTGGTTTGGCTTTCAGAATTGCCTTTTCCAATTCCCTTCTCAATTCAGCCTTTTCTTTATTTGCCTGCCGCTTCTGGGCTTGAAGCTCTGACCGCAAACCCTCTATGGTGTCATTTAATCTGGCTATTTCTTTCTGGAAGCCAGACATCATCGACATCAACGATGTCATATCAGTATTAGTGGAATTTCCACTATTGCTCAGACTACCAGAATTAAAGGCAGAACTGTTTAACTGAGCTTGACTTTGTTTATCCATTATTTTTATTTGTAAATAATTCTTAATTTTATTTTTTAAGTTATTAAAGATTTTAATTTAATTGTATTGACTTAAATTGTATTGACTTAAATATTCGTTTTTAGTTTTAACAGAGAAAAGCAGACAGAAAATAGATAGAGTTAAAGATAAACACTTACAAAATTACACTAGAGTGCACAGAAGTGGTACAGAGAACAATAGTCTTTGTTAATATCCAAGCTGTGAGATGTGTTCAGTCAGGAGCTTTCACAAACACGTCCGATCAGTATGACTGTCAATCGCTGAATCAGCTCCAATAAATATTCCCGTATTTATACTCCAAAAACAACCTTGAATTGGCGGCACATCTTAAGATTACAGAAAACAAATCCTGAAGTTCTTGTTGTTTTATTGTGGGGAAAAGTCAAAAGATCTTTTGCAGCATTTAATGTTGTTTTACAGAAAACAGTTTGTCGCGCCGACTGGCTAAAAGTAAAGTCATCACAGTAAAAACATTGTGAGGCTTGCCATTGTAGAAACAACAGTCATATCAAGAAAGAAGCAAGCAACAGTACACGCCATACATACTGAATGAAACCACTCTCGCCGACAAAATACAATGATATTGCGGCACATTATTATTTTTTTGGTCGGTACTCATTTAAGTTTTTTGGTCGGTACTCATTGAGTTTTGGTCGGTAATTAGCACTTTTGGTCGGTTTTGGAGCCGAGTGCCGAGCACCACAAATAACTGCTTAAAAACCTTTGAGATTCTAAAAAATCGTATTTTTTTGGTTGGTACTCATTTAATTTTTTGGGTCGGTAACTCATTGGGTTTTGGTGGGTATTTTGGTCGGTAATTAGCACTTTTTGTCGGTTTTGGACGGTTTTAGGCTGTTTTGGAAGGTTTTGGACGGTTTTGGTCGGTAATTAGTATGACCGCACGTATTTCCTTACATTTCGGCAGAGTTTATTGATCCAAACTATGTTTTATCCTTTAAGTATCCTTTAAGTATCGTCATATGAATGTCCGTGAGGCGTCAACGGAAATTTCGAAATCGGCCATGTTTTTGTATAAATATAAAACAGCAAAAACAATAACCCGGTAATGGCGCCGAAACTAATAGACCTTTGGTTTCGCTCCACAATTTCCAGGCATTTCCAAATATGACATGCCATACACTCTCTTCAAATGCAAATATTCTGTAGCTAAGTTATCTAACTCATAACATGTATTACACTTCCCAAATCCACAAAAACATATAACACTATCTGACTAAGTAGAAATAAACAATCTGAATGTGGGTGGAATAATTTATTGTCAAAGGCCAGACTTCAACCTGAAAAATTGCATGAAAAAATGCCGAAACCAGTCATTTTCAGCCACCTAGCAGCCTCAAAAGCAGAATTTTCCCACCAACCTCACCTACCCACCCCTGGAACAGAGCATCCCCTGTTTCTAAAATGCCAAATTTTTTTACATGTTTCCGTCTCCTTTTTCAGCTACCTGTCTGGTAACAAACCCGTGTAAAAATTACATTTTAAAAAATAGCCAATTTTTCGAAGCCACTGTTTCCCATAATTCATCTGGTAATTTACCCCTATGTATAACGGCAGAAGAAGTGCGGAACGTGGTCTCGAAATTAAAAAATGGTAAAGCGGGAGGGACTGATGAAATTCCGAACGAATTCCTCAAAAATGGAGGGGAGGCACTTATTGAAGCCCTGACAAACCTTTTCAACCTGGCTCTGCGAAAGCAAGAGGTCCCCAGAGAGTGGAGGGAAAGTAAGGTGTCGTTCATACACAAAAAGGGGGATAAGGAAGATCTAGATAACTATAGGGGGATATCAGTTAGTAGTAACATCGGAAAAGTATTCTGTAAGGTCATATACGGTAGACTAGAGGAAGTTATTGAAGAGAAAGGTTTTTTAGGAGAAATTCAACATGGTTTCAGGAAAGGACGAAGAGTCACTGATCACCTTTCAGCTTATTGAGACTTACAAGGACTTAATAACTCAACTGAATGCCAAGAATGCACAGGTAGCGATTTCGGGGCTTCTCCCAGTACTAGGTGGTGGGGGCGAGCGTAATTCGCGGATCATTGAGACCAACGAGGAATTGGGGGAGTATTGTAAGGAACTTGTGATACCCTTTGTAGACAATTGGGGATCGTTCTGGGGCAGAAATGACGTATATGGAAGGGATGGTCTCCATCTCAGCCCAAGGTGTATAGAGGTTTTAGGAAGAAATATGTTGCAGGCGGTGGAGCCTTTTTTGGTATAGGGAGGGGAGGGAGGTCAGTGAAGGGGGAATAATCACAGGAAATGTGTCACGAACCATAGGTGTAAAAAAATGGGACAAGGGGGATAAGGAAAAGGGACCAAAAATCCAAATCAATAGGAGTAGCTTCCCAAGGAAAGCACAGGTACACAAAGTAGGATATACAAACATACAGGGACTAGATAATAATGGGACCAGCTGGCGGAAGCCAATGAACCTTGACACCCTGAAAGTGGGTTATAGCAACATCCAGGGTCTCCACCGGAAAGTAAGTGAAATTGCTACATTGATTGAGGCAGAGGAGGCTGACGTCATGGGCTTAAGCGAAACGTGGGTAAGACACGAGGAACGGGTAGACCAAGTAAGGGGGTACGTATGGATAGGTGTAGGGCGAACGGAAGGCCAGAAAAAAGGGGGAGGGGTAGGCATGTACATTAAAGAGGATTTAAAACCATCGCTGATCACAGACCTGGAAAACATCAGCACCCCGGCTGAGGTATCGAAAGAAATTGGATGGGTAAGGATCAGTCTGAAAAACAAAAGTATTGCCCTTGGGGTTGTGTATTGTGCGGTGGAGGGAAGCAAACCCGAATGGAATGATTCGATATACTCAACACTAAGGTCCAATATCACCGAACTACAAAACAAGGGGCTCGGTATAATTCTGATGGGTGACTTTAATGGCCACATAGGTAATGATGAAGGCATAGAGGGTGGGGACAATAAAGTCAACAGGAATGGAAGGAAGCTGTTGAACTTCACAAATGAACTCGGTCTGAAAATTCTGAACAGGGACGCGAGGTGTAAGGGGAAATGGACCTGGGAGAGGAACGACAGAAAATCAACAATCGACTACATCCTCACGGATATTAATTTATGGAGGGAGGTGATAAGGGTAGAAGTGGATGATGAGGGTAAAATGGAGGTGGATAGTGATCACAACTTGATTACAGTGACGATCAGGGCCAAAACTCCAGTAAAAAGCAAAGGAAGCTCTAAGGAGATTTGGGAACTCAAAAAAGATGCTGACTGGGCGAAGTTCAATGAAAAACTGAAACCAAAGCTTGCAACCGTACCCAAGAGGGGCAGTGTCCAGAAGATGGCCGACGTCATAGTTGCGAGCCTGGTGGAGGCAGGAAAGGAAAGTGTAGGAAAGGTCAGGGTGCCAACACGGGAACTTGGGTACAGAGTGAACGAAGAACTGAAAAGGGCCATAAAGGGAAGAAAAGCTAAATGTGCTGCATACAGGAGAAGTAGAAAACTTAAGGGGGCGGAAAGCAATGAGGCCACAGTTGCTAAGGAAGAATACCACCAAGCACGAAATAAAGTAAATAAGATTAAAGACGATAATCGGAGAGTACGAAATAGCAGTCTTATTAGGACGATAAGAACGACAGGGGGGGGGGGGGGGGGGGGGGGGGGTCGAGTTCGAACGTATTTTGTAAATGGGTGAATAAACGTAACAAAGGAAGTAACCCACAGAGTATTAAAGTAGATGGCAGAGTTACAGACGAGCAAGATCAAGTCGCATCAGAACTAGTCAAGCACTGGGAAAAGGTAAACGATAAGCGATGGGGCATGGGGAGCCCACCAGAGTGTCCGAATCAGGTCGAGGAAAACCTATCGAGCTTCGTATGCAGCGAAATTAAAACGGAGGAGGTGCGAAAGGTGATATCAAAATTAAGGGATGGAAAAGCGGGAGGAGTGGATGAAATTCCTAACGAGTTTATCAAAAAGGGGGAGAGGAACTCGTGGAAAGCCTAACTGCCCTATTCAATCTAGCCATAGAAAATCAAGAGGTCCCAAAGGAGTGGAGAGAAAGTAAAGTGACATTTATTCATAAAAAGGGGGAAAAAGACGTTTTGGATAACTATCGAGGGATCTCTGTCAGTAGCAACATTGGAAAGGTTTTCTGTAAAGTCCTGTATGGGAGACTAGAGGAGGTGATTGAGGAGAAGGGTTTTTCGGAGAAATCCAGAATGGCTTCAGGAAGGGAAGGAGAGTTACTGACCATCTTTTCACACTATCCCAAATGATAGAATCCGCGAAAGCAAAAAAGAAAAAGATGTTTATGGCCTTTTTGGATATCAAAAAGGCATACGATAGAGTATGGAGGGAAGGTATGTGGCGCAGGAGGCGAGTTTGTTGGAATTATGAAAGCATTATATAAAGATGTACAGATTGAACTTAGCCTGGGAAACATTACAACGAAACGTGTGCCTATGGAGATAGGCCTAAAACAGGGGTGTATCTTTTCGCCGATCCTGTTTGCATTGTACATCAAAGGTTTAGGAGATGAACTCCTGCGTAGCGACGAGGGGGGTAGCAGTTGGGGACTTGAAGATCCCAGGGCTATTTTTTGCAGACGATATGGTTCTAGTGTCAGAAAGCGAAGAGGGACTAGCGCAAATGCTGGGAATTGTTGGGAAATATGGGAGCAAATGGAGACTCGAACTTAATGAAAGCAAGAGCAAAGTTATATCTGTGGGCCGCAAAGTGGACCCCACTCGTAGGTGGAGAGTGGGTGAGTTCTGCATTCCGGAAGGGAGCAGCAAACTTCTCAGTGTAGGAGAGACAGGTGATTACGAGTATCTGGGGGTAAATATAAACATTACATGAAGAGGCATCTATCGAAACCACACAAATAAATTGATTCTGAGGGGGAAGCGAATCCTTAACCAAATGAAACTTATAGGGAGAAA
This sequence comes from Pictodentalium vernedei, assembly GCA_031216915.1. NCBI lineage: Eukaryota > Metazoa > Mollusca > Scaphopoda > Dentaliida > Dentaliidae > Pictodentalium > Pictodentalium vernedei. The sequence goes on from CM062296.1 coordinate 566,359,386, forward strand.
CAGTTTCAATAAGGTTTTCGTGGGGGAAAACCATTTGGGAAATGGTGGGTCTGCCAAGTATAACATACGGTACGGAAGTGGTACCCCTAAACCAGACGGCCGTAAAGAGCTTGGAAATCTTGCAGAACGATGCAGGCCGATGGATAACGGGGTCGAGTAATGCCGCAGCGTTAGAAGCAATCAAGGGTGAGCTTGGGTGGATGAGGATCAAGGACATGATAGACCTGTTGAAACTCGGTTATCTTAACTACTTGGTAAATCTCCCCGACAGCCGATGGTGTAAAGTAATGTTCCTGAGAATTTTCAACTCAAATATCAAAACGGGGTGGATGGTCCAAGTGAGGGAGCTAGTAGAGAACTACTCATTGGAGATCTCGGGCCTGGACGTTGGGGCAAACTAGGGTAAAACAATCGTCAGAGAAAGGGTTATGGAGGATTTTAACCGTAATTGGCGAGATGGGGTCAAATCAAAGAGGTCTTTGGGTGGCCTGCGTGATAAGGAGAGGCCAGGTTTTGAAGAGTACCTTGATGGCACATTTGGGGGGGTCACTGTTGTTCAAGCTGAGGTCGCGATCCCTGGAGCTGAGGGGAAAATTGGGAAAGACGGTGAAAGGGAGTGCCAGATGTGTAACTTGGGCATGGTGGAGACCCTGGAACACTTTCTTCTAGAATGCTCAAAGTATCAGTCTAAAAGAATGAGATTCACTGGGAGTATAATGGGGAAGTGGGATGGGAGAATGAAGAACATGTGGTTAGGGGGATACTCAAAGGAGAGGGTTAATATGCTAATCGGAGAGATTGGGAAGAACGGGGCAAGGGATGTCATCAAGCAGTTCGTCTCCGAGTGTTGGGAGGAGAGGAGAAGCGTGGGAATGGGGAGGCGGTTGGGAGTTCAGGGGTGACCATGGCCTTCTCGTCCGAGAACCGCGACAAATCAACGGCTGGCCAAAGTGTTATTATTATCATTATTTAAAATAAATAGCACTGTTAAGCTCATTAATCACAAAATGAAACTTTAATTGACTTGACAACAAGTGTCAAAAATGAGTTCAGGGGTGACCATGGCCTTCTCGTCCGAGAACCGCGACAAATCAACGGCTGGCCAAAGTGTTATTATTATCATTATTTAAAATAAATAGCACTGTTAAGCTCATTAATCACAAAATGAAACTTTAATTGACTTGACAACAAGTGTCAAAAATGAAGTAACACAAGAAAGCATACACGTATTAATTTATCAATTTGTTTTCAGGGGTGATTGAAAAATATGATATATATGTCATTTATCTACAAAAATACTTCTTATTTTGTAACTAGTTATTAAAACTTTATTGATACATTTATTGAAACGCAGGTTGCATACAGTAATTCTTGTTATTTTTTAATTATTTAATAAAACGCACTAAGTGGTGAGTTTTAATAAATAATTCCAAAATATCATGAATTACACTGAATTACATGGAATAAAACTTGCACATGGGATAGAGAGAGGACGAAAATAAAAGAAGGACGACTGACTTAATTTGCGTACAGTAAAAATACTAAATTCATATCGTACATATCGACTTTCATGTGATACATATCAACTTTTTGGGTGGTACATATCGACTTTTGCGTGGTACATATCGACCTTTTGCGTGGTACATATCGACCGACGGTGTGGTACATAGCGACTGGTACATATAGGCGGTGGTACATAGCGACCGATATTCATTTAATGCGAATACTATTCCACGTGAACCCCTGCTTTGTGTCGCTAGGAAACGCGAAGCATGAACGCATTGTTGGGAGGGGGGGGGGGGGGGGGTATCCAAAGAGTGGGAAACATATCCCTGCTTTCATTTTTAAACAACCTTAGAGAAAACCATCATTAAAAAGGCCCTTCTTAGAAACTTTCCAGTGATGGTGTCAGAAATTGCGTTACTGCTATCATGGAAATAAAATGGCCAAAAAGGATCTTCTGAGAGAAAAAAAACACTTTCAGTTGAGAAACGAATATTTTTGAAAAGCCGCTTTTATGGGTTAAATAAACGTTATTAACTTTTTTATAGTTTCTCTCTCTTTAGTTATAGCATTCTTCATCAACCTTGCACTGTTTATTTCTTTTTCGACACTCGACATCAGAATATGTACTGTTGTGCGAGGCGTAGACCTTTTATGTGCGTTCCAC